>JBAJHW010000004.1:70823765-71423765 GCA_037013535.1 Intellagama lesueurii | reverse complement strand
GCAGCTCAACAACAGCAGGTAAATCTGTGTTGATTTCATAGTTTGAGGCAGTTCACTCCCCAGAATTGTGCCATTGGTATTTCACCAGCGTAAGTATGCAAGTAGAGATCCATTAAGGATTTCACTTAGATATACTCACAGAAAACACAACTTTATTGAAGCAGAAGAATGACTTGTGCAAATGTGTTAAGGATACTGCTTTTTCATAGTGGCTGGAAAAGTGCAACCACTTGCAGCCTTAAGGAAGTAGCTGAATCTGGGGTATGTTGCCTAAAATGAATCTACTTCAGAAGTGTGTTATTTTGGAGCCTGAGCTAAGCTTATAGACTTCTGAGATGTATCACACTTCTTGGCTGAAATTACACTTGCCTTTCAATGTGCCCTCAATCTGTAGTCACCCTCACACAATGACATTTTCCACTGTGGAGTAAAATTGGCTATTGCTTCTTCTTCTTTTTTCTTCCCAGCAATATCGGGCTCTGTTTTTACTGGATATTACTATATATTAACTCCAGAGCAAAGGGGAAAGTGTGTGCTGAATAGTGTCAATTTTGTTGCTTTTAATTCACTTTGACGAGGCTTCTTCTGACATTTAGATCCGGTCCTTGATATCAAAGCTCAATAAGAAGCGTGAAATCTTTCTGTCTTTTGGCTGTTTCCAACCAAGTGGCCACTGTCAAGACTGTGATAAGGTCTTTTTGAAGCAAATGTTTATATCGCCTGTCAAATAATAATACTGGGGTCTGGACACAAATAATGTTTGTAATATTTGATACTTCAACACAATTCTTCCTCCAAAAGTAATTCAGATTAACTGATTAATACTACAACTTGTGACCTACTTGTTCTTTTAGCAGCTGATCCCTCCTGGTTCCTAGGTTTTGTGTTCATTTAGCTTTTCAGAAAGGAGACAAAAAAAGATGGTACAACGTAAGAATCCAGAACACTTGTTTCAGTTTTTCAGACTTGTGTTATCTTTCTGTTCACTGTGCTTAGTACATACGAATAAAAAAAAACCACAGAATGTGCCTTTAATACTTAAAGTATTGAGATCTGTCTTTCTGTGGATTGCAGAAGATGAACATCCCACACCTTGTTGCTTACCTCGTACAATGTGAAAAGACCTCCAATGAATCTGTCTAGAATTGTTCTAGAGCTGAAACAGACAAACAAAATAGTGGAAGGAGGAGAGCTGACCATGTAAAGCAGCCTCTGGTTTACTAATAATTAAAATTAGAACAACTTTTTTTAAAAAAAAAAAAAGGTTCATTGAAGATTTATGAGGATTTATGGTCCTGTTATAATCTCAAGTTTCTATAGTTTATGGCTTCATTCCCATTAAATGAATGTAAATTGTATCAGTTGTATAAGCCACTGATTTAATAGTTCTACTCTAGCAGGCACTAATGGTTGGTCAGGAGGCAGGAAGAGGAAGATCAAGGCAAAAGAAGAGAAGATGGAAATAAGAGATGATCCATGTGTTGGTATGGAAGTCTACGTATATCTTAGAAGCTCTTGCTTGTCTAGCTATTTCCACATGGCATTCCACACAACTGGATTTCCAGTAATGTAAGTGTTCTGGTGGCATGAGTCAGCACAGAAGCAGCTGTTGTCACATAGATTTTGTCAGTGCAAAACATGGATGTTTGGAAAAGATTCAGCAATGTGAACAATGCTGGGGCCCAGAGCATGCAGCGCGTAATCACAGGAAGCACCCTGAGTATGAATAAGGATTAAGTTCTCACCATTTGTTTGTTTGTTTGTTTTCAACTTATACCGCTCCTGTTAGTGTTACAGGACTGCTCTGGGTAGTTCACAATAAAATACACAGTCAAATAATTAATATAATAAAACTATAAACAATAAACAATCTAACCACATAAAAACAGAGGGCACCAAAGCATTAGTAAAACTACATGAAACAGAAAATGAGAAACAAAAATACAAATAATGAATGCCTGGACGGAGATGTAAGATTACCTCAACTCAACTAGGGTCAGAGTAGAAGGCTTCCCTAAAGAGTCATGTCTTCAATTGCCTCTTAAATTTTGCCAGGGAGGGGGCCAGGTGCAGCTCCTCCAGGAACTGATTCCACAAAGATGGAGCCACTGCAAAAAAAGGCCCTACCTCTCATGGAAGATTTATGGGCCTCCCTCAAGGTGGCTACCTGGAGGAGCCTCATCTGACCTGGTGGGTCAGGCAATTGACATTGGAGCAAGATGCTCCAACAAGTAACGTGGTCCCAAACCATGGAGTGTTTTATGTATGAGAGTCAAAACCTTGAACCTGATCCAGGACTCCACAGGTAACCGGTGGAGTTAAGCCAGAACTGAGGTGATGTGATCATATTTGCTTGCACCAACCACCAGTCTGGACACTGCATTCTGGACCTGCTGAAGTCTTTGGACTGGCCTCATGGGAAGCCCCACATAGAGACCATTGCAGTAGTCAATTGGGGAAATGACCAATGCCTGCAACAGGGTCTTGAGGGAGCTGTCGTCCAGTTAGGGGCAGAGTTGGGGGATTAGCCTAAGATGGTTAAAGGCTGATCTGGATATGGCTGCAATCTGGGCATCCCAAGAAAGAGCTGGGTCTAGAAGCATGCCCAAATTCTGAACTTGGTCCCTAAATGGGAGGGCAACACCATTTAGTCTAGGGACCACCAACCTTTCAATGGACCCTCCCAGGAGCACAACCTCTGTCTTGTCTGGGTTCAGTTTGAGCCTGTTTGCCCTGATCCATTTCAGTACCCAAGCCAGGCAATGTCCGAGCATCCAGATGGCATCCACAGCAGGAGTGGTAAAGGAGAGATAGAGCTGGGTGTCATCAGCGTACTGGTGACACTTCACTCCAAATCTCCTGATGACCTCCACCAGCGACTTCATATAGATGTTAAACAGCCTTGGCGATATCAACAACCCCTGAGGAACCCCACAAGTGAGGGTCCAAGGGATACATCATCCCCAAGGGTCCAAGGGATACATCATCCCCAAGCTGGACTTTCTGGACCTGGTCCTCGAGGAAGGATTGGAACTAGCATGATGCTAGGCCCTCGATTTCAATCTCTGACAGCCTGTCCAGGAGAAAACAATGGTCAACGGTATCAAAAGCCACTGAGAGATCAAGGAGAACCAACAGGGCACATCCGCCTCTGTTTATTTAAAAGGTCATCCTACAGCACAACCAGTGCTGTCTCAGTACCCTGCCACAGCCTGAATCAGGACAGAAACAGATCAAGGCAATCCTGCTCCTCCAGGTATGCCTGTACCTGATTTGCCATAAGCTGATATAAGATACCATAAGATACCAGTTGTAGGCTAGAATCTTGTTCAGTCATTCCACTCATGTCACGGACCATTCTATAAACTGATTCTTTTCTCACTCACACAAGTAAGCACAAACCTGCTATATTAAATAGACTATCTCCATTTTAGCAGGGAGATTGGAATTAGAATGCCAGTGGAGCTGTCCTCTCTTCCGGTGCTGAAAAGGATCCCAGTTCTACCTGTTTCATTAACCAGCTATCAATACGAGATGGGGAATGGAATTTCCAGGCTTGCAAACTCAGCCATGCAGCAGCTGGTTTCCAAGCAACAGGTGAATGACTAGAAAGCGACACAGTAGCCAAAATCCTGTTGTGTAAATTGCTAAAACCTAAGGGAGGCAATATTATCAGCATGGGTAGATTACCAGCAGTTAAAGAGTTTCTGCTTGATCTCTGGGTTCATGTGACTCATGGACTATCAGTCTTATTATGCACAAGTTCTGCAAGCCCCAGAATAGAAACAGGAACTATTTAATTACCAGCAGCTATTTAATTACCAGATAACACTACCACCATCAGCATATTGTTCCTAATTAAAGAGTTCCTGCTTTGATCTTGGGGATTCCATGACCAATCATGTAAGCCCTGAGATCTAACTATTGGCAAGCTCACATAATCTCCCTTATGCTGGTGTAATTTACAGCTCTGTCCTGGGTGAGGGAATGGGTTATTCTACAAAATGGAAGACTTTTAAAAATTGAGGGGCATGATTTAAGGCTAGGCTGGCATGCCTACCTATGGTACCAAGATGATAAGCAATGCAAAACATTTAATTTACATTTGATCAGGAGAGCTCTGTTATGGGTTAGGAAGACAGTTAAGGCACAACATTATAGAAAGATACCATTATGGGTAGCTCCATTAGAAGCGTTCTCTGATCTGGCAAGAACATCTCAGGGGACAAACGGGAGATATGCTGAGATATTAGATAGTGATTTTAATCTAAAGAACAAAGATGAACAGGCAGAACAAGGTATTATCTTAGATTGGTGTTCGATAAACTTGTTGAAATCAAGATATGTAAAAGATAAAGCTACAGGGTTTCAGAAAGACAAAATACCTTTGGATAAGGGGTTGCTGGACTCAGAGGAAAAAATGATTAAAGGTTTATATAATACCTTAGTGGAGCAAAAAATGGAAGATGAAATTGTGAAGGATTGCATGGTAAAATGGGCTCAAAATATAGGTCATAATATAGAACTAAGTGCCTGGTCACAAATTTGGGAACGAAATATTAAAATCTATAAATCTAAAAGGTTGACCTTGTCTTGAATACCCTAAAGATCCATGATTTCATTGGTTTGGCTAATCCATCCACCAGGACAGATCACAACTGCTTTATATTTATGGTTGCTATGACCAATTCATCCCCTGGTTGGCACCTTTCTGGTGATAAGCCTGCCGTTCTTACCTAAACTGGAAATTAGAATTCAGTTTGCCACCAGGCCTATACTCAAAGCATTACCAGATTGTTAGAACTTGTCAGAGCTTGTGCTCTGCTATCACAGTATTTTGGAGCCCAGAGTCATCTCCACACCACAATGAGGTGGTGAAGACAACTTACTTTATGGCTCCAACTATATGTAAGAATAGTCCATAACACTCCAGATTTCCAGCAGGTAGATACTTCAGAGAAACGGGGGAGAGTGTGTGCAGTATATTTGCAATAAAAATTTCACCACTGTAGCTAGATCTGAGGTGTTGAGGAGATAAACTGATCCTGTTCACACTGCAGTGGTCATATGATTTGGTAATCCAAGCTAGGTGCATGGGATTTAAATCAGTTGACACGCCCCCTGAAGTGCAGTATAGTCAATTCATTTGTGCAAAGGGCTTTAATTATATTTTTATTGTTTTTTGTATTTATTGTGTACTGTAGTGTTTTAGTCTATGATTCTAGTGTTTATTGTGAACCATCCAGAGAGTAGCAACACTAATGGGGCAGTATATAAATGAAAACAAATTCTACAGATGGATAAGATTTTCATTTCATTGGGCACAATCCTGTGGCACACAATCTGCCTGCACAATAGGAATAACATCATCAGCAGCAGCATGTTGTCATTGATTAAAGGCTTCTTTTGCAGTTATGGGGGGCACATGACTTGCACACAATGCAACAACTATGGGCACCTCACACTGCTCCACAACAAGATTTTGGCTATTAGATTTTTAATCAGCATTTACCAAAATTCAGAAACATCTATATTGAAAATGACAAACATTTGATATTCAGACGATTGGCATGTGAGAGAAACAGACACAGAAATATATGAGAAAGAGATTTTTGCATTCAGGTCTAAGACACTGAGTGCTCAATTCAATATCTGGATTTAGGATTCTTTGGATTGAGCCATGTTAACAGCAAATTAGGTTTGCCATCTGACCTTTCTAAGAGGTTCCTCTGCTTTAACACTTAGATGGCAGGCAGATGCAATATGGACTTGTTCACTCTGGGAGTAAGTGCACAGACTGAATGTGGCACATATAAAGAGATGAATTTTGTTGCCATTTGTTTTTCAAGGTTTCATGAGAATTCACAAATTTCTTCATGTTCAAAATGGAAAGAACTCTAGATATTAAACAGTTCAATATGAGAGAAAATGGAGGTGAATTTTTCCCATCACAGGCTTGCCCAGATCCCAGAATCCTGAATTGTCAAGGTTCCAGTACTCTGAGTTACACCTGCTTGTATAGGTCAAAATGAGACACCTTTTCCACCTCCAACATCAACACTAACTCATGGATGGCGGTCTCATGTGGAGCCACATATTTTCAGGGTCAGGGTTTGAGGCGTGGCCCACAGCCCCTTGAGACATGGTTTGTTTTAGTGTACGCAGAATGGCCAAAGATGAATTCATCATCCATTTAGCTCTTCTGCTATAATGATGAAAATGCCATGTCACTTCCTTTCCATAAAACTCTGAAAGTTAACCTAGGGCCAAACCATTGTGTTGAGAACAGGACACCCTTCAGTCATAGACCTTTAGGGCCTGCCTTTTCACAGACTCCATTTGCTGGAAGCTGCCTCTAGAGATATGCAAGACATACATTTCGTCTTTCTCTTACACTATTTCAAACATTTCTTCAGCTACAAATCTCATGAGTTTCCACACCATTGCATTCTGACCCTAAATAGCTTTTTCTTTTTTTCTTGTTTACTGCAATGGCGAATGCCATTAATCCACCATGATGTGGGTTTATTTTTAGTATGGCATAATAATACCAGCTTCCTGCTTTAAAAACAATTATCCTACAAGTAACATGGAGAATAATTGCTTTTTTGCTTGGGCATTTCAGTTCAGTAAAATTTGTCACACTTTATCAGGCAGGTAAGCTATATACTATATGACTATTGGATTGCATCACATATTCTCTATCTTTATTCTTCATGGTTCATAGCATATAGGGCCAATGATAAAATACTCTGCTTTGAATGCCATCTGCTGAGCTGAGTTGATATCTCAGAGGCACTGGCCACATGAAGGCCTTCTTGACATCTCTCAACAGGCAATATATGTGGGGGGACCCTAACAGCCAGAGGTTGGTGGAACTGTTTTAGGGTTTGAGAGGGCACCTAGCCAAAGGCAAAGGATGAAACAAAAGGATGACGCAAACTCTAAAGTTATATATATGACTTTGGAGTAGGGTTAAACTGAATGTGTGAGGAGAAGCAGGATAGCTACTTCCTCTTCAGTCTGAAAAGGAAAGCTCCACTATGTGCCAACATTCTCCACATGATCTGGAACCCTGAAAAATTTATGATAACATGGAGAGGCTGCATACCTAGAAAATGTTGTCCTCTTCAGACTGTCACTGTCCACATGAAGATCATTGGCTCATGTGTTCAGTTTAAGCTCATTTTGAAATAGGAGCCTGAGTCATAAAGGCAGCCAGGGGTTGAGTAGGAAATGGGAAGTAAGTGGTTCTCTGAATGTGGAGGGAATGTCTAAAGAGAAGATGAGGGATAAAAGAAGCCAGGGATCAAAGTAAATTTTCAGATATTGATGACTGCATATTCCCTACAATAATCCACTGTAAATTCCACAAGAGGGAGTGTTATTTTAGGCTGCATTAACAGAGGTATAGTCTCCAAATCCCATAAAATACTAGTTCCCCTCCATTCAGCACTGGTTAGGCCTCATCTACAGTCATGTCCAGTTCTGGATACTGCACTTTAAGAACAAGGTGGAATAATTTCAGAGAAGAGCAACAAGGATGCTCAGTGGGCTGGAAACCAAGCCCTGTGATGGAACACTAAAAGAACTGGAAGAACTGCGTATATTTATCCTTGAGAAAAGAAGACTGATATGATAGTACTCTTCAAATACTTGAAATATTGTCAGACAGAGGAGGTGCAAGATCTGTTCTCAATCATTGCAGAGCGCAGGACATGTATTAATGAGCTCAAGTTATAGGAAGCCAACTTTCAGTTCAACATCAGAAAAAACATTCTAACTGTTAGATCAGTACAACAATGAAAACAATTACCTTGAGGGGTGGCAAGTGCTCCAATGCTGGAGGCATTCAGGAGAAAATTACACAACTAGCTGTCACATATCTTTCGATCTGCATTCCTGCATTAAGAAGGGGCTTGCACTTGATGATCTTATAGGCACCTTCCAACTTCATTATTCTATGGTTCTATGGTCCTCAGAAATACACACTGAAGGAGTTACTAAGCTTATGTTTACCTTGCAGCAACCAATGACAAAACAAAGCACACTAACTGCAAGATATGTAGATGAAGACAATCATTATGCTATGATAAGGAAATGTCTTTCCCCCTTTAGAGAGTTCCCCTCAAAATGTGTGACAAACAATTCATTCAGTTTGACTCTGGGAGATTCTGTCTGCCAGGCTTCAGGTGTCTTCCGGACACCAAGGATGAACCTGGCATTATCTATTTTATTTTATTTGCCTACTTTAGAAACACATATTCTTTCATTAGCCACTTAGTTTGGGAGGCAGGCTGTTCTGCAATTTGCTTAAATAGTTTTCTTGGAATCCAAATCTATTCAACATTTGTCACTTTAGTAATATATTTGTAACAAATACACATTTCTGCAACTCCCAGAATACAAATCTGTTACATGTCTATCTGACCCTTCCTCCAGCGCACAAATTAGCATACTTCCCTCAGTGCAATTCTAGAAGATTAGGAAGTGTTGGTTAAAGACCTGGCACATCAAATACCTCTTGTCTCTCTCCCTCCCTCCCTCCCTCCTTCACACACAAACAGCCATTTCACCAATCCATCTGTGGGCAATGAAATTTGGCAAGGACTTTTGGTCAGCTTTTCAGACAACTGAAATTAGATGTGGTGCCTGGTGTTGTTCTGACTAGGGCTTCTGGAGAGAGAAAAATGGCAGACCCACCTCTGTCCAGCCATCCTATAGAACTGTCCTGAGGGGCTTTGGAAAGAATAAGGGCTGCAAGAAGAAGTTTTGGAAGCAAAGAAATGTCAGTAGATACATTTTCCTTGCAAACACATCAAGGAAGTGTACGGAATTCTTTTACCCCCAAAATAGATTAACATCATGCGAGAATTCTTATGAAATACAGGACTTAGTTCTGTGCAAATCAGGACACCAATGGGCTGGAACTGCATTTTCTTATGCCAAAAACTAACAATTTAATAATTGCACCACCATAAGTCACAAAACAATGCCTCCGCTCTCCTGTTTCTTGACAGCCAGTGTGGCGTAGCAGATAGAGTGTTGGACCAGGATTCAAGACACCTGAGTTCAGTTCCCTGCTTGACTATGGAAACTCACTGGGGTGGGGGGGTGACAATAGTAAAGCCACTCCTTAAATATTTTGAAAACCCCATGTTGCCCTCTGAATGTAGGACTGCAACTCCCAGTTCTGGTAGTTGTAGCCCAACACATCTAGAAGTTGCCAGTTGGAGAAGGCTGCTCTATGAATTTGTCTAATCCCCTTTGAAAACCATAACATAAATGACAAGAAGATGCAGAGAAAATTATCATCTTTCTCCCAGCCTATGATTTGCAGACAAAAGACCATATTTCAGGATAGATCTTATTTCAAGTAGGCACCTTCTTAACTATTTCAAACAGTGGTTATTCCATATTAATGTTAAGCAACTCAGTTGTGTGTCCTACAGTGTTTCAAGGAACATCTGGAAATCTTCAATTTCTTCTAATTTCAAGATTATGAAGACAGGATAACAAACCATCTGTTCCAAAACATGGTGCATTATGTGAGCAAGAAGATTTCATTTCACCAATTACTTTATTAAAAAAAAACCCTCTCTGTACACACATTGGCACTGATACAAACACACACACACACATATATTACACAGAAAACCTGAGAGCAAGGTAACATGCCCCTAATAAGGATCAGCTCAATCAATCAGGATTTGCTGTTTAATAGCATTCCTGAAAGGAAGAAGTTCTTGGTCAAGCTTAGATCATCTTTCTCTTAAAGACAAGCTATGGTTGAACAACACCAGGAACAACGTAATCACAGCATTACTGCATGAAACAGGATGCATAAAGACCAAATTATGAGCAAATAAAGAGACTTGAATGGAGTGGTTCAAAAGAAACACAACCCTTGAAATTATTTGGTGCATTGAGGAAGACTGGACTTATTTTGATATTTCAGTGATATTTGTAGGTAACATTATGAGATTGCAGCTGACCTCACACAGACCCTCTCCAGTGCAAATTCCCCTATCTCTCTCCCTCTCTCTGCTATCTTTTTCCACCCTCCATCTATCCTCCTTCCAGCACATACCAGCCGGCACCCTGCTTCTTGGGAAAATCAGCAGAGATGCTGGAAAACTGGACCGGGCATCATCAGCCACACATCTCTTTTCCTAGCACTGACCCAAGTATGGTTGGCTACAACACTTCTGAACACTGCTGTGGAGTCTTCTTAGTTGCAATGCATTGCTTCAGTTTACTCTGCAAGGGAGGAAGTTAGCTGTAGAGTTTGGAAGGTATATTTTGAAAGGAACTCATTTTGTACTCCACAAGTAATTCATTGCATTCTGCTGTTTGTTATTAACATGTTGCATTGTCCTGACTAACCAGCCAGAAAAATAGTCCCTGGTTCCCTCTAGTGGCCAGTTCTGATATTGGATACAAAAACATAACCGAAGAATAAGCATCTGCATTGTCTTCTAAGAAATGTGTAAATGCAAACGGAATTAAAGCTATTTGTGCCTTTCTGGGGTGACCACAGGGCACAGCAAAGAGCTGCTTGTCAGATACAAGGCAGAGTAATACCCCACAGATCTCTAGAGTTAAATCTGGCATTTATACATTGTGTTTAGAAGTGGAGGGAAAGAAAGCAAAACTAAGAAAGACAAATAAAAGTTTACTTTTCACTTTAGAAATGAACCCTCATTGTCTTTCCCTGCTGCAAAGTCATTGATTAAATCACTAAAGCATTATAATTTTAGCATGTTATATTCACCACTTTAATGCAGACATGTCCACAGTAAGCTCTGATGGACATGAGAAGTCTGACGGTCCTTCACACAGAGTGGCAGGGAAAGCTGGAGGAAGCCATTGACAAACAACATCTGGATGTTGTTTATCATCCTTTTTATTTAAAACTATTTGGCCCTTCCTTGTGCAGAGTAAGATAAGGAGATACCAGAACTTGGGCTTTTTGGATGATAACTCCCAGAATCTCCCAGCCAGCACATTCATTGGCAAACGGGGCATCTTGGCAATCCAAAATAGTTACTTTTACAAGGGAGATATAAAAAATGGATGGCCAGGCTGACACAACCAGGGCTGTGTCTGCTGACAATTCCTGCCAGTTTTCTCAGCTCCAACCCAAGCCACAGCCTGATTTTCAGATCCACTGGATCCATCTAGGATCAGTATTCTCAAGCAGATCCTGGAACAACTGTTACTATGTACACTTTGATGGCATCGTCTCTCTCTCACTGGGCCACCTCCTGAGGTAGCTAGGTAGCAATAGCAGCAAGAGGCAGCCAATGTCATTCACTCTCCTTTCCCTCCTTGTTCTTATTTTTCTCTCCTCCTGTCTCTTGCCTCTTCTTCATCCCTCATCTTCTCTACTGGATGCAAGCCTTGTCCAGAGAGGAGCCAGCAGGTAAAGATGCTTCCAAGTAAAGCTTTTACCATGCAGCAGCCCTGATGGGAGGTTGCGGGGAGGTTCCAACATGATCCCAGTTTGTAAGCCAACTCTGTTTTCCCTTTCCTTCTAGCTTGTTGTTCTATTCTCCCAAACTGGACTCAGAATGGTTAACAACAAGAGGGGAAAAACAGATTCAATTAAGAACACAACATTTTAAAAAAATATATTAAACAAGTTGTAATATGAACATACAAACTGGAAGATATTTACAAGCCCATCAAGAAACAAAGTACAGCACCCACTCATTAAAAGCCCTTATTTAGCCTCTTCTTATAGCTAAAGACCAGCCTGAATGGAAAGGTCTTTTCCCGCTAGCAACAAGGAAGAGACATGCCTCATCTCCCTTGAGAGTTCCACAGCCTGGGAGAAGAGACAAAGAAGGCCTTCTTTCTCCCCCCCCCCCCCCCCGCCTTCCCTTACCAGAAAAAGCACATACATAATGCTTTTGGGACTGTAAGAACTTGGAGTTGTCTGGAAGCCCCGTGAGTGAGGAGCCAGTGGAAGTCACAGCTGCTCATTTGCTCCTTTCTGCTGCCATGTCCCTACACCGTCACACTTTAAAGTGTGTGGAGGCCACACAAGGTGAAGGGGGTGCCTCCGTTATCTCTTTAATCGTGGAAACATGACCATCTGAAAGGAGGAGGCTGTTGTATCTGGGTAGCCTCTCTATGTGAGTCAGTGTCCCCCCATCAGGATTTTAACTCAAGTGGAGTGGCTACCCAGGTAAAGGAATCTGCCCTTCATCAGACAGTCATGTTCTTTGATTAAAGAGAGAACACAGGGGGCAGACCTAGTGAGCTCCCCTCAGTGCATATGGGTTCAACACACTTTACAGCAAGATTGAATAGAACTGTAATCTTGCCACATCATGAGAAAAAAGTGGAGGTGGTGGTGGCAGCATTGAGGTGCTGGTCATTTCTGCCTCTCTTTCCATCTGGCACTGTTACAAAAATTATTCAGTACTCCCATTTTTGAGCATACAATTTTTAAGAAAAAAAATAATTGCATTAATATTTAGTTTTAAAATATCATTTCAGCAAAGTAGCTTTGGAGTAACCTTCCCACTTTCAAAATGAAAAATGGTCTTTTTCAGCAAAGCTTAAATGTTCCATCTGTATTCCTCCAAGAAATTATATTTCAGGAAAGTACTTAGGCATGGGCTTAAACATGTTTCTGTTCAGAAAGTTATTTCAGAAATAAACATATGCCTAGCTGTGGGGCTTTAAATCCATAGCTATTCAAAAAATATATCTACACATGCACGCACACACGCACCCCCCCCATTAAAATGCACCCCTAGAGGTAAGCATATTTCAGATACATGAAATCTAGAAGTAATTTTTTGTGTTTACAGATATTTATTGGATTATTATTCATGAATTATGAACAGCATTTCAGCAATGTAGAGCCCAAATCTAGAAACAGTAAAGTCTTTTGTCCAGGGTTCCGTAGCAAACATAGGGATGAGAATACAAATTCTAAGTTTAAGAAACTATGAAGCTGTAAATGTTAAGTATGTCAGCTTTCAGGTATACTTTAACACTTGAACAAAATTATTTTATGAAGAGGTGCTTATGTTATGGAACAAAGATTAACAGCTTTGCTTTTAGTAGTGATCTTTTTAACAGATGACCAATAGGCAGAAATTCAGCTTGTGAAAGAAAGATTTTGTACCATGTTATCACTGTCTTAGGAAAGGGCCTCTTTCCCTCTTTAACTAGCTCTGGGTTTTTTTGTTTTTGTTTTGTTTTTGTTTTGTTTTTTGTTTTTGGTCTGTCATCAGCAACCTCAGAAAAATCCTCAATAAAGGAACCAGTGCAGAAATAGAACACGGTGGGGAAATCTTTTCTCCCTGACTTCTGTGTTTCAGACTGCAATCAAGGTGCAGGAGCAGTGCTGGAAAGAATCTGGAAGCGTTATCAGTAAAATGTACCACTCTTCACTTCATAGAAACCTTGTAGTGGAGCCCAATGGACTTTTCCAATTGGCACTTAATTGAATAGGGTAGCCTGTCAAACCCAATCCATTCAGGTTTAAGACTAAGTGGTTCTTCCAGCGCTATGCCTGCAAGTGTGAAGAGTTTAACAAAACCCAGGGAGTGCTCAGAGTGGAATGTGTGCTCCCTTGCTACATCTTTCCAAATTCACTTAAAAGTGCACTGCTTCTTTTAAATTGACATAACTTTATCATCTGCAATTTGAAACCAAATTTACTTCTGCCCCATCACCTGCCTCTTTAGCTCTCAAGTGCTGTATTCGGAGCTGCATTTCATTTCCCCTATATAATCCCATGTAATAAACAAATGAACGAAAAAGCACTGCCATGCTCTTGGCACTGCAGAAGTAGCAACGGTTAAGAAATAATTGAAATGAACTTGTATAGACATACTGGTGGGGATCACAGCCCAGTATAGATGGGTAGATGGGATGGGTAGATCACAGTCTACCTGCTGATCACTGAATGATTCTCAGTTGATCAGGACAAGAACTTCTCTACACCTCATGAAGCAACATTGGAGATAAACTGAATTGTGATCCCCACAAATAAGTCTATACCCATTCATTTCAATTATTTCTTAATCATTGCTACTTCGGCAGTGCCAATTGTATAAAAAATTGTTTTCTTTTTTCATGGGGATTACGTGGGAGAAATGAAATGCAGGTTCTATCAGTAGTGACTGTATGAAAGGACTGATGACTCAATTTGCCATCTTGCACAAGAAGTAAAAAGCAAAGTGTGCTGCTTATTTACCACCCCATAGCGCCTAAAGCACTCTCTGGGTTGTTTACAAGTTAATTATGCAGGCTACACATTGCAACACCAGCGAGCTGGGTTTTCATTTTACCAACCTTGGAAGGATAGAAGGCTGAGTCAACCTTGAGCTGGCTACCTGGGATTGAACCCCAGGTTGTGAGCACAGTTTCGGCTGCAGTACAGCAGTTTAACCACTGTGCCATGAGATACCATGTTATTTCTTAATGCCAAGTGCCACTTGTTTGTATCTGGCTCCAGCCAGCAAGAGCATTCTACCACCACTGAAAGACTCTTTCCCCAATAGCCACCTGTTTCAGATGAATAGGTGGTGGCCAGAACGTGGAAAGTTCCTTTTATGAAGAATACATATAATGACAAGCTGAAGCCTTCCACAACTGAACAGTGACAAGATGGTTACCACAGAACAATTATGGATGCCTTCAGCATGTTCTTCCAGCGCTATTGATTCTTCTTAAAAGTCACTTTCTGAATTCTGGTTGGAACACCTAGAACTTTTGAGGATGATATAAAAGGCTAAGAGTCAAAGTGACCCCCTAGCAATTATTTTTGGGGGATGAATAAATCCCACATAAGTTCTATGGTGGAAAAAGGAGGCATCTAATGGGCAGTAGTATAGCAGCCAGCTCAGTGTGCCTGCAAAACTATCTGAGAGCTTTTGGTTTCCCCGTGGGCCAAGTGGTGGCTGGTTAAGCTTACAATGGGGCCAAGCAATGTCCAGGAACTAGACCAGCTGCTTGGTTTCTATTCTTTCAAGGGTGAAAGGAGAGAAATACATGTGCTAGGAATACTGGATAGCTTCTCACACGTTTTAAAATGTACTGCTTGGAAAAGCATACTTCGTACAACAGAGAAATCTGTCATTCTACTGTTCCTTATGCCCTTGTTTGGCCTTTAGAAGGGCTCTGCCTATGCCTCAGTTATATAATTGACAGCTATTAAATATTTAGCTTTGCTTCTAAATCCACCTATGTCTTAGACTCCATTGTATCTACTTTCATGTGTATTGTAGCCTGCCTAGTTTTCATGGCTTTCAAAGAGTTTTCGTGGTCTTCAAAAACAAAACAAAACTGTCTCCACTGCTCATTATCTTTCAATTAGAAGTGACCTACTTTCTGTAATGGTGATGGATTCAATTCATTCGTGCAGCTTTACGAAGCCTTCTCCCCAAACAGCTTTCAAGCAATAAAATGTTATTTGTGGTGTACTTCATAGATGAAAAGAAAATGAAACCAATAGTAGTACTTGTTCTAGTGAACCATGCACAGGTACAGCTTCATTACAATGGTTGAAGTCTAATCCAAATCTGCTCCAAATGTAGGACAAGGGCTGGAATCCTGTTGCTCGGGGTAAGCACTGTGTCAAGATGTGTGCACTCCCCAAGAATTATGGCAAAGACAGTTTTTTAATAGGGAGGAATGGACTGGAAGTGATGTTTTGGCTTATGCTAAGCAATAGCATTCAGGCTAATGACATCAAGCAAATTAGCATGTTACATAACAGGCCCCTCACTAGGGATGTGTGAGAAATTGATTCCATCAAGATCTCTTCCTTTGGAGTTACTCAATCTGCACCAATTTAAACCAACATGAAAACCTTGCTCTTACCAGTGGGGCAAGAGCAGGTGGTGAGCCACAACAAGATGGAAATTGGCCACAGCTGGCTGGGTCAAAGCAGCCATTCTTTGACCACCACAATTGCCAACTAAACTTTTGTGATTCAGTGGAAAAACATATTTTGAAAAATGATGGTTCAATTTGAAATCAAAAAGCCCAAATCCTCTTGCACAACTCTGACAGCACAATAGGAATGATGTCATTGTGAGCAGCAGATTGCTTCTCATTAAAGACTTTGGCTTGGTTTGGTCTTTACAGGGTGTGTATAATGAGACAAGAATCATGTGCAGTCCAAAACTGAAAAAGGAAGTCCTTAATCAGTGGCAATCTGCCACCACCATTGCCATCATACTTGATGCACAGGTATCTGCCAAACAGGATTTTAGCCAATACTAAGATCATGTTTTTTTTAAAAAAAAAACCCGCTCCTAGTCCTATATCATTTACATTTGTTTCAATACTTCTATATAAAAGTGAAGTCAGAATAAGTTGCAGTTGATGCATTGGCCAGTAGGATAGATATTTCAGATGTTTTGAACTACAAATCCCACAATTCTCCTTTCTGGGGAACCCACCTGCAGGGCCCAGACCTTATAGAAACCTAAATTGTGCTCACCTGGAGAGAAGGCCCAGTAGGCAGGCTTCATGCTTGGATAGGTCTAACATCCTGTTTGAAAAGGAAGACACCCCAATGGTTGCTGAGAAGTTTTGTTTTCAAATAGGAAGTAATAACAGCTGAGCCTTCTTTTCAGGTGAGTACATCTTAGATGCTGTAATATTTGGGTCCTGTAGGTAGGACTCCAAAAAAGAAGAGTTATGGGACTTGTAATCTAAAAAAAATCCAACATGCACATCCCTATTGACTGAAATCCTTTTGATGCTAGTGCAATGTAAAGTTACACTTGTGGAATTGCAAAAGGTGTTATATCCAGGCAGTCCACATCATGCAATTTGACTTCACATTCAGTCATGTGATTCACAACCTGACTATTGTGCAGCATACCTACAGAAGTCCTTCATAAATATCACTTCCGCCTCATCACTATCTTCTTTGCCACTTCTGTAACTTCGAGTTATGCAGATGTAGCTGCAGAACAGAATTTCAGACTTTTGGCAGCTAATGCAGAAGGATAGACACTGGAAGAAGGAGATACCTGTGAATTTTTGAAAAGCACTGTTTTTGAAAATTGCTAATAATGATTTCTTCCAAAATTTTGCTGCATACACTCCAGTTTAGGTAAGATTCTGAAAGGCCATCCATCTTATTTTCAAAAATTAGTTCTTCATAGCTTGTTATCCTTCAAAATAACTTTTAGCTTCAAACAATTTCATTAGCAGAGAGCAATTTAACCTTGACCTTTATATGAGAATGTACAAAATGAAAAACAAAACACTCTAGTATATTACAGCTCATCAAGTCTTTACATTTGTAATGCTGAGGGAAACCATTTTCAACGTAAATAGTTTTCAATAACAGTGGAAAACAAAAATGAATGTAATTTTCAGTTGTTGACAGGTTCAAGAATCCTAATGTATTCTGGAATAATGACATTTAAATCTTCTATCTTTTAACACACAGTTACTTAAATCACCTCACATAGTGGCTGAAATCCAGCAGTGTAACAGCAATGGAAAAATCATCATGCAGAGGTGATTTTCAGAAATTAAAGGCTCCCCCCCCCCCCATCCTGCAGCCCCCAGCAACTTACCCACAAGTGAAAGGATCCCAAGGGAGCCTTATTTGTGGAGTGGGACTGGGATTTCAGCCACTGTTTTACAGAGAAATGGCCAGAAGAGATCTGCTATAAGAAAGTAAAGCTCTACAAATTCAGCACCATAATCTGCACAACATTCAGTACATTTTAATATATATTTGTGTCCCTGTGTGTGTGTGTGTTTAATTTTCCCAAGAGACAAAAGCCTATTCCAAAATATATTTACTAAGGCTTATTTACTAAGCTTATCCACATCTACCTGGAAATGAGTCCCATTGAACTCATGAGACATACCTTTCAGCAGATATGCACCTGTCATGGTACTAGCCCCAGTTTCATCTACCGCTGTCATCTGCTTATTGTGATCAATATTAGCAATACATTATTATAATCTCTGTTCCTTAATTACATTGTTGAGTTTGCTGAGCAGTCACAGTGAAGGATTCATGGTAGTTCATGTCATTGTGGTCTACTGAAAGATCAACTAGATTAATTAATGAGAGTTTTGTCCAATTTAGCAAAAGTTCAGAAAAAATTGCAGCATTTTTTAAATTATTATTCAACAGATAGTAACAAAGATAGCCACTGAATGTTGACTGATCTATAGAACCAACTAAATTATCAATCAACAGAAAGGGTGGTGATCGTTGTTGGTTTAGCAATCCCTCTACACAAATGAAGCTTCTAATCAATAATATATAGACAGATTTAAAAGGGGAAAAAATTAGAGAGAAAGAGAAATTTTGTGGCACTTTAAAGACCAACACATTTATTTCAGTGTGAGATTCCATGTATCAAAATCCCCTTCTTCAGACAAATGGAATGCAAGTACATGTCCTTTATTTTGATCCATTAAAACTCACATGGAAATAAAATGCCACAATATTTGACCTCTTTCCTTCCTCTCTCTTTTTTCTTTTCTTTTCCCCCCTTTAATTTTGGCAACATTTTGAGACAAACTAGCATGGTTATTTCTTTCGAAATTGCAACTGGTAATACTAATTTGAATAATCAAATTCCATCTTTCCCATCGTAGATTCAGCACAAGAAGCCCTTCCATAAATGGGAAAGCAGAAATCCTGTCGCTTAGCACAGCAAGTAGACCCATTTGAATCAATGGAACTTGTAGAAGAGTTGATTCACCAAATCCATGGGCTATTCTAATACAACTTATGATGCTAAGTAACAAGGTTTCAGTCAATGAGTCTTTCCATTTAGATGATGCTGGGGGCTCCTGGTTATAATCACTATCATCATTATCTTAGAACTGCAGAGCTGGAAGGGACCCAGGAGGCACAGAGGCTCAAGGTAGAGGCTATTGTATCTGGGAAAAGCCATAGCATTTGGGCTTGTCTGCCTCTGTGTGTGTGTCTGCTTCCTATACCACTGTTCTATCTGTGCTGCACAGATGTTCGTCCCAGATATTTCTCCTACAATATCTGACTGGGAGGAAAGACCCCTTCAGAACCAGGCATGGATGGCCTGGTTTCTCCCACCACAGGTAGTGAGGCAGCTTGGTTGCAGGATCCTCTGGGACACCACTGGAAGCTGCAGGGAGACAGTCAGAGGCACTTCCAGTTATCATGGAGCTGTGCAATTCAATTCCCCAACAAACCATTCTGTCATCCAGGTTGCAGAATTCATACTATTTGATGGGAGGATGAGGCCTGCTCCAGGACAGATTTTTAAGGAGTGAAAGAGGCCATAGAAGTAAAAGCGAAAAAGCAATGGCTTAAACCTGCCCCCTCCATGAATGGGAGTGTCTCTACTCCGAGAATGGAACTGTACACACAAATCTGTAAAGTAAATTTCTTATTTGCCAATAGTGAAAAAATGGTGGATGAAGCTATTGCTTACTCTTTGAAATGTTTCTTGATGCTACTTTATATTCCTCTTTTTACGTCTTTTGAATTAATCTCAATGCATGGGTGAAATGTAATCTGTCCTTCAGAAATTGCATGGACAAATAAGCAGTGTTACTGGTGCCAAAACATTTTTTTCCCTTTCTTATACTGTCCACTGACTGGCCAAATAAATCATGCTTTCTTGCATAAGCTGCCTTCTTGCTTTGGGCAGCCATATCAGAAATCTTTCATTTATTCCAGAAAGCTATTTTCTACCTTGGCTAAAAATCAAAATCTAAAAATATCCACAAATCTACCTTGCTGAAATTTTCCACATAAACTGACCCTTTGATAAACCAGGAAATATTTCGTCATGACCTGTCAAAAATCATTTATGTTTATATCATTAACTTTATTAAAATAACAAAACACTTTGGATTTAGCTAGCTATCCATAATTTAACCTCTTACTTACAGCAATGTCTTGCTTCAAACGCAGCTTCTGTTCTTTTAAGAGCAATTTTTGTCTGGTGCTTCACAGGAGGAAATTTTTTTGTATTTAAATACTTTTCTTATTCAAGGATGCTTGCATATCCCCCCTGTGTGGTAGATTAGTCAGGGCAAGAAATTCACCAAAGGTCATCTTGTTAGTTTCATGATTGCTTAATGATTTGAAACTGCCTAGTTGCATCCCACTTCACATTGCTTTTTCAGATATGCACAATTCCTATGATTAAAAAACAACTACGGTAGATGGGAATGTGGCGAGCATTTTCTCAATGTCCTATGCACTGTTGTTTTTAGTATTTTTCAGAAGCACAGAACAGGACCTGTACATTATGTCTGGTTTGGTCTTCTGTCCACGCCTATAGCCAAGTCCAAGGCAAATCTTTGCATTTCTATATGCATCCAGGGGTCCCTAACTCTAGATACCTAAGCAACTGTCTACCAAGGGATGTTTATATGGGAATCTACACAACTAGTGACAACTTCATCAAGTAGAGAAGTTGTTCCCAGATTCCTTTAGTAACCCATATGGAATAATGGGCAGTCATAGTTAATGATATTTTTACTGCTGATGACTGCTTATGTTCCTGTTCAGAGATGTCTGTATGAGCACATGACTCATAGGAGAGACCCTGCCATGCTGTTATATTTGCATCAATTGCTTCAAGGCTAAAGGAGTGACTAAAATGCCTTTACAAAATGACTAAACTGAGCCTATTGTATATTAGACACATTATGGGAAGACAAGGCTCAGTGGAAAATACAATAATGCTGGGAAAACATGAAGGCAACAGGAAAAGAAGAAGATTGAATAGGGATTGACTCCGTAAAGGAGGCCACAGCCTACTATCTCAGCCTCCTTAGTTTCCAAAATCAGGCAAGACTGTCTCAGGCAGTATGTGGAGGAGGAAGTGGAAGAGTTTGTTTGGCTATATCTTTGCCATGTGGTCAGAGCAGCTGAGCAGCACCAATATGCTTCTGCTTTCCTATCTTATACTGCAGCCAGAGGAGATCTATGAAGGCTTCTTTGGGTTATGATCACCTGTTAAGTGCAGAACCAAAACAAGACTCAGGCAACCCCCAGCCTCACAGTTGGGAAGTGGTGACAATCTTTCCCATCCACAAATGTAGAGTTACAAAGAAGCCTGGTGATGGTGCCTGTGTATGTTATGTACTCATGCTGAGTGACAGTGTAGGCCCTGCCCATAGCCTCCTCCTTTTTTTACTAGATTTTGCCACGTCTTTTCTACTGAAACTCAGTGAAGAGCTCCATGCCACCAAACACGTGTTCTCATGAATCAATTCCATGACAAATACCTAGTGCAAGGGAAGTACAATAGGTCATTAGCAAAAATTAAATTCATGCTAGGCTATGAACTAGAGTATGCAAGATTTGCAGGACCATCGCAAATCAAGATAGCAGAAGGCACTGCAGAAAAGACAGATGTGATATCTTTGTGTGCTCCAGGCTTTTCTTCTACCAGTTCATTATTTTCTTCCTTAAGAGAGTCATCAGTACAACAGATAATGAAACCAAAGCAGGAAAACCATTGCTTTCTGTCAAGCCATAGTAATCATTTCTTTATGTAGATGGAAGAGCTCTGAGGTCTCAGGGATGCAAGCTTGTTAATTAATAACTCTTAATTAGGCAAATAAATTCTGGTTTCAGGTGGCCTTCCTATCAGAGTAGAAAGTTGCATATACATATTATACATGTCTAGGGATCTAAATGTTGCTGTTAACATTCAAAAAGTATTTGAGCTGTTCATTTGCAATAGAAAGCAAACTTCAGGAGGATTATACCAGTGTTTCAGGTAATTGAATTTTTCCAAAGGTCTGTAGTTCTCTGGCAGGCTGCTGTGCTGGGCCTAAATTAATGCAACAAGAAGGAATAGTGTAAGGATAGATATTGGGTTCACTGAAATACTGTCATCTCTTTTGTATGTGTTTGCTAGGTGCCACCGAGTTGCTTCCAATTTATGACAACCTTAACAGGGCTTTTGTGGAATATGAGATATTCAAGGAGTAGTTTACCATTTCAGCCCCCCAGTGAGTTCTCATAACTAAGCAGGGATTGGAACTCAGGTCTCCTGAGTCCATGTCCAACAGTCTATTCACTACACTAACCTCATTCTTTCTGTGTCTATACCACAGACTACAAACTAGTTATTGCTTGAGGATATATATATGAATATTGTTAGCCATCCCTGGCTTGTGGCTTTGGAAGGAGGGAATGCCCCCCTTCCAAACCAGGTGTTTTCACTTCATGGTGCACAAACCATCCAATGATCAGTGATGGGCGGCAGAGCATTCCACCAGAAATGTTACTGGTGGAATGTTCTTTTTCTTTTCCTCCTAGAAGACAGGGATTCGTTAGAAAGCAAACAGAGAGCCCAGCATCCTGTGAAATTTTCAAGCATCCACAGCAGATTGCTGAGGGAAGGTCTAGAGGAAAAAAGAGGAGCAAGAAAGCAAGGGAGGAAAGATTTGACCTCTCGGGAGATGCACATGAACCAGGAAAGATGATATCAGGTGCACTTGGCTCAAAACAATGCCATGTACTTCTCTCTCTTCCTTCCTTCCATGCTCTTGTGCACATCATATTTCAGGCACCTCATAGCCCTAAAGATAGCACCTACAGTTTCTAGTACGCTGTGCTTTACCAGTAGCCTTCCCTCTTTTTAGGGATGTAAGTCCTGGCCTGGTTCATTCTTTCATGGTGATTGGGAAAGCGGGGTGGGTGGGTGTCTCTTTACAGGATTTGGGCAGTAACTTTCAGAGAGAATTTGCATGTTTCTGAGATAGATTTTTGCACATTTTAACAAATGCTACAAATTTGAACTGTTTCTTTCTTACCTGGTCTATAAAAGGAAGAAGCACACGATGGCTTGTTTGCATCTTTCTGAGCCATCAGCCTGTTTTTGTTGGAGGGGTTTGGAATGTGGTTATTCCTTTTTTGGTACAAAAAAGTATGGGGACATCATCCCAGCTTTATGCCTTCCCTTTGAAAAGAAAATGATCAGTTTGGATGCGTCTTAGTTAAAGGAGACAGTACTTACAGTCCACATTTTGCTCTTTTCATTTATATGGTGTGGAGCCACATCTCCAAACATTTATCTTTTTTGGGAGGGAGAAAATGGAAGACAGAAGAAAGGTGGTTAACAAATCATCATCACCATCATCATAGAGCTGCAGAGCTGGAAGGGACCCTACAGATCGAGTCCAGCTCCTGAAGGAGGCACAATGGGGAATCAAACGCTTAACCTCTGGCTCTGCAGCCAGATACATAAACCACTGAGCCATCCAGCAGTTCAACACCTGGAAAAATAGGACAGTCTCAAGGACTCTGATGCACAGAAAAACATTATAAATTAGTAGCAGGTACAGGGCATGTTCCTGTCAGTTATGTACCATTAGGTCAGAATTGACTTATAGTGACAGGGCTTTTGAGGCAAGTGAAATATTTAAGGAATGGTTTTACCAGTTCCATACTCCAGGTGAGTTTTCCATCATCAAGTGGGGATTTGAATCCTGGTCTCCAGAGTCCTAGGCCATGGCTCTGTCCACTACACCACAGTGGGTAATTAACATTTCTGATACCTGGTGTGAAAAAAGAAGCATACAAGGCTACATTTTTTTCAAACAATTCTATTGTGTTTGCTGTTTATGTTTGTGTGTGTGCACGCACACGTGTGCTTGCATATGCACAAGCGCTTGACTTCAGAAAGGGAAAATACACTAGAGACATTCACACAAATTGTACAGATCACAATCAAGGAAGAACACTTGTTGTCTCTCTAGGTCTCATGCTAGAGGCAAAAATACCTTGCAGAGAGAGGTTGAGAATCCTTAACAGGTTGTCACACCATGTCATGACAGCTGATTTTGACTATCAGTGAAACTAGCAAAATGTCTTCACATGCCTAACACTTTGGCAAGCATCAGAGCAATGCATTCCCAGGGTAGATGCCTATGGGTCCATGTCTGACATCTTTTAAATACCAAGTAATAATCTCAGTATGTGTATTCCTCCAGCATTCTAGTTGTAGTCTGCTTTTACACATAGTCATAACCATAGAAAATGAACTCCCAAGATACTGCTTTCTGTGGCATGTATTTAAAACTGGAGCAGTGTCAGCAGGACTGATGGCATGGGTCTTCCTTCCCAAACAGTCACCACTTTTCCTCTCAGAAGTGAGATTATTGTCTGTCAAAGAGCCATGTAAACAACTCTCTAATTCGTGGTCCCGTATAGGAAATGGCTACCTAATAATGTGGCTATATGAGGAGACAAAATTCTTGGGAATGGCTCAGTGACCATTCCTTTGGTAGCTTACTCATAAATTTGTCTCAGATGATTGGTTGAGGTTTCCTCATTATTAGCTAATAGGATCATGGTGTCTTGATTTCGTGATAATTCGTTTGAAGATTAGCTGTCACAAGCTAGGGGAGATGACTGCATGTCAATGCAAGACACGTGCATTTGTACATGTGGGTATACGTGTGTGCGGTGAAAATAGCACATTGACCATTATACTAGAAAGAGAGCTCAAAGACATGGCCAAAGCCACTTGTGGTGCAAGATCCCTCTTCCTGGAAATCTGATATGTGGTCATAGATCACATATAGAAACGTACTGATCTAAATGTACTACTATGCCCTCTTATTACAAAAACACAGTAAGTCTTCTCAATGTATTCCTCTCCAGAGGAAGTCCAAAGCAGGTTATGTTCCCCTGGAATTTCCAGGGAAAGGAGAGCAGAGAACTATATAACATGATGGTACTGGACATTTACTACAGAAATTGTAAAGTTGCCTTATATGCCTCTAATGGAGTAATGCTCTCTCTCGCTTGCTCGCTCTCCACCCACCCCCGCTTCTGCCTATATCTAAATATCTTCTAAACAATATTGTGGTGTTGACTTCCTTTAAGCTCTTCCAAAAAATGCTTTTCATTGTTCTTTTTCTGTTATGTTATATAAACATTTGTTGTGCTGGTAGTCTTAAATGAAGGTCCAAATATTATGTTTCTACTCAAAATACAGGAAGCAAAATTCTAAAATGCACTAGGTGATATGGAACAGGAGTGTGTACACATATGTTTCATGTCACTGAAAACGTATTTATAGGCTAGTTATTTCTTACAAGGCTATGAGGCAAAAACATTTTTTTTAGCATTTTAGGGGAGGATATTACTGATTACAGTCTGATTAAAGGATAAATGGTTCAACAATTGTGAGTTTTGATTTAATGACAACAAGGATAGTTCTTTGTGAAGGGGGGGCAGCTGGCATTTTCAGTATCTTTGTCAGTAAAAAGCTTTTTAGCAGTTTTCTTTTCATGTTGCATTTGTCAAATTTGTGGTTTGCTGTCTGGCTGTCTCTTTTAAGCACAGTGAGAGACTGAAAAGATGCACCACTGCCCGAAGCCCTTTGAGCTCGGTGTGAATCTCCCCCTGAAGTGCCTTTTACTTTTAATCCATTTTATTATTAATAAAATGGGAATATAAGAGGAAGAGAATATAAACCTCCATGGCTATGGGTGACTGTTCCTACCACTTTAAGCAATCTGTGTAGTTAAGATGTAAAGACAGGGATTAGACACTTGTGGCCCTACAAGGGTTGCGGATCTACACACCCCATCATGTCTAATTATGGGCTAGTCTGCCTGAAGCTAATGAGAGCTGGAGTCTGACATTTGGGCTGCCACAGATTTCCCAGTTCTCTTCAGAGATTTAAATGGAATCCCCTCTCTCTTCTCTGTTACTTTATGTGCTCTCAAGCTACTTCCAACTTAGGTGACCTTAACTGGGCTTTGAAGGTATGTGAGATATTCAAGGAATAGTTTGCCATTGCCACCCCCTAATGAATATTGATGGCAGAGTAGGAACTTGAAACCTTCTCTCCTGAGTCCTCCTCCTAAACTCTGCCCTCTCATTCTTCACTTTGTTACTATTGACTGAATTTTATATGGGTTTGTGTTTGCCTGTATGGTCAATGTAAGTACCCACAATAGTGGTACAGTGTGTACCTTGACTAGAATCCGCTAAATGTGGTGCTGAGCCAGTTTGGCCCATACCATCCATGATCGTACCAAATCTCGCCTTGAGACCTGTCTTAAGGAGAACACCAAGTGATACTCCCAGTTGCAAAGTCAAGGTACAGAGGACTCTAGGCCAATCATGTCATTTTTGCCACCTGAGACAGAAACTGCAAGAGTACCTTTAGCTCTTCCTGGTAATATACATGCCACTATACTGAGTGAAGCATCTAATTGCTACCTCTTTCTGACACACTCAAGGCTTGAGGCAGTCTCCTTCATCTGTCTAATGGTAGGGTTGGCCCTGCCTACCACATCTCAGCAGATTTAAAATGATAATGATTATCTGAGAATGGTAGAGCTGGAAGAGACCCTATGGATCATCGAGTCCAGCCCTTGTCAAGGAGACACAGTGGGGAATTGAACTCCCAACCTCAGGCTCCACAACAAGAGACCTAGACCACTGAGCTACTCAGCAGTTCTTAATAATAATCTTAGGATTGCAGAGCTCAAAGGGACCCTATTGTGAGTATGATTATTGCATCCACATTTCTGAAAGCCTGCACTGAGCAGGGCTCCTCTATCCCAGAAAACATCACCTTTATATTTCCAGATGTGCAACTAGTGCTCATAAGATCTAGACACCTTTGTCAGAATTAAAGACAACATATTGGTCACATTGTTCAATATACAACACATTCTGCCTTTTATGTAACAAACCTGCGGTAGTGTCCAAATATCCAGTTGATTCAACTGGAAACGCACCACAGTATTTTTTTTTTAAAGAAGAAATATTTTATACAGCTGTATTCATAAACACTGGATTTACTCAGCAGTCTAACATAAACAAATATGGACACATATGCTTCCAAAATAAAGCTACCTTCAATGTGGCTATCCCACTTAATTTCTATTCATTTGGAAGCATTATGGAGCAACACAATATAAAACTGAGCACTTACGAAGTCTATTCACAAGTCAGTAAGCAGAGACAGCAAAAACAGCAGCATTCAAAAAGTTCAATGGAAAAGAAGAGCAAACCTTTCTTTTCTTTCATCCCAGCTGCCCACTCAGCTGCTTAGAGGAAATGGAGAATTCCGGTCTATGTGTATGTCTTACAGAATAAAAAATACCTTTAGGTCAATGAGAGTAAGTTCTAATGCCTTGTATTATTGATCTGGAGACAGGAGGTGATGGACACAGCCAGCACTGGGGGATGGGAAACTTTTCTATGTGTTCAGCAGAGAAGTATCTTGGATGGTGTCTCAGGCGTTGTGTGCTGCTGAGGACTGGGAGGCATCTAGAGGCACCAAAAAGCAATAGCTTTTAAATGCAAAAAAGAACAATTATACTTTCCTTTAATGTAGCTCTGGAATGCAATCTATACCTAAAGAGCGGGTTGGCTGAAAATAGTATGAAATAGAGGAAGAACAACTGAAGTACCAGAAGTACACAACTGTATTGTATACGAATGCAAAACGAGTGATTGTAAAGTAGACATATAAAAAACTGACAGAAGGCTATTCACTGAGTGTGTATTCATATTTTACTGTTAGGAATTTCATATTCTGATAAGGAATTTATACCAAGGTGTCACAATTTGATATAATTGTATTCTCCCATTTTTATAATATAATACAGTTGTGCATTTCTCATACTTCATTTATGCCTTATTGCCTTTCTTTGTTTTGAAATTCAGGAGGGGCCATGCTCCCTTGGACCTAAGGTGGCAAGCCTCTGCTGGTTATAATCCAATGATAACAAGATAGGAAAGGCTGGATTAAAGATTTGTGTAAAAAGAACAAGTGACACAACAAACACAGCAGACTAGACTTTTTGTTTCAAATAGAGTTGAATCAGTAGGACTCATATAAGTGTTGAGTTAACAAGTCCCATTCAGTCAGTAGGTCTGTGTGTTTAGCAGAGAAAAAAACCAAGAATTTGATTTAGCCTGTGATTCTACATCACTAGTCTCCACCTGGTGAATTGCAACCAGCTGCCGGGTTCTTTTTAAGGGGAAAGGCGGGATAAGAATATTTTAAATAAATAAATAATAATAAACAACCAAAAACTAATTGACTTACTTACTTACTTACTTACTTACTTACTTACTTACTTACACATTTTTAAGAGAGAAGATGAAACAGGGGAAAAAACAGCAGAATAAAGATCAAGGAAAGAGTTTGCAAGACTACAGGTAGGTGAAAGAGAGAAACAGAAAGGATATACTTAAACAAAAATGAAAAGTGGATCTTGAAGTGGGATGAAAGAGGAGGCTGGCCTGAGAAGATCAAGCATTATTGCTTTTGATCAAAGCTGGGCCACTTCTCTGGGTCATTCGTTGCATCACTTCTCCTGTAATCCATCAACAGATGCACCGCTGGTACCACAGTTGCTGCCAGAATTTGGCACCACATGAAGAAGCTGTTCATATTGCAGGAGAATACCAGAGACACTAGGCCAAAGTGTGTTTTTTCCCTTACATTGTTAAAAGGAGCAAAAGAACAACACCAGCAAATGTTGTGGCAACAGAACATCATGGCGGGCAGTAGAAAATGGATGGAAGGAAGGCATGAGGCCCATGTTGCCTGTCTTTTCTTTAAATGATTAACTCTTTAAACCCTACCAGCATATACAGAGGTACTCTTGTTCTCTCTTTTCACACTTGCTTCCACTTTTGTCCACCTGATTTGTGGCTCATTTCTGGGGCTGTGTGTTTGCACTTTTGATTAGCCTTCTGAACATAGAACAACCTCATGTTACAACCTCATATAATCTCCTTGTTTCCCCTCAAGCAGATCTTTCCACTAGTTACTTGTGAAGGTCATAGCACACTGTACTCTGAACAGTAATAAGCCTGATTCTGAGAGGCCCTGTTCATTTCATCCTCTTGTGTGATTACATGAGAGGGTTGAAATGAACTGTATGTTCTTGAATTAGTAGAACAATATTTTAGTAATCTGAATGTTGTCCAGAGATGGTTCATCTGCATTCATGTCTCCAATTCTGAGCTGCAGATAGTGCCATTTTAAATGCAAAGCCTTAGTTCCAGGAACAAACAGCAACAATCTCTTAATGTTACGCATCGTGACAAAGTTTTACTTTTACCAAAGTTTATCTCATTGGTTCTGAGATCTGAAAAAGTGAAGCATCCCTGCAGCTTTCTCATTTCTGTCTCAATATATTGTCTATACCTATACATTTATAGCCTAAGGAAATCTTCTGCAGCAATTCAAGGACGTTGCAATGCCTAAAGATTCATAAAAGAGTGATCTTGAAGTTTCCTTCCAGCCTAGAGTCATACATTTTCCTGACCTGAGTTGCAAGTAGACACATCCCTTGTGTTTCCCTGTGTTGCCAAAGGCAAGGGAAAGCATTTCATTGGGTAGATGAGTGAACTGTGGGCAAAAGAAGTTTCAAAGAAGTGCAAGACGCTTTGAGATAGCTTTTACAGAGATCAGAATTTGCAAAAAGGAAAACAGATACGCTCACTGTGTCAGCAGGAAACGGCAGCATCCATCAGTCCCAATACACATGGGTGCCTACCCTGCATAATAGAGCTCTTTTTATATACTGACAGAAAAGGGAGACAGAAGCAACATCAGGGTTCAGATCTATCATAACATTTATTAACTACTTACGTTAAACAAAGTTAAAAAGTTGCAAATACTGAGGTACTTGTCCTTATTTCTCCCCCAATAATGACTGTAACACAATGGGGAAAGCCCTGTTGGCATAACTTTGTGCCGGTGTAACAAGGATCAGTCACTGGCAATATTGAATTTAAATTAAAGCTTCCTATCCCCCTCCTTTTTCCCCCCAGGTTCCAAGGCTTCCTAGGGCTCTCTTTTGCCCTCGGGAAGCCTTTGAGAGCCTCAGGACAGGGTGAGGTGAAGCCTTTGATAGTTTTAAAAAAATCACTGCTGGCTCACCACTGTCGGGATTGGGACTGCTGATGGTGATCCAGCATTGATTTGTTTTACTATTAAAGCCTTATCACCCTATCCTGAGCTCTCAAAAGCTTCCCCAGAGCAAAAGGGAGCCCTAGGGAGCCACAGAACCTGAAAGATGAGATATAGGAAGCTTTCCATGGATTTAAATCAAATGTTCCCAGTGCCTTTGTGATGCAGCCACCAAGGTTACACCAAAATTCTTTTCCTTGGGCAATGCTAACTTTTAGTTACTTTTCTAGTATTTTACAGTTATAGAATGTCCTCCCTAAGAGGTGAAAGAGGAACATGCTAAAGTGTTGGTTTGTGCTGTACCTTAGGCAGCTGACTACTAGTGTCGACCTAGGAGTGTCTGGACAACAGCATGGTGAATGGGAGGACATTGCACCTAGTTCTATCAACCAGCGACTTGTAGTAGTTTCATGATCTTTCAGAGAAACTAAAAGCTTTCTTTACATTTGAGAAACAAAGGAATAAGAGGGTTTCCCCCCAAAATATTTTAACTGCAATGGTAGTTTCCTATTTTTGATCCTTAGAATTATAACTGTAACTAATTGCTTTTCAAGTAACTTTCTGCTATTAGCATACGATCGGACAGAACTAAGGGAGTGTTACCAAACCCCATGATTAATTTGGATGGGGCAAGGTAGAATATTGTCTCTAGGACCAGCAGCAATGATTTTTCCAACTTTTAATCATTCCCTATCTCATTCCGTGGCTCTCAAGGGCTTCCTAGGATGAAATGTATCCCTAGGGATCCTCAGAAGGTGTAGCAGGGAAGGAAGCTTTTGATTCCTTTGAAACAGTTGCAGCATGGCCATAACTGATGACATCATCAGAGTTGCACAGTATAACTTGTGGAACAGGATTTCAACCACTGTACATGTGTGTATACTAAGGTTTACAGTGCAAAATTGCCATACCACAAAATACCCCTCATATGTTTTGTCTGTCTGTCTGCCTGCCTGCCTGCCTGCCTGCCTATCCATGGCTGTTGATTCCCTTTGTAAAACAAAATATAAATTCTGTAGCCTGTTGAGTATTTTTACATAGCTAGAATAAGGAGTCAAGTGAGGAATGCTGCTGGGCCAACACCTTCTAATGTCTATAATATATCTCAAAGTGCATCTAACTTTCTCATCCTTGGCTGAATATTTTACACAACAGTTCATACCTTCATTGATATTCGATATAGTGCAGTTGCAACAACTGCAGTGATTCACCTCTGAAATAAATGCCAAGCAGCTACAGTATGTTCATAGAGATAACATTTAAGGTTAAATTCCATGTAGTGCATAGCACTTTTGGATTATAACAAATATTACAAAATCAAGATAAATTGTGTAATAGAAAATAAGCTTCTTCTTTTTTCTTATGAGGTCTTTTTTGTCTGTGCTCATACTATTTTACCCAAAGGGCTGATGTGATGACATGTTCTTCTGGTTCATAAAAAGAAATGAAACTAGGAACAATGTGAACAATTTAAAGTGACATGCCTTCTTAATAAGAACTGACATTGGTAAAGAGAGGACAGTTTATTTTGTCTTGTGATAGGAAAATGTGCCAGACGAGGCCAAAATCCTTGCATTGAAATGTGAACAGTGAACAAAATGCTTTTTTTATACTGATAGAAATGTCACTATAATTTTTTCTTGTCCCTTCCCTTCTTAAGCCTGTACTCTTCATACTTCTGCATGTGCTGCTCACACATTGTAAAGGAATATATTGTATGAATATGGACTGTATTTGGACAAATGCATAAAAATGGACTGAGTCAAGGTTATTTGTGGATTTCTGGGGTGGCCAAAAGGCAGAACACTCATAGACTAGAACAGCAAATCCCTCCCTCTGCCACCAAAACTCTTGTGTTTAATCTAGTATTTGTGGGGTTAAAAATTTTAAAATAAAAAAGATGGGATGGGCTTATAAGTGGGGAAAGGCATTCTTAGAAAGACTTTAGTGCCAAAGAGAAAGGAGAATATGGCCTTTACCTTAGAAATCGACCTTCCTTGCCTTGCCAATTGCAAAGTATACTGTTCAGAACCTTGTTTCTTCTTCCTCCTATGGTTCTGCATGCACGCTTGCAATCATAGTTGCAGCAAGAGTGTCTCATAAACACTAATTTCAGATCCAGAAGTGGAAGAAAAAGGAAGGGGGAAGAAAGAAAGGTTGGGAAGTATAGTGATAGAGCTGGAAGGTTTTTTCCACCTTTCTTTTAAAACAGAAAAAAAATGGAAGGGTTCCTTGGGTTTTGTCTCCAATAACCTTACTTGCTGTTCTGACAGAAAGGAAAATTGGGCTCTGTGCATTATCCTTGTATGGAGGAGTAAGGGGGGGGGGGAATGGATATCACCATTTTAAAGTTCCTCGATCACTTCTTTCTCTGTGGCTCTCTTAGGAAGGCACTCTGCTCAGTGATGAGGTCAAGGCTTCCTCCAGACCAAAAGGGGGGGGAGTGTTGGGGAAGACAACAGAGTGCTAAGCTATGCAGACTGCTGCTACCCTAACCAGAAGTCCTTCAGTCTTCTCTGGACCTCAGGGCTCCCAAAACTGTGGGGCCTTGTGCATTTCCACCATTTACTATGACCTGGTCTCTGACCTAGAAAAACCCTAAGATCTCTCAAGTGTTTCTGACATCTCTTTGGTAATTTTTCAGCCTTTAATACAGCGGTACCCAACCTTTTTCGGTCCGCAGACCGTTTGGGGTGTGTGGGCTCCATGCGTGGACCGGTTGGGGGTGGGGGCACCCCCGCGCTCACAGGTAGGCATGTCACGCTCGCGGGGGGCGTGTTGCACTTGCGGAGGGGCATGTCACGCTTGCGAGCATGCCCACCCGTGAGCGTGACACGCCCCTCCGCAAGTGCGACACACCCCCTGTGCGTGCAGGCGGGGGGCGGTGAAAAAGTAACCTCCAAAATAGCCTGTCTTCAACGGTCCTGCTCCTCTCCTAGAGCCTTCTTCCTTCACGGAGTCAATTCACTTTGTCTTTGGTCTTCCTCTGGTTCTGCTCTCTTCAATGTTCCCCGAGGTTGGGAAGGTCGGCCCCGCAGCCAAGGCTTGCCCGCGGCTCTCAGCGGACCCACGTTTTCTTCCAGACGACAGTCGCCGATCGACCAACAAGGCACTCTGCGTGTGCTCGGAGCCGTGCGCGGTCTCCCCGAGTGAGAAGCAGGGTTCGCCTGGGGCACTGGCCGAGGCCACCGCGCCGGCTCTTTCCAACCCTACCTGCAGAAGCTGCTTCCGCCCCATGGCCCCCAGCGGAGGTGGGGCCAGTGGCACCCCTCGAAGGCACCCCACCCCTTCCGAAGGGGCGGCTGCAGTGCTGCCGGATCCAGAGTCGCTCCGCTTCCTTCACGCCAGCTGCCCGAATGGACCCCCCCGGTCAAGGCGGGGCCGCTCCTGCTCCAGCAACCACAAGGGCTGTGTCTTGGGGCCAAGGTAGGCGCGTCCCCCTCCCTGCCTGGGCGGCTGCGCGCCGTCCGTCGGCGAGGGAAGCGGGGCTCCGGCGGCGGGGGATGCTTCCCCTGCCGGAGAAGGAGGAGGCGAGGGCTGCTGGGCAGGGCCACCATGAGCGACAGAGCCACCGCTGCAGGGGCGGGAGCGAGGCTCCGACGGGAGGCCCCAGAAGGCGAGCCGCACTTGGGGGGCTGACAGCGGCCGCGGGGAAGCCGCCCTCCCAGAACCTCGTAAGTTCCGCGGATGAGCAGCAGCGCCCCGTGCGGCCCAGCCCGGCCCACCTTTCCCACCCAGGAAGAGTCAGCCAGGCAGGAAGCAGCAGGATTGCATGCGCGCTCCCACCCGGCTGCTCGCCCTGGGTGGAGCAGCGCTGAGCCTGGTGGCCGGCCGTCGGCACTTCCCGGGCGGGCTGCCCCGCGGCGGCTTCCCCACAGGGAAGGGGCGCTGCTCTCCTGCGAGGGGCGCTGGGGAACGCTTAGCACGAGCGTGACATGCCCACCCGCAAGTGCGACACGCCCACCTGCAAGCGTGACACGCCCCTCCGCAAGCACGACACGCCCCCATGCATGTGGGCGGGGGGGGTGGCGATCCGTGTCCCAGTTCAAGGAAGCCCACGGACCGGCACCGGGCCACGGACTGGGGGTTGGGAACCCCTGCTTTAATATATATCTGAAAGGCTTTGTGCAATTATTGCTCTTCCTATAGAATCATCATCTTCCCATTTAGGTTTTACCTGTCCTTCTCTTGGTCTTGGTCTTTCTAAACAACAATGCACCTTTAAAGCTCTGAGGCTAAACTGCAGCCTCTCTTTGCATTGAAAGAAATTCAGAAATGTTAGCTCTGGAAGTTTTCCCCAAAAAATGCTCTGCTGTGATCAAGATCCATTTTTCAAAGTGCCAGGAAATGGCAATATCACCACACAATGTTGTGTCCATGTTGCCAACAAGAAAAAGGATGCCAAGCTTTACATAGCAAAGGGCAGCCTGAATGTTGGCAACCCTCTTGTGGCAGCAGTCAATATGGTCTACAAGATCCCCTTTTGTGCTCACTGCCATTCACACTTCTCAAAAAACAGCCCTGATGATTACTTTGTGTTTGGGTGAGAAGTGGTGAACTGATGGAAAAAAGGGTTCTGGGATTTTCCCTTGCTTGGTATCACTTTGTGAATGGTAGACCATCTTCACTGCTGCCATTGGTATTGTCAACATTCAGGCTGCCCTTTACTATGTAAAACTTGGCATCCATTTTTCTGCTGGCAAAATGGGCACAATATTGTGCAGCATTATCGGACCATTTCCTGGCAATTTTAATTTTGGATATAGAAGTACAATGTTCATAAACATGAAGGTTATTTTTAAGAATTGAACTTCAGCCATTGTGTTTAACAAGCCACTTATAGCGACACAAACGATTTTCAAAGTAGGTGGCATTTTAAGTGCTTTTACCAATTCCACACACAACTTTGGTGAGTTGCCAAGCAGGGGTTTAAACCCAGGTCTCTTGTGTCCTCAGCCATCACTCTATCCACTATCCCACATATGTTACAGTTAAAGAAACATTCCAGGCCCCAATATCAGTGAAATGAATCAGAGAAGCATTTAGATTTAGCAGAAACACATATGAGTCAACTCTCAGAGTACTCCACTCTACAAAATGTACTCTGCTTTGAAACAGCATTACTGATACACACTGTGGGGTCCTGCAAAAAAGCCCATGCAGTAATTATGAACCATTGAGATTTGTTTATGGAGAAACAGTATTGCCACCTGCTATGTCATCACAAATTAGTGTTCCTAATACATTCTAATTTCTATATTTATTGCACGAACCAAGTTCAGAACAGCTTGTCTTTACAGCTGCTAAACTACTGAGCCATCCTATGGCATAAAGCTGGAAAAGGTTTGCTCTTCTCAGTATTTCAGAAATGTTCCATGTGTGAGTTCCTTAGTAACTGAGAACAGCTGGTAGAGAAATAGTTGGGAGAATAATGACCTTTCATTTTCCTTTTATTTGCTGTACTCCTTTAGCACGTTCATGTGTAATATTGTAAAAAGTAGAAAACAAGAAAATAAAATAATAATATCCATATCCTGATGCTAAAAAGTAACTATGTCTGTTATAGCCAAGGGAGGAAATAGTCAAACAGGAACAGGGTACTGTGTGGCCCTTTCCAGATGTTCCTGGAAAGGGCCATCATTCTTTACCATTGACTATTTTGGTGGTGGGTGATGGGAGCTAAAGTCCAGCAGCATCTGGAGAGGGCCACATGCTCCCCTTCTTATATACAAGAGAAACTTGTATTCACTACAAGAGCCAGTATAGAGCATAGAAATCAGTTTCTAACAGAAGAATACACAAGAAGAAATATGCCACATCAGGATCTTTTAGGTCCCGAATGCCTATCAGCAAAGCAAGTGTGGGTGCCATCAAATGTAAAAACTCCTTGTGCAATTTCCTTTATGTGTAGCAGTAAAAGGCAAACAGGATTCTGGCGATAGACTTTTATGTATTAAGACGTGTGTCCATTTGGGAGTCCTTGGTAGAGTAGATGCATTGACTCAGTAGCTGAAATCTTGTTCTTTAATATAGTACATCAAACTACAGTAGGCCCATTGAATCAATAGGGATTTGGTGAGTCAACTCCTCTGTAAATTCTGTTGAATCAAATGGGTCTACTCTACCAGCAACTCACTTTAGTTTAGTAAGTTGCAGTTAAACCCATTTGAAACTTACAGAGGAGTTGACTCACCAAATCCCCATTGATTCAACGGGCCAAGTGTAGTGTGATTTACTACACAATGTAACAACATTCTGGCCAATGTATTATTTAAAAAAAACATTATGTGATATAATATTGTTATGAATCTGAGTGTGGGGAGTTAATGGCTGTTCTTATGCTGGATCCTATCTTTACAAGAAATAATTACTCATACTACCCCTAGCTGGGCTGAACTTCCTGACACTATTGTGTCCAGCTGTCAAGATCCACCCACTTCAGGTAACTCTAAGAGGTGGCAGGGTTTTCTTCCCCTGAACCTCAACACACAGAACTTAACAGAATACAAATCCTGCAAACATGCTGAAAACATGATAAACCTGCAGTATTTTGCTAGGAAGAGCTTTGTGAATTTCCTTTCGAAACAGATGCCCAGGTATTTTTAAAAGAGTTTGGGAGTGGAGCAAGGGAGGGCTCTAATCATATAAAAAGAATTCTGAATAAAACCAGTAAAATCAGCCTAAATTAAGTGTAGTTAAACTTGATTACGTGTTTATCACTTGAATAAATTTTGAGGTTTGCAAGAGTTTATAGTAGTTTGTTTTTAATATATAATTTATTATGGGTTTAATTCTATTCTTTTTAATATTGTGAGTCATCTTGAGTCCCCTTATCAGGAAAACAGCAGCCTATAAATAAGACGAATGAATAAATAAAATAAAATGTTCTTGCTCCTTAGCAGAAAAAGTTGTATTGTGAAATAGTGTGATATTCTCTATTTCTGATGTTGAATACCAGCTAGGAAATTATTTACCTTTATAATAACCCCAAGCTTAAACTTGCACCTCAAACGAGCCAGTGAGTTGAAAGCAGGCACACCATTGTGCATACATCTGAGGTGTATACTCGGCAAAAAGTTTGATGGTGAAGCCATTCAGGTTGAAAAGCAGGCTGATAATTTCCCAGGATGTACTGCTCAGCTAAATTAACATATTCAGTCATAGGCATCTTTACCTTAGCATTCCTCTGAACAACCCTTGTGGAAAAGAAGCAGTGCTTACGATGTTATACCATGGCATTTTTCATAGTACTCGACTGGGTAATGAGACAGGTGAACGAAATGGCAAATGCCACTGAATTTTCCCATATCGTGTGTTTGGATTTTGGGAAAGCTTGGAGGATTAGGTTGCCAATGCTGACTTGTAAAATATCTGGGCTTTGATCCTATACTTTGTGGTGGCATTGTAGGTAGCTTGGAATGTCCCCTTTAAATTTTGGAGTTACTGCTTACATAAGTGCATTACATAACACAATGCCTCCCATGGATTCAGTTTCCCCATTCCATAAATTATCCCTGACTGGCAGTTTTGTAGATGGTACCTGTCTTATGTAATACAAAGATCCTCTTTGGGACTATATGGGTGGAGTGAGCAGAAACATCCCCTCTACCTAACTTCCATGCATGCCCTGGCACATTCCTCCCAGTACAACTGTACTATTTAGAAATCAGACAGGCTAAGAAGTAAAATGCCTGAAACTACAGAGTACAGTGGGAAGAGTGGAAGAAAGCTTACCTATATATCCCTTCTGGTGTGAAAAATCAACCTTGCTGTCTGCTTGAGATATACACGGGACAGACATGGTAAAAAAAATAAATGTGGCTGCCCTGATAACATTGAGTTCAACTCTCAGAGGGCTTAAGTTGAAAACCCTTCTTAGTATTTGCATAAGAAAGGCAATCAATATGTCTTGCCTGCCATATTGCATCTTACAACACTCTGAAATCTTTTGATCTCTGTTTTCTTCAGATCAGACAAGAGTCCTTACCGAGGATACAGCTATTGATTTCACTACTAGAGCACTATATTAAGACTAATATAGAGAGATGAATAACACTGGCCACTTTATGGAGTGGCTTCAAATGCTTTGCAAAGCGGCCAGAAATTAACCTGACATCAAATAAATATTGTGCGGCCAAAAGTTTAGCTTTCCGTAAAGCATTGTTTTTTCAAAGCAATTTTGAAGTGAGTTGTGGCAACTTCCAGAGAGGATTTTAAAATAGGCAAGGAAAAAATGGCATAAGCTTTTCCTTTCATTACCATTGCACAAAACCCAAGCACCCATCTCAAACCATTCCATAACAAGGGGAAGGTTAAAGGCACAGGCAATCTGAGACAACCTCGATTTGTGCTTCAGCCATTTTTCGTACATCTATATACTTATGACGAAGAAAGTATATTGTAGACTGGCACACAATGCCGTCCATGGGCTGAAGATGTTACTGGCCAGTAGTCTTGCTAAATGGTTGAGGTTGGAAGGGCTTCTAGCCATTTAGCAGCCACATGCCTGCTGAGTGTTGGTCTTAATACTTCTGCCGCCAAAACGTCCACACACAGAACAGGTACTAGGAAGGCCATTGGGTCACCTGCCTCTCGGTCAGCACTCAGCTGCTTCTTCTTCATGTTACCTCCAGATTTATTTTCTGATTGGTCCCAACTGCTGACTTTGAAAAAACTGAGGAACTGGGACATGGAATTCATCAGCTGGAAGCTTCAATGCTTTTTTCTGAGTGCCCGGGATGCTTAAAGATTTTGTTTTGAACTCCCTGCAGACACAGCCAGCCCTGAGTAAATAGGAGTGTTTAGGAGTAATAATATGGTCTATCTCAAGTTCCATAGTCTCCTCTCCAGCTAATTCTTCCCTGGGCTCATGTACCTCAGGACAAGAAGGGTAGTCTGGCTGAGTGGCTATAGAAATAGACCTTGACTGAGTATTTTCACACTGACCTTCTCTACTACAGACATTTACTTCTGTTCCCCTTAGAGATGGTAATTGTACAGCTGCACAAGTGTTGGCCCAGAATGGGTTACACTTTGTAACAAGAAAGCAAGTATAAGAGGATATACAAAGAGATCTTTTAACAATGGCTATCCTGGCTGGGGATCCTGGGAGAAACAGAGGGAAATTGTATTTGCCCCAAACTACAAATGCTGACTCTTTTCCTGTTAGTCGCAGTGGGGAATCGATCTCCCAACCTCTGGCTCCACAGCCAGATACCCAATTCACTCAGCTATCCATCCAGGTAGCTATTTGTAAAAGGCAGCTGAACTTAGTTCTCATTAAAATTAATAGTACTTAAATTGCAACTAATCATACTATTGCTTGGTTTATGTCACCAGCTTGGCGTAAAATTCAAACATGTAGTGAAGGAAATGTGTCTGAAGGAAATTTAAAAAAATAGTATGTGTTGGGTAGAGAGACAGCCGATAAGGCATATCCCTACTCGTGTTTCAAAACATGCATGATGCTCACATAGAGAAAATCAGAGTGTCAATTAATGTGAGAAGCTGAACTGTCTCTCTGCAAACTGATTCTCCTCCATATGCAAAAAGTACCCACACACACACACACAAAAGTGATGGAGGTCACTTTTCATCACTAGAACACTATCCTCCAAATGTGGGTCTTCTCCATTATTTCTGAACACCTGAATAAGTCTTACGTTGCCTCATCAGCTATCTCTATATCCCACCCACAGGGTTTGCTGTTCATTTTGTTTGTTTTCTTTCCTTTACTGTTTGGATTTTACTCCAAGAAAATAATGCAAACCAGCTAAAAGAACAAACCGGTTTGTCCATATTTGCTTTTGAATTATTAACGTACTATTAACTGGTTTTGCCTTGATTCATGGAATGGTGAGCCTTGGTTTGAATCCAAGGATCTCCAAAGCCCTGAAAGAGATGAACCTTTCAAGGTAAGGCTATAGACTTGAAATCTAAGGAAGGGGAAAACTGATTCATTCCCATTGTTATCTTGCTACATAAGAATGATGTCCTAGCTTTATTAAAACTTTTCCAACTTCTCCATTGCTTGTTTCATAGGTATATGTGGGAAATGCAAGTAGATCTACCTGTCCTACAGAATGGTTCCATAGTCAAAACAGGGAAGTGGACATGCTAACCCTCCAGATACTGCTGTGCTTCATCCCCCTGCTGCAGCCTTGTAGTGGCTCGTCTTAGTCTGTTGTAAAAAATGGAATAGAAGCCTATTTGTGAGCATGTTCCAACACAGCATCAAAAGCATAGCAAAAGTCATGCACTGTGGAAGGACAAAGAACAAATCTCTGTCTGTTCCCAAATACATGTCATGTGTGGATGGGTGCAGAACTGAATTTTCTGCACTCATCTGTTGGCAGTATACCATTGGCTGGATAGCTCAGTGAGTTGGATACAGAACTCAGGGGCAGACGTTCAATTCCCTACTGTGTGTACAAGGACAACAGCCAGCCTGTGTAGTCTTCGGCAAGCTACACAGTCCCAAAGCACTCACAGAACAAGGGAATTGTAAACCACTTTTGAATATTCTGTAGCTGCCTTAAGTCAGAATTGACTTGGCAGCCCACAGTTATTAATTAATGATAATGCCCAAGACAATTGAATAAAGCAAGTACATGCATTTCTAGTCATGCTCATAAAACAACCATTATAAACAAGAACAGAATTATCAGAATGCAAGAAAGATTCACAGCTTATGTAATCATTTCTGAGCCAAGGTTGATCAAATCTGCTCATCAATGCAATTTAGAACTGATTTCCTTTTAGAAGTCTTGTGGCAGAGAACATGTAGAAGTGGAATGAAAAAAATCAGTATTTCCACACACAGGGAGAAAAGATGAGATAATACCCAGAACTGATGCCTGTTTTGTGGACTTAATCAACCCTGGGCACCAAGTGGTTATGATTTTCTTTTTGGCAAAACTATAATCTTGCTGTGTACATATTTGGTTGCTCTTGTTTAAAAATATTGTTTCACTTTGAAAGGAAAAAAAACTTGGGGGGAAAGAGATGGGAAAGACATAAGGCAGAAGGTGGTTTAAAAACACACAGGGCAGTAGGTATTCTGTGCTATAAAGGTAGATTATGGTGCATTATTTTTAAGACCTTTCTGTTTGACTCTCAATGGGGCAAAGTTCCTTCTGTCCAATCAGAGCCTCTCTGCTACCTTCTTTCAGTTTTTGGAAAGGATGAAATAGTAGCTATTCTTGGTCCAATAAAAAGGAAAAGCCTTCTCAAAGCATGAAAAATTCCACATAATTGAGTATGTGGAAACCTCTCTGTGAAACACAACAAACAGCAATTGCCCCAATTTCTTTTTTAAATGTTATACTAAATTTATGAGGTGTTTAATGATGAAGGAGGAAATTTCCTGGAGCTCTGAATCATATTGTCATTGTTATCATCGTTTTAACTCAAAACGTCAGGTTGCATATTAAGGCAAATGTGTGTTTGTGTGTGTTTTCTTTTGCAGTGTTATTTCTTTGTTTCCACATCTCTCTGATGTAGTGAATGAGAAATAAGACAAAAATAAAGCTGTGCATATCTCCAGATAACCAACGACAAAATAAAAGCAGGGTAATTTGTCTGTTATGAACTTAAGCAAACTAGCAGTTCAATAAAAAGATAATCTTTTCCTCTTCAGGGAGCTGTGCTTCTAATGACATGTTAAATGTATTGTTTTATTCTACCCAAAGACATACTCATTGCAGAAAAACTGAAAGGTCAAGCTGAGTATTGAAAACTGAATTTTGAAGTTTGGGACTTTGATGTTTATATAATTTCTAAAACAAAAGAAGTAATTATTTCCAAGATGTTAGCTGCATTGTAGAATGCATAATTCACAGAATCTGCCTCTTTAAATACACACCATTTTTTCTTCTGAAGTCTCTCTACCCTTGCTAGATAATTTAGAATAAAATTAAGAGTACTGTGAATTTATGTATGTAAGAGGAGTGTACCTTAGATTTCTTATTCAAATAAATGTATTTCCTGTTTTGCTGATGTTTAAAATGGAGTGCCAAGATTTTACTTGGCTTTTCACCACTTTCCCAGGATAGTAGGAGGATAATAAAACATAAGTTGTAACTTTAGATGTAAAGAAAGAAATGTACCCCCAGGAATTTGTGTTATTTGAAGAAGGAAATTTACAGTTTGTATTAAACTATGTTTCTCTATATTACACAAGAAATACTTGCTTCTTTGTCTGAATTGAAGAAGAGATTATAAAATAAAAAGATGCAAACCTTGGGAAAAGAAATTACAGAAATAAAAGAAATTGAAGAAAGAGATGGATGTGTTTTTAAAAAAAAGACAAATGCATTCATTCACTAGCATAAAATCTAATTTGAACCTACCTAAAGTAAATTAGAGGACGAGATGGTTGGACAGTGTCATCGAAGCTACCAGCATGAATTTGACCAAACTCCAGGAGGCAGTGGAAGACAGGAGGGCCTGGCGTGCTCTGGTCCATGGGGTCACGAAGAGTCGGACATGACTTAACGACTGAACAACAACAACAAAAGTAAATTACAAGCCCAAATAGTTAAGAAAAACAAAACAACAGTAATGTATAGTTATCTGAGAATCAAACCTAAGAGTGAAGAGCTTGACATTCATTTGGGGTGGAAAAGTTAGGATACGCTAAAGAAATTAGGAAATCAACAGGAACGCATAATGAAACATTGATGACATTTTCAAAGTAGTAGAGTAAGGAAGTCTATTACACTTTTTAGAAAATTATCTTGTTTCGGAAAAAAGTACTTTCAGGAGAAATCTAGCTCATAGACTAGAGTAACCTTGGGATATATTTCATGGTGGCAAGTGACAATGAGGATAATTTGATAACATCATTTGCATACCATCCTTGCTACCAATGTGGTACACAACAGAATTGTTTTAAAAAAACAGGAAAACAAAATAAACAAACAAATAAAATAATCTAAACATTAAGACAATAGCACCCTTTAAGTAGCTCAAGAGAGGCTAGATTAAAGAGAAAGCCAAGAGAATGAAAATTGGTTGTAATTCTGGAGGGAAAGCTCTTTTCCATGTGCCTAATAAAGAGGACTCTGCAGGAAACATGGACTCTTCCACAGATGTTCATAACTGGACCAGTTCATAATGAGGCAGGTGGCTTTTCAGATATCTAAGCCCTAACCTGTTTATGGTTTTAAAGCCTAAAACCAGTGATGGGCATATTCAATGACTTCAGGGCAACGTCCACCCACTGGAGCCCATGATGGGGTACACACCATGGGCCAAAAGGTGCCATAAATTGCCTCCTATGGGGGAATTATTTTTTTTTAATGGCTGTTAGGGCTTTCTTTTGCCAAAACAAAGCCTGGAGGTCATGATGCACTTTGTCTTACAGAGGACTATAGGAGAAGATCCATTTTTGTGTTCTCTTTGCTTAAGTATAATTTTGGGTTCTTGGTAGTAAGGGAGGCTTTGAGAGTCTCTGCAGCCTGCAGAAAAAATAGTGGAGGCCTCATGAAGCCTGCAGGCTATCTGTTGCCTGTTCCTCGTTAAAACCAATATATTATATGGAGCATGGAAAAACAACAAGCAGTGCAAATCTTTCAGTCTTTGTGTAATTTGGGCACTACACTGAGGAGCACTGAGCAACCTGTCAGATATCATTGCCAGTTAGTCAACTGCAGCACTGTTCTGAAATATTTTTGCAGATGAAGGTAAAGCACAAAGTGGTGACTCCTCCCCAGAAGCCAGTGGGACTGTCCGCAGAACTGTATAATTCTGATGATGGAATTGTCCTCCGCTACACAAGAGGCAGTAGGCTGGGTGTGGGGAGAAGCAGGTTGTATAGCATATACAACTCTTGTCTTCCAACAGGTGAAAACAGTCAGAAGACTTCCTCCACTGCTTATATGTTACTTCACTCTGCCTAATGGTAGGGCCAGTTGTTGCTAAAACAATAGGTTAGAATCACATCTGAACACAGCTACAGACAAGTCTTCCGTAGGAGAAAACATGAAAGGCAGCACAGAGATTTGCCAAGAAAAAGCCTTCTGTTCTGAACAAATGAAGTGTCAGAAGTCTAATGTATAGGTTCTGCACTATATCAATTCACAGGGCAACCTGCTTTGATATCCCCTTGAGACAATGAATTGCTTAATGTTTTATTACCTGGCTTTAAGGTATTCTGATCAACCTAGCTAGCTATCATCTACTTGCAGTTCAGTCAGGGTTTTTGGTATGTTTGCTGTTGTAAAGTATCAGATAACAATGACCCCAAGAACAGGAGAGACAAATAGTTGCAGATAATTCGTACTGCCAAATGGAAGTATTTGGTACTGAAATACTCTGGCTGTCAGGCATCTTCTGCCTTTCCTATTTGTTGTTTGTTCCATACTTCCCTACCTAAGGGTGATCAATAAAAGATAAGTGATATGCTCTACCTTTCCTATTTGCATAGAAAAATGGGCAAGTAGTTAGTAGTACGCTTGATGTGAAAGACCCGAGTTCAAATTACCTGCACAGTCATGAGGCCCACCTAGATGACCTAATGCGAATTTCTATTTATCACTCTATCCCCTTGAATTGTTTTGAAGCTCTTATTTAGGGTCATTGGGCTCCCCAGTACCTTCTAGGCACTGTACTGTGACCACTGCCATCAGTAGCCACCACCAATCTGGGAGCCACTACCACTATCACTCCAATTCAGAAGCAACAGTGATGTGTCCACACAGACCTGCCAGTGCTCAGGGTGCGCAGTTTATAAGTACATATCTCATTAATGTAATGGTCACAAGGAATTACTGGGGGTGAGGGTGGAGATGAGCAGCAATGATTTTTAAAAAAAAAATCCAGTGAAATTGGATTTGGAGAGTGGCATGTAATCTTTTATCCTTATTACTAGATATGGGGACAAATAAAAAATATCTTTGTTTGCATAAACCATATGCCTTTTCAACCAATGTGTTTATATAGTATCAAAAATTAAAATTGTCACACCAAAAAATCAGGACAAAATTACACCAAGACACAGATACAAAACAGACCTAGGTATTATTATTATTATTGTTATTAATTTCATTTATACCCCGCCTATCTGGTCTTGCGACCACTCTAGGCGGCTTCCAAACAACATAAAACAACAGATAAAATCACAAAATTATTACAAAAACAATTTCCATAACAATTATAAAACAAAAAATAAAGATAAATAGAAAAGATAAAAAGATCAGGTATTGACTGGAGGGAAGGCCTGTATAAACATCCATGCTTTTAATTGATTTTTAAAGATACCCAGCGTAGGGGTGGAAGATTATTCCAGAGGCGAGGAGCCACCGCCGAGAAGGCCCGATTTCTTGTTCTTTCCCTACGGGCCTCCCTCGGCGTCAAGCTCCTCAGCCTCACCTCCTGACTCGCACGGGTGATCCGGGTAGACCTTGGTGGGAGTAGGCGTTCCGCCAAATATCGAGGTCCTAAACCGTTTAGGGCCTTATAAGTAAGCATTAAAACTTTGAAGTCAATGCGGAACCGAATGGGCAGCCAATGCAATGCGGCCAGAATAGGAGAGATATGCTGGTATTTTCTCACTCCACTAAGGAGTCTGGCTGCCGCATTCTGCACCACCTGAAGTTTCCGCATCAACCTCAAAGGCAGCCCCACGTAGAGCGCGTTACAGTGGTCTAATCTTGAGATTACGAGCGCATGCACCAAGGTAGTGAGCGCCCCCATATCAAGGTAGGGCCGCAGCCGGGCAATCCGCCAAAGATGGAAAAAGGCAGAGCGGACTACCGACGCCACCTGCGTTTCCATGGTGAGCGCCGGGTCCAGATGGATCCCCAAGCTGTGAACCCCACTCTTAGCGGCCAAGGCCGCCCCCCCAAACGAGAGAGAGTCATCCAAGCCGCCAACCACAGGGGCACCCACCCTCAGAACCTCCGTCTTGTCCGGGTTCAGCCTCAGCCCATTTTCCTGCATCCATTGCAATACAGTCCCCAGGCAGCGCTGAAGGGACAGGACGGCATCACCTGCAGTTGGTAAAAAGGAGATGTAGAGCTGGGTGTCATCAGCATATTGATGACACGATGCTCCACACCCCCTGATGACCCAACCCAGCGGCCTCATATAGATATTAAACAGCATTGGGGAGATAATCGACCCCTGTGGAACCCCACAATTGAGACTCCACAGGGCCGAGACACTCTCCCCAAGCTGTACTCTCTGGGGACGGTTCTCCAAGAAGGAACGGAGCCAGGCAAACGCCAAGCCACCAATTCCCAACTCAGAGAGCCTCCCCAGGAGGATACCGTGGTCGACGGTATCAAAGGCCACCGAGATGTCGAGGAGGACCAACAGAGATGTTTTACCCCTGTCAGCCTCCCTCAACAGGTCATCATACAGGGCGACCAATGCCGTCTCTGTACCGTGGCGCAGCCTGAAGCCCGACTGAAATGGATCCAGGGCATCTGTTTCATCCAAAAGAGCCTGAAGCTGGTCAGCCACCACCCTCTCGACCACTTTGCTAATGAAAGAAACATTGGCGACGGGCCTATAATTGTCAATTTCGTCCGCCGCCATATTAGGTTTCTTTCTTATGGGCCTAATGAGTGTCTCCTTGAGGGCAGGTGGGAACCTGCCCTCAAGGAAAGACCCATTTATTATTGCAGTGGCCCATTCAGTTGTGATCGGCCTGGCTGCTTTGATTAGCCAGGCTGGGCAAGGGTCAAGGGAGGAAATGGTGGCCCGACAGCGATCAAGCACTTTGTCCACAGTATCTGGCGTCACAGGCTGAAAGAGATCAAGAATCACCGGGCAAGACGGAGCGCTGGACATCTCAGCTCGACTCACTGTATTCAAAAAAGGAGAGAGCTCCCGGCGGATGGCCTCCACTTTAGATTTTAAAAATACTGCAAATTGATCCGGTGAAAAACTAGGGGGAGGCCCATCACTCAGACCAACTCCGGAAAGGTCGCGCACTATACGGAATAACTCCGCCTGCTGGTTTGAAGCTTCGCTTATCCGGTTAGCGAAGTATGTACGACAAGCAGCCTTTACCTTAGACAGGTAGAGGTTAGTTGCGACCCTGACAGCTATCCAATTATGTTCCGTCGGGTTCTTCCTCCACCTACGCTCTAGCCTTCTCCTAATCCGTTTCATCGCTCGGAGGTCCTGGTTAAACCAAGGCACAGGCCGAGCTCTGCGTTGGAGAGGGCGTTTAGGCGCGATCGTGTCTATAGCCCTAGTGGCAGCGGTAAACCAGCTGTCAACCAGAACCTCGACAGGAGCGCCTGTAAGGTAAGGTCAAGTCACTAAAATGTATAAAGAAGGGGGGGGGATGAGAGAGAATTCAGATTTAGGGCACCATGTTACACCTAATTCTGACCACAGCTGCTGAAAAAATTGCGAACTGTGCTATCATCTGTTTGTGGTTTGGGGTAGATGCCAATAACAGGGTGCTTAACGCTTTCTACAAAGGAGCAGAAATTAAATACCATCACCACATGGGCACATGCGATTTTTCAGCTCAGTTCTTCTGAAACTATCCACTAGTGACACTGAGAACAAACCATTCAGTCACTTATTTGGAAAAGCCATCCTACATTTAATAGTAGTTGGCTCTTATAAATAATGTGCCATCATATTTGGAGAGCTAGATGGGAAGCAAATGGACCAAGGTCATGGTTTTCAAAAAGCAAACAAGTTATTCTCTTGTTCAATATTGTACAGACACTGTAATTAATGTTACACTGAAACCCCCCAATATATGTGGAGGCCAGAGAGCTTTTTGTCTACTTTTAAGTGCCTCCAACGCTACAGAGTACTGTGGGACCCTATGACACGTTTCCAGTCCAAAACAATCAGAAGAACGAGGTAAGCGCTATTCAGGTGTTACACTGCAGCGAACGCACAAGCAGGGAACACCTGGTCTGTTGTCACTTTCAATATGTGGAACATGACACATCTACAGAGGAGAGGTTCCTGTTCACATAGAGGTCTGTGAGCTAATCCTTTATTCTTACATTGCTTGCCATGTAAGAAGAACAAGCACATTTGAAACTGTTATATCTCAAGTAGTATGGATGTCATAATATTGAACCTGAAGGTCAAATGAAAGACTTCAGCAGCCATAGTTGCAACTACTGTTCTGCCTGTTTTAGGCTGCAGACAGAATCTCCACATGGACAAGAATGTCTTCTCTGCAGATGATATCACAAATAGAGATGGGCATGAACTGAACTGTGAACCAGAAAAACCGACAAAACGGGCTGGTTCGTGGTTCAGTTCATGACCCAGTTCAGGGATCCGTTTTGCGATGTTAAATAAGCATGGATGGATTTTATAAATAATAATAATAATAATAATAATAAAAAGAAAATTTAGAGGGGTTATAGATCAATTATACTCAGACAATACTTCAGAAGTAATAGTTAACGATGGCTTAACGGAAAAGATTTTTCTAGGCCGAGGTACAAGACAAGGCTGTCCACTTTCACCAATATTGTTTTGTATGGTTATAGAATTGTTAGCTAACGCAACAAGAAATGATAAATCAATCAAAGGAATAGGAAAAAACGATATAATTAAAATTAATTTGTTTGCTGATGATTCATTATTGACTATTAAAAACCCACTAGAGAGCATGGATAATATCAAAAACCATTTAGAAAAATTTGGGGAAATAACAGGATTAATGATTAATTGGCAAAAATCACAAATGATTATGTTTAATCATAATATACAGGAACAAGAAATGTTTGTGAATGAATATAGTGTTAAAATGTGTAATTATATTAAATATTTAGGTATAAATATAGTTAGAACAACTCAAAAATTAAAGGAATTTTTTTTTAATAAATTAAAAAACGATATTAAAGATAAACTGCAAGAATATTCTAAATTGAAATTATCATGGTTCGGGAGAATTGCTATAATTAAAATGAAAATATTACCAAAGATTACTTTTTTATTCAGGATGCTCCCAATACAATTAGAAGAAGAGGATTTTAAGTATTGGCAGGGATTAATTAATGGATTTTGTAATCAAGGTAAAAAATCTAGAATAAATAAAAGATATTGGTATAAGGCCCAAAAAAAAAGGAGGTTTAGGCATGCCTAATGTTAAAAATTATTATATAGCAAACCAATTAAGAGTTATTGGAGATATTATATACAATAAAGAAAAATTAATTTGGTGGGAGATGGAATCTTCAGAAATAAATGGGAATGATGAAGGATACTTGTTTAACGTAGTAAAGAGAAGTATAATGAATCAAATGAAAAACCCCTTTTTAAGAAATATGTTAAATATATGGAATAAACATAAAGAGAAGTTTTGTCCCTCAACTTCACCATTAAAATTAGTGACTGAAATAGAAAATTTTCCTACAAATTTAAAGGGTTTAGTAGAACTGTTTAAGAATAAAAGGGTGGTAAGATTGAAGGACTGGATGAGCAAAATGTGATCGAAAGAATTGATTATGTCTAAACTTCAAACTAATAAATTATCATGGTATAATTTTATTCAGTTAGACACCTGGACAAATGATTGGTTGAAAACTAATGGCAAATGTAGAGAACTCACTAAGTACGAACAATTTCTGTCATCACATGAAGATATGCAAGATACAATGTTGAAGGGAATAGTAAGTAAAATATATAATATAATTTTGGAACAAGAGGAAAAAGAATGGGGAACAGAAGGTTTGAAATTAATTTGGGAAAATGATTTAAAGATAGAAATTAAAATAGAGGATTGGATAAAAATGTGGAGGATGAGAGTTTTAAGATTAATGTCGACAAGGATAAAGGAAAAAAATTTCAAAATCTGTTTAAGATGGTATTTGACTCCTGTAAAACTTAATATAATAAATCCAGCATACCCCAAAGCATGTTGGAAATGTGATGAGGAAATTGGTATGTATTTTCATATGTGGTGGGAATGCAAACTGGTTAAGAAATTTTGGAAATTGATTTTTAAGGAAATGTGTGATATATTTGGTAAAGATATTGATTTTAATGCTAAAATTGCTCTATTGTCAATTTTTGATAACATAGATTTGGATTATTACTCGAAAGAATTGATCACTAATTTTATGACAAGTGCTAGAATATTAATAGCTAGGTTTTGGAAAGACAGAAATGATATTAAATTAGAAGATTGGTATAATGAAGTATGGGACATTGCATTAAACGATAAATTGACTATTGAACTTAAAATAAAAAGAGGGGAAATAAGTTCTAACAATTTTTATGATATTTGGGGTAAATTCGTGGAATTTGTCTTAGTGAAAGGAAGGGGGAAAGCCTCTAAAGAATATTCTATACAATTTTGGAAAGGTAGTTCGTAATAAAAATATTGTTAAATGGGGGTCCCGTGGGTATGGGGTGCAAATACAAATACTATTTGTATTTTTTGTAATTTTGTTGTTGTATTTGTTTTTTGTTTTTTTTGTCTGAAAACAAAAAATTTAAAAAAAATTTTTAAAAATAAAATAAAAAGAAAATTATCAAAAAAAAAAGAGAGATCCGTTTTGCCAAAACAAAATGAAGTGTCTAACTTTTTTTCCCTTTGGTGCTTCATTTTGCTTCAGCAAACTGGATGCCTCCCCTTCCACTGCCCCTGTCATTTCACTACCTAGTCCTGTCGCCGCCGCCGCCACCGCCGCCGCCACCATCCTCAGAAGCAGTGGGCCCAGCAGGACCAGGCAGGGATGCAATGGTGGCAGTGGGAAGGGGCGGGCAGGTGGCAGAGGAGAAGAGAGAAGAGGAGCAAGTTCCCCCCCCCAGCACAAACTGGAAAAATGAACGATAAACCCATTCGTTTTTCCGGAGGTTCGCAGTGGTTCATTATTAGCCACAAACTACAAACCATCATGAACCACCAGTTTTCCAGTTTGTGCTCATCTATAATCACAAGCTACACACGCTTTTAGAAATACAACAAAATTGGTGGACCAATACAGGCAATGCCTAAATCACATTGTTATAATAGCATTCCTGAGACCCTCACTTATTCCTTGAAGGCCTCTCTGAAAAATGAAGGCTTTGCCTCATGCTTGAGTTACATTAACAGTTAAAAGTCCCATTTTGCTGTGTTTTTAATTTGAAATGGCCCACTATTTTCACAATGAGAGCTAACGGGGGAACTCCTGCGTCAGAAAGACAAATATGGAAAGATACAGAGTTCTACATCTAGGTCAGGTAACAGTGATGCAAATATACAGTGCAGACAAATAATTGTAGATGATTTGTGCTGCTGAATGGAAGTATTTAGTATTACAATAATCTAGCTATGAGACAGCTTCTGACATCTCTGTTTTCTCTCTCTTTCATCTTTCTCTGCTTTGGAATTATCAACAGCTGTGCTATACCTTTCAAATTTGCCGATGCAGATAGGCATACTCTAGCATTTCAAGGAAAACAGAATGATAAGAATTTGGACCTGATCCTCTGTACCCTTCTGTCCTCTCTTTGCCAAAGAGACTCTGTACAAAATCCACTGCTATTCTTCATAGTGTTCACCAATATTTCAAGATTTTTTAAAAAATAATTAGAATGGGTATCCTGTCAATGAACAATCATGTGCAATTTTCTGTGTTACAAGAGCTGTAATGTCAGAATAGCAATCTTAACAGAGATTGCTGCACACAAAATAGTCTTATTAGACGTCATGAGGCCTCTTGTGAGCCATGAATATAGCAGTCCTCCAGATGGATGCTGTCAAATTCTCAACGCTGAGAAATTTCTTCCATACTGTGGCTTTTAAAAGTATGGAATATAACTTTAGATAACAAATAATTTGCACACACACAGAGAGAATCATAAAACATAGAATAATGACGTTCGAAGGGGCTATCAAGTCCAACCCCCTGCTCATGCAGGAATCCAAATCAGAGTATCTCTGACAGATGGCTTTCTAACTTTCTTTAGAATGCATCCAGTGTTGGAGTGGTCACCACTTCCAAAAATAAGTGGTTATGTTGTCATACTGCTCTAATAATTAGAAAGTCTATAGGATATTCATAGGATATTCAACTGAAGTCTCATATCCTGTACCTTGAGCCCATTATTACAAGTCCTGCACTCTGGGATGATTGAGAACAGATCTTGCCCCACCTCTGTATGACCACCTTCCAAGTATTTGAAGATGGCTATCCTATCTCCCAATATTTCTTTTCTTTTAGTCTTTGCTCATAGGGCTTGGTTTCCAGCTCCGTGATCATCCTTGTTGCTGTCCTTTGAAGTTGCTCCACTTTGTCGGCATCCTTCTTAAAGTGTGGTGTCCAGAACTGGGTCCACTACTCTAGATAATGCCTAACCAGCATCCAATAGAGAAAGACTAGTACTTCCCGGAATTTGGAGACTAAAATAGCATTTGCCTTTTTTTGCAGCCACATCACTCTGTTCACTCATATTCAGCTTTTGATCTGCAATTCCAAAGTCCTTCTCACTTGTAGTATTATTGAGCCAAGTATCCTCCATCATGTAACTGTGCATTTGGTTTTTCCATCCTAGGTGTAGAACAGCGAAATGTGCAACCACATCTATGTGGCAATTAATGAGTTGCTAGTAGGATTCTCTGGGGAATTCAATCCTGTTGGCTTGACACATGCTCAGGAATCCCACTGGGGACTTCTTAATTGCTACCTAGAAGTGACTGAATGTTATACAGATTGCCTTCATATGGAACAGAGCAACAGAATTTTAGCTATAAACATCTCAAGGCTGGTGGTTCCCATGGTATCTGATGATCTTATTCCAGTATATGTGTTTCTCTGCTTATTTTTTTTAAAATATATGTATCTGTAGACCACCAAATTCCTGAAATTCTCTGAGCGATCTACAAGTAAATTATAAAAAAAATCTAACAAATTACAATAAAATGTTAATAAAATAGCACAAAACAAAACCTAACTTTGTCCCTTATAAGAGGCAGCATGGCAGTGGTTAGCTAGAAAAACTGCAAGACTGATAGCAGAGTATACAAGTATGAACAGAACCCAAATATGCACATTTGATAGTATCAAAGTAAAGAAAGGCTAGGTAACTGGAAGACCTAAAATATTTCTTTTAAAGATCAAATCTTCCCCACATATCTTTCATCTCTTCTACACTGTTTCTCTTTTAGCCTGTTTTGCTTACTGAGACATCCAAAACAATGCCGTAGGCAATTAAAGCTGTTTAAAGACCCGAGCTTACAATATCAAAGCCAAGCCTTTAACTATACTTCTCAGGATTAGCTGTCAAAAGATCTGTGTTGCAGTATACTTGCAAAACCCATGTTGTTTTGTTTGATGGGCCTCTCCTCTTGGACCCTGAAGTAACTGAGTTTTTACATCCATTTGGAATGCTCAGTTCACCTATTATCATATATCCAGGCTGCCAAATAGATTAGATCTGAGGTTTTGCATACCAGTCCTACAGGGGAATGGCTATTTTGGAACATTCAAACAGATTAGAAAATATATTATTTTAATATCCTTCCTTTTGGCACAATGGAGGTGTGAGCGGGTAAGCTTAGGCACACAGGGAGGGTTTCCCTTAATGTCCCATTGACCATCCCTGGGTCCCTGCCAAGGATGTATGGTGGGCATGGGGTACGTCCCTTCTCCTGGATATTATCTGTGTGAACTCTCCCTTGGAACAAAGAGGCTAGATGGACCCAAAGAAGCATGAAAACGAGAAAGGCAAGAGTCTGACCCCACAGTATATGCAGGCTCTGCAGCACCAGGAGGCAGTTATCCTTTGGGCCCTTTGTTTCTCTATTCTTTGACTGATGATAAAAGAACCTGGAAAGGCTGAGGCCAGACTAAGGGTGAGATGAGAGAGAACAAGAGGAAGGACGCTGCTGCGGTGGTAGAACCAACCCCAACTCAACTCTGCCATTTGCATAAGGAGAGAAAAATTGCCTGCGACAGATGGGTACAGACATCGCAGAGGGGAAGTCAGCTTGACTGTTGGACTGCAGGGGTGCAGGTTGGTGGTGGAAGTAACCCTAACCCAGTCCTCTACAAGGGTCTCAGTGTACTAGAGCTAATTTCCCTACGGAGCTCACAGTGCCATGAACCGTGTGGTGGAGAGGAGTTGTAAATAGTTCCAAATAAATGTTTGCTAGTTAAGCCAACTGCTGTCTTGGAGTCCCTTTCAGGAAGATGAACGACAGTGGAATGATGTTTCTGGTCCCAGACCTTTCAAATGATGTCTGCCCCCTTGATAGTATCAAAGTAAAGAAAGGCTAGGCAACTAGAAGACCTATAATATTTCTTTTACGTCTTTGCCACAGATCTTTCATCTGTTTTTCTTCTAGCCTGTTTATTAGGATTATATATATGAACAGTTACCAGCCAGCAGCTTACAAATGAGTGGCAATTTATGGCTAACACTTATGCAATTTCTATTATGCAAGTGGAAAACAAACATTTTCTTTGTTTTAACAGTAACATATATGTGCCATTTTGTGTGGGTGTGGGTGAATCACGTAATCATAAACTCAAGATTTAGATTTCCAGTTTAGGGGTACAGTATACATTTCCATATTAGACTTTCAGGACTTGGTAGGCAGGCATCCACAGGAGCCATGATGGTCTTTCTGAACTTGGGAACTGGTTTCATCTCAAAGCCCTCTTTCAAGAATGGAGGATTTGCAATTAATACAATTTTCTAGAAATAATCAAAGGGAGCTTTAAATGATGGTCATGGCCTTAACAAACCACATTCCAACAATTTCACCTGACCTTGACCGCCAGTTGGCACACCTCCATGAGCACAAGGCTAATGATGTCACCAGCCATGGCTTTTATTGCTATTTCAAACTTTCCAGTCCGCTCCATTATAAAGCTCCCATTACAGCAGCTCCACTGGCTGCCAATCTGTTTCCAAGCACAATCCAAACTGCTGGGTTTAATCTATAAAGCCCAAGCTATCTCAAAAAACTGAGATATGAGTCTGCCTGTGTATTAGGATCATCAGGGGAGGCTTTTGTCTCAGTCCCACCACCCTCACAGGTGCGCTTGGCGGGGACTCGGGAGAGGGCCTCCTCTGTCGCCGCTCCCAGCCTCTGGAATTCCCTTCCACGGGAGGCCAGGCTGGCCTCATATTTGCTGTCTCTCCGCAAGGAAAGACCGTTTTTCTTCAGACTGTCTTTCCCTTAATAACCGGCTGTCTGAGAGGGGTTTCTTAAATGGATTATTGTGCCTTGTTGCTTTTAACTGTGTTTTACTATTGATTTTATTTGACGTCTTTAATATATTTAATTATTTTTAAATATTTGTATACTTACTGCTTTTAGCTTTTAAATACAGTGGTACCTCGACTTGAGAACGTCCCTACATAAGAACGATTCGAGTTAAGAACGGTTCCGTTCGCAAAAAGTTGCTTCGACTTGAGAACGGAGCTTCGACTTAAGAACCAAAAAGAAGAAGAAAAAAACCTTTCCTGCCCTTTTTTTGACCTAAGTTCACCTTAGGTCAAAAGAAGAAGAAAAAAATTCGCCCCCTAGTGGTAGATACGGATTAACCGGCTTTGCATTAGTTCCTATGGGAACTAATGCTTCGACTTAAGAACAGTGCCTCGACTTAAGAACGAAAAACAGCAGATACGGATTAAATGGTTTTCAATGCATTCCTATGGGAAATGGTGCTTCGATTTAAGAACGTTTCGACTTAAGAACGCAGTCCCAATACGGATTAAGTTCTTAAATCGAGGTACCACTGTATTGTGTTTTTGATGTAAGACGCTTGGATCCTTTTTAAGGAGAAAGATGGTGTAAAAATATTTTAAATAAATAATAATAAGACTCCCTTTCATCCTGGGAAAGCTTTTGGGGGGCTCAGCATGGGGGTGAATCTTTCATGTCCAAAGATCACTACCACCAGTCTCAGTGCCAGTGGTAGGACTGGTAAGTGGCGATTCCTGGACATGAAAGACTCCCTCTGCCACCTCAAGGCCCCCAAAGACTTCCATAGGATGAAAGGGATCCCTAAGGAATCTTGTAATCTAGGGGGAACAGAAACTTATAATTAGCAATAAAAAGCTAAGGCTGATGATGCCATCAACCTTGCATGTGTGAGATGCAACAGTATTTCAGCCCTTGAACCTGTTTGTTGCTGTTCTATGCCATCAAGTCGGAACCACCTTATAGATACCCTAACAGGGCGTTCAAGATAAGTGAGATATGTAAGGAGTGCTTTTACCAGTTCCACACCCCGAGTGAGTTTCCATGGCCAAGTGGGAATTTGAGCCCTGGCCTCCGGAGTCCTAGTCTGTCACTCTATCCACTACACCACACTGGGTATCAAGTCTGTTATAACAATCAATTTATTTTATCTGGAGCAAGCTTCCATTTATTTACTCACTTGTCGCAACACTGGTTTCATTCATAGAAATGACCATCATTTCTGGTGGAATGAGAAACAGAGCTGCTGGCTGTCCTTCGGACACCAAATGCATCCAGTCATGAAATTAAGCAATTTGCAGACAAAAATGGTTGGTCTTTAAAACTGTTTTAATATATTTACTGTACAGTTTTTGAAAAAGCAAAAGTGGAAAACAAACATTCCTTTTGAAGGCTTTCAGTCCTTTCGGACTAAGGCATTTTTTTGCCAAAGAAAGGAGAGGGTACAGATGTTTCTTTTCTCTCCCCTCCCAAAAAAATAGTTAAAATAGCAACATGTGGTTTTGCAACGAACAGGAAGCATGAAGAGGAGGAAATGACTCTCATATGCCAAGTGCACTGAATAGTGATAGCTGTTGCAGAACATGAGTCTTCACACAGCTGAGGGAGTTTTGAGGAATCACGTAATAATATCAGTCGAAGGAACATCTTGCCATATATGAATTCTAGGCATTCCCAAGAATGTCTGTATTTATGAGGATAGAAGCAGGGAGAAACATCCCAAGACGTTTGGCCGGCTGAAAGAGAAGAAAAGATCCCTCCCCCATTTTAGATGCAGAAGCCATCTGGCCTAGCAATTCTCACTTCAGTATGTTGTGTTTTATGAGCTGGTCACCCAGCCGTAATAAATAAATTCAATTCAGTTCACTTCAGTATGTGTTTCTTTTGGTGTCTTGTAGACTACCTGCGTGCACAGTGTGTACCAATGTGTCTATTTTGTTCATAAATAGTAAGATGGAAGACAGAGAGAGGGAAATTGAGAAAAACTTGGATAATTTATGGGACCCAGGACAAGTTCAGTGGAGGTACAGCTCCATCTTCCAGAGGGTCAGCTCTAGCAAGTGCAAGAAGAAACACCAGGAGTTTGTCACCAGTCTTTCCCAGTACGTGCCTCCTGAAATGATTCCACCACCTCACTGTTTTATATGCAACAGAGAACTTAGAGATGTACAATCTCTCTTTTTTTTCAAATCACAAGTGGTACAAAGTTGTAACTCAGATCAGGTAGGTTCAAATGGTTTAATGTATATAGATAAACTCAAACCTGGAAAACAAAACAGAACAAACAAAAAATAATGTAATTGTCAATGTTATTTCTACTCCTGCAAGTAAGATGGGCATTGGGGTGTAGAGTTATGGAGCCTGCTTGTAAACTAGTCCTATTGTGCAGTTCTCTCTTTTGCCAAAACATTTCCTTACTACCGTGTTTCCCCGAAAATAAGACAGGGTCTTATATTAATTTTTGCTCCAAAAACGCATTAGGGCTTATTTTTAGGGGATGTTTTATTTTACAGTCATGTAATCTTCTTCTGGTTGCTGCACAATGCTGCACAATGGTGGAGGGCGGGGTTTCACTTAACTAGGGCTTATATTACGAGCATCCTGAAAAATCATACTAGGGCTTATTTTCAGGTTAGGTCTTATTTTCGGGGAAACAGGGTACAATCAGTTTCTGAAGTGTTCACGTTTGTTCCTCTGCCACCTTTCTAGATCTTTTATGGAGATACACTGGATCCTGGTGATTCAGGGTCACACCAGACCTCAGGTTTAGGTATGAAAGCCATACAAGACCAAGGCTGGAGATCTCCTCTCTCTTGGACACCACAGCAGGAGGGACTGGGCCCACGGGGCAGATACAGAGAAATTATTAACTGCAAGGGTTGGAGAAGCCACCTCCTTTCAGTGCTCAGATACTTCTGCCGCCCCCCTCCAGAAACTCTTCCTCAGCGGGGGCAAGTGCTACAGGACCTTTTTAGTGGAGGATGGGCTGTTCCCTGTTTCCTTCAGCATCTGTAGACCCTTGGTCTAGATGGGCGGGATAAAAATCTAATAAATAAATAAATAAATCTGATGCAGTGAAGTAATTTTACACTCTCTGGACTGAATGGTTTCAACTGGAGCCCCAGTCAGTGTGAATGGGTGTATTGCTGCCTTGGTTCCAAACCCTGGCTGCTGGCCCCTTCTGTGCTAAGAGGAACCCCTCCTGATCACCCTGCTTGAGCGCGCCCAGGTTTCCCTTCAAAACAGACACGTCAGCGCGAATTCCTCTCGCTTGAGATAAAAATGTGACTTAATAACCTCTAGCTTGACCCTGACGCGCGGGGGTGGGGGTGGGAGGGTTACGGGCGGGGGAAATCTAAACAAAAACCAGAGGGAAAGGTTATTTTCCCGTCCCGTAGTCCCCCTCCCCCAGAGCTTGCCAAATCGCCAGCGGGGGGTCGCGATCCCCACCCCACCCCGCCGGAGAGCCCGGGCGTTCTTGCCCTCCCGCTGGCTCGTTTCCCCGTTCCGCGTCTCCACAGGGGCGCGCTTCGCCCCGCCGTCCTTCCTGGTTCGGAGGCGAGCAGGCAGCGGGAGCCCCACCCCTCGGTGCGATAGGCTCTTCCGCGCACCCTTGCCTGGGCCAAGGTGCTCCGGCGGGCGAGGCGGCGGCGGCATACCAGCAACAGCAGCTGGCGGCGGCCAGATCCCAGCGGCCGGACGAAGGCGGGGGGGGGGGGGGACTCCCGGACCTGGAGCGCGGCGAAGGCTGGGAGGAGGTCGAGAGGCAAGCTGGGCGCGGGCGCGGGCGCGGGATCGCGCCTCCTTCCGCCACGCGCACCTGGGAGCTACGACAGGCAATCGCCTACCTTTGGCGGGCGGGAGGCTTACCTCCGTCCCGCAGCCGCCGCCCGGTCCCTCGCACTGGTTTGATTACTAAGAGCCCAGCCAAGGCCACGATTCCAGAGCCGTCGAGGGAGAAGACCAGAAAGCCCCGGGCAAATAACACCGATCAAGCTTTGGACAGAGCCGAGGGAGTTGGGGAATCTCCTCTCCTCTCCTCCCCGCCCTCCTTTCCGTGGGCCGTGAGTTTCCAGACGCCTGCTTCTCCCTCCCTCTCCCCACTTGAGATTTCTTGCCTTGCGTGGGTGGCTGGGGGGGGGGGTCCTCCCCTCTGTCTCCACCCACGCTCCTCCGATCGCCTTCCGGCGCAATTGAACCCTGCAGGGATCTCCCCTCGGAGCCTGCGAGGCCAAGAGAGCGAGCGACCGAGCCCGGCAAGGACAGGAGAGAACACCTTGGGTGCGTTACCGGGAGCCTTCTTCCTTTTTTCCCCGAGGCTTTTGTCTCTCTGATCAGCGCTCTCTGGTGGGAGCTGCCCAAATGGAAGGGGAAGGGGGCGGAAGGGCGGAAAGAGAGAGAGAGAGAGAGGGTGGTGCGGCTGGTGCTTGACGGTGATGACGGTCTGCTCCGGGTCTGTGCCGGGCGGCAACGCGAAGGAAGACGATCGTGTGCGCGCACTGCGTGCCAATGTGTCTGTTGTGGACCTGACTAGTAAGATCGGAGGCAGAGAGAGGCGAATCGGGTGAATAGGGGACGTGCTGGGTGGATCGGAGGCAGAAAAGGCAGACTTTGCTTTTGGCCTGAGGCTAAAACAAGCACTTGCCAGGTGGCTACCTTGAGAAAGGATCGTCAGTGCCACAGGCGTTAACACTTGCCTTAGCCGATCGCCTTGCCGCTGTCAGTTCAATTTTTCACAGCAGTCCTGGTGGCGAGAGGTAAAGCAGTGTGTCGGCCTTTTATCGCCTGGGCTTTCATATGCATTTGGCTGTGGACAATGATGACTTCCTTATGGGGCTCCCCGGCGGGTTTTGGGTTGCCACTGGTGGGAAAGGCAGGGACAGTTGAAGTCTTCTTGCTCTGAGACTAGTGACAGGACAGACAAAGGACAGCAGAGGGACACCACTGTACAGGGTAGGGTTAGGACGACCGGGCTCTGTTTTTGTTTTCGGTTTGTTTTGCTCCCAACAGGTTACACATCCAGTGAGAGTTTTGTGGAACAGCTGGAATGAATGAGATTAAACTGTTTTGTCTGTTGTGATGGCTTCTCAGTAAACTGCCCGAATTGCAAGGTGTTGCCTTCTTCCCAGAGGATTAGAAACCAAAATATGGCCCTTGAAGAAATTTCATAGGACAGTTTCTGTTCTTGTCCGCCAAGCAATTGAACCAATTGGGAGCATCAATGTATCAGTAGAAAGTATTGGCCAGTGTCGTGTTGGTGTATGCATAACTTGCCTTGCGCCTACTTAGCAAGGCCATAGGGATGTGATTGGTCATGCCCTGAATCGTACAGCAGTGATACACCCTGGTGCCTTGTCAGTTAACTGGGCCAAAACGCAACTGTCAAATTGCTAACTGGCAATTTGATTGCATAACCCACCCACCCATTACGGCAGCTCCATTGGCCGCCAATCTGTTTCTGGGTAACATTCAAGGTTTTAATCTATAAAGCCCTGAATAGCTCGGGTCCAATCTATCTCAAAGACTGCATCTCCCTTTATGAACCTGCGTAACTGCTAAGATCATCAGGAGAGACCGTTCTCTCAGTCTCACCACCTTCACAGGTGCATCTGATGGGGACCCAGGAGAGACTCTTCTCTGTTGGTGCCCCCAGACTTTGGAACTCCCTCCCACAGGAGGCGAGACTGGCCCCATCTTTGCTGTCCAGGTGCAAGCAGGTGAAGACCTTTCCCTTCTGGCAGCCTTTTCCTTAGTGACCAGTGACCATCTAAGAGAGGTTTTAAATTTGTGTATGTTGTTGCTTCTTAATCTGTTTTTCATAATGATTTTACTTAATAATTTTAATATAATGTTATTCTTTGACTACTCTACTGTTTTTAGCATTTAATATTGTATTTTTAATAACGTACTGTAAGCCGCCTGGGGTCCTTTGTTAGAAGGAAGGTGGGGTAAAAATCTTTTTTAAATAAATAAATAAATTAGCTACAGTACTATAAGCCACAGCAAACCTTATGCGAACACGAATAAGATTATGGCCATTGTTGTGACGGAAGTCCATTCCCTTTTCCTCCTACTCTCTCCATTTATTGATGCATCTTTCAGTGCTTCTGGCTAAGTTCTAAATTTAAGGTTTGGAATTTACAGAAGAACAACGGTACTTATCCACTGGATAGTTCTGTGGTTTAGGTATCTGACTTCGAAGCCAGAGGTTGGGAGTTTGGCTCCCCATTGTTCCTCCTTGACAGGGCCTGTACCTAATTATCCATCTGCAGTTCTCAGATGATTATGATTCTCTGGCTTTAAAGCTGATTCCCTACAGCAGAGTGTGACCATTGAGATATTGTGGGATTCTTGTCAGCCCACACTGGCTACTTGTGTGGCAAATGTGCATAAAACAAACAGCATATGGTCTAGGGGCGCCTTAAAGATGAAGAAGTTTTATTTGTCATAACCCTTGATGGATTGTAGCCCACTTCTTCAGGTGCAGTTGGTTCTTCTTTGTGACTTATTTAAACTATTCCAAGATGTTTGTTTCACAAAGTGACTCAGTTTGAGTGCGGCAAATGCTGTGATTGTTGATTGTTGCCTGTCCTGATTCTTCATAGTTGCTGGAGGGCATATCAAGTCGTGCAAGCTCATTTATGAAATTGTTCTTATACAGAGATTAACTTGTGCCCACGCAGATCATTTGGTTGTTTTGCTCACCTTCCTAAAAACTGCATTATGTTAGGGTGTTCTTTCACAGGCCTCCACATTGATGTTTTATACAAGAACAATATTCTGTAGGCTCTGCTTTTGTTTATAAAGTATCAGTATACTTCAAACAGGAGAGAATGAGGGAAATTAAATAAATAGTTATGCTTTGAAAGACTTATACATAAATTGTATTGTTTTCAAAATACACACAGATAGACTTAGCTACCTGAAATAGATGAGAGGTGTGACTTTATTTTTCCAAAATTTCCACTTTTAAGTGACCGTTGCTCTTTTATTAGTGTTGTTGTTCAAACAGTTATTTATTTTAGAATGTTGTATCATTTTTTGTTACCTGAATCTATCTGAAGGCGCCCCTAGACCATAAAGGGAGTGACAAGATACAGGTGGTTTAACGAAAGATGTATTCATGGTAAGAGTGTCTCATTTGGTCTGCTGTTGCCATGCTGTTTTAGGGGGAAGGATTCAAAAATTAAAAGGCAGCGTGAAATGCATGAAAGCCCTCCAGCCATTTTGATATATGCTAAAGTTCTCTGTTACATTTATTTAACAGAGCATGCAATAACTTATGCAATAAGTAAATATATATTTATTTACTTATTGCATAAGTGGCAGAGCTTTCTCAGAGCTTGTACAATGAGGTATTCATTTATGCGTGGCTTTTTTTATGACAATCTGGAAATGTACAGCAACTATCATGGACCTGGAGTCAAAAGCATGTTAGAATATACATAAATGGGACAGGTCAAAGTGGCCTTGATCTGTATGCTCATTATTCAAGTTCAGAGAGTATTGGGGGCTTCCACACAACTTTTCTTGTCAAACCCAAAATAACGCTCTTTAAAGCTGCATTACCTCTGAATGACAGATTAGAGAAGCAACATTATAGTCACTTACCTATGAGTAATCTCCCAAAGAACTCTATAGGACTTACTTCTGAGTAAATGTATTGCAGGGCAGGCCCAAGCATATTTTAAAATCCCTTACTACTACGTTAATAATTCCAAGCTGTAGATACTTGGTTTCAATCCAACACATTGTTCAAATTCAGAAAATGTAATTGCTTTTCAAGACCACAGTGTAAGAAGAGCAAAGATCATTGAATAGACACAAATAATGATGCCAAAGTACGAATAATTGGAACAACGATATATTCTTGCCCTGCCTACACAAACCTCCCTCCCCCGCATCCTTCTTTTGTACTGATATTCAGTTGTAAAGCCCTGTGGGGTACAGGTCTCTTGTACCTGCTCTTTGTAAAGCACTATTGCACATGGATAGTGGTATGTAAATCAGTAACTGTCATAATAATGGATGAATAAAGTAATATGTAAATCAATAGATGCCATAATCTTTGAAGATTCCACTTTAGAAAGTTATTATTAATGCTGGATTATTTTAACTTGGCAGCCATTAAGCTAGATATCTCTCAGAACTAAACTGAATGATCTTAGGCTTCTAGGCAAGCCTACAAGAGTGAGAGTTCCCATCATCAGTTCCAGATGAGGCTTTTAAAGTAGGGAGTAGTAAGGCTGACTTCTTACGTAATGTGAAGCTGGATGCTTGGCACAGTTGTGTGAAACCGATCAAATGCAATGACTCTTCCAACTGTTTAAGAAGTTAATATTTATCTGCAGTTTGGAGGTGGGTCATAGCAGAAGATGCATGTGCGGCATTGCAGAAGGTTCAAGGTTCAGTTCCCAGCCTCTCCCAACAGAACTGAAAAGGATTTGTGCCTGAATCCCTGGAGAACTGCCTGCCAATCAGTGCAGTTTGGGCAGGCAGATCTGCTACTGTGCTGAAGCAAAGGGTTCTTCTTTGTAGTTTGTGGTAATGGGCCACCTGTAGCACACATCTGGCTTGTTGCAGGAGGCAGGTGCTGTGGGAGTTCAGTTTGAAGGCTGTTCAGTGTTTATTCGAAGCAGGCCATGGATGTAACATCTGCACAAGTACTTCAAATTAACGTCTGCTTGCACCCATCTGAGCACTTCCTTGCTTGCCCACAGAAAGAGCACAAAAGGCTTGCATTTAAATTACAGCAGTGACAGAAATACAGTAATTTTTAAAACTTCAGAAGGTCTGTCTTAGAAACTGGCAACTGTTTTGTCTGTTGACGGCTGCATTCTCCCCACAGATTGTATGCACCAAAGGATACTTGAGATCATTTTTTTGCCCAAAGGATACACAGGATTGCTTTTTGCCCACTCCTGGCCTAAGTGATAATGGAAGAGGCATCCATAAGTTCCCATCTCGAGTAAGCTGAAAAAGTATTGTAATGCATTCTTCATAAAACTTTAAAGAATTAACGAGTGTGTTATTATTGTCCATTTTGATCTTATATCTGGGCTATGAAAGCACACTTTAACTTCAATGTATTGAGTGACATTGCTACATGAATTAAAAAAAAGTGACCACCCCAAACTGAATTTGAAAATAGCTTCAAGGTGGTGAATGATGATGACTAGTAAGAGTGAATGATCTGTCGCATCTTCCAGGGGTCATGACTTCCATGATCTAAGTGTTAAAGAGCTGTTCCAGTTGTCACCTTTAAAAGTTCTTGAAGAGCCCTTGGTGGAGTGATGGAGATGTCACAGAGAGAATAAATGAGCAATGTGGCAAGTATAGTGTTTTGGTAGGATAACTTAAGAATTGGGCTATGTTTATGTGTGCCACGGGAATAATCTCTATAACCAGTATTCCCATGGCAAGCTCTCCTGTGTTCTTGTATAACATTGAACTCATAACCCAGTTTGACTGGACAGTAAACATCTCCTCTGTATTAATGGTAGCTGCTGGCAGTTCTGAAACTAAGTCACACAATAAGGGCCTGCAAAAATTACAGTAGGGCAGATGAGAACTCATCTAGGAGACCTTATTTTTGCAAGTATTACTGTGATGGCTACAATCCTGGACTGTAATCATTTCTCCAAGATAGTGTAAAATATAGGGGCTTAAGTCCATGCCGTCTCCCTTACCTCACTTTCTTTCTTTTTTTTTTCAATTGACACCTTTGTGATTCTTGAAAAGCATTGACACTGTATAGCAAGGTTGGGCAACCTGTGGTCCCTGAGATGCTGTAGGGCACCAACTCCCATAATCAGTGACCGCTGGCTATGGTGGCTGTGGGATGGAAGTTGGAGCCCAGCAACGTTCACTAGGCAACAGGTTCTTTGTGTGTTTCCAGCACCTGGAGAGCTACAGGTTTTAGAGGTCTTCTAAGGCCATTTGGGACCTTTCAAAATTAGCTTATTTTCATTTTAGCGTGGCTATACTTCTGTGTACCCAGGGAGCCCCGCCACCATTTGAACCTATCCTCAATGTTTGAATGGTTTCTTTTTGTTCTAAACCTATAAACACCAGGTGTCCCAAGTTCTTTATCAAAAGGAACAGTTATTATTAAGCAAGGAATGTACAAGGTGATTTACTGAGTGCCAAAAGGCCAAAGCTTGCTTGTTGTCTCAGTTTAGGCATTTGTTTTCTGGAGATGGTGGTGGTGGTATGATTACAAAAGTGGAGAAGTAGAAGAGAAAGGAATTGTAAAATAGTAATAAAACAGCAGAGGGAGAGAAGGGGTAGAAGAGCCAAAACTAAGAAGGAATCACTGTAAGCAAACGCTGTTACCTTCTGGTGTGCGATAGCACCATCACAGCATTGTCTTGCACTGATGTATTCATTGGGGAAGTAGGAGTGGTTACTTAAGTCAAGGACTTCGGGGAAATGAATTTTTGAGGAAGCTTTGAGGGAAGGAAGAAAAATCACTGCCATCTTGTGAATCTTTGGCAAGTAGGAAGGAACTTGCTTGTTGTAGTACATATTTTTGAACTTCAGAACTTTTCATTCTCCATTGAACTGCTTAACCAAACTCACCGTACACCATTGTCAGATTTCCACATTTCCATTCCTATCATTGCTCTCTTGAGCTGGAGCTCATGCCCAAATCAAAATCTGAGTAATGATTATCTACAGAAAGCTGCACCCCATGCACATATACTGTCGAAAAATGTCTTTCAGGGAAGCTGCCTTAGCAACAGCGACATAGATTAATTTTATAATAGAAGAACACAAAAGGTAATGACAAATACATGTCCTTGAAAGGATCTAAATGTCATGTTTAATCGAAACCCATGGAGCTTGGGAGAGGGTTTCCTGGAAGTCATAGCACATTGGTTCCATGCTGTCACTTGGCTCATTTTTCAATTAGGCTTCACGGCTTTCTTCTTTTAAATTTACAGGTAGCACTTTTGTATCCTCCCCCATGTTGTCACAGCTGCCAAGAGTGACTGACACTCTGATTGCTATTTCCACTGCTGCTACTCTGGATTGGCAGTTTAATGAATGCCATGCTTCCGTCCTAGTCTGCATTCATGTAATAACTGTCGTTAAGATGAAGAGTGAATGGAGGGCACTACATATTTAAACAACACAAAAGAAGACAAAAGATGTAGAACATGCTTATGTTTGTGTACATTGTCTTCCCATTGAGTCTTTTTAAATGAAGTCTGCACCCACTCCCTAGAGTTTTCTCCAGAGATTTGGTCATATCATTATTCTTGCAAACAGGACTGCTAAATAGAGGTATATGCATCTGTAACAGTCTGCAGAAGTGTTCCCCTGAGGGAATGTTCCAGCAAGCTTTATTTACGTGATCACTTGTTAGCTTGCATAAAGTGTGCTTTTGTTCGGCATATGGGGAAAGAGATCATAGCAGCCAGTGTGAGAGAAACACACTCTTATAAAGCCTTAACCCCCCCCCCAAAGTTATTTGCTATCCTAAAATAATCTCTTGAGGTAGAATTATTATGATTAGTCATTTCAACATTCCATTATCCTACTGTCTTTAAAAGGTTTCAGTCAAGTAATAAGCAGACGTTGAGGAAAAATCAATTGAACAACTCATAACAATGCAGTCATAGTGATGAAGCTCCCATTTTTTTAACCTTGGAAGATCTATGTTTTTGCTAATTTTGATTATATCAGGAGCAAGGATACAAAGAACACCAAAGCCACTGAGCTATCCAATCAGCACATTAATACTACCATGTATCTATATGCTTTCAGAGAAGTCTAGATGAATTGGACTATATGTTGAAAACCTTAACACAGCTTCACATGGCTTTCTTTCCCAATGCTGCTCTGAAGATGAAGCTGTCAGAAGGCAACCAAGATAGTGTTGAGAAAGGGGGAAGCAGGCTAAATAGAGTCAGTTATAGTTATGTAGAGTCTGGTATGCCATTTGGTGTGATACTTGCATCCACATGGCATATCTACCTCATGCTATCTTATGTAGTCTGCCTCTCTTATGAAATGAAAGAAAAGAAAAGAAAAAATCTCTCTCTTTGCCGCCTCCTGTCTCCTCCTCCTTCTTAGGGGAAGCTTTGTAATTTTTTAAATTTTTATTTATTTTCTAAAAGGTACAGAGCATCAGCACTGCCCCAACAGGCTATTAAAAAACCCTTTGCTTCCTCTCAGAGGAGCAGATAAAGTTTTTAATTTCTTTATACTATTAAATGGCTTAAGAATATTGGGAGACTGAAACCAGATGAGAAATTTAAAGCAGCAAACTCCACTCTGGTTTGATTCCAGTGATCACACATGCTAGAAATGAACCAAAATGGAGTGATCCTAACTGAACCTAAAAAAGAGTAGCCCCTAACAGGAAGCCAAAAAAGTTGATGTAGGATTGCTCAGGGAGTTGTCTCAAGCAAAAGGAGTGAACCAGCCTGTCCCTACAGCAGACCAGACAGAGCGACAAATGTATTTGTGATCACCACATGGCTGGCTAGACATTGTGACAGAATGAAATTATATTCATCAGTTTTAACTGTAAATATTTTGAGGCATCATATCCTTTGTAAGCACTGCACAGTTTCAGGTCCTGTATCTCTACTTATATGCTTTGTTTGTAATCTGTGTCTTCAGGAACTGGAATTAAGGTTTAGAGTATACCTTCAAAAGGCTAATTTGTCCCTCAAGAGAAGAAAGATAGAACCTTCCAAGAGTAAATGACAATTGCATTGTTGAGTTTTTCCTAATATATCTTTGAATGGAAAGTCATGACTGAGTTATGTGGCATAAAGCTATTGTTGCCATTTTGATTCATTTGATGTAAGAAGAAGGATTGCTTTTAGAATTGGCAATGTGAAATTCTTATCTAAATGAGCTTGAACAGGTTGCAATGTTACTCTTGAAAGAAAGTAGGCCATCTTTGCATTGCTCAGCAGGCAGGTGGTTAAAGAAAAATGAGGAATGTTTCATTGTGATGGCTGAAAATTTCACATTGATGGCAGTAAAATGAGGCTTAGCAAGAGAAGGAGCAGAACAGTATTAAGGGGCAAGAATTAAAGCAGTAGAAGAAACAACATTTGGAGCTCTTACTGCAGTGTTTTTAGGGTTTGGGACTAAATGTGTCTACTTTTGCAATATACTCAGCAAGACTTTATTACGAGCAAGGCACATGATTTTTATTATTTAACTGCTTCCCAGGTTACAAAGTTGACAGTGCAATTATCAGAAGTCATCATCATCATTTTAGAACTGCAGAGCTGGAAGGGACCATATAGATAATTGAATCCAACCCCTGTTGAGGAGGCACAGTAGGAAGTCAAACTCCCAACCTCTGGCTCCGCAGCCAGAGACCTAAACTACTGAGCTCTCCAGTTACATTAAATCATATTGAGTTCAATGAGACATCTTCCTTTGTAAGTGTTGTATGGGAGGAATGGACAAAGTGGAGCCCACAGGAAGCATTATGGCTCCCATGTTCCTGGCAGTCCCCAATTTTGTTATATTTTGAAAGACTCCTTAGACCTTCTGGGGCTAAAGAGGGCTGTTTTACTTTGTTTCTGCTCTGCCCTGGCTTCTTTTAGGTCAGAGAGAGCTTTTTTCAACACCCGTAAGTCTAGTAGCATGACTTAATGTGATTAATCACTGTGCTGCTGTTGAGTGTGGGCTGAACAGAAGTCAATCCTTTCTTCAAATACAGGGATTTGACAGGAGAAGGATCCACTAAAAAGTCTCAGCAACTGAATAAGTGTGTATATTAAATTAATGGCAACATGTGGCTATTTAATTATGCGTTTTAGCCTGTGTGTTCTGTTAATATAAATTAAAACGTCACACAGCTTTGAAAATCATATTGCCCCTGGTGTAACATAGCAGATTGCACAGCTTTGTAAACAATCTGTAGCTCACAGCTAGAAGGGAAAGCATTCGGAGTCATAAGACTGGAACAGCCAGATGTATGCATCAGTCTTAAAATACATTTGAAGAATTATTCTGGAGGGGAAAGATGGCTGAAAAGTAATTGCTTAGCTGTTTATGTGGGGTTTTGGCGTGCAATTTTTAACAAAGGCATGTTGAATATGTTCAGAATAATTAAAATTTGCAGTACTGGGAGTGAAACTGATGTGACTACCTCGGATGCAGGAACTGCTTTTGTTGATTAATTAATAATTATATGCCATCAAATCAGTTCCAGCTTAAGTGACCCTTTCCAGAGTTTACTTCAGATGTATTTGAAGAATTGTTCTGGAGGGTAAAGGTGGTTCAGAAGTAGTTTATTATCCCCTTCTTCTCTGGGTTTGCTCTGGGGCTGTACAGCTTGCCCAAGATCACACGATCTGACTCTTCTCCTGGGAAACACTGTGGGGAGTTGAATTCCTAACCATAAGCTCCACAGCCAGGTATTTAGTGCACTGAGCTCTACATCTCTAAAGACTATTCAGAAATTGCAGGTGCTACAGAAACAGAAGCTCACCTCCGCAGCTTTACAAGTGAGGAGGTGAACTTCTGTTTCTGTGGCACCTGTAATTTTCCTCCATCTAGTCAGCTTCCAGGGGGGAGGCTGGTTGTGTATAAGATGTTCAAGTGACACATACCTGAAAAAGTGGTGAAAGTAGAAATACAAATCCCATGTGCTTCTTTGTTTGATACTTGTTGTAGAATCTCTTGAGGATAATTCATTTAGAAAGAAAAGCCTGTGCCTGCTCAACTGTTCCAAAGATTTTTATGTCCTGTTGTGGAAAAGGCCTTCGGCAGTTTATAATAGATTCAACTGACAGTATCCTTGGCTATCCCTTACAATATGTTTGCTCAATAAATCAGCCAATTTCCTCAAGAGACGGGAGAGAAAAACAGCAAAGAAAAGGAAATGGCCTACCTTGTAAGCCAGAACCAATGATTTTGGAAGATGTATCAGTTGTCAACTCCTGGACAACTTTTTCTTTCAGGAGACTGTGTTAAAGATTTATAAGAGACTAATACCTGGAAAAGTATAACTAGGAAAGTATTCCCCCCACCCCCAGTATATATTAAAAAACTAGGGTCACCACGTAAAATTGATTGTCAGTTGTTTGGAATAAAAGAAGTGCTTTTTTGCACAGCCATAATTAACATAGAACTTATTACCAGATGTCATGCTGGTCACTAGCTCAGATGCTGAATTTTTTAAAAAAGATTAGATCAATTTAATTGAGGATAAGCCTGTCAGTGCTTATTAATCCATGATGGTTAAATGGGCTCTTTTATTTTCAAAAGCTGTGTGCTTCTGTGTACCAGATGCTGAGACTATCAACAAGCTATGGGGATAGTCTTGTATTTTATTTGAATTCTTTCGAAAGAATCTGGTTGGATAGTTTAAAAATACAATGTTGAATTAGTTAGGCTTTGTTCTGATTGAGAAGTACACCATCACCACCGTTATCATCACCTCGTCCTTCTCCTCCTCTTCTTCTATTTCTATTTCTTCTCTATTTTTTAAAAATGACACAGGGAAGCTTACAACAGGTAAAATATATAGGCCAAAATCCTCTTGGGAATTTCCAATCAGTTGTGCAACCAGTCCCACCCCTCCATGGGATGCCTTTTGCACCATTGGCTGCACAGTCCTGCGGAAGGCAACTCACTGGAGTAGAGAAACTACTTGTGTAACTGTCTTTCTGCTCTGTGTTCCTTCAGGAGAATTCTATCTACAGAAATTAAAAATGAGAGAGAAAGAGAATATATTGGGGGGGGGGGGGTTGTTATTTACATTTATGTTAAACCTGCCCAGAGCTGGGAAGAGGTCTTGAAAAAAAGATGACAGTTTTGTGGCTGACAGGTTCTGGGAGTTTGTGTGTGTGTCTGTGTGTTTTAAAGTAATCCAGTGCTGCTTTGGGGCTTGGAAGAAACAGGTGGGTTTTTTTGAGTTTGTTTGAATGACTGTCAGGCAGACAAATTATTTCCTTGTACTGAGAAACAGAATAATCAGCAGTCTCAGATATAGCAGCTTCTACTAGCATTTTTTCTTGGAAGAAAAACATATTTCTGACCACATTGGAAAACAGGAAAAAATGCAGGGGTGCTTTGTTTTGTGTTTTGAAAGTGAGACATAAGTTTGTTTCTTCAAAATAGAGTAAAAAATTCCAATTATCTTCCATTTGGGTGGTCCTTACCTCCCCGGTTTCTTTTTCTGGGGGGTTCAGCTCTTTCCTTGTAAAAAAGAAACACTTATGTACAATGTAGATTTAAAACCTGGTATCTAGTGAGAGGGACGTGGTGGCACTGCGGGTTAAACCGCAGAAGCCTCTGTGCTGTAAGGTCTGTAGATCTTCAGCTGTAAGATCGAATCCACGTGACGGAGTGAGCTCCCGTCGCTTGTCCCAGCTCCCGCCAACCTAGCGGTTCAAAAGCATGCAAATGCGAGTAGATAAATAGGGACCACCTCGGTGGGAAGGTAACAGCGTTCCGTGTCTAAGTCGCACTGGCCATGTGACCACGGAAGATTATCTTCGGAGAAAACGCTGGCTCTATGGCTTGGAAACGGGGATGAGCACCGCACCCTAGAGTCGGACACGACTGGACAAAAATTGTCAAGGGGAACCTTTACCTTTACCTATCTAGTGAGAGAGCACAATCTTTTTAATGTTTTGGGGTTGACATGTAACCTAAGTTATGGTCAGGGAGAGAAGCACAAGGGTCTTTCTTTGCATCTTAGTGTCTACAACAGCGATCCCCTGCAGGTCCTCCTGCAACATTGAGTCTTTAGGAAGGGGAACTTTTCCACCTCACATGATAGGAAAAGCTCCATTGCAAAGAATAGTTAGGTTTAGGATTAGCAGGATACAATTTATAGATTAAACATTGCCCACTACTTAGCAGAGGAAGCAGCTTGTTAAAACAGGAAGAAACCAAGCTTATTAATTCAATGAGAGTTTCTATTATCAAGCTGTAATGTCTAAAGGCCATCAGTCATGGTCCAACAATATTATATGAATTTTTCAACAGTAAAGATTCTGCTTGAAGTTATGCAGTACTTTATAACAGTTTTGAAAGAACAACTAGAGCATAGCTTCATTCCATAGCTTTAGATACTTTTTTCTTCCAAAAAAATAACTTTTAAAAGCCCTAGACATTTCTTTCACTGGCCTTGATGGCTTTCCCCTCCATTTTGCCAACTTTATCCTCATACACAACACTGGGAAGTAGATGAGGATAAGAGAGAGGTGGTTGCCCAAGGTCAACCAGGGAGTTTTATCGCTCAGCTGCATCTCCCCAAGAATTTTTTTAAAAAAAACATAAGATTATCGATTAGTATAATGTACGTATTTAAAAATAGGGCAGTTGCTTCCTGTCAAATGCCTTGGTGTAGAGATGCATCTTAAACTGGCATCAAAAAGGCAATCACGTTAGGGCCAGATAGGCCTTTCTGGAGAGGGCATTCAAATACTAAAACATCAGCCTTCATTGCAAAGACAAATACTGTATAGTCTCTGTGTTACGAGCATTCAGTAACAATCCAAGGAGAAGTTAATTATTCACTCAGTTGACATTCACACGCCAAATTAGCTTAAGCATCAGAACTTTGTTCAAAGAACTGCGGAACTACTTTAAAAATAGGGGCGAAGAAGTGACTGCCCGATACATAAATTAGGCCCCTGAACAGACATTAAGCAACTGCCTTCCATCAAATTCTAGTTCATCTCCTTTTTCTTAACAGGAGAGTACCCAGAGGAATTTGCAGTGTAGAGAATTTGTGATAGAGGAGACTGGCAAAAGATAGACATCAGAATGGGAAAGGATGTGTTGGTGATATTAGTTGCAAAAAAGGCCACAGCATATTTTTCCCTCTATTGCCTCCCATTCAGGACTTTGCTGGTACTTTCAGAGAAACATGGGTGGGAGGAGGGAGAGAATGCACACTATGAAAATGCAAGGTGATGTGGTTAGAACATAATCACCACTCTGAAGATGCTCAATTGCATCCAATTTCTGAAACTAAGCAGGGGTCAGACCTGGTTTAATAGTACTTAGATGGGAGACCGCTACAGATTACCAGGGACCTTCAGGTGAGGTAGGAAAGAATCCTGCCTGAATCTTTACAGAGCCATGGCTAGTCAATGTAAACAATACTGGACTTCATGAGACAATGGCTTGACTCAGTATAAGGCAGCTTCCTGTGTTCCATAATGACAGTCTGGCTTTGAGTATTGTAACCTATAGTGGTCCATAGACTTGTTTCAAATTCTCCTAGAGCTGTTGTCACAAGGTATGTGATTTAAATCTATGCTAAGACATTATAAATAGACTTCAGAAGCTCTTTGTGCTAGTTTGGTATGGCTTCAAAAACTCCCAAATTATCCATAATATATGTAATGCAAAATGGAGTGGGATTAGATGCCGCAGTTTCTCCCAAAGGAGCTTGTTCTGCCTTTTGACTAAGGCTTGAAAGAGCAGCGGAAATGTTGTTCTCTTCTGATAATCATTACGATTATTATTTAGGTCAGGATTTCCCCCCTTTCATCTTTGTGTTCTGCAGAAGACACATAGAACTTCAATGAAAAATGCAAGCTGTATTTAATAAAGATGATGTGAAACAGCAACAGGACTAGCGGAGATGTGAGACTGTTGGCAAAGAGTAAGGCTGGCTGCAGATTCTCAGTAGACTTCCTGTGATGTGTTTTGGCGGATGGGAGAGAGACTACAGGTGGTATCTGCTAGTGCTTTTCCCCCACAACACCCTGTTGTTCTCATTCTGTGTTGATTCATTTTTCCAAAATGCCAGATACTGCAGTTGCCATAGTATCTCGAGAGCTAAGGAGTTTTTGCATGACAAAATGTGCAAATATATATAAATTCATACAACCTGGTAATGAAAGCATAATTTATATTGAATGCAGGAGTGTGTGTATATATATATATAAATTATGCTTTCATTACCAGGTTGTATGAATTTTTCAGGTCCACAGCTCTGTTTGCAATATTTGCAATTTGAGGGCTATTCAGTAGCTTGAACAGGTCTGGTAGCAAAAAGAGGAGGGAGTGTAAATGTTTAGGGTGCTGGGCAATGAATGAGAAGGATCATTATACCCAGGTTGTGTGTGAACCATGTAGGTGGCTGCTTGTGATAGATATGGTGACATGAGTTTCAGTTCTGTGGGATAAGCTACCACTTGTTATGCCATTTGGACAAGTGCATTACTCAAGGAGTACAGCATATGTAGTCTTCCAAATGTTGCTGGATTTTAACTCCCATTTGTCCATTAGCCAGTGGTAAGGGATGATGGGAACTAAAGTTCTACAACCTCTGGGAAGACCACATATTGGTCTTCCCTGTCTCTGAACTATATTATTGCAAACTACAAGTGGCAGTTCCACTGAAATTGTTAAGTTCTACACATCCCCAAGGGAATTCAAACCACCTTTTGAGCACAGCACTTTTGTGTTTTGAAATTGAGCCCCATTTGGATTGTTTTATTGGGATTGTATTGCTTGTGGTAGTTGTGTGAGAGACATTCATCCTGGATATATCTGCCTCTTTGTTCCCAGGAGAGACTTGTCACTTGCATGACTTTAGGTTCTTTGTTTGCGTATATAGCATAGTCTGCAGTAAGTGCAGTAAACATACTTAAGCTAAGGTCAGGGCGGGATATCAGTGTATGGATCTAACACCACTTGAGTGCCTCATAAATAAAATGAATTTATGGTAGTGCTTTTTGCTTGAAATGCTGCTGTACTTGAGCTCTCTTAGTGCAATGCTTATTGTTGTTATGTACTGTCAAGTCAGAATTGAGTTATAGCAACCCTCATAGGGTTTTCAAGGTAAGTGAGTGTGAGAGTTCTCGAAGTCCAAGTCCTCCCTGGTTTCACCCTTTGGTGTAGAAACATCAGGCACAACTTCATCTTTAACTACAGCAGGTTTATTCAACAACTGTAACAGACTAAACTCAGTCTTTAATACAGTTCTTTCCGGGATCTCTTCTCTCTGGATTTTATCTTTAACTTTCACCTCTCCATCATCCCCCTTTCTCAGTGGGAAGTAATGTAAAGGATGGTAGTGGAGTAGACGTGCCAGCTTGGTATATGTCAGGCTCTCACAATAATAAACCCACCCCCCATACGCTTCCCATACCTTCAGGCCCAGGGATTTGTGCTGTCCTTGAGGGAAAACGGTCTGTCCAGGGTCGGTCCCAAGGTAGCTGCAACATCCTTGGTTCTCTCAATTTCTGAGATCCCTTTTTCTGTGTTCCCTCTCTCTTGTTCTCAGTTCACATTCTTCTGTCTCTCTCTAGTAGGGAAGCTTGTGGCAGGCTTGCTGAGCCGCATACTCTCAGAGTATACACGAAATGCAGAACAGCAAATGAGCCTAGCATCTCTCCTGAGATATAACTAAGCCAACCAAAGTAACTTCTCTCTGCCAGCCTGCACCAGAGTCCATGGTCCCTCAATTTTCCAGTTTCTTGACATTGGCTGTGTTCCGACCTGACAGTTATGTTCTGCCTATTAAGACACTTCCTAGAGTATCAGCACAAAAGAATTGCAGTCATTTGCTGTCCTAGACAATAAGCCCCCACAGCCCCAAATTAGCTTTACCATACTCGTTGCTTAAAGAAATAAATGTTGCTCTCTACATCTGAAAATTTTAAATCGTGACACACAATTTCTGAGTAGTGAAAATCCTCATACCATGGTTCAAAGAAGTGACACAAGCAGGTTTCACTCCTCTGTATCATCACCTGAGTGTGAATCTCACCAGCATTGTTTTCTGTATAAATAAATTTCAAGTTAAGGTGACTGAGAGTCATCAACTCAGAAGCAGGAAAAGTCAAGTCTCTGATCTTCTACATTACACCCTCTTAACTTTTGAGGGTATTGAGTTGGAGGATCGATGTGTACCCAGAGGAGTTGGAAGCCAATCCAGTGATGTGCTGAATATGGATTCTTTCATGAAAGATTCTTGTCAAGCATAGATCCAAGAACTATGCAATACAAGTCTTTGAAAATCTGTTGTGCCAATAATATTTAATAATTATTATTTAATCATAATTATAAATATTTAAATTGATCCCAACTTATGATGACCCTCACCCAAGTACACCCACCAAGTGACTTCCTCAGTTAGTGACTGGTCTTTCATAAGGTAAATTGGCCTCCTTAAGGGACTGTAGAAAGTTGAAGATGTTTAGGCCAAGGTTATACCCCTTAAGAAATCTTAAAGAAGCAAGGTTGGTAGCAGTCTCAAGAGTTCTTGTACTGCTGTGTCAGTTTCAGCTGTGCTTTCACTGTTGCTTCTTGGGAGCTGTCCCCAGTTCTGCAGACTCTCATTCAGTGTCTCATTCATGCGGGGGTTTTGCAACAGCCTTTCCCTTGCATGCTGCTGTTAGCTATTACAAGAAAACTCTTGAGAGTGTGTTGTGTTATGTGAAGAAAATACAAATACTTTTGCTTTGCAAATAATTTTCTCCAACGTCAAATGGTCTAGAAAGAAAGGGATTTGTTTATTATTGTTATGTTGCTTGGCCCAAACTTATGTGGCTAAGCTCACTTTCAGCTAGGCAGAGCTATTTGCTGTACAAATCTGGTGGGTCATCATTGTCAGCCTCAGTGGGCTGTAGTGTGATTTAATTGTCTCCTGCTTGCATGATTTTAGGAACTAGTTTACTGTAGAAAGAATATCAAATTGTTGTGGAGAAAATGTCAGAGGAAGAAAGACACATTTCTTTGAATGTGTGCTTTGGCCCTTAGTAGTATATAGGCTTCTGGTGCTAGAGTGCAAGTTATTAGAACCACATATTTATCTATTTTTTAAATATTCTCCTCTTTAGACTTGCACTAGTAATTTGTAGCCGGAAGTGAAAAAGCAAACCAATAAAGAAAGAGCATTTGTAAAGTTTCCCTACATGACCAATCTCAGTCACCTCACATTATCCAGTAAATGCTTGTGTATACATCTGCCTTAAATTATCAATATTTATTTTATTAGTAGATTTCTAAGTTTGGTACAGATATTTATTTTATTAGTAGATTTCTAAGTTTGGGTGGGTCATTGGCTGAAATCCAGTAGTAAGTCACAGCTAGATTAGGCCCATTGAGTCAGTGGGGGTTTGGAGAGTCAACGTTTGTGCAAGTTCCATTGTTTTGATGGCCCTACTCTAGTTGTGACTAACAACTGGATTTCAGTCTCTGACATACATCCCTGCAGAAGAGCTGTCAGGAAACAATTTACCACCAAGGTGCATCGGGGCACTTGGACTGCCTAGTGTTCAGAATGGGATACATGGTAACTTTCACCTTGACAATAGATCTTGGAGTAAAGATAAGTGAAAAGACATACAGTATAGTGTTTGAAAGAGTTACCTTTTATGGACTACAGGTCTTCAAATCCTGCAGTCAACATGATTTTACTTAAAATAGAGAAAATGACAACCAGGAAGTAATTTGAAGTTATCTTTCTGAAATACAGCTCCGAGAATCCCCCAACTAGCAACAACTGGCAACATTAGCAGTTACTGGAAGTTGTCATCCAAAAAAGTAACTTTTCCAAGCTGTGACAGAAAGTGACTGAAGAAAGTAAGAAAAGGAATATATTAATGTCACTTCCTAGTGGTGGTCCTTCTGGTTTTAATTTAAAAATGTATTTCAGGCACTGCGACCAGCTCATCTCAAAGAGATAAACAAATCTGTTTGTGAGCAGACAGCAATAAATCCTGCTCATAGTCTCAGAAATAATCTAGTGGATAGTCTGGTAAGCCTCCTGATGAATAACTGTACCAGCCTATGTAAATTACAGAAGGTACAAAATGGTCAGAAGGAGAGGCTGAGACAGGAAATTGCTGGGTCCAGATGGAGAACAATGCACACTAGCTGTGCCAGCTGGCATATGCGGCATGATCCTCAAGAGCTCTGGCTTAATGTCAGACATGACATGGTGTGCTTAAAAAAGAAAGAAAGAAGAGAATAATCTTTCCATAGCTGCTTTTCACATTCTAATTACACATTACGTAAGAGCACACACATGTATTTCATACATGTATTTGTGCACATGGGCATAGCAATTGTTTTGGTAGTAGCAGACATTAGCCATGGTACATACGTGCTTCTGCTATATTGATGATGATGATGACATCTTCCCCCTCAGTTGATTATGACTTAATTTATTTTACTCCTCAACAGATAAATTGCCTGCTGCTTAGAATAAAATATTTATCATCTGATTTCCAGGAGCTATTTGAGGAAAATAAATTTGGAGCTGTGCTGATTTTCCTGTCTCTTTAAAATGTCATTCTAATTGTATTTTGTCTCAAAATTTATGTTTTATTTATTTATTTATTTATTTATTTAATTATTTATTTAACTTATATGCCGCCCACACTACCCAAAGGTCTCTGGGCGGCTTACAACAATTAAAATACAATAAAAAGACAAAACAATTAAAATGCAATTAAAATATATAACTGTCAGATATCTCTTATCATTTTTTTCCTGTCTACTTCTGCCTCTTCAAAGAAATATCCTAGTCCTTAAGGCTTGTATTGCTCAGTCTGCCTGCATGGTTCAAGTATAGTCTTTCATAGTTGGCATCACATTTTGAAGATAGATCTTGAAGACAGCATATAAGATGAGAAATGGCTTCTTCTCACTTTGAATCCCAGGTTCTAATCCTAGGTACCCTTACTTGGAAGTGAGGGTAAAGCAGCATATAGATTTGAAAATTGCTTCCCCTGGAGAGGGAACCCTATTTCCTGATGCTAGGGCACATGTGTTGACTGTGCCCTCTAGTAGGCACTAGCAGGAACCAACAATATGATAGTGTACTAATGAGAATATCCCCGAATGCATACAAGGTGCCACTTTCCTGTCTCCACTACCACTGGAGGAGAATGTATTGCTGGTTAACTTTTGTAGCTCATCTTTTCTCCTAATGAACTTAAGGTAACATGTGTGAAAAGCTAATTGTGCTACACCTTCTGAAAGAATAGCTAAAAGTATAGTAATGTTATGTTGCCCATTCTTAATCTTTGTCATGCTGTATGGGCAAATCTCAAGTTTAATAGATGTTATGGGCGAGGCGGTAGAATTCCGTGGCTTGGCAACAACTCAAAAAAAGGGTCAGCATTCCTTTTGAAGAATATGTAGACAGCAGGAATGCAGTTGGTCACCTGGTCCCCAGGGCTGGCTCTGTTATTAGGAGAGGGATGAACACCTCAGGCAGCAGATGCAGATGGTCAAGGAAGGGCAGCAAATTATTATGTAGTTTACCATTATTTTCTTCTGATTGCCAGTGAAGTGGGCCTGTGGAGTTTCCATCTCAGGTACCAAGACAATTTGAGTGCCCTTGGATGCTACAAGGTGTATGGTCACCACTTGCTTCTCTTTTTTGGGCAGTGAAATATCTTGAGCCGTCATTGCAGCTCCGCCATTGACTCGTTTGGCACTTACCCTGACGTGGACACTTTGATTGCAATAGTCTGGAAAAGAGAATCATGCACATGTACAGCTAAATGCCAGCAGTCTTTTGCATGAATAGGACCCTTTACAAACAGCCATGTGCAGCATCTGGATGTTAGTATTGAGGACTAGTGCAGTGAGTTTGTGTTAACCACAGGTACTTTGTACATGAGGTTTAGTAAAAGAATTAAACCACATGTGGGAACAAAAAAGCAAACTAACCCTGCTGCTCTCTATGTCTTCTCTTCCATGTGAGGAGAGCTTCATGGAGCACAATAACTTGTACATGAAGTCTCTGTATATGATCTTGAACCCCAGTTTTCCCCATGAAGAGGGCTAGCATAATCCCCCCTTCACATGTTTGATCAGGGTTTAGATAATGCCTAAGACAACTTCAGTGGTTTCTATCATGCTGCATATTTCTGTCCTACGTCCCACAGAATCTACTGGAGAAACAAGAATTCTTTTTTTCTGCAACTGTGCATACTTCTTTTAAAAGTTCCAAAGTAGTTGTTAAAGATTCATAGGGGGTACACGAGGGGTGGGACTGCCCCTCCCCATTCAACTCCTGCTCACTCCTGGTCTATAGCTATCACCTATACTAGCATCCAAGTCAAAATTTGAAATTATGGTGAGAATCTTGTTGGGATTTATGCCAGAGTAAATGTAATTGCATAAACTGCAGCAGTGAATTGTCACAAATTAATGAGTTTCACTCACATTCTTGGCTTTGTGCTAAGTCACATGACAAGAGCATGACCACAAGTGTTAGCATTAGCTAGTGATGCTTTGCATGCAGCTTATGCAATTTGACTTAATGCCAGAAATATTTGAAAGGAGCAGAAAAATCCAAAAATCAGAATCATGAGAACTTCAACTTCAGGCCAATGTCCTATTGAGCTTTCACTGAACAGAAAATCCTCCCAACATTGTAACATAGGATTGTGCTGCTTGCTCAAATACTGCTAATCCTTCACTGGCAATCTCTATGGAGAAAAATTGCCTTCCACTTGTGCTATGTTGTGCTTGCATAAGAGGTGTGCATCTGCATGATTAAGCTGATGGGACTTTCCTCACAGAAAATGTCAATATCAGGAGATTGCCAGCTGAAAAAAAAAATCACTGGAAGCTGTATAAGTCTTGGATTACCTACAGAGATGCATACTGGGGCCAAGAAGGTATGGCTGGTCAGTCTTTCCAAAAAATACAAATACTGGCTGCAAACCAGACATTCTGGGCAAGAACACTTGTTCATGAGTTGACAATAGGTATAAATACAGTGAAACATTATAGTCCATAAACAATTGATGTTAGAAGTTAAAGTTTAGGTGATGCACTAGATTAAAACAAACAAACAAAGAAATTGTAGTACTTACTAACTGGAAGTGGTGGAGCCTTCCATGAAACCTTTCTGCAGACAATAAAAATGTTATTTCTTTGGTGGTAGACTCTGTTCAGAATGGCTAAAGCTAGGCAAACAGATATAGCTGTGTTAATTCCTGAGGGGGACAAGTATATATAAAATCTACAGTTGAACAATACCTTTATTAGAACAGTTTTAGGTTAGAAGTGGCTACAGTACCTGCTAGAATAAGTTTCAAACTGCATATGGCTCCTTCCCCTCCAAAGGGAACAGTTTTTACGTTTATTTCATGTTAGACCTACGCACTCAGATGAAAAAAAATTTTTTTAAAGGATCTTCATCTATACTATGTCTATCATAAGCTTCAGCATGCCTACGTGGCATACATATATAATACCCACTAGAGCACTTGGGATTCCCAATGTGGTGTAGTGCAGTGGTTCTCAAATTTTGGTCCTCAGAAGTGCTTAGACTGCAGTTCCCAGAAGCCTTCAGCACTTGCTGTGCTGGCCAGGATTTCTGGGAGTTGCAGTCCAAGAGTATCTGGGGACCCCAGTTTGAGAACCATTGGTGTAGTGAATAGAGTGATGGACTAGGATGCTGGAGAACAAGGTTCAAATCCCCACTACGCCTTGGAAACTCATTGTGGGAGTGGAACTGGTAAAACCTCTTATTAAATATTTCAGTTACTTTGAAATCCCTTTTAGGATTGCTATAAGATGGTTCCGACATGATGGCACAGAACACACACCCAGCACTTGAGCTAGGTGACAACCTAGGAAGGACCACAACAGTCATCTAATCAAATCTCCTGCTGGAAACTGTCCAATGTGGACTACAACATCTCTGACAGATGACCGTCCAGTGTCTGCTGAAATACTTCCAGTAAAGGAGAGTGTACCACTTCCCTAGATGGTCTGTTTCACTAACAACACCCTCATATAACAGAAAGCCTCCTTGTATTTTTACTAGAAACGTGTTTCCCTGCAATTTCCACACATTGGTTCTTGTTCTGTCCTTTGGAGCAACCTATAATAGTCAATTAATACCCTGAAAGCTATACCCTCCAGTATATGTGCCACATGAAGGATATGTGCCAAACTGCTTTCGCCCTATTTAGACTCTTCTCCCACGCCATGAGTTTGTCCGCTATATTTAAGCAGGCTTATTTGCAATAGCTTTTGAGAGCTGAAGTAAAACCATTGGTGTTGGTCACCTTTGTATAAACATATTTAAAAAATAACATATAATTATTATAGTTCAATACCTTTTTTATTATTAATAGGAGTCTGCAATCTTTTTGACAGAAGCTAAAATGTCACAAATGCAAAATAAAAAATAAAAAATATTTTCAGCTTCATGTATTGATAACTAATTACATAATTCTGAAAGTATAGGTTTGTGGAGCTAAGTGAAAATTTCACAGAAATCTGTGTTTTGGATTTTCAAGGCCTTAGTGAAAAAACATTTTAAAGGCTTTGGTCAAAACAAACTTCATTCCAAATGTATTTCGCATAAGACAAGACGGAACTGAAAGGTTTGTCTGAATCATACTGTGAAAAAGGAAGTGCATCAAGGAGGTGTGACTCTGCTAGACACCAAGCAATTAAATGTCTCCATTCAGCACAGCAAACAGGAACTCGTGTGGTTTAGTTCTACTCTGGCATTTTTGTAAAAGTCAATTTTTTTTTAAAAAAAAAGAGTGTAATTATTATTCCATAACATTTTGTGACAATGTGAAAAACCTGTTAATTGCCTACCAATGCATATATGAATAAATATCCAAAATCGAATTTGTTTACTGGTAAATAAAGTGAGCAATAGTGATTAACTGCAAAGCAAGTATTTCCTCAGAAGGCAGAAGTGAAGTATTTGGTCACCTGACAGAAAGCCCCAAACTGTCAGTCTTTGAGGCCTAGCTTCCTGTTCAGAAAGAAAGTTCCCAGCTACCTCAAGGGTATGAACAGGGAGCTTTGGCAGAGCTAGGCCTCAAAGTCTTCCAGGTCAGGTCTTTTTCTAGGCGAGCCAAATTGTAAGTGTCTGTAAGGTGTCTGTGTGTCAGGTAGAACTTCACAATGAAGCATTTGTAGTCCAAAAAAATCCCATCTCTATCATTCACCCCCAAGTTCCCACACGTAGAGGCTACTCTAAAGGAACTGCCAGTTGTTTTTTGAGGAGAGACTACATATAAGCATTCTGAAAGATGGCTTCAGGCATACATTTGTGTATAGATGTCTTGTTAGTAAGTACCTCAGTCCAATTGTTAGGCTCAGCTAGAGTAGAGCCATTGAATTAATTAGAACTTGATAAGTTCACACTTTCCTAAGTTCCATTGTTTCACTGTATCTACTCTAGTTGGGACTAAAAAATGGATTTCAGCCAAAGACTCTTCCTATATCTCCCCCAGGGAAACCATGATAACATAGTTTCCAAGTGCTACTCAAGGGTGATGATTTAGCTTCATAACAGTCATGTGTTATCAAGCGACTTTCCAGTTAGTACATGGGAAAGAAAAAAATAATAATTTTGCAATAGGAAATGTATCTTAGTTTTGAAAGGAAATGCTAAATTGTTATGTTGAGTGTTATTTCTAAAAACATCTGGGAAGTGTGAGCAATGCATCTCTAAAACTGAAATACTACGTTATGCAACCATATGAAATATTTGTGGTTTGGAAACTGTTACTGGGGGACTCTGTTTGAAGCAGTGATTGAAACATCTGCTAAATCATAATAGATTTAAATATTATTCTGGTCATATTGCTTTGATTAACAATTGGTTTGGTTAAAAACTAATTATGTATATTTAATTTATTGCAACATCCCCATGCTGAACTAAAGAAATTAACACATTTCTTCATTTGCTTTTAATTTATTACAGACCAGGCATGCTGCAATCAAAATACAGAAATAAAATAGTATGCAAAACTTTCAATAATTCTTTCATATATATATTTTAACAAAATCACAAATGCATGTTTATCACTTAATGCCTCTAATACCAAGTACTGGCTTATATGACTGGGTCGTCACCGATGAATCACTGGAGACAGGGCTTTCATATCTTCTCATACCACCTCAAATGCAATATACATTCTGCAGCAAGATGTCAAATGTGATGGGATCATGAGGTTTGGATGTGGAGTTATATTATTTCTAGGCATAGGATTTTTCATGATTTTTGGAAATCTCATAATTCTCCATTCTGGGAGTTCCATCTAACCTACAGGCAGCTTCAATTCTGAACAGGAAGTTAGGCCTTGCTAGGCCAGAAAGCCTTCCAGCTTAGACCTTTTCCCCCGAATGAGCCACACTTACATGTCTGTAGGTCTAGTGGAACTCCCAGCATGTAGAATTATGGGATTTAAAATCCAAAGATACAAAAAAAAAAATCTCATTTACTTCATGATGTGTCTTCATGGCAGATTATACCACTGCTTCTGATTTGGACAATGGTTGATTTAAATGTAGAATGTTAAAAACTCAGCCATTTTGTAGCTATACAAAACCAGTTTTCAGAAAGCCAGGTGGTAACCTTGATTCAGAAATATTTTTCTTTTCTTTCTCATTTATGCTTGTTCACTTCATGCAATTAAAAGTCATGTAAGAGGAAGAGTGTGGTTGTGACCCCTGGTACCTACATCACATTCCCCATTTAATGTCCATACATTGCTGGACATGTCTTTTCATACTGTAGTGGGAAACGGAGAATGTTAAGTAAGTTTCTCTTTGCAGTCTAGGGAGGTACAGTATATCACAGAAGTGAGTACACCCCCTCACATTTCATAAATATTTTAGTATATCTTTTCATGTGACAACACTGAAGAAATGATACAGCTTGTATAACTGTAAATGTGCTGTCCCCTCAAAATAACGCAACACACAGCCATTAATGTCTAAACCGCTGGCAACAAGAGTACACCCCTAAGTGACAATGTCCAAATTGGGCACAAAGTGTCAATATTTTGTGTGGCCACCATTATTTCCCATCACTGCCTTAACCCTCTTGGGCATAGAGTTCACCAGCGCTTCACAGGTTGCCACTGGAGTCCTCTTCCACTCCTCCATGATGACATCACAGAGCTGGTGGATGTTAGAGACATTGCACACCTCCACCTTCCGTTTCCGGATGCTCCACAGATGCTCAATAGAATTTAGGTCTGGAGACATGCTTGGCCAGTCCATCACCTTTACCCTCAGCTTCTTTAGCAAGGCACTGGTCGTTTTGGAGGTGTGTTTGGAGTCGTTATCATGTTGGAATACTGCCCTGCGGCCCAGTCTCTGAAGCGAGGGGATCATGCTCTGCTTCAGTATGTCACAGTACATATTGGCATTCATGGTTCCCTTAATGAACTGTAGCTCCCAGTGCCGGCAGCACTCATGAAGCCCCAGACCATGACACTCCCACCACCATGCTTCACTGTAGGCATGACACACTTGTCTTTGTACTCCTCACCTGGTTGCTGCCACACACGCTTGACACCATCTGAACCAAATAAGTTTATCTTGGTCTCACCGGACCACAGGACATGGTTCCAGAAATCCATGTCCTTAGTCTGCTTGTCTGCAGCAAACCGTATGCGGGCTTTCTTGTGCATCATCTTTAGAAGAGGCTTCCTTCTGGGATGACTGCCCTGGAGACCAATTTGATGCAGTGTACGGTGTATGGTCTGAGCACTGACAGGCTGACCCCCCACCCCTTCAACCTCTGCAGCAATGCTGGCAGCACTCATACATCTATTTCCCAAAGCCAACCTCTGGATATGATGCTGAGCACAGGCACTCAACTTCTTTGGTCGACCATGGCGAGGCCTGTTCTGAGTGGAACCTGTCCTGTTAAACCGCTGTATGGTCTTGGCCACCGTGCTGCAACTCAGTTTCGGGGTTTTGGCAATCTTCTTATAGCCTAGGCCATCTTTATGTAGAGCAACAATTCGTTTTTTCAGATCCTCAGATAGTTCATTACCATGAGGTGCCATGTGGGACTTCCAGTCACCAGTCAGAGAGAGAGAGCGATAATACTTGCTCCCCCTTCACACCTGAGACTTGTGACACTAATAGGGCTTATGACACCAGGGAGGGAAAACAGCTACTTGAGCCCAATTTGGACATTGTCACATAGGGGTGTACTCACTTTTGTTGCCAGCGGTTTAGACATTAATGGCTGTGTGTTGCGTTATTTTGAGGGGACAGCACAAGCTGAGGCTCCAATACTTTGGCCATCTCATGAGAAGAGAAGACTCCCTGGAAAAGACCCTGATGTTGGGAAAGTGTGAGGGCAAGAGGAGAAGGGGACGACAGAGGACGAGATGGTTGGACAGTGTCACTGAAGCTACCAACATGAATTTTACCCAACTCCGGGAGGCAGTGGAAGACAGGAGGGCCTGGCATGCTCTGGTCCATGGGGTCACGAAGAGTCGGACACGACTTAACGACTAAACAACAACAAAACAAGCTGTATACTCACTGCTTTACATTGTAGCCAAGTGTCATTTCTTCAGTGTTGTCACATGAAAAGATATACTAAAATATTTATGAAATGTGAGGGGGTGTACTCACTTCTGTGATATACTGTAAATCCTGGCTTCTCTTGTCTTTGGGCGTGAGAATGAGGAATGATACCATTATGTTCCTCACCCATGAGAAAGTGATGTATTTTGTGGCCCTCCCAACAGAAGGGACTGAAAACAAGAACAGTTTTTCGCACAAATTAATTAGAATTTCCTAGAAACACAGTAAAACCAATACTGTTGTAATGCAAATTGCACAAAATGACAGGGGCTGCAACATTGTTGCATAGACTTTGAAGGATTAGATGCATTGGAAAGATTGTTCAAGTTTTTTTAAAACAATCAAGTACCCCTTCTGTACATGCTTCTTATGTCTGCTTAGGTTCTCAAACCAAAAGTGTAACTTTTGCACAGAGACAGTTTGTGTAAATTGCAGACATTCTGGTGAGGAAATAAAATAGCACTTATTGTCATGTTCTTGCCTATAGATGAGAAGTCTTGTGAGGTTTGAAAATTCTATGTCAAAATGTATTGTCGAGTTAAGACAGACAAAATCAACAGAAACAACACATTTAATTATTATTCTTTGCTTCTTAGTTCAGATGTGCCTTTCCAATGTAGGAACATGGCCAGCAATATTAAGACATTTAGAAGTTCTGCAGTCTCCTTCAAACAATTGTTAATATCATAAAGGCCAGGCGTTATAGGAGTTACAACACTGGGCAAAGACTTGGGAAGCGTAGGTTCAAATCCCCTCTTGACTGTAACCTCACTGTGTGGCCAGTTACACACTCTGAGGATTAATGTGAGGATAAAATAGAGAAGAGGAGATTTATGTACTTGCCTGAAACTCATTGGAGTTAGGATCAAACACTGACATGAGGCTATTGCAACAGTTGAAGAAGTTCTAGTGTAGAGATCAGCAGTGTTACTAAAAAAGGGGCTGCAAGACAACTTAGGAACAACATGCTTCCTCTGGACTGTGGAACAGCACAGCTGTAGCAAGAGCAAGAAGAGTACTTGCCTCAAATGCACAAAGCTGAGGGGCACAGAAAACATATATGTGTATAAAATATGCATCTACTATCCCAGATACACCATGCCCTTAGGAAATGAAAGCATTTCATGAACACTGCTCTGTCATTCTGCCAGATAAGTTCACCCACGCTTAGAGAGGAAGGGCTATTTCCTCTTTGCTGTTGCTTTCTACAGGTGGAACACAGCAGCTGTACAGGGCAGATATTCTTGTTTATTTGAAGGCTCTAGACACAAGAAAGAACATTTGCCCTATAGACCTGTTCCTTTCCAAATGTAGGAAGCAATGGTGTAGAATACTGTCGCTACTGCCCTAAAAATGTGGTAAGCTTATCCAAGTAGAGAATGGCAGGATAGAATTGGTGAAATGCTTCTTTTTCTAAAGTTATTGTGTGCTTGGAGTAGTAGGTGCATGGACTACAATTCCCAACGTGGGAGGGAATTTTATTTTATTTTTATTTTACTATAGTGATGTTTTCACTAAACTCAAATTGCATTATTTTATTTTTAGGTAGAGAAACTGTTTCCAAGTGTAATATCGCATGCCAAATATGTGAAAAGTTAAAATTATTTTTCTTGTTTTCCAGTAGAAGCCATATATAGCCAACCAAAATTTAAAAGATTATTTGGAACTGGTTATTTGACAATTATGTCAATTATTATAAAGTAATTTTTCTAAGTTAAGACTTACAGTTTAAAAGTAAAAGTGAAGGAAGACTTAACAAATCCTGCTGTGTCTCTATACTGCCTGATCACCTCTGAAGAAGGAAAAAGCCAGCCTGTTAGCAAGGAGGGAAAAAAGCATGAAAGATTAAAGTTTTGCTGCTAAAAAAGGAATCTGAAAACAATCTGACATGAGAGCTGTGCTAGTTTCTAGACATATCAAATAACAAATTCCAATTTGTCTTTTTAATTTTGGCTGGCTGCATACAGTCCACATTGGCTTCCACTTGGAAATCAAATTTTAATTATTCATATATTTGTCATGCAATATTACATCTGGGAATGGTTTTCCCATTTAAAAATAAAATAATGGGATTTGAGCTTAGCCTCACTATAACCTCATTGAAAATTAAAATTATCTTCCATAGTTTTAGACAAGATATTTTGACGTAGGCATCTGGCTGGACTTTATTAAGGTGGGGGAATGAGGTACAAGAATTGGTGGTCTCCCAGTGCGCTCCATTCCATGAGTCTGCATGGGGGATGAATTAACTCTACTAGCCTATGTAGTCTTGGGCAAGCTGCACAGTCCCAAGGAACCCTCAGAAGAAAGGAGTAGTAAACTATTTCTGAGTACTCTGTACCTAGAAAAGCCTGGAAAGAAATGCCATATGTTGAAATCAGCCTGACAATACATAATATTTTGTCTGCATGAAAGAGAATTTAGCAGTTGTTTTTAAAAGCACAAGGAAAAACACCTGTCTTGGAAATCTATATATATGTAGGTGATTTTCATGTTGCCATTGAAAGAACTTGATAAATGACACTTATACATTTCATAATTATTTGGGAAGGATTCTGGGTTTTGAGCATGTGTTTGCTAATGATCTGTTGTTTCTTGGATGAAAAGATTAATGTATTCTAGATATTGCTATCCATTAGCTTTGTAGCAGAGAATCTGGAAGTATAACCAAATAAAGAGAAGACCAGGTTGTTTTAATTCAGCCCTTCAGAATACATCTGGTTTCATGAGTGTGGCATTTTGTTTTTATATTCACAAGTCAAAATGTCAAAACGGGACCCGGCATTGCTTTGCAATATTTCTACATTCCAGTAGGAAAGAGGATTTTAGGCTTTACATAGCAAACTCCAACCTAAATGTTGATGACACCAATGTCAGTAGTCAAGATCATCTACAAGATCATCTCTTGTGCTCACTACCATTCACAATGAGACACCAAGCAAGAGGAAATTCCAGGATTTGACTCCTTTTTTTCATTGGCTATTTATCATCTAACACAAAGCAATTATCATGGCTGTTTTCCAAAAATTTACCTAGGTATTTTTAAAAGTACTTGTCCAGCCTTCTCCAAATGTGGGAAAGAGCAAGCCTATACTGTGTACAATCACTTAGCCAAATATTATCCTAATTCAAGAACCCATTCAAAAGTTACAATATGTTGTTTGGACTGCCCCCTCCTGTCCAAAATGGCTTAAGGAATGTTGTTTTGACTGGCTATGCAATATTAGAAGTGCGTTCCTGTGCATCACCATTTCATAGGTGATACTAATACCAGTTTTTTCAGACATGGTCATTCTTAGCAACTGTATATTGCATTTCAAGTGTAGAAGTGATTCATAACTGTAATCTCAGTACAAGCATTGTTAATGAGGGCCTGTATAATTAGTCTTCTCAAGTCGTAGATTTTGTGCTGAGGCAGATAAAGGAATAGCTTGTTGAAAGCTGACTGTGTGAACCAAAGTTTGAACCAGAATTTTCATTGCTCCCAAAGTTTACCTGAAAGGTATTCCACCGCCTCTGAGCTATAGAAATACTTAGTTTAGAAAAATTATTCTTTTCTGTTACTCCTCCAGGAGTACTCCAGTTGTCATAGTCAGTGGTCATCCAAAAACTAATGTTTCCAACCTCCAGGATTGTGAAATGGGATTCCCTGATGAAATGAATGTTGAAGGTGGATGTATTATGATATTGAAAAAGAAAAACTGAGTTTATATTCTGCTGTGCTCCATATGCTTTTCTCTGACATTCCAAACAGTGTCCTGATCTGTCTATTCTTTCTTCTCACCTGCTTTCAAAAACATCCTGGCTGCATTTGTGATTTGCTTCTCTTGGGGGTTCCATTATACTGCAGAGTCAGCATTTTTTATTCACTCAGGAGAACATAAACGTTTAAAACGTTACTGGAAAGTACTTAAATGTCAGTAAAATGGCATTATTCTTCTTGTTCTGCCAACAGTTTTACCAGAACTGCTGTATACTATAAAGAGTGGGAGTTAAATGCTCTTGATTGATCTTTATTTATTCTTGTCTACTAGCTTCCAGAAGTAGCTTGTCACTTAATAGTGGGTATATTATGCTAATCAGCCACAGCACTATTTAGCAGTCAGATTTTGAACATGATTGGAATTTAGAGAACTTACAAATGCCTTTAACTAATTTGCAGTGTGATGGCATGGGCAATTGATAATTTAGAAATTATATCTGTGTGTGATCAATGCAGAAGTAACTGGAAACCTTCAGAGACATTGTGCTTTACATGGCAGCAGACATCAGATGAATATGGCTTTGAAGTCTGTTTATTGCTTTCAAGTACTAAATCCATTTCCAAATACATTTGTCTCATTCATGGAGTTTATTTTGGGGTGTACACTTAAAAAAACGGTGGAGAGAATAAGATATGATATGACACTCCTATATATATTAAACAAATTTGGGGAAATTTGCATTTCAATATGGGAAAGGTTTAATTCTTCTTCTCTAATCCTTCTTGCTAAAGTATTCAGAACTCCACTACCTTTTATTTGATTTACCTGATTGGTAAATCAAATAATAACCAATGTAGTCAAATCAATAGAAGCTTGCCTGCGAATTAACTCTTTGTCCTAATGTTTGTTGTTCTCCTTGTCCCCTGAAAAAATGAATATGGTGTGGCAGATTTTAACAGAGCAACAAGAAGGATGAAATGTAATCAGCTACCTAAATAACATTATTGAGTCTTCCTGTGGCCTGAACACTGTAATCTTTGTAATATTTGCCTGGAGATCACTCCCATTAAAGCCAGAGTGACTTAATCCTGAGCAAACATGGTAAGGTTTGGGCTGCTTGTAACTGATGTTCAGTATATGCACTGGGAAGGGTCCAAAAGTTGGCATTACAAGACATTTATTGGGGACCAAGACTGACAAAATACCCACTGCCCCAACAACAAAAATATTTTCATTTTGACAGTAGGATTGGGGTAGGGGGAGGATTCAGAAGAACAGTTTTTTGCCCTGCCTCTTGTAGTCCATTGAGAAGGTTCTGTGTAAGAGCTTCCAAAATCATCTGGTCAGCACTGGATGTGTATATAACTATCATTTAACCCTTGGTTTATGCTGCTTCTCATATTATTATGGTGGTTCATAGCATATTGGGATGAGGTCAGAGCTAGACATTTAGTGGTAAGTGGCGTATGTGTATGAGAATTGTAGCAGAGTATTCAGAACATAAATACAGGAAGCCATATGTTTCTGGTTCTTTGATTAGATGATTTCTAGGTGAGTAATAGAGTAGAATACTGCCTGCATACTTTTCATACCTCAACAAAGTGTTTTTTAAAAAAATAACAGAGAGGCCTGGAATATCTCTGGTTGGGCCAGACCCAATACCCCGCCACTACCACCACATGTCAAGTTTGAAAACTGCTGGAATATTGTACACAATAAAACAAGTTTATTTGTCACAAGGGAGTTGCTATATTCAACCCTTTATTGTTTCCCAGTTTTTTTTTCCTTTGGCAAAGGGGGGTGGGATTATCCCTGTCAGTAGAAGTTGAGTGTTGAAAGTCTCAGACATTTCAAGCTATAAGCCATATCATTCAGTAGTATCTTACTGAAGTTTTTCTGTGTTGCCGTGACAGCCAAATAAAATTATCTTCCTAAAATATAGAGTGTTAATTGCTCAGCATATGTTTCTCTTCCCATAATAAATCCATGTGACTTCAAGTTGTCATCAAGAAGGCAGGATGCTGCTCTTTTGTTTTATCACAGTTTATACAAATGTGCAATTAAAATTGTTGGTGTTTTTCCCTCAGCAGGATGATGATGAAACATACTAACCATAAAGACAAACAATTTAAGGGACAAGGTAGCAAGCATCTGATTTAGGTGTCACAAGAACAGGCTGGTTTGTGGCATGAAGAGGGACTCAGCCCCAAACGTGGGAGGGTGTGCCCCTGCTATCCTATGAATAAAGGGGAAGGACAGTACCTGAGTCCAAATCCCTGCTTGGTCATGGAAACCCATTGAAGGGCTGACAACAGTAAACCACTCACTGGACTTCTAAGGAAGTTATACCTGTGAACTAAGTGTTGTGTATTGAATAGAGTGTTGGAATCTGGGACCTTTTTTTTGCAGAGTTTATTTTCTGCTAAAGAGTTACAGGTTCTTCCCAAGGAAACTGAGATACATAATTAAGGGTGATTTTGGAATCATTTCTGACTCTGGTCTTTTTTCTTTTTCTTTTACTGTTGTAGTTCCAGAAGAAACTTGAGGATCACTATGGGAAACAATGCTGGAAAACGAGATCAGAGTACTGAGAAGGTGAAGGTAAGGAAAAGTATTTTCCCTGAAATTAGACGAGCCCCAAAATGTTGCAGACAATGCATGACATGATGGTGACATTACTACTGGAGTTCACTGACATTTGGTAGGTGCCATCATTTCAGGAGCCTTGTGGATCTCCTCGCATCCTCCAGTCAATTAGACAAAGAGGTCAAGAATGGAGTCCAATACATATGTATTTTATTATTTTTTATTACTGCTGTAGAAGTAGCTCTCCTAAGCAAGATGCATCTCTTAAGGATTCAAAAGTTCTCTCAGAGAAGAGGAAATTTTGTGGTACTTCTCTTTCCAAGAAAAGCAATTTGATTAAGAAATATTTTGTATGGGGATTTCAGAAGACCTTCATATTTATCCCAATACAGCAAAACATGGCAATGAGAGGAAGAAAGGAGTGGCCATAAGTTTCTAAGCCACAGGGTTCAGGGAAAAGATAAGCTATTTTGTGGTGATTTGCTGAAATGATCACAGCACTGATAAGCAAAAGGATTCAGATGGTGTAGTTTCATGTTGAACTGTTCTACTTTTTTTCCACTTCTTTGAAAATAAGCTGTCTGTCTGGTTTTGCCAGATATTTCCACACATTGTAGCGACCATTTAGAGTGTTTTTGAGAGGGCACTGTTGAAATGAAAAGAACACAACGTTGCTTGAATCTGCTGTGACTTAGACACTGTAGCTGATGCAGATCCTGTTGATGTAACTTTGGCCTCTGTTTGTCCTTTAAGAATGGATGTATTTCAGTTTGTGTTGTCTGAGAATGTGGACAGGATCCTGGGACAGGTGTAAAACAACAACATGTGTACTGGATCCTTGCCCCTTCTGGCTTATATAAACAGCTTGAGGAGGATTGGCTGGGTGAGCCTGATTATGCAACAGAAAGAGTTTTGGTCACCTTGGTAGATCACTTGTGCCGGTAACTAAACAGGGAGAGTGTGTCTGTTGGTTCTGCTGAAGCTCTCAGCAACGTTCAATACCATCAACCATGGTATTCTTCTGGAATACCTTTCTGGGATAGGTCCTGGAGGTACTGTTTTATAGTGGTTTCAATCCTTCCTGGATGGCCAAACTTGGAAGGTGATGTTGAAGGAATCCTGTTCAACACCCAGGCCATTGCCTTGTGGTGCCCCCTGGGATTAAATTCTGTCCCCCATGCTGTTCAACATCTACATGAAGCCACTGGGAGAGGTTGTCTGGCGTTTTGGGGTTTGGTGCCATTAGTAAGCTGATGGCACCCAACTCTATCTCTCCTTTTCATCCAATTCCAAGGAAACAGCTGTTCTGTGCCTAGGACAGTGCTTGTTGTCAGTAATGGACTGGATGAGGGCTAACAGCCTGAAACTTAATCAAGACAAGACAGAGGTCCTCCTGGGCAGTCAAAAAGCAAATCAGGGGATAGGGATTTAGTCTGTACTGCATGGGGTTGCACTCCCCCTGAAAAGTCAGTTTTGCAGCTTGGGTGGGCTCCTGGCTTCAATCCTGAGCTTGGATGAATAGGTCTGAGCAGTGACCAGAAGTACATTTGCACAATAAAAATTGGTACATCAGCAGCTTCCGTTCCTTGAGATGACCAATCTGGCCAAGGTGGCATATGCCTTAGTTACATCTTGTTTGGATTACTGCATTGCATCCTACATCGGTCTGCCTTTGAAGAGTGCTCAGAAAGTTGATTCAAAATGCTGCAGCCAGAGTGCTGACTGGCACTGGTTACAGGGAACAGTCTGTTTCTGGGCTGAATTCAAAGTGTTGGTTATGACTTATAAAGCCCTATATGGCTTGGGTCCAGGCTATTTGAAGGACCGCATCAATGCAAATGAGCCACCTCAGCTTTTAAGATCTTCTGGGGAGGCTTTTCTCTCAGTTGTGGCACCTTCCAAACCTCATTTGGCAAGGACACAAGAGAGGGCCTTCTCAGTGGCTACTCCTGGGCTTTGGAATGCACTGCCCCGTGAAGCTAGGTTGTCCCTCTTCCTTTTTTCCTTCCATCATCTGGCAAATACTTCTCTTTTCAGACAGGCTTTACATGGGCTTTCAGCTATATATGGGCATCTCAGGAATTGCATAGTTATTGAACTTCGAGATTTTTAAATGTTTTAAAAATGTTTTTAATTGTTCTTAATTTGTGGTTTTAATATTGATAAATGTTTAATTGTTCTTAATACAGTTCTTAATATCATTTAAAAATTTGTGATTGTTGCATAGTTTTATTTGTTGTAAGTCACCATGGGTCCCCTGTGGGGAGCAGGGTGTCATATAATAGGACGGATTGACAGACGGACAGACGGATGGACAGACAGACAGATAATTGGAAAAAGAACAAATAACACAAATAGGAGTGTTAGTCTATGCTGCCATCTCAGGCAAAAACTTTTTTTTTTTTTTTGGCTATGTATAAATATATAAATATTTGCCATGTAGTCTCACTTTTATGTCTGAAGAAGTGGGCTTGTCCATGAAAGCTCACATTAGAATATAGCAATCTTTAAGGTGCCACAATGTTTTGGTCTCTTCCAAAGAGAGCGTAAGAGTGGAAAGTGGGATCCAAGCTACAAATCTGAGTCCATGTTAATGGGACTAAAATATGGCTAATTTAGCCATGTTCTAGCCTTAACTTCCAACAAACTATTAGTATTGCATGTCAGTCTAACCCAGTGGTTCCCAACCTTGGGTCCCCATATGTTCTTGGACTACAAGTCCCAGAAATCCTGGCCAGCACAGCTAATGGTGAAGGCTTCTGGGAGTTTAAGTCCAAGAACATCTGGGGACCCAAAGTTGGGAACCACTGGGTAACCTATAGATGGGACTTGTAGCAATCATTTGGGACAGATAAACATTTCTGATCTCCTTCATTCAAGGCACTTTGCCTTGCTGGGAAACTTCTTCTAGCTTTGCTTTTGGTGTACATGTATGCAAGGTACATGCAAAAGTCCTTTTCTCATTTTGGGGCATGAGACGAGCTGGATAACTTGGCTGGATAACTACGTGCATGAGATGGGCTGTGAAACTGAGATTTTATATACAACAGTGCCTCTCCTAATGTCATCCTGAAAAGAAACCTATTGTAGCTTTCTTAGAAATAAGACAGGTGCATTTATTCTCTTCATGTATGTTTAGTCTGTTTCACAGGCTGATAACTACCTGAAATGATAGCCCTGGAGTCTTGTTAAAATGTTGTAAAACAGTTTTGTAAAGGGTGATAAGAATCGGCAGTCCCCCCTCCCCATTTTTCTTTGCAAAATGGTCTTCAGTTGTTAACGTTTCTGAAGGAAAGCAGAATCTTCATATAAAGTGTTTTCACTGTGGCTGTAGTGTTGATGATTGATTGATAATTGTAGAGGACATAATTAAGGCGAGAGCTGACAGAAATATTTATGCAAGGCAGGAAGTGGCAGCGTTCTCATGGCTTTAGGCAACGGCACCAGAGCAGGCCAGCTTTGGGGTTTGTTTTGTTTTGTTTTGTTTTGTTTTGTATTTTGGTTTGTTTGTTTTTTGCATCTAGGCTTCAGTGTTATATTCAGGGACAGCCCAAGAGTCAAAGAGCAAGATGGCTCCCTCTTCACACTCCGTATAAAGGATTGGCAGCTGAAGCTCACATCAGAGCATAGGACAAGCATAATTTTCAAAGGGCAGCATCAATAATTGTACTGTAAGGCAGTAATTTAACACTGGAGTCCAGAGTTGGCCATGTGGCACATTGCTCTCACTTCTAATACCGTGCTGCCACCTCTCACCATTTGCTGCCTGAATTGACTGCCTAATGTCTGGGCAAGCTTTGATTATGTGCCTTTACTAAAATACTAAATTTATGTAAACCAATCTGCAAGTGAACCAGAAGCTGACATAATGACAATGATGTTTGTTATCCTTAAATTTGTATTTCACCTCAATTTTTATATTATTTAGTATTCAGAAATACTTTTTAGAAATAAATTGTACTGGAACCAAGGATCATAGGATCATAGCCCTGGGACCTTCTGCGTAGCAAGGAACTAAGATGTAATTCACTCCTCCAGGCTTCCCCCTAATCTGAACTGCAATCCTGACATTAGCTGGGTGGAAACAGTACATTGTTGCAAACTTTTCCTATTGTGATGCAAAGTTCTTTGAGGGTGGTTTGGCCTTGAATGGCAATTAAGAGCCCTTAAGTTTAGGAGAGACCTCTGCATTGTTGTTGATATGGATATAAAAAAAAACAGGAAAACATACAACATCTGCTTAGACATTCACTAGGTAATATAATATTTTAATTGGGTTTAATTGGACTTCACTTGGCTTATATCTGATGAGCAAACAAAAATTTATCCAAAAATTTATCCCAGTGCTCTGATGGAGATTGCTGTGTCCATGCCTGTTATCTGGAAGTTGAGTCATGGCAACTGGACTTCTTTCTTGTTAGGTTGAAACGTTTCGCTACTCATCCAAGTAGCTTCTCCAGTCTGAGCAGAGTTGGTAGGAGACCCCTGATATAACCTCTACATTGGTTTTACTTCCCCCTGGTCTGAATAGGCTCATTAGATGGACAAAGGACTGGGGGTGAGGGATAATCCCACTTCTGCAGTCCTTCTCCACCCATTGTCATGGGTCATTAACGCTTGTTAACAGTGGTCTTTCTAGTGTGTGTGGTCCTAATCTTTCTGGGGATGGATGAAAAAATAGCATGATAAATAGGAGACAGATTGTATCTAAGGCCTCCACCCCTGTTGAGTGAGGGATTTTCTATATGCACATGTATGGCCTCCCTTACCCGTCTCTCAAACCACCTCTCTTCTTGGTCCAAAATGAGTACATCTTGGTCATCAAATGAGTGTCCTTTGTCCTTCAAATGAAGGAATACTGCTGATTGTGTTCCTGAGTCATTGCCCCTCCTGTACTGAGACAGTCTCCTGTTTAGTGGCTGTTTGGTTTCTCCAGTGTAGAGCTCTGAACACTCCTCTTTGCATTGGACAGCATATACTGCTCCTGTTGTGTTTTGGTATCTGGTCTTTTGGGTGGACGAGTCTCTGCCTTAGTATGTCTGTAGACCAGGGGGAAGTGAAACCAATGTGGAGGATATATCAGGGATCTCCTACCAACTCTCCTCAGACTGAAGAAGCTACTTGGATGAGTAGCAAAACATTTCAACCTAACGAGAAAGAAGTCCAGTTGCCATGACTCAACTTCCAGATAACCACACCTGGATGACTGAGAATCTTCACAGATACATATCTGCCCATGCATGGTTTTTCCTCCATCCCCAGCTATCAAGGAAACTTGTTTTCCAAACACAGGCAAAGTAGGGGAGGGGGGAGACCTATGCAGAGAGATGGCCTACCTCTGTCTGAATACTAAAATTTCCAACCACACCACCACAGCCTGCTTTTGATCACCTTTAAACACCTTAAGAAGATTTTATCTGGCAACTTCTGCCATGAGTTTTTTGGCATTCATTTATATTTTTTCTGCACTATTCACAAGTTATTCTTGTGTGCCTGAAAAAGTGGATTTTTATTCCACGAAAGCTTGCATTAATGGTTTGATTTTTAGCAGTCTAATAAAGGTGTCACATTCTTCTACATTTTTACATGTTTCTGGCATTCATTTTTCATATGGAGCCTATAGCCAAACTAACTTCATTACTGGAAGCAGCTTCTAATGGTTTGTGGATTGTTTTTTTAACAAGAAAGGAAGACAACATTCCTTTAACAATGAGTGCAGCAAAAAAAAAGTAATATGATTAGGATACAGGCAGCTATTCAGAAAACAGCAGGAGAGTTTAGCTTTTTCTTTTAACATTCTAAATTGTTTGTAGTTTTTCATACTATTTTGTCTGATCAATTTTGGTTTTGCATATTGTGTCTTCTGTTTAAAGGCCCATGATCACTGATCTAGTCAGCTCTGTTATGACTGAAAAGGGCAAAGGCAAGAGAGTATTAAGGACAGAAGTTTAAAGAAAAACACACTGGTGTATGTGCTATAGAGACAAACAAAGTAGAAAGAGGTCATTTATAGTGAACAAGAGTAAAAGTTAGCTAGTAAGGTTTGAAAACATCTACTGCAGAAGTGCCTCAATAGTGGCTTGGGTGCCAAGGAATTGTGATTCTAGTATGATCATCAGGGGAGGCCTTTTTCTCAGTCCCACCACCTTCACAGGTATGTTTGGTGGGGACACAGAAGAGGGCCTTCTCTGTCACTGTACCCAGACTCTGGCACTCCTTCCCTATCTTTGCTGTCCTTCTGCAAGCAGACAAAGATCTTTCTCTTCAGGCAGGCTTTCCATTAATGACTGGCTGTCTAAGAGAGATTTTTAAAAATGGGATGGTTTGTATTTTGTCTAGAGATTATCTTTAATCTAAACCCCATCAGCTAATCATCTATGTCAACAAAACTACAGAGAGTTCCTCTGCACCCAAATCACCATTATCCCACCCACTGCAAATAAGCTGGTCCAGAATGTCTTGTCGCATGAGTGGACCCAGATACAACAATGTAAGGTTCTTTAACTGAAGGAAGCAGAATTCATGAAAGATATTTTACTAACTTTTCATGCAGTGTATTCAGCTATTCCTCATAGAAGTGTTTATATGCTATCTTCTGCATACAGAATGTTCGGTGATGCTGTGCTGTTGTGCCACCCTATAAACTGGGGAGAGTAAGAGATATTGGAGTGCAAGCATAAGTAGTATATTTGAATGTGTCTCTGAAATTAAAATTTCCCAACACATGCAAAACCATTGCAGTTAGAGAACAGACTTACATCTTAATGAATCTGATAGCATTTTCTCTTCATTTGTGTTGTATCCATGATACAGATGCTACAGTTGGTAGGGTCTCCCTCCTAGTGTCCTACAAACAAAGTAACTTCTTTGTTATTAATTACTTCATTGTTAATAACTTTGATGTCAGTCATTTGTATTTAACAAGAAATTGCCCATTCAGGTGGAAACAAGTAAAATATTCCAGATTCTCATCTGAAGACAGTGTAAAGTTTGCTTAAATCTAATGTACTACATTTTTTCGAAGTTTGAATTACACAATAGATGAGGTGATGAGTATTAAAAAGATTTCACACAGTTATCATTTTTCCTGCTCCATTATAATGTGCTTGCCCTGATTGATGATTTTGAGGGAGAATAAAAGAAGTATGTTAGCAAGCTGTAAGTCAGACTATCTAGATCAGGGGTCCCCAACCCCCAGTCCGCGGCCTGGTGCCGGTCCATGGGCTTCCCAGGACTGGGCAGCGGAAACGGATCTCCGCACGCCCCCCCCCACACATGCACGGTGGGCGTGTCACACTCGCGGGGGACGTGTCACGCTTGTGGGGGACGCGACATGCCCCCCAAGCACAACACGCCCACCGCGAGCGCGGGGTACCTCTGCCCCCCCGCACACGGAGCCCGCCCCCCCAACCGGTCTGCGGTTCCAAAAAGGTTGGGGACCGCTGATCTAGATAATAAAACGTAACATGGCCATGTTTTCTATTGGTTTTAAAATAATAGCAATGTAGCAATATCTACAATATACACCCTGCAACAGCAGCCTTGTCCAGCACAGCCAGTAGTGAGGGATTATGGGGGTTATACTCCAGCATCACCCAGAGGACCACACTTCCCTCATCCTTCTGTGTTTTTGCTTTAGTTGCAGACGTGTTAACTGGACAGCCTTCTTTGCTGTATTGAAGGAGTACTACTTTTAGCCTTTCCTGTTGCAAATAGGGTGTGTCTGTCATCCTCCCAGGCACTTGCAGCCAGCAAAAGCTGAAGACAAAGTGCTAGAATGGACAGGCCTCTTATTTGCCTGACAGGGGAAATCCTTTGCTCCTGATATAGAACAGAAAAGCATGGGGTGGTGTTAAGTAGCTCAGGCCAGTGGCAGTTTTGATAACACATTCCCCTTTTCTCTGAAATCCAGTATTTCTCATAGATGGCTTGGTTATGAGAGGGATAGTCAATGGAGCAGGGAAAGATCTCAAAGGATAGAAGTACGCTAGGGAAATAAAAAGCTAGATTATTTGTAATTTGAGGAACACCTTAGCGTTTCTAGAATCAGTAATTCATTTTTATGTTTGTTCTTTTGCATCTGTTTTGTTTTCCTATTCCAGAATAAATTCCGTAGGATATCCTTCTTTAAAATGATTCAGATTTACCAAGAACCCAGTCGTAATAGTCCTTCATTTAAGAACCAGTGGTAGTGGGAATTGAAATCTCCTCTTTTTCTATTTTCTTAATCAAAACACAAATCCCTCTTATTTGTTGCATTATTATGTATTATTTTTTTCTCAAAATACACAAACACAAATGATCCAGCCCTAAGGGTTATGTCTTATCATCATAAATTTCCACCGTGTGTTTTCACATTATCTCTTTGGCCCAGATAAAAACAGCATGGCACCCATATTTTTGCAATTGTCCACTGTTATGATTTCATCTCCTCTTTGCCTGCCTTATTAGAAGAACTTAACTGATCAAGCAGGTTTTTTCTGCCATTTGTTATTTTGCTGCAGGACATTTTGCAAGGTGAAATCTATTCCATGTATATTGTCATGTGCTAATGTTCATCTGGGAGTTAAATGTTTTTTCTGTAGAGTATTTTCTGGCAATTAACAGACCACTTTCTGATATTATTGTTCTCGTGTCACTACGTCCCTGTGCTTATTATTGTCACCAGGGTTTTTTTAAAGTATATGCCACAAATTGGAAATGCCTTAATAGTAGTAGCCGCAGTAGTATCAGCAGCAGTAGTAGGAATCATCATCATCATAATCTTATTAATTAATAAGAAGGAACTGGCCTTTTACTGTTGGGGCTGAAACAGTTCTGTGAGATTTCATATTCTCTCATATTGTGTGACCAAGGATAAATAAAAGTACAAAGAAAAAACTAATCCGCCTGGTATGTCCAGCCAGAGTATATAATGCCATGTTTTAACCACAAGATGTCATTAGACCTTCTCTTAATTTCTAAGATCATGTCTGAATTGCTCTTCAAACAGTTAGGATGGCCAGAGATCACTTGGTTTCTATGTTCAATCTACAACAGCCATACAAAAGAATTTGGTGCAGCTATGGTGTGTTTTTGTCCTGTAAGAACCTGTGGGTTGTTTCTAGCAGAACAGGAATGTTTGTTCACAGACTGAACCACCTGCCACCTGGGAGTGGAAAGGCACTCCTTGATACAGTACATGGATGAGTCATTTCCTTGTCATTTCAAAGTCTTGACTTGAATTCATGGACATTTATCGAAAACTACCACTTGAAAGTTATGTGACACAAATTACTTTTCCTGCATTGAAAGCTGTGCAGACTTAGCAATCATTGCTCGTGTGCTATACCTACTTGATATGGAATTTTTCTCTTTTTACTGAACTCATTTCTTATTAATGTTATTGGAATTTGTCTAGATAATTAACATTTGACTCCTATCTAAATGTCTATAGATTGTACGTCATATACTTGATTAGTATTTGTCCTTCTGCCAACCTGCCTGTCAGTTTAAGAATAAAGTGGTGAATCTGTTGAGAAATTTAATTTGATTATGTTGTAAATAGAAAAGAACATTCTACTCTTTTCTATTTCTGTTTATGCTGACATTTTTTTTTCTGTTTAATAGTACAATGGGAGTAGTATTCATTTTTAATGTTTGAAAAGGTTTCTTCCATTATATGATGATGGTTATAATTTAAAAAGAAAAAAGAGAGAAATTTGCATGTAAATAAAACTGCTAACATCAATGTATGTTAAAAAAAACAACAGACAGAATTTGCTGTTTTTACTGTCAACATGGCAACGAACAAAAAAAGATTTGAGATAACTGGTGGAATAGTGTTGTTATCAGTCATGGAATTGGCCTCAGGATAGTATCTGATTTTGAAGTACATTAATAGTTGCAAAAGTGGAGATCAATATACAGGAAATGGCACGTGACATAGAAAAGAAAGATAATATATACAGAAGATCACCTACTTGCCTGCTTATGAGAAACTGGCAAAAGAGGGCTTAACAAGGTTCAATTGCCCTATAAAATTTAGGCCTGTTGATTTGTGCCAGAGATAAGCAGAAAGGAGGGAGAAAGACTGCCCATTAATTAGGAGACAACTCGCAGATGGGTGCTATCTGGTGGGAACCACAATCATAAATGCTTCTTCTCCTGGTACCTTAATTAAGTGAAACTGGTTTCAGTAACATGAGTGAAATTACTTAGAAGAAAAGTGTAGTGTTCACCCTTATTATGTTAAGTAGTCATGCATATTCATGTTGCAGGCTAATGTTGCTGAGAGGCGGAGCCGAGAGATATGTAATAAAGAGGCGGAGTCCGAGAGTGAGAGGGCAGTCAGTCAGAGTGGGAGAGTCAGGAGGGAGATGAGAGTGGAGAGTGTGGTATTTGGGAGATCTGAGGTGTGATTAGTGAGAAGAGTGAATAAATACTGTTATAACAAATAGAAGGTTGAGATTGATGATAAATAAACCTGTAGAAGTTACTTATGATTAATTATCAAACATCTGTAATCAATAAACTTGTTTTATTTAAAAGACAGTGAGGTTTGGACCTTCATCTTCATCCTTCCATAAGTAAAGTATGTTGATTTAGTGATCAACTGGTGGCAGCGGGTGAAAAGGAGTATTGGTTTGCCTTCATGTGCTCTGTGTTTGGGGAGTCAGGCAGGGGCCTCGAGGTGCGAATGCCACAAAAAGTTACTCCCTTCTAGAAGGTTCAGGGTAACTGTGAGTCTGATTGGTGGACTACCCTTGAAAAGTCTGTAAAGGTGGAGGATAGGTATAAAAATAGCGTAGAGAAATTAGTTATTTTGACTTAGCTTCTCTTAGGAGATAGTTTAGCCTGCACTCTGCATATGCTCTGGAACTATGCTGCATTTCTGTTTTATTGAAAGTAGGAGGACAGAATTTTTAGCTTTATTGTTTTCTATGGGAAGTCCTGAATTGTCCTAGTCTTGACTCTTTTTGAGTAAGTATTGGCTTCACAATTTTGGATTGCTTTTGGAACTTTTGAAGTGAGTTTTGAAACTGCTTTGAACTTTCTTTTATTTTATTTTTGCAACACTTGCAATAAAATAATAAAATTTTCAAAGCAATTTGGTTATTTCGGGGAGAGGTTTCTGTTGGTACTAAATCCAGACCTTACTTCAGGCAACTACTGGATCTCTTTGCATTTGTGGGTATTTTAGGTTTTCCTACCTAGCAGAGTTGGTGTGCAAGTTAAAGTGTGCAACCTTGTGAGTCTTGGTATTCCCTGAAGCACTTGGGAATCAAAGTGGCTCACAGTGTTGATAAGGGACCTGGCCAGCACCACACTGACCCCCTGGAGGTTACCCACATCAGGAAAGTCAGGGTAGTGTTGCTGAGTGATTTATGTTGGACATACCGTTTCCCCAAAAATAAGACCTAACCTGAAAATAAGCCCTAGTATGATTTTTCAGGATGCTCGTAATATACCGTATTTTTCCGTGTATAAGATACTTTTATCTAAAATCTTTAAACTAAAAATTGTGGGTCGTCTTATACACAGAAGTAAGGGGGAAGGGATCAAAGTGCTGTAGGATCGCAGCCATTTGATCCTGCAGCCCTTTCATCGCTGCTTTCCCTGCCACTTTCTAAGCCCCGTGGGGCTTAGGAAGTGGAGGGGTAAAGGAGCAATGAAAGGGCTGCAGGATTGCCCTTTGATCCTGCAGCCCTTTCATCGCTGCTTCATCCCTCCACGTCCTAAGATCGCTGCTTTCCCCCTCCACTTCCGCAGCCCTTTGATCCTGCTTTCGCGAGGCTTAGGAAGTGGAGGGGGAAAGCAGCAATCAAATTTTCTTATTTGGGGTTGGAAAAGTGGGGGTTGTCTTATACATTGGGTCATCTTATACACAGAAAAATACGGTAAGCCCTACCCCCAAAATAAGCCCAGTTAAGTTAAACCCTGTCCTCCACCATTGTGCAGCACTCAGAAGACATGACTGTATTTGAATAAATGTAGATTGTTGTACATGAAAAAAATAAAACATCCCCTAAAATAAGTAAGCCCTAGTGTGTTTTTTGGAGCAAAAATTAATATAAGACCCTGTCTTATTTTCGGGGAAACACGGTATGTCCTGGCCATCATCTTGACATCTGCCAACAACACCCAGTCCAAAAATCCTACACTTCCTTATTAGAGAGATCTAAAGTTGGCACTCTGCCTGTGCAACACCAGATCTCACCTGCAGCTGGTGAAGTTGAACAAGTGGACACTCAGAAGTAGACTGTCAAATATTATGTTATTGGGACATTCCTAGCTCGAAATATCGTTGAGCCATGTATTAGTGTTTATATACCCTGCTAGTTAATGAGATTGAAAGTTTTGAAACATTGTTACTATTCTTGCCTCACAGAAAGCAAATTATTTCCAAGTGTTCCCAGCAGGGCCTCTAGTACATGTGTTATTTGTTAACATCTTACTTTCACTTAAGACATGTTGCGGTTAACAACTGGCTTTTCAACAACCTGGCAGACCATATTGTATATATAGCCCTGTCTATTCTAGTTGGCTGAACCCTTTCACCTGAGCAAAAAAAAAGTTGCTGTTTACCACTAGGGAATTGTTAAAACCTTATTATCATGATGATGATGATGATTTTAGTGAGAATGAGCCTTTGTATTTATAGTCATTGGCCATCCTTTTATGTTTCCTGATTACTAATGACAGCCTTTTGTGTTGATTTTAATGATACAGAAGTCTCTTAACTGTTCCAGTTCATTAATTACTGTGTGCTTGCAACCAACGCCTCTTGAAATCTTTATAAATCTAGCCATCTCCTTTTCTCCGTGGATGATTTTTAATTCATTGGTTTTCCAGAATGAAATGCATAATACCAATTACTCATTATTCTCAGGTCATTTTTATTTCATTGCTTACAGTGTTCCTCTCTGTGTGCTAGAAGGACATGGTGACTGCAGATTTCACCTTCACAATCTAGGATATGTTAGTCTTAACATTTTGAGGGCAGAGCAGAAACACATACAAAAAGAGAGAAAATAATATTTTCTTTGGTTTGTCTGAAGGGCTGGTCAGGAAACTGCCCACAGCCAAATTTTTCTTTGTTTGTTTTGAGCGATGTACAGTCTCCACAATAGTCTACCAGAGTCTTAAAAACATTTCATTTCCCTTGCCCCTCTGCCAAGAAGCAGAAGTGTTCAGTTTATTATGAAGTCACTATCAGAAATTCCAATTGGAAGGAGCTTTGACAGCTAGAAAGGCCTGCTTTTGGTACATTCCCAGTGATCACACACACTGGAAACAGACCAAAACAGAATGCTCCTGCCCGCATCAAAAAAAAGTAGAAGCCCCTGACAGGGGCTCAGAAAGGTGCAGGTAGGACCACTCTGGGGATTGTTTGGTTTGCTCCAGCAATTATGTCATGCGATCACTGGAAAAAAAGAGCAAATCAACCCATCCCTGCAGCAGACCAAACAACAGGACAAATGCCCATCTGATTGAGCCCATATTGAAATAGTCCAAATAATGATATCAGAGCATAACGAACTGGATATATTTGTCCAAGAGAGAATTAAATTAAAAGAGAGAGAGAGAGAGAGAGAGCTGCTGCAAAGCCAATAGCAAGTTGTCCAGGGGTGAACCCAGGGATTAATATGCGTTCCTCTAAAATTTCTACTGCTCTTTCTTTTGCTTTGCCAAACATTGTTCATTAACCTGATTCAAAATAGTGTTTGAAGGCACACTTTGGTACCAGTGCACCTTTAAACACAGGAATCTGATGTTGCAATCTCATCCAAACGGGGGCTAAAATTTAAAACAACTCAAGAGGACAGAAAGCTAAAGTGCTGCATGTGTGATTTCTTTAAAAGTAATCTTAAACTTACCCTTTAGATGATGAATACACACATTCCAGTTCAAAAACTTCCTTCAACACTGCCCTGTCATCATGACAGATGACGTTTCTTTCATTTTTTTCCTGCTGTCATCTTCTTTATAGGATGTAAGGTTTTGTATTTTATTGCTTTGCCCTGAAACACGTCAATCTGCAAAATGCTAAGGGCAGATGTTCACGGCATTTCAAACATTCTTATCTCTAGAATGAGCAGGCTTATGGCTTTAGGGCTACAGTAACTTTGGCTACAAAAAAACAGCACCAAAATAACAGTTTTGCATCCAGAAAAACAGACTTCATTTAGGAAATGTATTTATTGTATTTGTTTACATATCCGCATTGGGGAATTTTGGTCTAATTGTGTGATGGTGTAATAAAATCAATGTTTTATACAGGATGCAGTAACAGTATAAAATATATGAAAACATGACAAAAACCTTGTAATTAGAATGAAATTGATCATATTAAATTGCAACACATTAAACAATAAATATATCAAGGATAGATGGAAACAATTGATGGCAGAGGAACAGATACAACTTGTATTCAGACAATTCCCCTGTTTCCTTATACATTCTTTGACTATAAATTTGTAACTTTTGAAGTTTATTCTTCTGGCTTCGGAGTAATGGCAAATTTTCTCTATGCACAAAGAAAATGATCTTTCTTTAAATCATTTCTAAAAGTAATTGCAGATAAATAGGGAATCCATGAGGAAGGTAGCTTGTATTTGATCAACTATACTCCTGGCTTGGCTAAGTGCAATAATGTAGGGAGAAACACATATAAATTGTGTAATTGTTACCGTCCTGCACAAAAATACTTCATGTAAAAAAAACAACAACAACAGCACATGGTAGCAGTTTCTCATCTAGGCAGCACTCCAGGCCTGCTAAGCTCCAGGCATCAAGAATATTCAAGCTCTGCCTATAGTGGTTGATGATAAAAATCTTATAGCCTGAAAGACAGTGAGAAGGCCCTGGCCAATCAAAGGCAGAAAGCCAGGCTCTTATTATTCATACCAGGCCTGGCTAACTCATAAGCTGCATTACTGGTCACCAGTTAAGGACCCATTTTGTATGGCTGCTTAAGAAGAGCCTGAGATTTGAGTACACCAGCCTGGTTCAGACACCATATAGCCTGAATCATGGTTTTGATGAGCCTCATCTACAAGTTTCAGGCTTGAATGTACCATCTCCACATGCAAGAGGATTCTCAGTAGAGCAGGGGTAGGGTTGCCAGACGTCCGCCTAATGTCCTCCATCCGGCAGGCAAAGATAAAAACCTTTAAAATGTCCGGCTTTTGTATATTTTATGCTATAATTTTGGATGGGAGGGGGAGAGGTGGAAGGACCCCCCTCCCCCTGTCCTAATCTCATAACCGAATTACTGTAATAGATTGAATGTGAGTCTTTGAGAATGACTGTAGCGTTCACCCTTTTGTTAGGTATAAGTCATGTATTATTCATGTCTATGCTAATGTGGTGGAGAGGCAGAGCCGAGAGAGAGGTTAAAAAGGCGGAGCCTGAGAGGAAGAGTCAGTCAGTCAAGAGTCAGTTAGTGAGAGGCAGAGGCAGAAGAGACAGAGATTGAGTTAGAGACTGGTTAAGATAAATAGATAGAGAAGGTAATTAATTATATGGCAAGAAGAAAGTATGTATAGAGAGACCTGTGAATGATTTGCTTGTGTACAATGAACATCTGAAGAACATCTGTGATTATTAATAACTTTGCTACACTTCAATAAATAAGTTTTGTTTGCATTTACCAGACAAGTGTTTTGACAAACGTCTTTTATATTGTGGCTAGAGGTAATCCACTGGTGGCAGTGAGGGAAACAAAGACTGGGACCTTTTGTGAGGGCACAAAACGTAGGTGCCACAAAGAGGTGATCGTCACAATTGGTGTCCAGCGGCGGGATCCGAAAGAATCCAGTCAAGCCAGAGTTAAAAGTGAATTCTCTTTGAGTCAAGGGTACATTTTAGTCAGAGGTCTGTGGTTACCTGCTAGAGCTTTAGTGGTAAAACTTAGTGGTGGGGCTTCTGATCCAAGATCTGAGGGGGGGGGGGGACTAAAGATAGGGAAAGACTCTGAAGGGAAAATTCCTTTTGAGGTTACCTCAGGATTTGAACAGACCCAGTGGGCTAGCTTAAAATCCAAGGCTCTGAGTGTTAAGGGAGTGCTTGTGAATAAAAAGCAGAAGCCAGGGTCAGAACAGATCTGAGGTGAAAGGAACATAAAAAGCAGAGGCTTGAAAACAGAATTTGTTTTGTGTCTGGAGGCAAGAAGGTTGCCTCAGACCAAGAAACATCGTGGCTGGCGTGGTGCCAGAAAAAGTGTAGCCATCTTTAGCTGCCAAGTGAGAGCTACATAGTACACCAGAAAAACACTGGGAAAAGAAAACAACAGTAAAAAAGTGTGTTTTAAAAAGAGGCCTGACTAACTCTGCAATAGAAACCAGCTCTTATCAAAGAAGTACACATACTTATGCCAACCAAAAGAATTAGAAAGCTAAGAATGGAGGTAATTGATCCTCAAGTGGCACAAAGTTTACCTCAGGAAGTGGAGGGAAATGGAGTTCCTCTAGCTGTGGAACAGGAGGAGACTCATGAGGGTACCTCAGGGGGAGAAGGTGTTCTAAGCTCCAAAGAGTTTGAAAAATGGAGGTTACAACAGGAATTCAAGCTTAAAGAATTAGAGATCAAAGAAAGAACCAGGAAATTAGAAATGAGAGGAAAACCTGAGCAAGAGGCCAGACAAATGGCATTTGAGCAGGAAAAAAGACAAATGGAGTTGGAGTTAAAACAAATGGAATTTCAAATAGAAATGAAAAAATTAGCACGGCCTAGTTCTCAGACCCAAATGAACCCTGAGGAAAAGTTAAAGTTGAACAGATCTCCTCAGAGTGAGAGAAAGACTTTTAAACAGTGTTATAACTGCGGAGAGTTTGGTCATTTACAATTCAATTGTATGAAAAACAAGAATAAAATTGGTAAAGATGATAGACCAAAAAGGTTTACTGTTTGAAAACTGTCGAAGTCACAGAGGGAAGTGGTAACAATGGTGGTTCTGTCTCCATGGCAACCGGCACGACAGAAAATTCTGATCTGCCACTAGCCCAGGTCGTTCATTGTTTTCTAGTAAAGGCAGAAGATATTTTAATCCATAACCCTGGTGAGAGGATTCTTAATAATGAAAAGTCTTATGTAGGAGTGGTTGACACTTGTTCTAACATAACCCTGTGTCATCCTGAGGTGATTCCTAAAGAACAAATTCTCCCAAACCAGACTGTTACCATCAAGGGAATAAGTTCTACTCCAGTGATTTTACCCAGGCTAAAGTGAAAATAAACTATAGAGATTGGATCGGAAATTGGGACGTGGCAATTTCTGATCAAATTCCTGCACCTTGTTTAATCAGGCTAGATCTCACTAAGCATGTGCAGAGTGCTTTTGAAGTAACAGGTTCCCTGAGAGAGCAGTTTACTATCCCTGAGGGAAAAATGGAATCCCAAATCTCTGAATCAAACCAGGGATGCCCCAAGTTAGAAAAGAACCTTGAGGTAACCAAAATGGCTGATGAGGTTATTTTGAAAACCCCTAATGATCCTTCCTGTATTGAGGAACAGATGGAAGATAGTACTTTGAATGATTGTACTACAAAAGTTAGAGAGAATCCCATTCCACTGACCCCTGAACACCCAGAGAGGTCTATGACTGATAAAGATCTGACATATAGAGAGGGTTTACATTTGATAGAGCCACTGCAGCAAAAATGGATACAGTAGCAGAGGGAAGCCTGGAGGGAAAAAGTCTCTTTGGAAGTCAGCCTAATTATCGTCCAGAAGCTGATCTTATGCTTCTAAAGAATCCAAATAAAAATAGTTTGGCTCAGGAGCAGAAGGAGGAAATCAGTTTGGTAGGTTGCTTTGAAGCAGCCATCAGTACACCCACTTTATTATCTCCTGAATGCCCTGAAAGGTCTTGCCTGGATAAGGAGCTTTTATATAGAAAAAAGTCCTTAGAAGTGGCAGAGCCAAGCTTGGGAAGTACTCCTGAAAAAGAGAAAGGCTTGTATGAGGCCCAGGAAAGAGTATTCTGTCCTGAGGACCAAGTAGTAGAACTGAGAACTATAGAGGGGGAAAATTGCTTTTGGCAGGGGCGGAACAAGTAGTCCATAAATCCTTGCAAGGCAACCCCCTACCTAGCGTATCACTGAATAAAGAAATAGAATCAGCTAACCTACTCAGTGCATCTAAAACAAACCAATCGTTGATTGCACTTAAGAGGAACTTGTCTGAGAATCGTAAAGTGACCCATGATAGTGGTCCCCCACATAGGGAAAACCTTGTGATGAAAGTACCTGTGGGTGAATGTGTGAGTGAGGAGGAAGGCGTAAGCCCTGACTTCTTAAAGAGGGACGTATCCAGAGATGTTCGTGAGGAGGAGAGGGAACTGCCTACCCTTTCCTCAGCTGAGAAAGTGAAGCCCCGAGCCAGACTTAAAGCAGACGTCACCAACAAACGACAAGCAGAGGACGTCCAGTGGACAACCGAGTGGCCGATGACCTCCAGTCAACGGAAGAGAACGCGGAAGAAGGAGCCAGTGATCATCAGAGGGACCCCTGAATGCCAGCAGTCGTGTGTCCAACTGAAGGAGGCAGTAACGACCGGACCAGTCCACGGCGCACCTTACTACAACGGGAAGGTAATAGACTTGGACTTTGTAAACCACGGAGTAAAAGAGACTCAGATTGTGCCTCGAAAGCCAAATGACTGATGGGGGGGGGGGGGGACAAACCAATCTGATAATGTTATAAGAAATGTTCTGTTCGTGTATAGTGTGGAAAAACTGAATATTGATGAACTGAAACGTGGAGAATGATTCAAGGACTTCTAAAACGAACTGGAATGGACTATTGATTTACTGGTTAATTATCTATGTAAAAGTTTCCTGATTGTGGTATATTTCTGTAAGGTTGAAAATGTTAAAATGTAGTAAGTATAACTGATAAGGTAAAGTATGTTATTGAATTGTATTGGAATGTTTAGACTAAAAGAGATTGTGATTGTTATAATAAATATTGTTATTGCTTGCAAAATGATGCCAGAGGGTAAGTAAAGTTTCATGCAATGATGCATGTTTGTTTGGGATGTAAAACGTGTTTCCCCTCCCAAACAAACATATTTAAGGGGGGAGGTATGTAGCGTTCACCCTTTTGTTAGGTATAAGTCATGTATTATTCATGTCTATGCTAATGTGGTGGAGAGGCAGAGCCGAGAGAGAGGTTAAAAAGGCGGAGCCTGAGAGGAGGAGTCAGTCAGTCAAGAGTCAGTTAGTCAGAGTCAGAGGCAGAAGAGATAGAGATTGAGTTAGAGACTGGTTAAGATAAATAGATAGAGAAGGTAATTAATTATATGGCAAGAAGAAAGTATGTATAGAGAGACCTGTGAATGATTTGCTTGTGTACAATGAACATCTGAAGAACATCTGTGATTATTAATAATTTTGCTACACTTCAATAAATAAGTTTTGTTTGCATTTACCAGACAAGTGTTTTGACAAACGTCTTTTATATTGTGGATAGAGGTAATCCACTGGTGGCAGTGAGGGAAACAAAGACTGGGACCTTTGTGAGGGCACAAAACGTAGGTGCCACAAAGAGGTGATCGTCACAATGACCTATCATCTTTGATTAGTTCAGAATGCAGCTGCTGGATGTTTGCTGGAATAGCCTGATGCCTCAAATTGAACAGATTCTGAAAGAGCTACATTGGTTTCCAGTTCAGTTTTCAACTCATGTCCAGGTGCTGATGCTTTGCCTTCAAATCCTTGCATTGCTTGGGATCTGTTTTCCTGTACTAGACTGCCCATATCTTAAGATCTTCCAGGGAAAATCTTTTCCATGTGTCCTTGTTATGAAAAGTTTGATATTTGGTTATAAGGCAGAGATAGAACCTTTACAAACCTGTCACCTTGACATCAAAACACACTCTCCATAGAAGTGTAGCACTTATAAGTGTACCACTGATTATACGTTCTTAACAGAGCTGGATCAAAATTTATATATTGAACATTGTTTCTCTTATTTTAGGTATTATATAAAGGTAGTTTTGTTTTTACTTTTTTCTTGGAAAAATATTTATTTGCTCTTTAAAGCCCTGATAACCTAGGGGAATGAAGGGTGGCCTCAAACTATTCTTAATGGTGGTTAAAGCAAGACAGCAAACCATGCTTTGTTCTCCTGGTTGACATGTACTACACAAATCATATTACTCATTGGGCTTTGTTTGCCACAATTGTGTGCCACTGGTGAGGATAGTTTCAATACTGAAAGATATGATATCACTATATGCCATCATATTATAGGACTTCTCAAAGGCTTGAGATATACTATCTCATTATTAAAAATGAAGGAAAGACAAATTATTTATGTTATGATTCGTCTTTTGCATTCAGAACTAATTTTTCTCTTTCACTTTAATAACAGATCACCTCAAAGTATCACATTTCACAGATATCTTGGTACCGAAAAACTGCAGGTGTTGTAGTAGGCACAGGAGAACACCAGAACATCTGAGAAGTGCTGAAAAAGATGGCTGGTTCTTGTCAGAGACTTCCCAAAGCTCAGGAAAGCAAAAACCTTCATGAAACAGAAATAACTTGAGAAAGCATTGATTCATTCAGTGAACAATGGTTTTTATTACGGGTTTGTGGGGAAGAAACTTGACATGCCATTTATAAGTAAGGCTGCTACTGCAACCACCACATTCAGGGAATTTCTAACCAAGTTTGTCATTTATCTTTCAAAACAAATGACTGAGATAGACAACACACTCCCCCGTGTCTCCTGAATGCCTGTTTAGCTTAACGAACACACATAACAGATTAACATTTCTCTTTTTCAGAAATGATTGAAATATGGCTATAGCAATGCAGTTGCTGTGAGTGGGGGGGGGGGACTTGTGTCTGTGCAATTATCGTTAGTTCTTTCTCAGCCAAACAGAGCAGCAAGTAAACATCCTGACCTGTCAGAAAGAAAATGGGCGCTTACCACATTATCGATCTAGTCTTTCTTCATGTAGCTAACTCTAATAGTTATCAAATAATGTGCATTCCTAGTCACATGGCAGTTATTTCACAGAAAAAACTACATTACTATAGTAACTACATTCAGCTTTCACAGAGGACTTAAAGTAGGTTGCACCAGGAGCATGGGTTCATTTGAAGAAGGACAGACAGACAGATATAGATATATCTACTACTGAAATGTTTGGTCCTATTAACTGAGCAAGGCTTACCAGACATTCAGAATCCATTTGCAATTGATATTTGGAAAGAGCCCATGGCTTTCAGAGGGTTGCTTGTTGTTTTACATTAAATAAAGCTACCAAGTTGGGGAGGAGTGTTCAAGGGTTGGGGAATAAATGAATTATGTCCAGTTTCTGGAAAACTGAACATTTTTCTCTTGATAGCTCAGTGGTAAAACACCCTGGAATCTGCTGCCATTCAGTGTAGACCATGATAGAATTGGCAAGGCTGGCCTACTCTTGACACATGGCATTCAACAAGCTTGCATGCACAAACACACACGCTAGAGCTGTAGCTAGAGCAAGACAACCAAGGCTTTAGCCCAGGGTCCTGAAATTCAGAGGATGCAACCATTTGCTGCTGGAAGGACACAAACCTGCCTGCCCTAAGGACATATACAACCACCTGCCACTCCTCTGTGAAACACTAAACAAATGAGTCTAATGTGGAACTCATATGACTGTTCCACTCTTAATAAAGCTCAGGCATTTCTCCATTCTTTCCCCATGTATGTCAATCCCACGCAAATCCAAGGTTAACCAATGTCAAGCACTAGATGTCAAAATTACTAGTTATGGCTCTGACATACATGAACATACACACAACATTCATGGGGCTTTCCACATGAGTCAGAGAAACATAGAAAATTTGGTTCCTGGCTCACACGGAGAGCTGCAACAGAGGAAGTCTTCAAACATCACTTCCCAGATATAGAAGGGCAACAAACTGGGGGTGGAAAGGCCAAGGGTAGAGTGTTCCATTTGACATGTGAGAATTGTACCTGGTCTTAAAGAATCAAATAGGACTATACTCTCTCTTAGCTGCTGCTGTTGTAGGAAATAAGTAGTTGCTCCTTCAGAAACTGCCCTTTCATGGTGTTTCAGATTCTTTGAAGCAGTGGCTCCAGAGGGAGCCATGTCTTTTAAGATCCCCTCCCTTTCCATTAGGAAAGCCTCTTCTTGAAGAGCAGGAGCTTTGAGGAGAAAGAGGAGTGGTGATGGGCCATCACATGAAAGCTTTGGTGGCCTTGTCAGCCTAATCTATAGGCCTGGATGTAGAAAATAGCGAGTCAGATGGGTGATCTGTCTTCTACTTTATGCACCTTGCTTGGTGGATTTTGACATGTGCCTATTACAAATCAACATTTTCCACATGTTTTAGGAGACAGATCAGGTGAGGTTCGTATGACATCCTGTGGGAAGTTCAAGGTGGGAAGTACCACCTTGACATGGGGGGCGATCTTATCTATAGAACAACAGTAATAATAATAAAAAGTTCTCAGAAATTCAGTTTTGTATCACCAAGTATTATGATATCATCTAATAAACATTGTTTCTCTTTCCCCCTCTGTTTATGTCTTACTGTTCTTACATATAGAAGATATACGTTAGACATATACACATTACTCATTTGTGTAATTGTTTGTCTCTTTTTTGGATTTTTTTTAATTTAATAACTTGGGATAGGGTATGGGATACAGAGGGTAAAGGGAAATATAAGGGGGGAAAAAGAAGGGGGGGGAGGAGAAACACAAAATATACTGACATCCAGTCTATTCATATTGCAATATCAAAATTAAAACTTTCCGCTTTCCTACTATTCGCTGCCCTCCAGATTTTAATTCACATTTACATCCTAGTTTAAATCTATGTTATTCAAACACTATCTGGTGACTCAAACCATTTATAAAATAAATCCCATCGTTCAGTTGCTTTTTGTATTGGACAGTCTTTCAACACTTCTGATAGAATGTCCATTTCTGCCGCTTCCCGTATCTTCTCAATAAGTTCCTCTTGTTTCGGTATCACCGGTCTTTTCCAATTTTTGGCGTAAAGAATTCTGGCTGCAGTGACTCTATATATATAACTAAGCACTTCTTTGTCTTATCTATGTTGTCTGGTATCGTACTCAATAGAAACAGTTCTGGAGTTAGTGGAACCTTACAAAGTAATATTTTTTGTAACAACGTATGCACTCCTATCCAATATTGTTTAAGTCTTTAGTCTCTTCACAAAGTATTGACAGGAAGTGAGCTCCATATATCAAAGGAGTTGTAAGTCTGTGTTACTGGCACCAGTTCCTATATCTTGCTTATCAACTAGCCTCACCATTAATGTCCACATTGAACGTGGACATCAGCATGGAAGGCTTTGAAACTCAGGGCATAGACTGACTGTGTAGGGTCCGAGAATGGAAGCCTGGGCACTTAAATTCCCTCCTAAGTCCATAAACATGTAGCTGTGGAGCACTCACAATATTGGTAATAGGGCCAGCTGTTCAACCCTGCCATGTGTGAATAATGCCAATAATGCATAAAGGGCTAATGTATACAAAACAAACATGCTGCTTAGTTTGTAAAGCCAGCAATATCTCTACTTAGAGACTGATATACAGGCATTTAGCCCACTGGTTGGTCTGCTGCAGGGATGGGATGGTTAATTCCTAAAGACAGCAGTCAGACATCTTTGTTGAAGTGAACCAGCCCACTCCCCAAAGCAGTCCTACCCACACCTTTCCGGACCCTGTCAGGTGTTATGCATTTTTGGTGCAGGTAGGATCACACTGTTTTGGTTCATTTCCAGAGCATATGATTTCCGGAAACAAACCAAAAGTGAGTCTTCCTGTCAATTGCCAATATCTTGAAGTGATTTTTAAAAAGAGCCACTTCAGGATATTGGCAAATTAAAAACTTCATCAGCTCCGTGGAGGGGCTGAAGATGTGGTTTTTTTTAAGTGCATTAGGGCAGTGTATATGCACTGCATCACTTTTAGAAAAATGAAAGCAAAATGGGAAACTTCCTCCAGGAAGTGGGAGTAGACAGGAGGGAGCAAGGAGGGGGATTTTTTGTTTGTTTTTCTTGACTGGCTCTCAATCAGAAGAGAAGAGCAAAAAAACAAAACCCTTCTTGTTATGTCCTTTGCCCTCCTGCTTGCTGTCTTTTCCCACTTCCAGGAGGAAGTTTCCAATTTAGCTTTTTAAAGAAAAATAAGTGACACAGCATATATGTACTGCCTAATACAGTTTTTTAAAAAATGCATTTCCGTGGCTTCTCCATTGAGCTGATGAAGTGTTTAATTTACCAGCATCCTGAAGTGGCTCTTCTTAAGCTTCTTCAGAATCTTGGTAAATTGACGGCAGACCAAATTGGGTTACTTGACATCCGTATGCCATTTGGTGGGAACCTCGTATCCAAATGGCATATTGGACCTCCTAGCGATCTTGTTTAGCCCGCACCAAAAGTCCTGAGTTCATGTAACAGTACTATATACACACTTAACCTGGTAATGAGTCCTGTTTATCTCAGCAGAATTTACATCTGAAAAGAGAGCACATATGATCACATCACTTTAGTGACAGAGAAAAGCCCATAATTACAAGATTTACAGATTGTGATTAAAATATACCATAAGAATGCAATACATGTCTCCAACCTGCTGAGAGATTGCAAAGGGGGATATGCTTTCTCTGATCTCTTCATTCAGTCATAAGCAGTGGATTTCAAGGCATCTTAGGATACTAGTAAAGAATATTGAACAGCTGGCTTACAGTTAGCTTTCCAGTTCCTACCTGTAGTAGAAATTACTCACTGCATCTGTTTTCCTTTAGATAGATAAATGAGACCATGCAAGAGAACAACATGCCACTACTACACAGACAGCAAAACTCACACTGACCCCAGTTCTTCCCCTGCCTACTGACTAATGGTCAGATACACACTCAAACCCAAATTAGATAATACAGTTAGTTAGTTAGTTAGTTAGTTAGTTAGTTAGTTAGTTAGAAGTGACATTCTAAAATGATAATTTCTTATTGCTAGCCTCATTCCACATTTTGCATATTGCTTTTAGTCATCTGGTAGTAAATATGGGTTTTATGTGCAAGTGTGAGTGTGCTCTGAAGGAGCTGGGTGCCTGGAGGGAAAGCATCATAATATTAGGAAATACATGTTTCTCTTAATGTGTAATTTGACCCTCAGTGTATGTCTTATCTCAAAATATTTCCGTTGTGTTGCTCTGTATGCTAAGAATATTCTCAGATTTTCTTATTCTCAACAAAAAAAAAGGGTATCTCAACACATCCCAACATCCCATCAAACACCTACCAACTATTATGAGATTTTTTTCACTCTTACATAAGAAAAAGACTATTGCTTTAATTCATCAATGGCTGCTTTAGCGAAAAGGATTAGCTTTTGTACAAGAAGGTATTTTGCATAAATACCTTATTTGTATTTTTTTTAACAAAGAAAGGGATTGGCACAGGATGCTATTTCTCCAAAAACATTTTTGCAATTTTTTGCCAGAAATTTCTTAAATGTGACACATGCACAAATACATAATCTTGATCAATGGGGGGAAATTTTAAAGAACTTTTCCTTCTCATCTGTGAAGACAAAATAAGAGGAGATTTACATCTCTGCTGTGCACTGAATTAGAGCAGCCAATGGCTGGATGGAAAAGCTCTGTGTTCCAGATATTTTTGAACCTAGGGATTCCTTTACTCTTCAAGGCATCTGACTTGCTTGTACCACCATTTTCTCTTCTAGCCTCTGTGCAGAAAACAGTTAAAACTTCTTAACTGTTAGAGCAGTATGACAATGGAACCAGTTAACCTCAGGAGGTGGTGTGCACTCCAACACTAGAGGCATTCAAGAGAAAATTGGATAACCATTTGTCAGATCTGCTTTGATTTGGATTCCTGCATTGAGCAAGGGATTGGAGTCAATGACTTTATAGGCCCCTTCCAACTCCATTATTCTATGATTCTAGAAGCAAGGCATGGTTGTGGCTATGAGTTTTTGAATTTATTTCAGCCCCCTCACCAGAGACTGCAGGTCAGAACTTCTAAAGCAGCTTGAGTCACTGCATCTTTCCTTCTGTGAATTAAGAACTATCTAAGGCAACATACTTGCTCATGAGATGCATTATTTAATTACTTGTGTAACATGTCTTTTCAGAATCCTGAAGCAAACGTGGAGGGAAGTGAAAATAAAACAAGTCCCAAAGCAGTCCAACTTACTCAGGAGCCCTCAGAAGACAATGAAGTTTTTGGTATGTACCTTAAGGACTAGAGTTTTCATGATCCACACCTTCAAACTATTGTGTGTAACCTGAAGAAAGTATATGCTACAGTTCTAAATTCATATAATCCAAAGAGAGGTTCATTTGAATGATGGAGAGATTAAGTGTGATGATGACTGTAGTTTTGTAGTTTAAACCTGCACTCTCCCATTGACTAGAAGGTGAGAGGAGGTCCAATTTCAAAAGCAAACGGTGCAGAGTGGAAAGAAGGCAGAACTGTTCCCCCTGTCTGTAGTTCATATACAGTACCTGAAGTGGTCAATGGTGGTCTTCCGGATACTGCTGGATTGTAACTCCTATGACCCCTTAGCTATGCCGACTTGCATCATTAGTCCAAAAACATCTGGGTGTGTGTGTCAAAATCTAGTATCACATCTCTGCTGTGAAGAAAAGCGCTTAGGGCCTAAATCTGTCCTATGTACTTTTTGCCACAGCAGAGATTACATATCAAATTTTGTCTGGCTAGCAGTTTTTAAAAATGCATGGGAAGAGATGCTGCAGGAGTAGAAGAATTCTGAGTTTCTCATCCACCTGTTCTTCAGTCAAAATCACATGGAACTACACCCCTGCTCTCTATCTTCTTCATCTGGGGGCAATTCCATGTACATGATGGAAACAAATATTCTCAAGTAGTTGCTTAGATTAAGCAGCTGCAATAACTTTTCCTTATATCTTTTTATTTTTCAACTAACAATGCAATCCTAGCTCAAAGGGTTGTAGTGGTTTCGGAGTGGGCGAAAGCCTCTTGTGCTGCCACAACTGCCTTCGTCCAAGCAGGACCCATTTGTGCTGGCTGATCTCAGATGTCTGCTGGCAGAAGGATCTGCTGTGTGCTGGCCAAGATCAACCAGCAAACGAACCAAAAAAAGAGAGAGAGAGAGAGAGGAGAGGTGCAGTGAGGAAGGACCTGAATTAAACTGGATCCAAACCTCCTCCAGCCCAAAGATGCAGCCGGGTAGTCCTTAAGGAATTGCCTAGCGTACTTAGGTTGAGAGGAGTTTGAATTTAGCACACCTTCAGTTGGCCCTCAGGAAACGTAGTAGCTAGGATTGTGCCTTAAACTGGCTGTTTCTACCACAAATGGACGTTTTTCTGTCACTTCCCATTTCTTGCACTGAAAAAAAATGTTGTTCAGCCTGCTTCATTTCCGAATGAAAAATACATGCCACATTTTCACTTGGGAAATGTGAGTATACTAAAATCGGATGTTTTGCAAATTGTAATTCTTATATCTCCCAGCCGAGACTTTTGAGTCAAACTGTGGACAAGCCAAGTGAGGCCAAAAGTATATACATCACAACAGGCCTCCAGGTATATTTAATATTTAGTAATATGTAATAATCTTAAAACTGCAGAGCTGGCAGGAACCCTATGGAACATCAAGTCCAGCCTCTGTCAAAGAGGCACAGTGGGGAATCGAACTCCCAACCTCCGGCTCCACAGCCAGAGACCTAAACTACTGAGCTATCCAACAATGTTTTGGACTACAGGTCCCACCAGCTCTTACCACTGGTCATGTTGGGTGAGGCTAATGGGGGTTGCATACTAAAACATTTGAAGGCTGGAGATTTCCCGTGGTGAATGCCCAAATTAGCAGCACTGTTCTATAGGCGCTTTTCTTCATCCCTTACTCTGGTACATGATATCATTGGTACATGACCCCACCGTTGCAAGTGAGAATCTGTGACATTGAATTTGGACTGGGGAATGGGCAAAACTGCAGCATGTCATGACACACATGTTATATCATATTACATGAGAGAGAGGGAGGAGGAGGAGATGCCTGGCTGCATCTTTTTGTCAAAAAAAAATGTGCTCTGTAACTTTTCATTCCAGTCTGAATTTATTTAAAACTTATTTCATTGGTTAAAATTTACTGTTTCAGCTTCCAGCCATTCCCTAATCCATAAATTTGTCCCCTTTATTTACCTATCAATTTTCTTATCTGATAAATAAACCAAACGTGTTATGAATCCCAACATCTCGAATACAACATTTAGAATTTTCCAACATACACATTTTGTTACATGGGAATTAAAAGAGGAGCATGAAATCATTTGTGATTCTTAAGTGGCAGCTTGATGGCCATCTGTGAGTGAGGCAAATGAAGGCTCACAAAGTAAGAAACAAATCAGACAGAAGGGGGAGATATTGATCTACATTTTCTACATCATAATGTGACCTATAGCTCATTCCTTTGTGTATGGCTTCAGAAATGAAGTCCCACACCACCAAGGCTTTTAAGCAAGCATATAAAACTTCATTCAGGATATAGTTTCTTTTAGAACCTATACATGTACCTATACTATCTAAGCATCTGGTTACATCCCTCAGTGAACAAGGACAGACAGCAGCTTCTTAGAATATGAAAATCTTGTATATATTTGGTAAAGTACATAACACAGACTTACAATAGTCAGATTTCCTCCTCCTCCTCCTTGAGATACCTACATACAAGAACCCTCCAGGCAGCAATTTCCTGTTATATGGAATGCCTTTTCATTACATACATGGAACCATGTAACAGAATGTTCAAGACAGAGAATCGACAGCACATAAAGATGCAGATAATTTACATGACATTGTTGAAAATGTTGCTTTTCTTATTGATTTATATGTTCTGAGTTATCATTTATTACACTTTCCCCCCACTCTCCCTAGGGAGCTCAGGGCAGCACACAGTATCCTCTTCTTACCCAGCAACCTACTGACATGGTTTAGACTGAGAGATATTGCTCACTGAGCACGTTCACTGCCTCTTTGGTAATCTGGATGAAGGTTTTTCCAATCTGAAGCTGCGACTACATTGACAAAATATGCAGGAAATGCTTCAGGACTGGGATGGTCTGATTTGCATTTTTTTTTTCATTGATTACATGATGTAAAATCACATGTGAATCAGCTTGGAGTCCCCTCTCCCTCCCACCCATAGTTTTTCCCTCCACCACTGTGACTTATTCCTTTTTCCACAGCAGATCCATTCACAGCAAATAAAGCAGTGTATTCATTTAAACCAAATGCAGAAAACTGTGTGCTTTGGTTGGTGCAATGGTGCAGTGGATGGGTGAGCTAAATACTGGCATTTCTTTCTTTTTTAAAAATAGCTTGGTGCCAGCATTTTTGTGCGAAGGAAGGAAGGAAGGAAGGAAGGAAGGAAGGAAGGAAGGAAGGAAGGAAGGAAGGAAGGAAGGAAGGAAGGAAGGAAGGAAGGAAGGAAGGAAGGAAGGAAGGAGACCCTTGTTTACAGCTTATTCAGGCAGTTCTTCTATAACCCCATCTCCTGCAGGGCTACAAGAGCTATCTTAACAAACTGCAAAGGCTGTTGAGCCAGTTTCCTCCTCTCTCCTTGTGTGGCCAGTTAGTGCAAATAGACCCAGGAAACATGAATTCCTCAGTGCGACTTCACAGTGCATCCACCTTTTTCTCACTGTGCAGTTACACCCTGAATCAGTTGCTCTACTATCATACAAGGGCCAGGGAGTCAATGATCCTCCAGATGTAGTTGGACTTCAGTCCCCATCATTATTTGCCAGTCTGGCCAATGATGAGATATTATTATAGTTAATTGTTCATGAACATCTAAATGGACACAAGTTCCTAGCTTTGCACTACACCATACTCCAAGTTATGAAGTGATCCACAGTTTGGTCAGAATACTAGAGCATAGGAATGCTCTTAAAAGAAGACATTCAAAATCCATATTAGAGTAATGTCTTTCACTAGCCCAACATAAACTGGACTACAGAGAAACTAGACAGTTTTTATATTTACAAGGCTAGTGATAATTTTAGATGGTATACTAGGGAGAAAAGTCAATAGAGTCAATGGGATGGCTTTACCTAATAGTTGAGGAATAATATTCCAGCTTCAGATGAACACTCCAATTAACACTCCTGCTGCTGAATGACTATATTTGGTATTCTCCAGCCATTTTGCTTTAATTTGCTATTTCCACCCATAGTTTATATCCCAACAGGAGAGAGTGCAATGTAGACTATTGTTCCCCTTGTTTTTCTTTCAGATTTTCCCTCAGACCTACTTGTTTAGCAAAATCTTTTGTTTAACCCTTGATTCATCAACACCACTCATGCAGATTTTAAGTTTATATAAATAGCATTTTTGGTGTATTTACCCTTGTTCACCATGCTTCTCCTTTTCCACTACCTTCTTCCTGTTGGAATTTAGACTAAGTTTCTTGAGACTTCTCCTTTGTTTCTATTACTTCATAAATTATTAACTTATATTTATATGCATTAAATCTGGTTGGGTATATTGACAGCATTGGCTAAAATCCGATTGTGGCATAGTAAGACACGACTAGAGTCGGCCCATTAAATTAATGGAATTGACAGAGGAGTTGGCTAACCAAATCCCCGCTGATTCAGTGGGCCCACTCTAGTTGTAACTTGCTACTAAGCAGCCAAATGTAGAACAGCAGCGACACCTGCGGTACTTTTTGATGTGAGATCCCCTATTAAAAATATTGGGTTTTTTGTTTTGTTCTTCAAAAGCACTAAAGGGCTGGTGACTGGGTATTTAAATAGTAGTGACCAAAATCCTATTGGTGTTTTACATGTGTGAAAGAGGAATTGTGTAAATTGCTGTGATTAACGGATGAAGTGCCAGACATCTGACAAGGAGAGGGAGAGAGAGACTGTGGACCTGAACAGTAGAAGGTGATCTTTGTTGGGGAACAGGCCACTGGGTCTTGACTTTGTGTAAACTAACTAGAACAGATAGATCATAAAATCACCTAGTTATGGAGGAGGGCTCTCTTTTTGTTGGTGAGTCTGCAGTGATATGTGGAGGCACATTCAGACTGCTATCTTCTAACACTTACTTGGAATTAAAACTCATTGAACTACATGAACATTACTTCTGAGTAGCTATGCTGGGATTATACTGTAAAAAGCATCTTAATTGATCCATATATATTAGACATGTTAGATATGTGTTTTCGGTAGGTGCAAATGCCCTTTAAATAGTTCAGGTGTGCGATTCTATCTCTTTGGTAACAACATGTCTTTCCCACGTTTTCCACCTGGACTATAGCCATATATTTTACCCAGCTGTCTCCTTGCTTCTGGAGGCAACCACTAATAATCTGTACAAATCCTAAACTATATCATCAAAAAGGTACAGAAGACTGTTATGTCAGCATGCCACATTAAAGCAACTGCCAGCTACAAGAAAGATGTTGCTGTCTGCACTGTACATTAAATAAAATAAATGGCAAAGGGTGTTGTGCTATAAGCATTCATATCTGAAACAGGTTGGTGCAGTAGAAAAGCAAATTACATTCAGAAAGGAATAAGAAATTATATTATTCTTCTGTAGAAGAAGTTTTCATTCTGTGTGCTACAATATCTTTGTTGGGTTGCATGTAACATACATTTCTTTAAGTAGTTTTCATCTACAACAACATTTTTAGCAATGAGCTCCTCAGAGCCCTGCTTTAGGTGTGATATTTGTCTACTGGCAAACCTGTTGCAACTGGGGAATTCCCTAAGCTTAACAGATAACTGAGGAAGAAACAGTGTGGAAAGAGGGGGATTAAATGGCTGCTACAGTTTAAATATCCAGTGTGATGTGGCGGATAGAGTGACAGACTAGGACTCGGGAGGCCTGAGTTCAAATTCCTGCTCAGCCATGGAAACTCACTGGGGGTGTGGCAGTGGTAATACCACTCCTTAAATATGACACCTTGAAAGCCAGTTCTCTGTAAACCAGTTTTGACTTGATGGCGCATAGTAGCAGCAACAGTTCAAAGACTTAACTACAGCCTAGTAAATAGCCACTGAGCAACTAATTCATGGCAATTGAGAAATGCTTCCTGGAAATAGGAAAGGAAGATCTGATTTGTTTCATTTTGTTTTTCCCCCCTCTTTTTAGTGCAATGTACCACAAGGGGGTAGAGGGACGTGGTGGCGCTGCGGGTTAAACCGCAGAAGCCTCTGTGCTGCAGGGTCGGAAGACCAGCAGTCGTAAGATCGAATCCACGCAACGGAGTGAGCTCCCGTCGCTTCTCCCAGCTCCTGCCCACCTAGCAGTTCGAAAGCATGCAAATGCGAGTAGATAAATAGGTACTACCTCGGTGGGAAGGTAACGGTGTTCCCTGTCTAGTCGCGCTGGCCACGTGACCACGGAAACTGTCTTTGGACAAACACTGGCTCTACGGCTTGGAAACGGGGATGAGCACCGTGCCCTAGAGTCGGACATGACTGGACAATTTGTCAAGGGGAACCTTTGCCTTTACCTACCACAAGGGGGTATTTTGAAAAGCAGTGGCCAAAATCCTGTTGGGATTTTATATGGTCCCAAGAGGAGTTGTGCAAATTGCTGTGGTTAGCTGACAAAGTGCTGAACAAACAGGCTAGTGCAAATTTAGGTAGGACATTTTTTTTGTTTTTAAAAAATGCTAGGTCCTGGCTCTCTTCTTTTAGCACTAGCATGATCTGCAGATAGGAGGTGACAAACTTTCTGCTGATATTTGCCAATCAAGTTTGTGTTAAAGGCACAGCAGGACACAAAGCATTTTCCCCCTGGTCATTTCTAATGTGGACTAGCAACTTTTTTGGACCTAATATAGTTGACAGATGTTCTATTTAAAAACACCAAATTAGGAGGACCTCAGTGTATAGAGAACAGAAAGTCCCTACTTCTTCTATAATTAGGAATATTTTTTGATTAGGAATAAAGACTGGTCACCACCACTGATCAATCACCAATATGAAGTGTTGAATGTGCTGAACTTTAACTTCCCAAGAAAACGTCTAGAATGCTTCATCACCTGCCATTGCAACGCTTCATATCAGAAAAGGGGAAAATTACTTTTTTCCATTGCAGCCCCTGGAACAACCAAGTGGTTATGCTGTGAATAACACCAAAAGAGGAGCTTTTCCCATCTCAGCTTCATATTAAAATGAAAACATCCTCCCCAAGACCTATCCAAACACTTACTGTCACATGATAGTGCCTTATGCAGCCTGATCACTCCCATTTTGCTCCCCTTGTATGCCACGCGTGAAGCTTCAATAAAGCTGAATTTCCCATCTATGTAAATGTCTTCTGCCATGACACAAATATTAATGAGTTTCCAGACAAGCCAGGACTAAAAACAAGCTGGATCTTTGATCTTCAACATTTGGGAACAGTAGAACATACTAGTCAGGTTTTGTGTGCATGATCCTTGTTTATATGAAGGCTTATTAAGCCAGAATAGATGGTTTACTGTGATATGGGAACATGAAAACATAAGAACAAAGCTAACTTATGCTGAGTAAAACTATTGGTCCAGCTAATCTTGTGTTGTCACCTCTGACGATCTCTGGCATGATTCTTTCCTCACCTCTCCTGGAGATGACTAGTACTCCCCAGTGATCTCACATCCAAATATTAACCAGGTCCGGCCCTACTTCTAAAATCAGCCCAGATAAACTATGTTTAGGTAGTATGGTGACTGTCACAGGGACATTGTCTCCGCATATCGCATATAAGGAAAAACAGGCTTTTAAACAAAGCCTTGATACAAACTTTATATCATAAATGCTTGGTTTTCTAAGTTACTAAATATCTCTGTTGTAGCAGAAGTAGTTTACATAGACGGGAATAAGCAACGGTGTGTGTGAAAAAACATATTAGGCTAGGCATCTATTTATTTATTTCATTTTATTTATGTACTACTCTTGCCCAAATCTGGGACTCAAGATAGGGTATGTGTAGCTGTTGTGGCCAGAAGAGTCTCCTTATATTGGAAACAACATCAGGGAATAAGACATCAAAATAAACTCAATGATATTGAATCTACCAGAAAATAAAGTATATCATATTTACATAAATAGTGAAGAAATGTGCAGGGAAACAATTGGACTGAAAAGGAATTGAGCCTAGTAGTTAAGAAATGTAAGGAACAGGAAGTTCAGATGCAGTTTGACAGTATATCCCGCTACTGCAACAATGGTTGCTGCAGGACAAGGACATATTCCATAATGGTCAAAATTGCCTTTCAGTGAAAGATCAACTGCTTGATCTCTATGGATCAAGCAGTTGTCAGATTTTTTTATTTTTTAGTGGTATGGACTTGGTTCTTGAACCACATATAAGAATATTCTAATCATTGCAAGAGAGATGGGGGAAGAGTTTAAAAATATTGTATACAAGAGGAGATACTTTTAAAAAATCAGTCAGTAAGGACAGTTTGATAATTTACAGAAGTGCTCCTAATGTTTCTTTTCTATTGCTTATCAAGTAGTAGTTTTTAAAAATATCAAGCCTTTTTCATTGTAAAAATATAAAACTTACAAAATAATAAAGCAGAACAGCCATCGAAATATCTGAGAAGAAAACTCCATTTGGTAGATATGATTAAGCAATAACAATATCTGAGAATGCTGAGTTTAGAAGAACCTCATGTACATGAAAATATTCATTGACAGTTATCTGGTAATGAGAAATAAGATGGAAAAGCGAGCATAAATGAAAGTAAGCAGGTACCCATTAACTTACCTGATTAATCCTTTTATTGGCAGACATTATGGAGTTGTCATCCTGTGGATGAAGACTGTGAGGTTATTGCAGTTCACAGTGATCTACTAGTTGGGCAGCTTCTCCCTCGGTTGTAAACATAATTGTCCCTTGAAAACAAGCCACAGCATTAATGCCAACTGGTGACAAACTGGCACAAAGCTCATTCTGATAAGAGAGCAGCGAGAGACTATAGCAGGATGGTGCCATGATCACAGCACAATCCTTCTCTGTTTTTATTCTCTGAAGGTGTGCGTTTTGGTAATGCTGTTATTACTGACATTGCCCAAACATACAGTTAGAAATGTAACCTTTCCAAATAAAGTTGAAGATTTTTGAAAGTTTCTTATGCACTGTTACTTGGTAGCAAGTCCATTCAGCGCTATTTATAGCTTTTGACTAGGTTACATAGAGGCCAGAATCCTATAGCTGATTTACTCTTGTGTAAGGGAAATCATACCAAGTCTCGGTGGCAAATTGCCTCTTATTAATAAGGTGCTGGTTGTGTTCACGGATATATGTTCACTTGCGTGATCATGTGTGTGCATCCAGGAGTACAACCATCACCTTGTTAAAAAACAGCAGTTTGCCACCATGATTAAACATGATTTCTTTAAACCAGTGTAGATTGGTAATAGAATTTTGTCCAGGGGCTCTTTAATAAATACTAATTTCATTGGTATTACTATTACAAATGACAAAATATACAAACCATATGCAAATCCATACAACAGGTTATATATTATTATATTCAATTAGTTATATGAACATTCATAACAAATAAAATATTATTTTTTTACAATACTTTTTAGAGTATTCAGAATGTCACAATGGTGACATTTGCTCTCCTTTGTTCCAGTAGCATGGATATTAAGTTTTTATTCCATAAATGCAGGAAGATTCCATTCATGGAAGGAGTGTTGTGTTCATAGAATAACTTCTTCCATGACTGAAAGAAACTCTTTTGGCAATAGAAGTCCATTCTGTGAACTGAGCCAAAATTTAAATTCTAAGCCATTGATATATTAATCTAAAAAAATAATAATGAAAGGAATTATTTCCCATTCACTACAGCTGCCTGTGCCCCTTGAAAAATCCCTCTAAAAAAGTTCAGAGGACCCTTCTAAACAATGTCGAAATGGGATTTGGAAGGCTGCTGGATAGATAGTGGAAATGGAATATCCTTCCATACAGTTCCTTAACTTGCATCACCTTAGACCTATATCTCTGTTTTACGGTCAGATCTCCTTGTGTGTTATTATTTTCTCAGAGTTACATTGGCATTTCAAAACTTTCCATCTTAATTAATTAAGGAGTCCGTCTCAAACAATACAGCTGTATTCAGTTTAGGTTGCTATTAGGGAACATTGGGTGTATTGATTTTAATAAGAGCACAAAAGGACCCTTCAGGTCCTTTCAGGACCCTTTGGGGCCATGATTTAATCCATGCATACGTGCTGTGGTGCATGTATGATTTATCATTTTGCACCTTGTTTAGCTAAGATCAAGAGTGCAGTTTGTTTGGGGTTGGTAAAGTCAAAACTGCAACAAAACTCGTGCTTTCAACTTCATAACCCCCTCATCAAAGGAAAAATTGGATGGGCAGGGAGACATGCATAAGCAATCATGTTTATACATGAAGGAAAGTATTATATTTGGCTTCTAATAAATAAATATTGCAGTGAAAGGATCAGAAAATTAACAGCCACAGAATTCTCTGTTGGTTTCTGTCTTTCCTTCTTTCTTTAACTTGGTACGATAGCTTGATGAAAATAATGGTGGAGCTGTATGGTTATATAAGGAATCTTTCTGCTATTACCTGAATTTAATTTCCTAACAGAATATATATACCAAGAAAATGTTACTAGATCCATAGATACCATCAAGCAAAACTAGGACGTGGCAAGAAATATAATCACCTCCAAAGACTGGAGAACAGAAGGACCTTTTCTTGCACATTACTGGAACTGTTTTCCTGATCCGCTGACCTGTCCATGTATTTTTCCAAGTTCTTTTGCAGAACCAATTGAGAGTGAAACCCAGTGCTACTGGTGATAGGGTCAGGTTGCCAAAGGACAAAAGAGAAAAGATATAAGGGGAAATTAACTCACAGCTCATGAATGAGCTAATAAGACAGATATCTTTCAACGATAAGCTTAAGATCCTTCTGACCCACTTCCCAAGAGTGACTGCCAGCCAAATGGATTTTTGAAAAACCAAATGATATTTGATTCAGGCAAGGGGAAATAGGAGCCTTTTAGCAACAATGTGTACATGGGGAATGTTGGGCTAGAAGCTTTTTTCCTACAAGCCAGCTGTTAGGAAATGCCCACCCTTAGCCCTCATGCCTATTGGGCAACTCTCAGCAAGACTGAAATGAACTTTCTGTCTACTACACTTCAACCTGATGGTTTATTGGTTTATTGGTCTGTTTTTTAAATTTGTAATGCCGCCCAGAGTAGACCTTTGGTCTAGATAGGCGGGGTAGAAGTCTAAATAAATAAATAAATAAATAAAGTAAGGGCAGCTTGTGGTCTGAACACAGGGAGGACCTGACCCCCAAATTTTGGAGCATGGCATTACTCTGGTTTCAGTCATGAATCAGCAGTGCTTGATAGGAAAATGTCTTCACTCTTTTCTGCAGAGCAACAAACCCAAGGTTGGGGACCACTTGGGTTTGCAGACCCACAGGGCTCCTCAGTGCAGCAGGACTAGTGTACCATGTTCTGGAATACAACTAAAAAAAAGATGGGTATTTTGTGATCCTGGACTGCACATCCCATCCTTTCTTGTCATTGGCCATGTTGGCTCACATTAGTGGGAGCTTTGAGCCAGCAATGTCTAGAGGACTGCAAGTTTATGGTCTAAAGCACTGGTCCCCAATCTTGGGTTCCCAGATGTTCTTGGACTACAACTCCTAGAAGCCTTCACTACTAGCTGTGCTGGCCAGGATTTCTGGGAATTGTAGTCCAAGAACATCTGGGAACTCAAGGTTGGGAACCACTAGTCTAAAGAAAACAGAGATGGATCAGAAATACTGTAATAAACATTGCCATTTGAACTGTGTTGCCCAATTATGTAATTGCACCACCGGCACAGTTGTCTGTGGTCATTTTATCAGCTTGACAGTTTGTTTGTTTTCTAAAGGACTTAACTTTGATAATTCTTAAAATATGGATCCCTAGATTTTCTCATTTAGTAGCTGAAGCACTTACTTTCTTAAAGCAATAGTTAAAGCAAGGCAATTTTACAGAGCTGTCATTTCTGCCAAGAGCACTGCCTTATTTTTAAAGGAACCCCTATAGAGCATATATGGTGGGATTTCAGTTCCCTCTTTCCTCTCCGAAAATATACATTGGGAAGCAACCTGAAAATGGGTGGCAATACAGAGATTTGTAACATGAGTACAGCCTAGCCTGGGCAGTGATGTATACAGCTACCTGGGTATTGCTGCTCTTGCACCTCTGGTAACATGCGGTCTGGCTAAATAGCAGCTTACTTTTATAGGGCCTGGTGATTTAATCATAGAATATCCCAAGCTTTCCTACTCGGTTTCCAACAAAGAAAAGGCAACAGGACGTTGGATGAACAGGACAGAAATTATTGTTTGGTTTAAAAATGCTTGAAAGAACGAGAGAAGGAGCATGCATCTGCTCTTCAAGTTCCAAAGTTTTAATATAAAAATATATCTAGATACTCATGTGTTTGTAGAATATATTTAAAAGATTTAATAAAATAGATTTATGTAAAAATACAATTGATCAGACATTTTGGCATCAAATGCCAGCTTCACTCAAAAACACAGGCTCTACTTGTTTCTGTATCTATGTGCATGATTAAAACTGTTGTTTCACAGCAAAATGTCTCCTTTTATTATTATATACATTATTTTTACAAAATTCTTTAAGTAATAATGTTTGTGTGCTGTCAAGTCAGTTCTGACTTATGATGACCCTTTCCAGGGTTTTCTGTGAAGAACATATTCAGAAGTGGTTTACTATTCCCTTCTTCTGGGGGTGCTTTGGGGGACTGTGCAGCTTGCTCAAGGCCACACACCCTGGCTCTTCTCTCTGAAGGCACAGTGGGGAATTGAACTCCCAATCTCTGGCTTTGCGATATATACACTTTAAAATATTGTTTAAAAGCATTGGGGTGTATGTATTTTTAAAGAAAACTTGAGATAGACTTTTTTGTTTTCTTTTAGACATACAGTAGCTTCAAAAGAATTTTTTTAAAAGAGCTACAGCTCATATCTCTCTAGTCCTAAAATTGGAGGCATTTTCACACATGCTGCTTCCCTGACTACCTCTAATCCTTTCTCACACTCTTTGTGTCACACGTGAAAGTTGGTAATGCAAAAGGAAATGAGGATGAACAGATAGTTCAAGAAGCTTCAGTTACAAAGACAGAGGTGTGTGTAGAGACCATTACCGGCTGTCCTTGCCCTATCTGTAGATCCAGGTAAAAACCAGGCTCAACTGTATTTGACTTCTGAAATCAGAGACATGTTCAGTATGGTATAGTAGCATCACTGGAGTGCTCCAATTTCAGTGGTGATATCTTCTGTTTAAAGTGCTGTTGTCTCCTAAAAGCTGTACTTGGATGTAACCCCCAGTGGAATGTAATTCTCAGTAAACACCCATTGCAGTGTGCTATACATTCCTCTGAAAGCAGTGGGATAGAGTTGCAACCAGTTTTACTTGGGTCAGGGCCACAACATGGAAACAGTACAGAGCAGGAAGGGTATAAACTTGAAGCTCTTGCATGAAATATAGTATTTTTAATTGACATCAAGATTTTAAATATGCTAGTAAACACAGAAGTCAAAGGGAGAGAGTATAGGTCTGCTAAACCTGTGTCATTATAAGGAGTACTCTTTGGGGTTAGGTGGTGTGATTGATCAGTTTTCAGTAAAGGATATGTGGTACTGCATTCAAAGGCTGGCACTCTAGTGCAATGTTAATTGTTCATTTCAAGTCCTTTACTAGACCTCTCAAAGTACATTTTAAAGTCTTCCCTGCTTGAAAAAGAAAAGTCGCAATTTTTTTTTAAAGGACATTTTGGATGATTAAGCGATTGCGTCTAGTATGAGAAAAGCTGCATTTTTTCCCCTTTCACTAGCCTGAGGAGGGTTCTTTTAAGGACTGACAACATAGAATGGAAATTAGTGCCTGGGAATGGAGGTGCTAACTTGAGATGGGGAAAAAAGAAGTGAAAAGAATTAGTATTTGCAGCCTCTGGACACTGGCACTTGGGGAGAAATATCCTGGTGGTGACAAGACGGCAGTTCCTTGCAAGTATGGCAGCCGATCCTTGATAATGCTCGCCTTTATTTCAGTCACATTCACTGGATTCTCTCTCTCTAGTGCCTTCCCTATGCTCCTCTCGTCTCTTTTATAGCTCTCATGAAATGCTTGCTTTATTAGGATTTTTCTAAATGCACAGCTCACCAGGGACTCTATAAAGGCCCTCTATTGTAACAGGACTTAAAAACTGGTCCCCTCCCAAACCAGCTCAGCTCTTAGGTGCTAGCACATGAGCAGTTTTTTCTCTGCTTCTCCTCTTAGCTTGGGCAGCATTTTCCCATCACACTGTACGAGAATAGCCTGGGCAAAAAAGCAAAAGAAAACAAAAAGATTTATTCCCAGCAGAAATAGGTGTATGTTATTCACATTATAAATCAAAGCCAGGCACCTCATTAACCGAAAGAAAACAACGTAAGAAATGTAGCTGTTTTTGGCAAGATACTCATGTTAATTTGTTTCAGCATGTATAGCAGAAAAAAATAAAAAATGTAAGGGTTGTGGCACATTGAAGGTTAACAGAATTATTTCAGTGTGAGCATCTGTTAATTACAAGCTTCTTCCTCAGGCACTAAAACAGATTTAAAAGCAATAAAAAAATACAAACCTACAAAATACAAACCATCCCATTTTTTAAAAAACCCTCTTAGACAGACAGCCATTAAGGGAAAGCCTGCCTGAGGAGAAAGGTCTCTGCCTGCTTGTGGAAAGACAGCAAAGATGAAGCCAACCTAGCTTCCTGTGGGAGGGAGTCCCAGAATCTGTGAGCAGCAACAGAGAAGGCCCTCTTCCATGTCCCCACCAAGCACGCCTGTGAGGGTGGTAGGACCAAGAGAAAGGCCTCCCCTGATTATCTGGGCAGCTCAAAAAGGGAGATGCGGTCCTTGACATAGGTTGGACTCAAGCCATTTAGGGCTTTATAGGTTAAGACCAACACTTTGAACTGTGCCCGGAAACGGATCAACAACTAGTAGAGCTGCTGTAACAGAGAGGTTATGTGACCCCTGTGACAAGACCCACTTAACAATCTAGCTGCAGCGTTTTAGACCTGCTGAAGTTTCTGAACACTTATTATGGGCCACTCCATGTAAAGCATGTTATAATAATCCATTTGGGATGTGACTAAGGCACTGTGGCCAGATCAGACATCTCCAGGAATGGGTGCAGCTGGCACACTAGTTTTAACTGTGCACATGCACTCCTGGCCACTGCCCAAACCTGGACATCCAGGCTCAGAGGTGAATCCAGGAGCACACCCAAGCTGCATACCAGGGGGATTTTAACTCCATCCAGCTCAGTCTGGATCCCTGTTTATTGATCTGACTTTTGACTTACCAGGAGCACCTCTATCTTGTCTGGATTAAGTTTTAATTTATTCATCTTCATCCAGCCCATTACTGACACCAGGCACCGATCTAAATCCTTGAATTTAGATGAAAAGGAGAGATCAAGTTGGGTGTCATGCACATACTGGTGACACTGAACCACAGCACTCCAGACAGCCTCTCCCAGTGTTGTTGTTGTTGTTGTTGTTGTTGTTGTAGATGTTAAATAGCATGGGGGACAAAACAGAATGCCGAAAGACGCCACAAGCCAATGGCCAAGGTATCAAACAGGAGTCCCCCAGCACCACCTTCTGATTTCTCCCCCCCCCCAAGGAACAACTGGAGCCACCATAAAACACTGCCTCCAAGTGCCATCCCAGAGAGATGGTCCAGAAGGATAACATGATCATTAATATTGAAAGGTGCTGAGATATGCAGCAGAACCAACAGGGACACACTTCTTCTGTCCAATTCCTGGCATAGGTCAACCACCAAGGTAACCAAAGCAGTATCCATCCCATAACAAGGTCTGAAAACAGATGGAAATAGAGCTAGATAATCTGTCTCATCTAAGAACCTCTGGAGCTGAGAAGCCACAACCTACTCTAGCACCTTGCCCAATGGAACAGAGGCTGACCAATAATTACGCAGTACTATGGGATCCAAGGAAGGCTTTTTATTACTGCTGCCTCTTTTAAGCATACTGGGATCCTGCTCTACTGCAAGGAGGCATTCACCACTCCTCCCACCCACTCAACCTCTCCTTCTGTGGCAGTGTTTATAAGCCAGGATGGGCAAGAGTCCAACAGACATTTGGTAGCCTTCACCTCTCCAAGGGTCCTGTCCACATTAACAGACTGCAAACACTGAAATGTATCCATTAATACAGGACAAGCAGGGGCCATAGTTACATCCACAGGGCCTGTACCAGCTATAGCATTCAAGTCAGAGCAGATCCAAGTGATTTTGCCTGCAAAGTGACATATTCTTCACAGAGGACTACAGTGTCGCCTGTGTTCTTTTCCTGTAGGTCAGCATATACTAAGCCCTTGACCACTTGAAAGAGCTCCGCCACATGTTTCTGTGCAGACACAATGGTGGTAGAGAAGAATGGCTTCTTCACTGCCACGGAGTAGACCTTCCAATGGGCCCTAGCCTGCATTCAGTCAGATTAACTCTGAATTTTCTGTCATTGTTGCTCTATTTTCCATTGTACTCATTTCATTGCTGCCAGCTCTCCAGTAACCCAGGGGGACCGTTTGACTCCACTTCATTAAAGAGGATGCTTAGGAGTGAGTGTGTCCAAGAGGATCCACATAGCGCTCTATTTTGTGTCACACTTGGAACCACAGGAGGAGTCACATGTCAAGAGATGTGGGTGCCTCCAGCAGAATACAGCAACTTTTTTTTTAGTGTTTCTTCCTTCCCTACACTTAATACATCATAACTTTCCCTAAATCATCCCCCCCCATCTTATTTTTATTCTGAAATTGCACATCACCGAGGCACACACGGAGGCACTGCCTCTGGCAAGGTACCTGGTCTAATATATCTGCAGGTGGAGGAGCCTGAAACACAGTCAGGGAGCCCAAGGGTTTTATCTCCCAGCAATTCTTCTTCTACCTCCAACAGCCTTTTCCAGTCAAGCTGTCAGTCAAAGTGCTGATCACAGTCACATCCTGTCATCAACAGTTAAATTGTTGTGCTCAAGTGGAGTTGCATAGGGCAGAATAACCCCTTAGCATGCCAAAAATTGTGGCTAAATTTGGTGTGTTAATATATATAGTGTTAAAAACCCCTCGTCCTTATTTCATCTGTTCAATGTGCATTGGAATCTGAATAGAACCCACTTCAGCTGTCTCTTTTTCAAATCTTCCTTTGTAAGTTGTTTTCTCCATATTGGTTAGTTTGAGATCTGTAACAGAATGTCCTGGAAGGTTAAGGTGTTCTGAAATGAGTAGTTTTGTATATGTTGGCAGCCGTGATGTGTTGTACGTGGGACTGCTTATGAAGATTGCTTGGAAATTTCAGATAGTACAGAATGTAGCTGCTTTTTAGTTCCTAAATAGCTACACTGGCCTGCTTCTGTGTATAGCTGGTAAAACTATAAAATTGTTGATGCTTACCAATAAATCAGACTTCTTCAACTTGGTGCTCTCCATATGTATTAGGCTACAACTCCCAGTGGCTGTGCTGGATGGTGGGGATGGGAACTGTATTCCAGCATATCTGGAGGCAGTCACCAGGTTGGGAAAGGCATACAAGTTTAAATCTTTAGAATCACTCTAGAACACCTTCTGGAGCAGTGGTTCCCAATAACATCTTGGGGCCCACACATTCTTACACCATCTACTTCCTTGAATATGTATTTATCACCTGGGGCTTTGCGCTGACTCCCTTTTCTTGGGACCCCTTTGGAACTGTTGCAATAGGGATGCTCAATCCCAACAGTGAGAACTGGCCAACAAGCATCCTTTTTTCATGGTGTAGAAACTCAGACTAGTTTGAGAGTGAAGCAGTCAAAGGTGAGAAACCCTGCCTGAGATATTTAGGCAGTGGTAGTCCCAAAAAGTAGTATTTTCCATCCCTGGAAGCAATAAGACATTTTTCTTCTGCTCTCAGGGAACAACTAAATGGCAGGAAAAAAGTGTGTGTCTGATCTCACCAGAAAGGGTTGCTTTGCAGGGAGCAATCTCCCTGAAAGCAACCTTTCCATCTGTCAGCGAATCGCTACAGCCTGGTCCCCAAAAGTGGTACCTCTCAGCTGGATTGGGATCAGGATGGAGTGCAATTCCCCATGCATTGTGAGATTGCCAGGAAATAGATCACACCGGAACGCACCACGAGCAATCCAAAATGCAATCTGTCTTCCCATGTGTTTATGCCCTCCCTTAAGAAGTTAACTTCAGATACACATCACACAAACATGCAAGCATCAAAAGAAAACCAATCTGAGTATACCCCAGACATGACAACTGCAATAGAGCTCATTGGTTGTGAAGATGGCCTGAACCCAAAGCACTTGCTGTGACAGAGTGGTCATCTGAGTTGTGGGCCTCCCTGCCATGTACAAACTTCTTTTTCTCCTGTAAGTTCCTATCAAGGGATTTTATAGCCGTTAGCCCGAGCCCAGTTGGTGCCAAGGCAAGCTTCCTTGTAGTGGCTTCATTCTCATCTGTCTCCAGGGAAGTGTCCTCGTAGTAAGCAGCCCCATATCCTGTCATGTGCAGTCCTGTGGCTTCAGACATGTGAAACACGACATACTGTCCTTCTCTGTTACATAACAATTTTACCTGCCTAACAGTTTGTTTTCTAGCACTAAAGTAAATACTGCTTTCCTTCTATATGTAAATAAATGAATTAAATAGTTGCATAACAGAGACTAAGTAAATGCTGGCACTTTTTCCACAGTGTCTGATTAGTAAGCCTAAGCATAGGGTGTCCTCAAAGTACCCTGCTCTGATAAATAGCGTTAAGAAAAGGGTTGCTTTTGGTTATCTCCCTGAGAAACAAGAGATGGGTTTGGGATCTTCCACAGCAGTAGCAGCAAAAGCACACGTTACATCTCACATGAGTTGGTGGCACCTAGTGCATGTTACAAAATAATGGCCATCCCGTAAAGAGAGTCCAAAACACATGCATCTGGATTGGTCTGTATCAACAAATGAGGTCTTTTATAACATGAATGGCTCTTAACTGCCTATTCACAACCAAGCTATCCACAAATTTTTGGCATAACAACAGGAGTACAACAATATATTATTCCTGGAAAAAATCCATTTTTTGTCCCAGCTAATGTGTGACTGCAGCTAGCTCAGAGGAAACAGGGGAGCCTGAGGAGGTGGTATGTAATGTTATATATCCTGTTATTTGGAAAGGCTTTACAACACCACTGCCCATTTGGCATAACCATGCAGGCTTGTGCTAAATAGTCCATATACACAGATTCTTCTCTGTTTGCCCTCTTAGTGCTCTACTTTTTTTATACACCTATGTTTGCAAAGCAACTTCTGTTTACTGTTTCAGCAGACACAGACACAGACACAGACACACACACACACACACACACACACACACACACACACACTTCATCTCACCCCACACGTGGTGGGATGGAATGCGATGGGATGGATGGGGAGATGGTAAGGGTGCCAATCTACCCTAATGATTCTCACTAAGGTTACTGTTTATTTAACACTATTGGATCTCTAGAACTCAGCACACAGCTGGGAAACCTGGGGATCCACTTATTTTTCCGAACTTTCCTAAGGCACACAGCTCCCCAATCCCCACTGATCTGCACGGAGTTCTCACTCTGTGTGTTGTTTTAACTCTGTGGAAATACTGAATCCCCCAGCAGGAGGAGGATCACTTGGGGCGGGGAAGGCATAGCATTTCCCAACTAGACTGCTGCTTTCCTGCCATTATTAGTGCCAGGGAAACTGATTTCCCAGCAGCATTTGATCAGCCCCTATTGACCCCCTCCTAGATTAGTGGGTCTCTGCTATGATTAGCAACAGTTGAATTGCAGAGGAAACTGGGCTACAACTGGAGCCAGAAAGGGCAGCATACATGCCATGGCTTATCTGTCCCTGAAGTAGTTCAACTGTGTTGCATACTGCCTGCTAAACACTATGCCTTCCTATTGCTTTATAACTCTTTGTTCCACTCTGTCACCTATTAAGGACAGTGAGTATCATCTAGTTGTCCCTCCCCTCCTTGGAAAAGGGCAACTAAAGTCTGATTCACACCTACATGAAGCCCACTTGATTGGTTTCTCATCATTTGATGACTAGCGGCTGAAAAGATGTGTTGAGTTCACAGAGAAGTAGGCTTGAATTGATGAGCAAGAATGGCCTTGATGTTTGATCTCTGATGACTCAGTCACACGTATAAGTCACTAAGCTGTGAAAATATCTATATGTGAACCAGCCCTCACCTTTCATTTCATATTTGTATAAATTCTGAAAAGCAGATGGTTTCTATATCTTCTTTGCTAACTTATGCAAGACATCATTTTGGGAAGATCAGATGATGAGTGAAAACAGACACTCAGTAACTAGCAATTATCTGCCACACTGGAACAGCAGGATAGTGCATACACCTTCCACCAAAGGTGGAAATCAAAATGTGTGACCAGAATATATAATTTATTATTTATGTTTTCAGCAGGCAGGAATGATAGAGGGAAGATTTATGGGATGTAACATATGTCTGTGGAGAAATGCACATATGTTCCACTTCACATTGGATTCCCTGCTGCATGTGCAGAGTTGCCAGTTGGAGTGGTTTCCTTTGCAGGAGAGCCAGAAGACATTGCTACAGTAAAATATAGACTAAATAGAGTGATAAGAAAATGGAAATTAATCTTGCACAGGCAGTTTGTAGGTAAATATTATTGAAGCCTCAGCATGGATCTGTAATAGGGCAAACCACAAATACAGCCGAGCATTAACTCCATCTCAAGGCTGCTGTGCATTTACCTAATCATACTGTTGGCTGCCACTGGATATAACTCACCGTAGTGCTGGAAGGAGACCTGGCATCATCATTCCTGCTGTACTGCAGTAGGCTCTATATGGACGTTGGTATTTGTTAGGATAATGTTTTGAGACTATGCATGGTTCTGGAAGGTTGTTGGAAGTGGTGAAATTAGTAATAAACTGGGTAAATTTCTGGTTGCAGTAATGTATTGATTTAAAAAGGGGAAGAGAGAAGAAAAATCATGATATAGCCTATAATCCACAATAGATACATTCCCAGATACAGCAATTCTGGACTGTCCAAGAACAAGTGTATTATAACAATATGGTACAGTCGTATCTGAATCTACTTAGAAGTAGACTGTAGTACATCAACATGGACCATGCTGATCGACTCTGGCAACTGTACTCCAAGAGAGGTAACTAAGCTCAGTGATGCTTACTCTCAAGTAAATGTACATAGGATTGCATTTTTAATTAACTCCATCCAGAAGGGTGACCTTGTTAGTCTGTTGCAGCAAAAAGGAATGTACAATCTCTTAAGGCCTTAACAACAAATTTGTTATAATTTTTTTCTGGTCCATTTAATCAAATATAGAACCAGTTATCCTCAATTAACAATCTTATAGCCTCATTCAAGTTAACAAATACATCATGGCAGAACTTCCATGGACTAGAATACACTTCATCACATTAATCACTTGTAACAGAGGATATATGTGGAGAAACTGGGGAGCATGAAACATAGAATTCATCTACTGGAAACTTTGAAGCTTTCCTGGGAGTTATTGGGAAAGCTGGCCAGAAAGGTGTGACCCATTAGGTACCCAGAACAAGAGCACAATTAACACCTTCAGTTGACCTCCTGTTAAAGAGGATTCAAAGAAGGACTGAGAGGGAATAGACACCTCTAAGTTTAAGGCTCACCACAAACCCCCAGAAAAATGAACTGATCCGTGTTTCATTTTTCCAGTTCATGCCTGGGGGAGAACCTACCTGCTCCTGCCACCACCCTCAAAGGCAGTGAGCCCAGCTTCCCTTCCCAGAGCCAAGCCTGCTGCCTCTGCACATGCGCCCACCACCCGGCTGATAGGCGGGTGCATGCACAGAGGCATTGGGCTCAGCTTCGAGGAGCCAGTCTGCTACCTCTGCGCATGCACCCACCTATTGCAGAAGCTTTCACTTCACTTTCTAGAATTGCCAGTTCTTCATCGCAGCATTCCTCGTTAGTCTTTCAGCATTCCTAGTCTAGGTTAACATTTTCCTTTGACAGTCCCTATTGCAGGGAAATACAGGCACTCTTTCTAAGTGTCTGAAGCCAGGCCTTGCCTTTGGTTATTGTCACTCTTGCAGAGTGAAAAGGGGAGCCAGCTTGCTCAACCAAGTTGGGGGCCAATCCTTCCCCATCTTGGGATGCCATTTCTTTCAAGCTGAGGGCTATGGGTCTACGGAGTCAGCTGGGTTTTCGGTATTCCCAGGGATGGGGGCACAAACGTATTCTTGCCTGAATATTCTTCTGATAGGGTCATACACCAGTCTCCATCTTGAGCTTTTTAATCTAACTAGATTTTATGTTTTTAACATTTGGCTGAGACATTTTGGTTTATTCAGACAAACACACCATCCAAAGTTCTCTGCTGATTTCAAGAGAACTCAAAAGCTTATCTTTTTGGTGATGTTTTTGTGGTCCAATAAAGGTTGTAAGGTAAAGGTAAAGGTTCCCCTTGACATTTAGTCCAGTGGTGTCCGACTCTAGGGCGCGGTGCTCATCCCCCGTTTCCAAGCCGTAGAGCCAGAGTTTGTCCGAAGACACAAAATTAGGTGGAGAAGCTAATACCCTGGAAGACAGAAACAAAATTCAAAATGATCTTGATAGGCTGGAGCACTGGGCTGAAAACAACAAAATGAAATTTAACAGAGATAAGTGCAAAGTACCGCACCTAGGAAAGGGAAACCAAACACACAGTTACAAGACGGGGGATACCTGCCTCAGCAATACTACAAGGAAGAAGGGTCTTGGAATTGTTGTAGATCACAAGCAGAGCCAACAGTACGATGTCACTAAAAAAAAGGCAAATGCTATTTTAGGCTGCATTAACAGAAGTATAGTCTCCAAATTGCATTAGGTACCCATTCCCCTCTATTCAGCACTGGTTAGGCCTCCCCTAGAGTTACCTCTAGAGGTGTTGAGTGCTCCAACACTGGAGGCATTCAAGAGAAATTTGGACAACCACCTGGCAGATATCCTTAGATTTGCGTTCCTGCATTGAGCAGGGTGTTAGACTCGATGGCCTTGTAGGCTCCTTCCAACCTCAGTATTCTATGACTCTGTGATTATTTTTTTGAAGTCCTGTTTTCTTTTTCGCACTGAGAAGGTTGTAAACCATGGGAATTAATAAATTACACATATTCTACATTTTTAAATGAAAAGCTCCAATACAGAGTATGTGCTTGGCATGACTAATATGCCAGATCCAATCTCAGGCATCTCTGCAGGATGTTCAGCAGCCGGATTAAGGAAGATCTCTGCCTGGCATCTTGGAGAGCCACTGCCAATTAGAATAGATCAGATGGGCCATATTAATTAACTAAGGCGATTGTGGTTAAAAGTGGTACAAGAGCAGTGGTAGTGAAAATTCCTGTGTTGAGTGTTGAAAATTCCTGTGCTCAGCAGCATGCTATCAGTATGCATGTTGCTAAGTCAAGTGGATGGATTACGGCCCTGTTGGTATTTGGAGTAGCCGTGGAATCTGTAGTATCATCCCAGCTGGGAAATTCTTTGAGTTGTAGTCCTCAAAAGTAAGCATTCTGAGCTCTGTGTAACTGTCTCTTGACTCCCCAAATGCTCAGGCTTATGAGCAATATGGCTCTTTTGGTTTTGTGCTAAAAGTAGATGAATGGGCCAATTTCATTTCCATTATTTCTCAGGGGTTTTTTTCCAAGTTCAGTTTATTCAGTTCCTGCATCAGTTTTTTTTTTTCAACTTTGGTTCATTTGGTTCCTACATCGGTTTTTAATATACTCTTACAGAATTTTACATGCATTTTTCCTAATGTATTTTGTCTAAAATATGCATTTTTATAACCAATTCCCCCTATATAAATCATTGTTTAAATTATTTTAACCAATTTGTCCATTTCTATGTGCAACTTTCTCTAATATGTGTATTTGTATTACCATTTTTCTATTTGTCCATTTTTATTTTTAAACTTACAGCAAAATCTTGTTTTGTAAATTTACACTGGCATAAACTGGATTTTTGGCATCATAAATAATTAATTTAAACAAATTGAAAGCTTCCTTTCCCCCCTTTCAGCTTCTGAGGCTCCCTGGGGCTGCCTTTTGCTCTTGGGAAGTCTTTGGGAGCCTCAGGGAAGGGAGCCTTTTATAGTCAAAAGTCACCTCTGAATCACCATTGCTTGGGATGGGGGAGACATTATGCAGCTTGTGGGTCACAGGTGCCCCCACAAGCCAGTTTTAAAAGCACCCCAAATATAAGCCAATTAAAGTAATGAAACATGAATTTAAAAAAAGAATAAAAACCAAATTTGACTGCTAAATAAGTTCAAACAAATAGGAGTTGCAATATATTATATATTATATTAAATATATCTGTTATATATATATAATATATTATATTAATATATTTAATCTAATATATTATATTATAATTATTATTATAATTATTATTTTATATTATTTTTATATATTATATTAAATATACAAATATATTTAATATATTGGCTAAAATCCTGTTGCATTGTTATAATATAATGACCAAAATCCTTTTGTCTGTTATGCAAAAGGCATACCTCTTGGAAGTGAATTGGCTCAAGTTAAGAAATCTTTGTAAACATCTGTTGCATCTCGTGTTGTACGATGTGCAAATTAACTGATAATGTCTGTGGCAATCTCTTAACTTGAGGCAGTTTGCCTCCAAAAGTTACTTCTTTTGCATACCAGCACCACAGAATTTCAGTCATTATAGCATAATAAATATAAAATACCTGCGTTCACATTTTTGGCATTGGAATTTGACCTTGGGTCAGTCAAGATAGCCTATTTTGGCTTAGAAGTGAAAGAACATGGTATTGCAGCTACGAGTGCCCTGCAGTTCTCCTTCAGCAGTGACTTCTTTTTAGAATTGTAATTTGAAGGAAAGTATAACATTCATACTTTCAGAGGAGATAGCATATGCCTCATGCATGAAAGTTATAACTACAGAAACATGAGATTGCCTAATGATGACCAGCAAGAGCACACTAAGTGGGATGCCAGGACGTGTAGTCCGGAAAAGTAATTTTTTAAAAAAACTCTATCTAAGTGAATAGCTCCGTGGTTTAGGTATCTGACTGCAGAGCCATAGGTTGGGAATTCAATTCCGCACTGTGCTTCCTGCGAAGTAGAGCAAGCCTGTGTGGCCTTGGGGAAGCTACACAGTCCCAGGGCACCCCCAGAAGAAAGGGACAGTAAACGACATCTGGATATTCTCTACCTGGAAAACCCTGAAAAGGGTCACCATAAGTCAGAATTGACTTGATGGCATATTATTATCATTATCTCAGTGGAACTATCAGCTATTTAACATTCTTAGAGTAGGCAGTTTTCTGTTTCTCAACCATTTGGAATAGAAAACTGTTTTTAGACCTCATTAGGCTTCAAAAGGTACTTTGCAAACACATTGAGAAACTGCCTCTTTACTACCATTTCTATAGTTTTGTTCTGGGAAAACCTACATCGTTCTTTCTTTGTGCCTTTTTGTGCAATGTTATGCTGAAGAATACTATACATATTTGGAAATCTAACTACATTTTTGTTGTTCTTTAGAAGAAGGAAAAAGGGTTTTAAATAACTCCCACTAACTGGTACAAAGCTTGGTACTGTGCATGCAGTTTTTCACTCCAGAACACTCGGACTGAAAAGCTGATATTGTGCTACGCTCCATCGATCACTGTTGCTGTGCTATACCGTTCGCCACCATTGTTTCCCGCCTAGCATTGAGTCACAGTGAGGGCTCTAAGGCAACAAATGAGTTTGCTGTGAGAGGGAGCAGGAAAGAAGTGGAATAAAATGTTTAAAACATGACTCTTTAGGCTGTGAATGTAACTCAGCATTATGTCAGAAAATGCCACACTTGAAGAAAAAAAGGTTGACAAACAATATTTATGATTAATATAGAGAACTTGTGAAGGTGGTACCTGAACTTGTATGTGTGGTTGTAATACCTCTTGTCCCTACATCTATTCCATTTCCACTGCTAATGGGTGCTTGTTTTTCATTGATAGGTTTATGCATTGTATCTGGCTTTCCCGAGATCTTGTATGTTCTTCTTCATGGCCTCTGTGAATGCACACAAATGGGTTAGACTGCGCCTGCACAGGACTCCTCGGAATATTCTAGAGCTTAAAAACATGTGATTAGTAGGACGTTTCCCCGTGGCACGCATGTTCCGCCCGCCCGTAATACCTCAGTTCCTTTTTGCCGCCGCTGCGATCGGGCTCTTTCGTGTCTAGAGCTATTTTTTCCTATTATTCTGGTTTTTGATTCTGGTCTGGTTTATCGAATATCGTTTCTAATCTGTGGAGAATTTCAGCTTTGGACTGACTACAGTATACGGTTATTGGATTTTGGATTGGCTACTGTTTGTTGTTTCTGGGCTATTTGGACCTTCGGACTGCTTACCGGTTGTAGTTATTGTGAACAATTTGGCTTCTGATCTTTCGGCTTTTGATCTTGGACAGACGATCGTTGACGTTTTCCCGTGAGTCTTCCTTTTCCCCCGTTACCCCCCTCCCTTCCTTCTCCTGTTTCCGCCAATTTTTATGGCCTCGTCAGGTCCCTTTAAGCGGTGTACATCGTGTGCCAACAAGATCCCCTTCACGGATGGCCACGACCGCTGTTTATTTTGTTTAGGAGAGAGGCACCAGACTCACTCCTGTCAGGAGTGTAAAAAGTTGACCAAACCTGCCCTTAAGCTCTGTTTGCAGAGGCTTCATTCGTATCTGTGGGAGAAATCACTCACACCTTTGAGCCCATCAACCATGGAGCCTACCTTGACTGCTGCTCCTCCCACTCCTCGTTCCGAGCCCGCTGCTTCATCGGTTCCTGCTACCCCGTCTCTGAGGTCTTCTTCGAAGGCATTTAAACCGAAGAAGTCTTCGGCATTGACGTTGGCCTCGATGTCGAAATCACCATCCGTGGAAGATCCTAAGAAAAAGAAAGCTGTTGGTAAACAGAAGAAGGCTAAACAATCTTCTAAATCTGCTCAACTTCGAGAACTTCCTCCAATACGAGTCTCCCTTCCATCTCTCATACTTGAGGAGTCGTCTCGGGAGTTGCCAGATCCGGACTCTCTTTCTGAAGGGGTCGACTCGGCACCACCACCACAGGCTCAGGCTTCAGTATTGATACCGAGCCTGTCTCCTAGTCATGGCCGTTCTGAGGCTGATGTCATCTCCAGCCCGGCCTCAGCCCATTCTAGCCCTATGTCAATTGGGCGGGCAACAGTGATACAATTATCGAATTCGGAGGTGTCCCCACGACAATCCCCTCCGCAGAAACGACTGGCGAAACATCGGCATGTTTCTCCAACCCGAGAGCATCCTCGGCATCAAGAGGTTATACTTCTTCCTCACCCATCTCGGCATCATGCGTATTCAGATTATGAGGAGCCGATTTATGTAGAGCTTGATCGACGTGGTGGTCACGGTCGATACCGTGAGGATGACCTCAAATATTTCTATGACACCGGCGATTACATCAGGCCCAAGAGAGAGTGTTATGTATATGCCTCTCCTTCTGGATCCTCGCCATCACCTTCACCTCCTCCGTGTTGGCATCAAACCTATTGCCAACCCGACCCTCCGCCATCAAAACCTGCTCCTAGACGCCATTTGTCTCGGCAGGAAGTGGCTCATCAGACATCCCGTCCTTTGAAGCGCTCTCGTGCCCCGTTGGTACCATCATCCTCGATATCGCAACCGAGAGCCTCTCACACTCAATCAGCTCGTCAGGGTGCACCTGAAACAGACACGTCCATACCGGTTCCGCGAGCTTCGGCTTCCATGTCAAGAGGTCGTCCTCTCTCGCCCTCTCCACCTCTTTCCTTTACTAGGGGTTCTTCGGTATCGTCGGTTTCTGAGAAAGATCCACCTTCGGAAGCTTCCAAAGAGTCTCCTTCAAATTTGCCAACAACAGATTCAGATGTTGCTGATCTTCATCCCCCATCGCCATCTGAAGACTTTACATCGTACTCGCAATTGATTCTCCACATGGCGAAATCTTTGGAGCTTGATATCGAGCAACCCCTGCCTCCCCGGCAAGACCTTGTTTTTGATGATACAAACCAAGAAAAATCCCCCCCCCCCGTTAAGCTTGGCCTTCATTCCAGCTATGTTAGACCCCATAAAAGATTCATGGAACCAACCGCCTACATCTCTTCAGATCTGTAGATGTATTGAAAATCATTACAGAACACATGGCAGCGATACGACTTTCCTCACTAAGCACCCTGCACCAAATTCCATTATAGTGCAATCTAATCAATCAAGGGCTGGGAATCGTTCTAAGGTCACCCCCACCAACAGGGAAGGTCGGAAGCTGGATGTCTTGGGTCGTTGCCTCTATTCCCTAGCCTCTTTTGTCATGAGGGTTTCAAACTATCAAGCAGCTATGGGAGCATATCAGAGGCAATTGTGGAACAAAGTTTTACCAGTTCTCCAAGCCGCTCCTGAGGAGACTAGGACCAATGCTCTCAATGCTCACCTAGAGGCGACTACACTGGCTAAACAGCAGCGCTTAGCATCCCGTCACATGGCTGATGCAGCATCTAAGGCCATGACATCAGCTATTGCCCTTCGCAGGCATGCTTGGCTGCGCTCAGCGGGAATCAATGATGATGCTAGGTCTCGAATTGAAGAACTCCCGTTTGATGGCACTGGTCTATTTAATGAGAAAATGGATGAGGTCATGGACAATTTACATAAGATCCGGAAGACAGCACACTCTTATTATGTCCAGCAGCCATGTTACCAACGCTACCAGTGGCGCAGGCCTTTCAATACCCAGCAATCTTATCAACAACCTTCCCATCAGGCCTATCACTCTTACAGACCTCCTGCTCAAGAGAGGTCCAGTCTTCCTTCTGCTTCTGCTGCTACCATTACTTTCAGGTCACAGGCCCCTGTCCAACGTCGCCAAACTTTCCATCGCCCTACAAAGAAAAGTAAACAGTATCTTTGACTGTCCCATTCCAAACCATCCGTCCGACCTTCCCCATCATCCCTGGCTAGCCCCTTTCTTCAACAAGTGGTCTATCGTCACCAAAGACACTTGGGTGCTCACCATCATACGTTATGGTTACCTCTTAGAGTTCATAGATCTTCCTCCTGTCGGACACCTCAAACTCACAGCTTACTCACCTGCTCTAGAGGATGAGGTATCTGTTCTTCTCCGGAAGCATGCTGTTCAACGCATTCTTCCTCAAGAGGTTCTAGACGGTTTCTATTCCCACTATTTCACGGTTCCCAAGAAGGACGGTGGTCTCTGACTGATCCTAGATCTCAGACTACTCAATACTTACCTTCATCCAAGATGTTTCTGTATGGTCACCCTAGAAACTGTCATTCCACTTCTCTCTCCGGGTGATTGGTTCGTGGTTATAGACCTTCAGGACGCTTATTTTCATATTTCCATTCACCAGCGTCATCGCAAATATCTCCGTTTCTTCTTCATGGGGTCAGCTTACCAGTTCTGCACCCTACCATTCAGGCTTGCCACCGCCCCAAGAACCTTTACAAAGTGTTTGGCCCCTGTAGCAGCCTATCTTCGTTTTCACAACATCACGGTTTTTCCGTATATAGACGATTGGTTGATCATCGCTGTTTCCTACAGCAAAGTGCTAGAAGATGCCAACTTTGCTCTTCAGACTCTGGCAGATCTAGGCCTGCAGGTCAACTTTGCAAAGTCTCATCTCCAACCGTCTCAGACCATGGACTATATTGCTGCTCACCTAGATTCCATCAGAGCCAGGGTCTTCCTTCCGACCGAGAGGATTCACAAATTAAATCGAGCTATTCATCCATTTCGCCCTTATGCCAAGGTTTCTGCCCACCACACACAACATCTCTTAGGTCTCATGGCGTCTACCAAGTCTGTTCTTCCTCACACTCGGTTGAAGATGCGTTCTCTGCAGGCGTGGTACCTGTCCAAGTTCGATCCTCTGTTGGACAACCCTGCCAAACGCCTACATGTCACTCCAGAGCTCACAAGTCAACTGACGTGGTGGATGTTCGTGCCTCACCTTCTGGTTGGCTGACCTTTCATGCCTCTCCAGCTGACGGTCCAAATCACGACAGACGACAGCCCAACGGGCTGGGGTGCACACTGTGGCAATCACGAGATCCATGCCCTATGGTCCAGCGCGGAGAAGTCCTTGCACATCAACCATCTAGAGATGTTGGCGGTTATCAAGGCTTTCCACGTTTTCTTTCCTCTCGTGTTTGGTCATGGAGTACAGTTGGCCACGGACAACATGACCACTCTGTATTACATCAACAAGCAGGGGGGCACCCACTCTTTGTCTCTTCTGTATTTAGCAATCCACCTTTGGGAAAGGTGTTATGATCACCATATTTTTCCAGTTGCCATTCACGTGTCTACAGAGGACAACGATGTGGCCGATCGTCTGAGCTGTCTTACCACTCAGACTCACGAGTGGGTTCTCGACGACTCGGTATTCTCCCATATCTGCGATCGGTGGGGAATACCAGCCATCGACATATTTGCCACCCAGGCCAATTCGAAGTGCAGCAGGTATTGCTCTCGAGCAGGGAGAGGCAAGGATTCTTTGGGCGATGCCTTCATGGTGAGCTGGGACGATGTCCTCCTTTATCTTTCCCCCCCCCCATTCCACTCATTCAACGAACAATCGTCAGGATCCATCAGTTACGAGCCAATGCCATCTTGGTGGCCTCGTCAGCCGTGGTTCACCACCCTGAGACCCATCTCCTCCGAGTTTCTGAGACTACCTCTCCAACCATTTCTTCTAACTCAGGACGGAGGCAATATCTGTCATCCTGACTTGGAGTTGCTTCACCTGACGGTGTGGAGGATTCTCCCAATGTAAAAGAATTATTGGACAGAGCTAGAAAACCTTCTACAAAATTGCTATACTCTTATAAATGGTCTGTTTTCACCAAATTTACTGCTTCCAGAGGTCTTCTGGCTGTTCCAGTTTCGTTGGATACTCTCCTCGCTTTCGTCCGTTATCTGTTTGATCGAGGTCTGGCCCACTTGACGTTAAAAGTTTATATTTCCGCTATTGTTTCTTATCAGCCTTTGGGTTCAGAAGCTTCCTGCTTATTTTCACACCCGACTTTAAAGAAGTTCCTTAGGGGTTTGCATAATATGCATCCACCTGTCTGGCCTCCACTTCCTCAATGGTCTCTCCAGGTCGTTTTACGGGCTCTTGCTCACCCACCATTCGAGCCCATGGCTTCTGCTCATCTTAAACTTCTCTCGATTAAGACTTTGTTTCTCGTGGCTATTACTTCTGCATGGAGAGCCAGCGAGTTGGCTGCCCTTCGGGCTGATGCCCCTTATATACAGTTTCACCTGGACAAAGTTGTCTTATATCCTGATGTGTCTTTTCTCCCTAAAGTGATTTCGAGTTTCCATGTTAATCAACCTCTGATTCTCCCGACGTTGTTTCCTAATCCTTCTTCTGATGTTGAGGGCATGCTCCATTCCTTGGATGTTCGACGTTCCTTGGCTTTTTACATTTCCAGAACTAAGGACTTCCGTACTTCTCCTAAACTATTTGTCTGCTTCCATAGCCCACGAAAAGGCACTCCAGCCTCTCCTCAGATGGTTTCCAGGTGGATCGTTTCTGCTATCACCTTGACCTATGAACTGGCTGGCAAGGTGCCACCAGAGACGTTGAAGGCACACTCCACGAGAGCTATGGCTACTTCGACTGCCTTGTCATGTGGCATTGAAGTCCCTGACATTTGTCGAGTGGCCACATGGTCTACACCATCAACCTTTGTGACGCATTACCATCTGGACGTCAGGGCCAAAAAGGAAGCAAGTTTTGGAAGGGCTGTGCTGACTTCAGTGTTGGTGTGATGGCTCTCCTTCCGGTAAGTGAGCTTGCTAGTCACCCATTTGTGTGCATTCACAGAGGTCACAAAGAAGAAAGAGAGGTTACTTACCTGTAACCATAGTTCTTTGAGTGGTCCTCTGTGAATCCGCACATCCCGCCCATCCTCCCCGCTGTCCGTCACTTTGGTTCTTGAGCTTGGTTGCAATTAGAGCCTTGACAGCGGTGGACATTTCGGAACTGAGGTATTACGGGCGGGCGGAGCATGCGCACCATGGGGAAACGTCCTACTAATCACATGTTTTTAAGCTCTAGAATATTCCGAGGAGTCCTGCGCAGGCACAGTCTAACCCATTTGTGTGGATTCACAGAGGATCACTCGAAGAACTATGGTTACAGGTAAGTAATCTCTCTTTCAGTATGCTTAGATTTCCATAGGGTAGCCATGTGATGCCATGGCCCTAACTATACAAGATGGCTGAGAGCCAGCTGAACTGCATACAAACCCTTCACAGCTTAAGGGGTTTTGAGTTATTGGGAGAAAAGTGGCCTATAAATAAGAAAAAGAAATTAAATAAATTCTGGAAATGATTTAGAATTACTCTTATCTTGGTCTAACTTGTATGGGTGTAATGATTGAGTCTTGGGGCTGGAGGAGTTTTGGATCTGGCATTAACTCAGCTCCTCCCTCACTGCATCCTTTCTCCATTTCTTTTTGGGTTCTTCTGCCAGCTGATCATAGCTAGCACAGCAGTTGTGCCAGAAAAATCCTCTTGCTGAGAGATCTCTGAAATCATTCAGCACAAGGTCTGCTCTGCTGGCACCAGAGGCTTCTGTCCATGCCAAACCCACTACAACCAGCATATCTGTAAGTTAGGATTGAACTGCCTGACTGTTGCAGCAAAACAAAGAATTGTGTAATGCCTTAGAAACCCAAAAATATTTTGCGATATAAACGTTTGTGGGCTGTGGTACACTTCATCCAATACATGGAGTGTTGTCTCTGTTGGAAAAAAATGCAAGTGTGTGTATATTTGTCTTCTCAGAGGGGATATTTAAGAGCAGAACAAACGGGGAAGTGCACATCTATAGAGATGTAAAGCTAGCCTATGTAGCTTTGGGCAGGCTTCACGGTTCCAGGCATCCCAAGAAGGAAAAAATGGTAAACTACTTCTGGGTACTTTATAACTAGAAAGCCCTGGAAAGGATCGTCATAAATCAGAATCACAATTGATGCTTATTTATTTAAAATATTTTTACCCTGCCTTTCTCCTTAAAAGGGCCCAAGGTGGGTTAATATGATATGATGACGTGCCATTATTAATTAGAAATAACAAAATAAGGGGGTATGTGTGTGAGAGAAAGAGAGAGGGAGAGAGAGAGAGAGAGAGAAAGTATGTAATGAGGAAGGGGTCATAGAAATGGATTCAGTCCCTGACATCTTCAGGTAGGGCTGTAAAAAACTCCTGCCTGAAACTCCAGGGAGCAGCGGATGGTCAGCGTTGATCAGATATATACATACATATATTTGTTTGCACACACAGAGAGACATGTGTGTGTGTGTGTGTGTGTAATATTTTAAGAGAAGGAACTAACCAGCGGTGTCCCCAGGCGATATGGGATTGCTTTCCTTATGTAATCGACAAACAAAGGCGTTTTGAAAAGCCAGCAAAGGCACAGAGCAAATCGCCTTGCCCTTTCCCATACACAATAGTCAATAGGACCCAGAAGAGACTGTACATTATGGTGCTGTGTTCCCTGTAGTTCTGCCAAGGGGGTATTTGGGGACAGGCTAGAGGGCATAATAGGAATTCTCCTGGGGCCTGCCAGAGGAGATTTAATCTGAGGCTGTGTTATCCCTTACCACAAACTAATTTACTCAAGCCTGAAGTCACAGATAAAGAAATTTCCATAATGTGTGTTCAAGCTTGCTCCTACAGACAAAACCGCCTTTCTTCCAGCTTTGTTTAATACAGTAAACATATCTGCTTGTCCTTTTTTGAGCAGACACTCCCCCCTCCCCGCCCTCAGTTTCCAAAAACTGCTTTCCAGGGACATTTATCAAGGAAAGGGTTCTCTGTAGAGAGAAAATCAGCCATGGCAGACAAACCCTACCAACAATCAGCTTGCCTGCTGTTCGCAATCTTCCTTGCGCTCTGAGTTCACAGATTGCATGGGTTAGACTAGCAAGCCTGACTATTAGCCTGTATGAAGTGAACAATTGGGCTGGATAGTCCAGGAGGTTGTTTTTCCATTTCCATGATAGATGTGCAGGAGATTGGTGTGAGAAGGGTTCCCTGAACCAAGTAACTGTGAAAATATCTGATGTAGAAAAGGAATGTTATTTCCTTATTGTAAACCAGAATTAATTTACTTGTTCCTCTTTTTCTTTTTCAAAATCAAAGTGTCTACCGCTCAGGGCAATACATAGCTGGTATATCTCAACAACCTGATTTAAATAAGATTAAAATTCTGTGAAATATATCCCTTTTGATTATTAAGTGTAAAGTGGGATTCATATGAGGGGATGGTAGAAAATTAAAATATTTGCATTTTTAAAAACGTTGAATGGTCTATTCTTTTGTGAATGGCCTACATTTATAATTAGATATCCTTGTTATTAATGATCAATAATACTCATAGTTAATGATCAATAGTACCCATAGTGGTTCCCAGCGTGGTGTAGTAGATAGAGTGACAGACTAGGACTCTGGAGAACAGGGTTTGAATCCCCACTCGGTCATGGAAACTCATTGGGAGAGTGGAACTGGTAAAACCACTCCTTAAATATCTCACTTACCTCGAAAACCCTATTAGGGTCGCTATAAGTCAATTTGACTTAACAGCACGGAACACACAATATTCATAGTAATTAATAATAGTTAATGCTTTGAATTGTAAATAACTATTATTACTTAATAAGTCATAATAATACTTAGCATTATTAAGTATACATATTACTTTGTATAATTCAGTTTTGAATTGATCCTTTCTCAGGAATTTAGAACGTGTAGCAACAAGTTAACAATAAAAACCTGGTCATGCAATAAAAACCAAATATCCAATTAAATTATAATTGCCATGCCTCTGTATAATCCATGTTGGATGAGAGACCAAACAGACAAGGTTGGATCCAGTTTTAAGCTCATATAACTTGGCTGGCTGAAGCAAAGTTCCATAGTAATCGCTTTATCCCACTTCTAAATCTAGAAGGAATTAGTGAGGTGTGCTAAATGGAGTAGGCTGCAGTAGAGGAGTCACAGATGTTTTAAAAATGATAAGTTTTCTCACTGACTTCCTGAATTTTTACATATATTTTTAAAAAAATTCTGCACATTCTGTTGCCCTATGGTATTGCTATCTTTTTCAGTAGTTTCCAGAAAACTACATTGAACTGAATGGTTGATGATGGTGTGTGTTTGATTACATGTAAATGTTTCACTTGAAGATCATATTGTTGTATTTCACAATCTTGGACTAATGGAAGAATAAAGCATCTAGCTTTATAATTCTCCTTTACTATTCCTTTGCTCCTCTTCAGTCTTGCCACACACACTGGTTTCAGCACATCTGTGATGGATTGTGTTGTGGCTTTGTCTCCTGATTTATAAGCAGCAATCAAAAAATACTTTCCAAGACTAGGTGTCACAGTGAATGGTGGTTTAATATATCAGAATAGTAGTGCCAAAGCTGGAAAACACTTCTAAATCAGCCCCAGTGTTTAAAATGTTACCTCCTTTTGTCTTCATTCCTAATATATTTTCAGATCAGACAAAGGTATTGCTAGTTCCTCATACATAACAAATGTAGAGAGAGAGTGGGTAAATTAATCCAATGTTGTAATGACTAGAACTTTAATTGGTGCTTTGATCTAGAACTGAGACCACTTTGATGGCAGAAAATTAACTTTCTACAGAACATCCACAATTCTTTTCCATCTCTTTTTAAAGAGACAGAATTTGTGTTTTAGGGGAGGACTTACACCTTGGATAAAATCCTGTTTGTATAGTTATACCAGTGTAAACAGGATCTAGACACTGGAAATAATTAACTTCAGGTTTCAAGGCTCCCTGGGACTCAATTTTGCCCTGGGAAAGCCTTTGGGGGAAGATGGGGTGGGGGATGAGGTGGGGAGAAGCCTTTAACAGTAAGAGATCACCACTGTTGGGATCAAGATCACCAGCAATCCAGGAGCAATTTTTTACTATTAAAGGCTCCCCTCCCCCAGTTCCTGAGGCTCCCAAATACTTCCCTAGGACAAAAGGAAGCCCTAGGGAGCCTCAGAACTTGAAACAAAATTGTTTAAATGAATTATTTTGAGTGCCCATATCCAGTTTATGCAAGTGTATCTATACCAACAGGATTTTGCCCATTGCAGTGTGATACCTTATAATTTTGAAACTTTTTTGTTGTTTTTAAAAGGGCAACGCATTCCATTTTCATCGGAGCAAAGTGAAGGCAGCATGACTCGTTGCTAGCATTAAAATTACATTAATGTTAGATTTACTCTGAAAAGAAATAAGGTATTCACTGTAACTGTGTCTCTCCAAACTTGCATGGTAGTTAATCCTTACCCGTCAACATTAAAAATAAAACAAAAAACACTCATTGCATTCAATAAGTTCTGGAGTATCTCCTGGACTCGAACTCTAGCTATAAGATTAGGGTTGTGGTTAGAATTAGGGTTGGATTACTGTATTTCCTCATCCCAGTGAGATTTCATGTCTCCCTTGAATGGTACAAATCATTTGACAACCAGAGTACATCACTTCTTGGCATCATGGTTCACTGGAAAATGGCATGGGATTTTTTTTTTGCTCCCATTGACTGGGACAAAACAATATTCCAATGACAAAAAGCAATAAATTTGTTGGGACAATTTTTATCCTAGCTGCTTTTATCTGGGTTTTTTTTTTAAAACTATATGGAAAATGACTAAAACTCAGAAACATTAATTACAATTTCTCAGGTGATAACCTTTACATGTGGTTCTATGAGAATTCAAGAAAATATGATTCTGGCAGGCTAAAATGATTGTAACAGTTAGTTTACTTTTAAGAAGGGAACAGTTTTTGTTAATGATGGGTGAAGGTTCTCATAAATAACTTCAGTGACTCTGTTCTGTCTTGTGAATCACAGTTTAGGTAAAAGCAACATTGACACTCTTGCATGTACCTTGTGACACAAGTATGCTACAAAAGGTACTTACATTTAGTGTTTTGTATGACTGTAAAACAGAAAGAGAAGATAAAAAAAGAAGAGCCATCATTGATCCCATCTTACAGACTCTTCAGGGCTCTGGAAGTGAAAGACATAATCACAACTAGTCTTCCAAGATTAGAATGATTTTAGTAGTGAATTGGATATGAAGCACTATCACTTATTCTTCAGCTTCCATTTGAAAAAAGATGCCTGCAACTTACTGGTGGTGATGTCTGGACCTTCTCTCTGATAGGATTGAAATGAGAAGAAAAAGACTTCTTGACAAAACAAGCAAATTTGTGTTTTTTCAACCACTGCTAGACAGCATTGCTTTTTGTGGGAGATAAGTAGGACAGCTACATGCCACGAGTTCTTAATTAAAAGATAAGTCTAAATTAAAAGTGTGAGCATTGGGTTCATGATTTTCTTGCTCATGACACTTCAAAGATGCTGCTTAGTGTCTGTTGTTGCTCCATGTCAAGTTGCCAACCCAAGCATTCCCATAGGTGTCCTTCAGTGACTTTATGAGAAGGAGGTGAGCATTCTTTGTAGGGGGAAAAATGTTGGTTTGGTCTTTTTAATAATTCAGTCTTAACTTTCTAAAAATTACAAGGGAAAGATATGTCTGCAGGAAAAGACACCCCGCTGCATTTCATCATGCCACTGTTGGTGCCCTCTGTTGTGCAGAATGCCGTATGTGTGAGATTGCTTCAGTTGAAGGAAAACAGTATGTTCTAAACACACAAAGGATTGTTTCTGCGTGGAATAGGTGGGTGTCTTGAGAGAATTTACTTGTTGAAAAGGCTTGGTTTCCAGGTTTCTGTGGGGTTGTATGGAAGGCAGCCACATGCTTTTCATGCATTCCAAATTTCTGCCATAGCAAATCCCACTAGCGAGAATCACAGGCTTTTGTGTTCTGCTCCTTCTTCTCCATGACCCAAAGCAATCTTCAACCTTGCCGAATGCAGTTAGAAAACAAGGCGGATGTGCTGAAAACCAGGCCTACGCTACATTCCAATTTAGGGCCATTGTTCTTCTTCATCTCTACAGATTAGGAAGCGACATATGTTCCTCCACTGTGTAAAAATCTGAAAGGGCTTTCTAGATCTGTAGCCCAAACATGACACATGGTGCTTAACTTTCCCAAAAGCTTATTCCCACTAGAGCAGCGGTCCCCAACCTTTTTGGGACCGTGGACCGGTTGGGGTGTGTGGGCTCCGTGCATGGGGGGGTGGGGGCACCCCTGCGCTCACATGCATGCCCACCTGCAAGCACGACACACCCCTCTGCAAGTGCAACACGCCCACCATGTGTGCGTGCGGGGGGGAGGCGGAGTTCCATCTCCGCGGCCCAGTTCCAGGAAGTCCACAGACCGGCACCGGGCCGCGGACTGGGGGTTGGGGACCCCTGCACTACAGGTTTGGTTCTAACATCACCTAATTCTGCAGTGGCATTATAAATTGGAAGCTTATGAATGAAGACAAGAGGAACAAATAAACCATTTTATCTGATGTATATTCAGTAGAAATACTTAAGTGCAGTAGAAGTTGCTTTTCGATCTAAGTAGCACGAGGGGTAACTAAAGGCATAAAGATTCATCAGCTGATCAATCACATGACCATGCCTACAACCACCTTGTACATCAAAGCAGAGGAGGCTTTATATTTGTGGCTTTAAAAATTTTTCCTGGTATCTGAACACACCACAGTTCAAACCAGAAGAGAAGTTAATACCAACCTAAGGTAATTTATACCCCACCACCACTCAAAGTGAGAGCACATCCAGACAGGCATATAGCTTGTTATTTGGATCACTTTTGGTGCTGTTTTGTTTCAATCAAATTATAGCGTCCACACGTTTTTACCACTTTTTAGAGCTGTCCCCCTCTTTTTTGACACAGCACTAGAGCTACAGTTTTTTTTGTGTGTGATTCAGAGCACTCCTAATTATCCTGTTCTGTAACCCATGCAAATGGTTAGTTCACACTAGAGATGGGGGTATTCATATACGAATATCCCCGCACAGGTGGTGATAACTAGGGTCCAGCCCCATGGGGCCAGATGGTCCACTCACCAATCTGCTACTGCCGTGGGCTCCGCGATCCTTCCAATGACTCCAGAGCTTACGATCGGCGAGCCACTCTTCAACCTGGCAGGGAGGCTTGTCGTCCTGCCTCCTCCCAAGAGTGGCGAGCCGATCGCGAGCTCCGGAGTCATTGGAAGGATGGCAGAGCCCGCGGCAGCGGCAGATCAGTGAGTGGACCGTCCGCCCCCATAGGGCTGGACTCTTGTTATCACCACCTGTGTGGGGATATTCGTATACAAATACGAATACCCCCATCTCTAGTTCACACCCAAATAGATCTCAAGTGACAACTCTGTTGTATTGGTGGATTGTGGCATTGAAAGCTATGATAATCCCCACCCTATATTTTCATCTACTCTACCATTTTTTAAATGTTTATATATATTTCCCTATTGATGCAGTGCTCTTCTAGGTAAATAAGATACATTGGTGGTATTATGTGTACCATGTGTAGATACATTGCTGTTTCACTATGTTACCTAATTAACATTAACCAAAAAAAAGTTGCCATAGCCTGCTGAATGATGGCCGCAGGAGAAGGTGGGGAAGGGGAATGTCATTAATTGAAAGGCACACAAATTGGAGCAATGTCTGGACCTTTCTCATTGGAGAAAACAATGGCAGTCAGTGTGAATGGAAGGATCATTCAAGTGAAAGATAAAATAGATTGCCCTAAAGAACCTTTTAAGCGCAAACCAAACCATTCCAGCTTTCCCTTTCTAGATGTGCCATGAAAGAGTTATAAAATGGAGAATGGCTAGGAAATGCAGGGCTTTGGAGAACTTAGTAGTCACCAGAGCATAAAATGCAAACCAAAGCAAAATAATTTCTGTAACAAAATACAAAAGAAAAAAACCAAGTTAAGGACACTGCATAACCTAGATCAGCCAGGACCCTTTTTATAAGGTGGTGTGAAAATATAACCCACCAAAAGCACCCCGTTAAGAAAGAGTACACAAAACAATACATTCCTCAAAAACACATCAATATGTAGCATAGAAAATGTATAACTTTGAAAAAAGTGTGCAAGCTATTAAAAAACAATCTTGCAGAACAAATCAGGATCATATACATGTTCCAAAAATAAGTTAGCATTTCTCATAAAAGGCATAAAGACTTGCAAAGGATATGAAGCATTGTGAACACGTTTGAGAAATGTACGTCAAGGCCAAGCATATTTCAGTAGTGAAGCGTGGCCATTTGCTTGCCATGTTTTGACACTGTGTTTGGTGATTTGGGTGGGTGACATTTTTGTGCCATCTTAATAAGGTGTAAAAGGTGAACTACTAACTGAGCATAACTGTTTGTATATAGTCTGTAACCTTGTTGTTTGTCAGTTGCGGAAAAGATAGTTTTGGAGCGTTCGTTATTATTAGACTATTTCAACATTCTTCGAGTTTTACGGCCATTTTGGTGCTTCCACGAGTTGTCTTGCACTGATTTGGTTTCCTGCTGATGTTTTTCTGCCATATTACTTTTTATGGTTGAAGATTTATTTCTTTGTTTTAATTTTTAAAAAATATATATCATAAATAAATGCATTAGATAAATCTCACCCAAAGTAGGGAGGTAAGGTATGAAGAACTGGTACCAGAGAGCAAAGTCTGTAGTTAATAAATAAGAGCTTGTACGTAGAAGCTTTGAAAAGTGCTGTACGGAAGAGTAGTATTTTTCCGAGATTCAGACACTAAGTAGTGAGCCAGGTACATCAGTTCCTACTGTTCACTAAATTATTATGGACTTTCAGCACACGCTGGAAGGATATACCGCACATAAAAGTACATTGTTAAGTTCTGTGAAGGAAATAGCTCTTCTGCATAAGCAAAAGCATTTAATATTATATATGCAGTCTCTTGAGTCTCAAGACTTTCTGTGAGCATTATGAATGCCTGTGAAGTGGTTTTAGTAAAGAGTCATCCATCATCACTGGGCTGCAGAGAACAAAGCTTCCCCAATTTAAAACTGCAGCTTTACAAATCTTGAAAGTTTTACAGATAAAATTGGATTACCCACCTTCTGTCACAGAAAAAAAGCATAATGAAGGTAAGCTGAACTTCTTTACTGAAGTGTGTTTAGCTGTGGCGGTTCTAAGTTCCAAATGAAGAACAGTAAAAGATAAAGGTTAGGAGCTAGTATTCTTGGTTTGTGTACTTAGGAGTCATGCTTTGTACTAGTAACTTCACAAACATCTTTAAATATATGAACAGAATGGTATTCTTTATGGCCTTGTTTGGAATTAGCAGAGTCAGAGGAGGCTCATGCAGATGTAGTGATTACCAATACTTTAAAAACAAAGACTTCATTTAAAAAGTGGCTTCGTGTATTTTAACAGTTGATTTAATTTCAGTAGATGGGGCTTCAGTTTTGAAGTTATTCTAGTGCTTGAGGCAATTTTGGATGGAGTATGGAAACGACTAATTGCATTTATGAGATGGTGAATCAGTCCCGAATTAAATTTTAAAGTTAATTATCAAGGTTAGCATCAGCCTGTCCCAAAGTAATTCCAATACCCTTTCCCTCCAGGATATTAGCCCTAGAAATCAGTTTAGTATTGATGTTTGAAAGCAGAGCAGAAAATAATATGTATTGCAAGCATCACTACTTTTATTGTCATATTTGAAAAACTCTAATTATATATAAAAATTACACAAGGAGGAAAATATACTGTGCATTGTGGTTTGTCTTTTCTTTCTGGCCAGTAAATAAGCAAACCTGGCTATTTTTCATTTAGGAAAAATAAAAGCATGTTTAAATTCAAAGCAGCAAGCAGTTTGCTTATAATAGCAGTAAACAATGTAATGCCTATATACATATTGTATATAGTGTAAGGTCTATTCAGCAACATCCAATTTAAATACAAAACTGGCTCCCTTATCCCAATGATGTGACCTGTGACTAAGTAGCCATTAAAATCAAGACAACAAGTTATTCAGTCCCATTTCGTGTAATAGTACATGCAAAACAGTCCTGTGCAAAGTTATTCAGAATAAAGTCCCAATGATGCTCAGGTGCACCCGCCTGTATCACTAAGTAGGGCTGAAGCTGAACCATACGCAAAACACACACTTGCCAGCCTTGTGACCAGAGCCCTGTTCTTGTCTTAATCCATGTACTGGCCCCTGTTGTTTATATTTCAGCAACCTGTGGTTTGAATAGAAGTGTGTCATGTATGTGGGCTACATGCCACCAGTCCATATGGAGTTCTGAGCGTGTAAAGGCTGGGGGGTTTTGGGGGGTAGGGGATACCATGTTGATTATATGGGACACCAATTTTCCTCTGCAACCCCATGTTTCCAAATTGTGATGGTTTGTCAGTATGGTTGCCTTGCTGAGAATAACTGTGGGCAAGCCAGATAATGATTATGGAGCCTTACATTGGCTACCCTTCCTTGTTTGAGGTGGACAGAAATCTACTAAAGTTTCCACATAGTGTTCTGGTTTCATAGTCACATCTGAAGAAAACTATACAAAGGTAGGTAAGTGCATGTATGATTCTCCTAGGCCTCTGTAAACCTTGGCGCTCCAGCTAGAGGGGTATAGACTTTCAATGTATTTTCCCATTACTAAAGAAAGGCATAAGATGTTCTCGCTAGTGTTGGGAGAAACTACTTTTGTGGCACAAATGCCTTCCTTTGTTGCCTACAAATAAATGCATTCACTGACACAAAGCACAACTGTTGTAAAAATATTAGTATGCAGATGCTCTGGTGTTTTGTTAATGCATTTAATTAAATACAATATCTTCGTTGTTCTTTTTCTTGACACCCCCCAGCCCCCCACAATGAATGTGTATTATGGCATAGAATCTAGCCAGTGTTCATGAATAAAATTCCTTATATTGTGTTTGCTGTCCACAGAATCTTTAGGCAGGCATTAATATCAGAGTTACCTCCAATCTCAAAATCTTTGCATGGCAGATTTTTCAACAAATTTATTATTTGCTGTCAAGTCATTTCTGCCATATGGTAACTCTAACTGTGTTTTCAAACTACATGAAATTTTATACCATTGTCACTTCTCAGCGAGTTTCCATAGCTGAGGAAGGATTTGAACTCAGGCCTTCTGAGTCCTAGTCTGTCATTCTTTCCACTACCTCACTTGGCTGTTCAACACAACTGCAAGGTGTTAACACTCCTGCTTCAACTTAAATCTCCATAGTCAGCAAAAGCAGACAGCAAAACTGCTAAAGTCAAGAAAAAGTAACAGAAATATTGTTGATAAACACTGCTTTTCGCTTCCAAGGCCTTAATTGGTACTTGTTATCAAAAATAAAAAATATTTTTTAAAAAAAAACAGCACTGCAGCAACCTCCAAAAAATGGTTCCGAGATTAGAGTTGTCCTCTATTTCCTGATAAATCTTCCTGTCTTAAACAAATAGATGAATGGCAGGCAGAAATTCAAAAGATCGAAGGCTTTCACATTTTGAAATGTGTGGATAGAATACCACAGCTGTTGAATATCTGCTTGTTAAATGATGTATGTGTCAGAACATTACCAGTACTTTATTAGACTCTCAGCATACCATCCTCATCATGTCTTAAGTTGGTGTTGTTGGGGTGTTTTTTTTTTCCAGATATGGGGGAATCTCACAAATAAATAAGGTCTGTTAAAAAGTAATGGTTCTTTGAAAGAAGGAACAATGGCCAGCCTGTGTACAAGTTGAAAGGCAAATGACGTCTGTGAGCCAATAACAAAAAAAAAGAGAAGGCAGAAAGAGCACTCCCTACTCAAGGAATATTAAAATGGAGCAGTGGGGATGCAGTATTTTTTCATTCTTATCTCAGAAGCTTCCATAATGGGTTGGACCCTAAGTTCCATTCAGCTTGCTCTGTTCCTCTGCAGCCTCCAGTGCAAGGGAAGTATCATCGTGAACTAAAGAAGGGGCTTGCCCTCAAATTGAGGATGCATTTCCCCTTCCTCTGGCAACAAGGCATCTATGTCCCAGTGGGTCCATCTTTCAGGTCAAAAATTGCATAATTTATGTGACAAGACAAAAGGTAGATTTCAAAATACTGGCCAAAAATTTTGGAACTCTATCAGAATTTGGCAAGCTGCTTTTAAAAATGACTGTACAGTACTGATGTGCTGAGACCATTCGTAAGTGAGCATCCCCATTTTCCCCCTTACAATCTTAATTCTCCAGCCTATGAACTCTGTGCAAACAGAGGCTTAGAAAATGGATTCCTCTCTTTATCATTGTCTGCCTCTGTGTACCATCAGTACAATCTTCCTTTCTTTTATCCCTAAATAAATCAGCAGAATATACAAATTATCATATATATAAATTATTACTACTTGTTTAAAAGCTAATAGATAGCATTACTTAAAAAAATAACTTCACTTATAACTATTACGTTTATATTGCTATCCTTATGTTGGCAAATTCTTCTTTCAGGAAGGTAGGTTTATCAGTGACTTATAGCTATCAGCGTTGAATGGAACCTGCATCCGTAGATGAAGCATATTGTTGAATACCAGACTCTGGGCACAACCAAGGGGAAGGTCTTCATATTCTAAACAGACCCTGCCCATCCTTTGTATGATTATCTTTCAAGTATTTGAAAAGTGCTCATATCTTACCTTAGTCATCTTTTTTCAACTAAAAATGCCCAGTTCTTTCAGTCTTTCCTCATAGTCCTTGATTTCCAGTCCCCTGAACATCCTTGTTGCCCACCTCTAAACTTGTTCCAGTTTCTCATGAATGATCTTAAAGTGTGGTGTCCAGAACTGGTCACAGTATTCAAGATGAGGCCTAACCAGTGCGAAATAGAGGGGAACTAGTACTTTATGGAATTTGGAGACTATACATCTGTTAATGCATCTTAAAATAGCACTTGCTTTTTTTACACATCACACTGTTTGCTCATATTCAACTTGTGGTCTACAATCATTCCAAGATCCTTCTTGTTAACAGTATTATTGAGCCAAATATACTTCTTTTAACTATGTTTATTTTTCCATAGTTGTAGAACTTTGCACTTATCCCTGTTAAATTTCATTCCGTTGTTTTCATTCCAGTGCTTGAGCTTATCAAGATCTTTTTGAATTTTATTAGTGTCTTTAGGGAATTGGCTATTCCACCCAATTCTATGTCATCTGCAAATTTGATAAGCATTCCCTTCTCCCCCTCATCCAAGCCAACAAGTGAGCACCTTGTGGTACCTCACTTATTTCCTTTTCCCTGTTTGAGAAGGACCCATTGATAAGCACTCTGAATATGATTCTGTAACCAAGTGTATCTACCTGACTGTTGTTCTATTTGGCCAACCCCTTGTTATCTTGCTAATCAATATATCATGGGGCACTTTATCAAATACTTTGCTGAAGTCAAGATATATTATATCTACAGCATTCCCACCATCTACCAGGGAGGTTACCTGATTTCCAGGTTTTCTGTGAGTTTATTGTGAATCCACATTGGTATTTTTGGTCTTCTAGCTTTTTTTCTGGTTGGAATTGCTTGTATTTGTGCCTTTAAAATTTAGAAACTTCCACTCATTTTTGACTCCTTTTTGTTAGGATCTCCTGCCGTGGGATTGTACTTACCATTATTCTGAGTTTACTAAAATTGGATTTCAAAAAATCCAGCATACGTATGTAACTACAATCTGCTTTTGCTTCCTTTGAAGTCAGGACCTCAAGTGGAACATGATCATTTCTCCTCAGTGTTCCCCTTACTTCCAGTTCTTCCACCAAGTCATCTCTATTGGTTAGAACAGGGGCTCCCAATGTTGGGTAACCTAGGTGATCTTGGACTGCAATTCCCAGAAACCTCCACCACCAGCTGTGCTGGCCAGGGTTTCTGGGAGTTGCTTTCAACTTTCAACTTTCCTAAGCGGGGAATGGCTTCAGCCTCCTAATTATTTTGGTTTTCCTTTTCTTCACATGTATAGTAACATGGAGGTGTGCCCCAAACAGATGTTGGTTTCAGCAGAAAACAGAATTGATGTTCTGCTGTGTTGTTTTTTAAATTGTCCAAGCTTAGTGTGTGTTTTGCAAATAAGAAATGTTTAAGTTCTGTGTGGGGTGTGAGGACTGGTGGAATAATATTGTAAGAGGGAAAAAGCAAACAACTGAAGCATCAAAGGATAGTTGTGGACACATATTCTGAGGTTCAGTTTATTGAGAGAAACAAGGATATGTTGCCACAGATTCAGTTCCATATTCAACCTCCAACTGCATGCATTGGATGTAGGTTGGACTGGTTTGACTGTATTACCACCCAATTGTTGCATGTTTTATGTTGGACAATTTTCTCTACATGCAGCTTTTGCACTCTGATTCGCTCCAGCCCTCCTGATTTCAAGCCTGCAGCAACTGTGTATTTATAAACCAAACACATCTGTAATGCTTGGCTTAGACAAATATTTTTCTCCATGATACGTTTGTTAATCTGCCTCCCTGTTAAATGCCCACTGTTAAGACCATGACCATGCTGGTACACTTTACATTTCTATTACCTTCCATACCATCTTCTCCAGCACCACCAAACTATGTTTATAGATTTCTGTCTACGGAGGCTACACTGAACTCCACAGAAACTTGTGCCAAATAAAAGTCTGTAAGGTGCTCCCAAACCCTTTGTTTTCTCACTTGATTATGCTTTTTGTGTTCAGAATTAAGAGGATACTACAAAGCTGAAAAAAAATATGCAACTTTATTAGAATAATTATAATATCTGAGTCAGAAGATGAAATACCCAGTGAATAACATGACATAATGATTAATGCTGTTCGCTATCCTGGATAGAAATTCAGATATACTGAAAAATGATTATCCTGCTTAGAAATTGCTCAACTAGGGAAGTCATATGGAAATTCTGGAGAGTGCTGCATTGTTTCAAACACAAAATAGACAAAGCATAAATGTTTTTGTTTAATCGCTAGAGCAAATTAGAATCACATGCAAATGCAACCCAGTCATGAATTCTCTCTCATAATCACATCTTCTGCCAACAGAAAGAGTGTATTCGAACAGGGTGATGGGGGCAGACTTCATAATATTTTGTAGATCTGTCATCTTCAGAAACTTAAATAGAATAATTAAGAAGATTAATTCACACTTAAGACAATTTATTTTCAATTACGAATCATTAGCAATTTGTGATAATAGATTAAAGAATGTTCTAGCCTGTTGATAGCTTAAGAATTTCATTTATATTTGCAATGTAGGTTTCACCAGACACACACACATGCCAGCCTGCCTGCACCTCTTTCAAAACATATTAATTCTGCTAAAATTAAGATCCCTGCATTGGGTTGGTAGCAGGCAGTGTAGCTGCTACAGCTATAATCTATGGACTTTGTGTAAAGCAGCTAACTCAAGGCAATGGAAAGAAAGCAGCATTGTTCCAGCACTCTGTTTTTCACAGGCCTGCATTCATATCTCATCCTTGTTGTTTGCAGGAGAGGCAGATGTGAACCAGAACAATGGGACCTCCACTAAGAGCACAGCGGTGACAGACTCCAAGGGCACAGTAGATCCAAAGAATGCCTGGAAGGAGGCCAACCCAGCTGACACAACTGGTCGCCCCCATTTGGTCCGCCTCTTTTCCCGAGATGCCCCAGGGAGAGAAGACAACACCTTCAAAGATCGGCCCTCCGAATCAGATGAGCTACAGACGATTCAGGAAGACAGTGCAGCAGCGTCTGAGAATTCGGATTTGATGGCTTCACAGAAACGCTCCTCTTTCCGGCACGGATCCAAACTTGCAACTGCAAGTACCATAGACCATGCTAGACATGGATCCCCAAGAAGATACAGGGAACCAGGTCTACTTGACTCACTGGGGAGATTCTTTGGAGGTGACAGACATGTCCCCAGGCGGGGCAAGGTGAGCTCAGAGGAAAGGAGATCAGAATAGGTGCTGTAAAGTCAAGAACTGTAAATGGAAGGGGTGGGAGAAAAGTCAATAGAACTGAATCAGCATCAAGGAGCGAGAGTTGACTTAGCCAACAGGATGGTGTTTTTCAGTTTCTAACATGATAGTTGGCAATTTTTTAAAAATGTGTGCTAGAAAATGTTACGGCAACCCTGTCACCCAATTGAAAAGAACTTTCAAATTGTCCCTAATCTTCTGCCAACTGGAGGCTGGGATTATAATTAGTTGAGATGTGGCTGTAATAAGGCTTCCATCAGGAGTTCTGTTGCTCATTATTTGTGGGACGCAAGGTGTATATGGTGAAGAAAGGGTTGATCTTCTTTTAAACGTTTCCCCACAACATGAGTGACGTTGTTTTGTTTTTGTTTCTGCATTGTTTCTGAAAAATCTGACTAGAGGGGAGTCCTAAAAAGGCAATCATTTGTAGCAGTTCTGCAACAGCTTTGTTTAATGTCTGTTGGTTTAATGTCTATTTTGACCCTTGGTGGCATCTTGTAACATCAGTTGTGCTGTTAGGCTAAGGTGAAGCATTGTGAAACCTGCAGGTGTCTTAATCGATCCTAAAAAAAATTTTCCAGTAAGAGAAACAAAACCAGAGGGAAGTGGGATATGAGTGCATTAAATTCGGTGTATTAAATTGTACTATTTGATTAAGAACTATTTTTGAGCTTTAGTGTAAGAAACTACTTTTTAGCAACTTTGTGGAATGTCGTGCCGATGTCATGCCAATATTTGTATATCTAGATATTTAAAAAGTAGCAAACGTCACACCAATATTTGTATATCTAGATGTAAAACAAGAATGTGTACTCTTTTCCATACAATAATCAAGATGAATCAGGAGACGGAGAAAAGGATCAGTTCTTTCATTTCTTTCAATGTTCTGTATATCACTGCAGTGTCTTATAAACCATCCGGCTACTGGCTGTTACACTGTCTATTTTCCTATGTACTCTTTGCACCTGGCAAAAAAGACTTTTGGAATTTAGAAACTTTGCTGGGAGCTCTTGGAAAGGAACATGGCTCTCTGGTAGAGTACATGCTTCCCATGGAGAAAGGCCTCAAGTTACTCCCAGGCATCTCCGAATAAGGTTAGGAAAGAATCCTGTCTGGAACCCCTTGACAGCCACTACTTGTTTGTGTAGACAGTACTAACTTTGATGGACCAACAGTCCACTTCCCGTGTTGCCACAGGAGGGGAATAATGTGCTTTATTTATTTCCTGCTCTGGCAGGTAAAGGTCCCCCAGCAAGGGGTGGTACTTCAGCACTTAATTTTGCTCTGCCCGGAGGGAGTCTTTTTGGCATTCCTAGGCACTCCAAACTATGGGTTTCTCTTTCTAACCCATGGGTAAAACTCAATTGTTCTGCTGCTGTTTTAAGAATTTTTAAATTAAAAAGCTTTAAGACATTCCAGTGCAACTGCATTTTAAATGTTTAAACATTTCCCTGTGATCAGAGAACATGGTGGTTGTTGCAGAAATACCCTAGTAGGAGTCATGTTTTTGTACTAATAACTGGGGCTGGTAGTTGGGTATCTACAATTACAGGCTCTCTTTTTGAAACGGGGGTTGATCTTCATCATTTGCCAGTTCTTAGTGCTGGAGACCCTGAAACTGCATGTTCCATTATAATATTGCCCATGCTGGCTGACTGGATCAACTCTGACTTAAATGACTTTAAAAAAAATTAGACTGAAATGTTGTAAAATCACACACAAAAAAGGACAGGTACAGCACACCTGTAGAACAATGGAGATAAGGAGAAGAATATGATACTGAGCTATATCTGCACCTACAGTAAGCAGTCAGGTACTATTCTGAACACACAGTGACTGAAAAGCATTCATTTGAAACATGTTGGTGATAGTGAATTTAACCTGTTCTGGATTGTGTATGTCTTTATATTTAGCAATCATTGTGAAATCTGTTTACTTATTGGGGAAGAGATGTATATAGACAAACTCTCTCTCTCTGTCATATGAACTATAATCGTTTTGTATGGTTGATTCATAGCACACTGCAGTCACTTTTCACTGCCTTTATTGGTCCATTTAGATCTTGGCAACCTATAACCCAGTGCCTAAAGAACAAAAATAACAGGTTGTAAATAATTCCAAATACCGTTGTAGCTAAAGCAGAAACTCTGTTTTTCAAATGCTGACTTGCAAATACCTTGGACAAAGTCAGCAGCAACCAACTGTGTCTCTGCACAACAATAGAAATAATAATGCTGGTAATAAAAAATGTATCCGAGGAAAGCATTCTTGGAGACATTCAATGCTGGAAGCTAATTCAATAAGTGCCATGGACATGTGTTTATATTAGATGTGCATGTGTATTTTTTAGGAAAGCTTAGTTGTTTGCCTACGGTTATCTGTGTCCTTCAGTAGTCTTGATCAGCGTGGTTATCAGAGAGTTGTTGTTGTGCATGATGATGTCAAAATTGCTGCAGAGATAGATCATGTTTCTTCGCACTATATGAGAAGCAAAACAGTAGCTAGGCATTGTGTTTAGTAGTACAACAAACACCGCTGCACTTTGAAAAATTACTAGAAAACATCCAAAAAATAACAAGGGGAAAAAAAGGAAAACCAAATGCTGCAAAAATATATTTTGTCATGCCATCAAAGAGCATCTTTGCTGGAAACAAGAATCATAAGCAAGCAAGCCATGCTGCTGGCAGGCTAGATTTGGGATTGCATTAGAACAACCCCTTAGAAGACTGAAGAACCTCAGTGTTCGTTACATGGATTGTACTGTAGAGCTGTGGGTTGCATAATGGAACGGGGTGTGCCAAGAACCTCTTCTAAGGCAGTTGGTCCTAGGATGATGTTCAGGGCACAGGTCCAATCTTCTGTCCCAAGGATTGCAGTCTTAGTTCGTATATCTGATGATGTGCCCACACCAACGAGTGCTGGAATGCAGCAAGCACAAATGTCCTTTTGTCTAGAGAATGTGCTATTCAGTCAGAAAACATTATGAATTCCTTGTGGAGGCCTATTCTTTTCTTATTAACATCCATAGATTGAAAATACATGCACGAATAATGTTCTTCTTTGTTTGAAAAGAGGAGGAGGAAGGAAAGCTACAATGAAGCTCATTTTGTTTCTGCCCTTCTCCTCACCCTTATAGGGGGGCAGATTCTGAGTTTCCCTGCTATTTATAACACATGATAATATATATGCTTGGAGAATATAAAACATACCAATATCTATGTGTGGACATATTGTTTATACTTTGTGGGCCAACAGAATCTCACCTGTGTTCCTGTATTTGTTCCCGAATCAACATTTCTGTGCATGTATCAGAAAGTAAGACAACGAGAGGGAGACTTAGCTGTCATCAGAAAACCTCTGAACTATTATCAGGCCTTTATAGCTTTAGAAATACCCAAAACCTAACACTTAGCTTGAGTGAATCTACTCATGGCAGCAATAAAAAACCTCTACATTAGCATTTTCCAATCTTATTGATTTACATGAACCAATTTTTTATGACTACAATTTTTTGCAGCCTATTATGTAAGCAGTGTTTTAAATGTTTTAAGAGAGCCCATGTCTGGATGCTAAAAAATGCAGCCATTTCTAATGAATTTGTTATGTCTACTCATAAATATTTTGCATTCATCCTAGTACAGGATGGAAAACAAAATGCAGGGTTCCACCACTTATGATGTTTTCCTCCATCTCTCTTTACAGTAGGTTCATCTTTTCACTCTCTGGCAAACTGACTAAGCAGTACATTCCCCACTGGAAACCTACGGTACCTTTGCAGAGATGTGTGGCCCACAGGTTGGGAGCCAGTGCTCTAAATGACAGCCCTGTGATGTAGTGAAGTTGTTTTTTTATGGTTTACCAATCATTTTTAGACAAAACATGCATTTTTGGCAAGATGCTATTAGGATGGGTACAGTGAGACAGAGAATTGGCCACTGATGAGCAGTGAACAAATGGTTTCTTTTGCCTGTTACCAAATTAATCTGTTTGGCTGGCCACACCCTGTTAATTTTAGAAGCTACAGCTTCAGAATGAACATCTACTAATAGGGGAACTCTGACAAGGAATAAAAACAGGACACCTTGTCTGGCTATTCCCTGCAAGTGAGAAATCTCACAAAGGTTGAAAACTTCTCTTGAAGATGTTTCGTCCAATCAAGACAATCTGAACTGACAAGAACAAATAATGTATTCTTTACATCCCTAGCAGATACTAGGGGGAAAAAACAGATGTAATGCCAGAAATAGTATTTAAATGTCCATTTAGGTACGTATTCTCCAAAATTATGCCCATGTAACATTGTGAAACAACCTGGATTTTCCTTGTTAAGTCCCTATTGAACAGAGGTTATGCCTAGATGGGACTTAGATGCTTTCTTGTACTCACATCAGTCAGCTGAGATTGTTCTATCAGGGGAGGCTAAGTTAAAAATACAGTTACTTCTTTTCATAAAGATTATTACTTTCTGATGTTTCTTTATCATAAATAATTATTTTGTCAGTTCTAATCACTGTTCTAAATTACATGATGGTCCTAAACATTTCCGTTGGTTATAGCTGTGTATGGTGCCGGTATTGTATCTTGGCAACACTGGCGTTGGTTGTGGCAAATTGCAGCTAATTGACAAGGTGCTGTTTGCATGCCTAGTCATGTGTCACTCATGGGTGCACAACAGGCACCTTGCTCATTAGCTTATACAATTTCTCTTACACCTGAGTAAAACCCTATTAGAATTCCAGCTAATGTGGGATAAATAGACAAACACTCATGCCAATCTCTGCATTTATCATCTGGATAAACCTTGTAATGTAACAAAACTAACTGATGCATTTTTATGATTGGGAGATGTAAAGTATCATACACAAGTAAAATGTGCTTTTCCTGCACAACAAGCTCTGGAGAATCAGATGTCAATGCAATGCCAGTTTTCAAGCAGTCAAAACTATTTCACCTTTTTTTAGCATTGCTACTCAGGAGCCACACATTGTTGCAAAGTTACTGAATTTTTTTCAGATATTCCGCAAGTCAGCAGAAACATTTTCTGCCTTTAAAGGCTCCATCCTATTTTATACATACACCCATATATCCCAAGTGATGTGGAGCTGGTAATGTAAAATGATTTGCATAAGAAATTTTGAGGGAAATTAGCTATGTCAGTCTTAATTAAGTCCAATACGTACATAGTAGTCTGAAGGACCTTGTGTACCGTGAGTTTTTCTTCTTCCAGGTCTTTACTGTGTCCAGGAAAATCTTGTTACCTACTGGTTTTGTACAACTATGTATAAATTATAGCACTGTTCGGTATATAATTGATGGTACTAGCTTTCTGGTGTGTGTAACCTAAATGATTTTGTTTCAATGTTTGACTTTTGTCTGTTTGAACATTGGTAATGCATTTATTAAATAACTTTCTCACATCAAAGCTGTGTACTAATTATTTTAAGTTTGGATGCATTAACATCATAACCTAAGTATAACATTGTTTTATTTTGTATTTTGATAAAAAGTATGCACTGGAATTATTAATCAAAGGACATAAATGGTGGACTATGAAGCGATGGCAAATGTGACACAATGAAATGCAGGCATAGAAAAATTGTTGCTGGATTTTGTTGGTTCTTTGAGTACCACTGAACAGAGTACTCCTTGCCAGAGAACCATTATTGGAACAAAGAGTGAAATATCTAAAATGGTTCAGAATGACCACACTGATCCCTACATACCTGACAGACTGCAATTGTCTGCTATTGACTCTCTCTGATCAGCCAGTCACAGGAGGAAGCATCTTGCAGATACTGCAAGCTTTGCTGTCTGCTTGAAGAGCCAGGTTCAGCTGTGCTCCAGTTCCAGACCCCCAGAATACCTCATCACACTTGGCCCTTGCCCACGCCATTCAGAGTGGAAATGGGGATTTGAAGTAATCCAGAGACCCATGCTTACCAGTGAGTAGGCATGCTAGCTATGGGGTTTGCAGAGCTGTATTTCAAAAATGTAACTTTAAATTCCCATTACTAGTATTTATTCATAGTTATGTCAGTGCAAGCTACTTTTGCTTCTATTCCATTCAGTGGGTTCTCCTCCTAACTAAATGTACTGCATGTCAGCGCAATCAAAATATGTGGACTGAAATGCTTTCCTTACTGGATATTATTGGTCTTAGTGCTGATGGCTGAAGAGAAAAGAAAAGGTGAATTACAAAGCACTGAGCACTGATGAGAAATGCGTAGTCTTCTACATGTTGCTGGAAAGCAACTTCAGTCACCCCTTACCATTCATGGAGGCAAACCAGAGCTGCAGTCCAACAGCATTTGGAAGATCATATCTTCTCCAGAGTGAGTGCAGTAAGACATCTGTATTTACAAGAACATACTTTACATTAGTGGTGGGAAGCCAACACCCTATGACTGGATGCCACCCTCAGCTTAATTTCAAAAGCTTTCAGTTCAGACTGTGTTGATGGTGATCTTAATCTCTGGCTGCTCACTCACAGGAAATTAGACAGGTAAAGGAGGTACAAAAGAGGATGTTAGAAAGAGAGAAAAGGAATTGTGTCTTCTTTTAGGTGGACCTGTTCACTGCAGGCATGGAACCATATCAAATTAACCTGGAAGGAATGTGGTCTTCAACAGGAAAAAAGAAATATTCTTCATGCATGCTTTATTCTAAGAAAGAAACTGCCAAAATTTTGATATTAATGAAAGAATAAAAGGCATATGTGATATCTCCACAAAGTTAGTCTTTGAGACTTTGTAGGCATAGTGTAATAGAAAATTCATTGTCTCTGAACTGATTAATTGTTAAATTGCTATTTGGACATCCAAATTCACTGTAAAATGAGGTCAGAGAAATTCACCATTAATCATCATGTTGGCATTTTAAATAAATTTAACCTCAAGTAAAGACGCTAATTGTCCCCCCCCCCCAAAAAAAAGAACAAGAATTATTATTAATTATATACCACCCAATAGTGCAATGTGCACTCTCGGGGTGGTTAACAGCCTACACATAAATACAAATAATCCAGTAAATTAAAAACAATGCACAAGTAAATCAATACGAAACAAAGCAATACAATACAATAAAACGCAACATGGCTCACTAAATCCAGTATAAACCAGATGTAAAACACAGGTCATCAAAAGGAGGACACTAATAAAAGGCAGCTTTAAAAAGCACCATTTGATTTTATATATTTAGAAATGAACTATCGAATGTACTAAATGGCCTGGTAACTAATGTTCAGTAGCAAAGCTGCTTCTTATCTCACATGTCTCACTTCATATGAAATCTGTGTTACTTTTAGAAAAACACCAAGGGAAGACCTTAATTCTGGGGGCCTGGTGATAGAAGTTGTGCTAATATATTCCTTTGGATTCAAGTAGAACCTCAGTCCAAAAAGTGCCACTTAATGTTATAACTGCTTTTATCTTGTTAAACTACATAACATGAAATCTACCCAGCTTGAATGTTATTTCTTGATGTTCAAGGCAAAGCTTGTGTTTTAAAATGTTCAAAGATCAACTTTTATGTAATACACCTGGAAATCAAATGGAATAAATCTCAGCTGTTTAAAGGACAGCACAACCCGCTCAGAGGTAATGGAAAAGATAACCATAATTTAAAGTGTTCAGTTGTGACTTGATTTAGATAGATAGATAGATAGATAGATAGATAGATAGATAGATAGATAGATAGATAGATAGATAGATAGATAGATAGATAGATAGATAGATAGATAGATAGATAGATAGATAATTTCCTTCCACTCTGGGCTCAATTAATATATGGTATTTGCTGTCAGAAGAGGTTGTGATTATGACTGGCTTAGGTGCCTTTGAAATGGGATTGGACCTTGTTGGAAAAGAAGTTTGCTAATAACAGTGGTTATATAGAATCTCTAACTTCAGTGTCTGAAGGATGGGTGGTTTCTTTATTGGACCGCTAAAACAAAATTACAAAGAGACGCTAGCTTTCGGCCCATATGGACTTTCATCAGGCTTTTCACCACTTAGATGTGGAAAGTCCAGAAAAAACATTAAAAATCCAAAAATTTTGCTATATATCTATGCCAGCCTTCTTTGTTGAGAGTGAATTTCTACATGGGGGCTGCAAAAGCAATTCAAGATTGTTGGTTTCTAATGCTTCTGTCAATGTTGATTGGTGGCATTTTTATGTTTTTTCTGCACCATCCACATCTAAATGGTGCATAACCTAATGAAGGCCCATATGGACCAAAAGCTAGCTTCTGTTTGTATTTTTTTAAAAAAAAGATATCACCCACTTCAGATTGTGTACAAGGAGCACACAATTTTTTTTCACATTTTTGCTAAACAAAAGAGTAATTTAAAAAAGATGGAGGGGGTACTGTCTACTTGCAGGATTTCAATAAGCTGCTAGGAAAACCTGGACACTGTTTTAGATGGAGCATTGCTTTATTATTGAGCTGGAAGAGCTTTTAATCGGTTCAAACCAAATCAGGCTGTTTTCTTTATCAACAAATCAACATCCAGACTAAATGCTGTTATGTACATTTAGTATATTTCTAATAGAACAATGAATTGCTTTTCTTTGTTGTTTCAAAAATCAGAACTTAATTACTACTACTCTTTTTGAAACATATGAAAAATTAGATTTTAATGGTGATGTGTTATTTTCCTTTCTCCCCCACCTCCATTTTTAGAGGGCTTCATGATACTTGCTCTTCTGAATCATGCATGTTATGTTATATCCCAACATGAAGATCATAGGCTGAGAGACTTTGATCTGGTATGTTGCCCTGAGGCTCCCAGTGACTTACGTTAGCTTTGAAGTATGACATTTAGCTACAGTGCTCTACCACTTGGCCTTATTCATCAACTGCTAGTGCTATACAGATGTCATTTCTTGATATAGTAATAACATGGTAACCACAGATTATGTGGTAACCACATCAGTGCTACTCATCCATTGAGTGATGGACTAATGTGATTGCTTTCTGCCTTATCAGGCCATTCCACAAGCATAATGTTCCTTATTGAACAAGATGCCTGAATCAACAATATTATGATATTTGTTTGTTTGGTTTCTATTAAAGTCTTTCACTTTAATATGCTTAGTATATTACCATGCACCAAGTTCCATACATACCATGCATACCAGTCACTGAGGATTTTAAAACTCTTAAAAGCCTACACATTAAGCTAGAGTAAAAATGCCACACGTTTTCAATCCAAGACACTCTGGTAATTTATAGAATCACCTAATACAATGCACAGATACACTATACCATGCTTATACTGACTTACCAACAAAAAGGTACCAATTCAGAACTTCTATAACAGGGAGGATGGATACTTTGCTTCTTGGTCTTTTGGCTGAAACATTCTCTAATGTGATTTAATCTGTTCTTATCGGTTTAGTAACACAGCAATGAAACTACACACTTTAAATTATTTGTCTGTTTTTAACAGTAGTAATAACTGAAAACTGTTTACAATTGTAGTTTATCCTATCAAGGTATTTTCCTTTCTATTATTGGTTCCCTCACATGTTATTGACTCTCAGAAATGTGCATTGGGTTTTTTGTTTTGTTTTGTTTTTTGGTAACATGTAATTCATTCCAAATTATGGAAATAATAGGAAGACAGCAGATAAGGATTGGGAAATGACTAATTACAGTAAAGCCTTTCTAAAAATGAAGGGGAAAGAAAGTAATTATCTGTTGAGAAAGTGCATATAGGAGGTCAGTACACTGAGATTAGACTAATGTCAGTAGAAGGTATTCCCAGACTGGAAAATAGCGTCCTCCAGATGTTGTTGGCCAGAAACTCCCATGATCTCTCACCATGTAGCTATGCTGCTTTGAGGCTGGTGTGAATTGCAGTTTTAACAAGCCAGTGTAGTGACTAGAGTGGCAAACTATGGGTCAAAAGAGATGCTACAAATAGCTTGTTGTTGGGAGAGTGGATTCTTTAAGTGCTTGAGCAATGGTTGTTTGTCATAGCACAAGCATTCCCATCTTCCTATCTTGCAAATTAGGTTATATTTTTGTGTGTGTGATTGGTGAATGGGAACTGTGCAGAAGTGTCAGAAATGCTTGAATCATAATTAGCCTCTGAAATCAAGCATCCTCATCTTTTGTCTTGCAAGCTATCTGCAGCTTCTGCTTTGGCCCTAGGACTTGACTAAATCCTTCCATGGAGATGCAGCTGGATGGCTCTGTCAGTGTAACTTAGTGTGTAAGGTTGTGGTGAAAATAAAAAAGAGGAGCAACCTTGAACTTCTTGGGGAGCAGGCAGGCTATAAATACAATGAACAGAGTCCTGTGTGGGAAGGACATGATCTTGCCGCAGAAAACATGAATCATTTCAACAGCATTACTTCTGACCCTTTCTCCTTAGTTTCCTCTTTGGCTACCCCATGGCAAAAAAAGGAAAGGAAAAGGAAAGAAAAAAAAGGCATAACATAATACTAGACTTAAACATGTTTAACCTCAGTAGAATAAATTGACACAAATTGCATTGTTAGTGAGAACCAGCACGGCTTAGCAGCTGGAGTGTCATACTAGCAGCGTTCAAGAGAACCAAATTCATACCTTCACTCAGCCATGGAAACTCAAAGGAGGGTGGCAAAGTTAAATAGCCCCTTGAACATCCCACATCTCTTCTTATGGTGACCGTAAAGCCCCATTACAGTTACCATAAGTCAGAACTTATCACATGTGAGAACGCGTGCATTGAATGAGTTCCAATCCTACACATATGTACTTCCATGTGAATATATCACATTGAAACCTGTGGGTTTACTTTTGAGACATGTGGATACTATATTAGGGTACCCATTTCCGAGATTCAGTAATGAATCTTATATTCATTACTGAAGTCAACATGCAGATTTGAAGACTTGGACTCATCGGTGGTATTTTAGAGATCAGAGATTCTCCTGCTTCTTATCTGGGAGGAAATTAATAATTGGAAAATACTTTTTTCAGAGTTGAGCAAAGAAATTTCTACAGGGGCATGCTAAAAATTAGTTTATGCCAGATTATTATGTTTTCTTCCTTATCAAATTCTACATAAATATTACACTCCCAGGAGGAGGTATAGGAGTCCTGTCCCCTTATGCATATAAATGGTCACCACAGAATAAACTGTTTTAAAAGCAATACAGTGTGCTTACCCACTTGCCCTTATATTAGTAGTCAGTTCCAGTGTTATAGGCCCCACGAGGAGAATATCAGAAAATGCTTATCTATTCTAGCACTCCAAAACCACATGTCACTTTAAGAAGGTTCTGATACCTTTCTCTGTTCACCAGTGGTGTATAGTTCAGCTGGTAAGTCATGCTGCTGTTTCAGTCTTACACATGTACAGAACACCACAGAACATAACTGTTTAAATACTTCACTGCGTACTGACTGCTGACACAAATAAGTGTTTCTGGCAGCTTCAACATGTAGATAGAACAAATTAAGTTTTTTTTTGAGTGGGAGAAGCAGAGAAACAGCAGTAGCTTAATCCCTTATTGAAGAACAAATGTCAGAAGTAGAGAAGTGTTTAGTGCTGAAGTTAGTAAGAGTAGTTTGCTGCTTTAAAAAGCACACACCTTGAAATCATACTCTGTGCACTGTCCAGTCCCATATTTGGACAGAATAATTTTCACAAAATGATGCAATGATTTCTCCCAAGTGACTATAGTGAAATGTAAACATGAACATTATGCAGGTTTTCTTGTTAGCTGGCCTCCAGAGGTTAATACTTAGTTAATACTCGAGAAGATCTTCCCAACTCCAGACACTGCTGCTAATGGATGGGGTGATTAAGGTTTTGGTAGAGTTTATAGGAAAAGCAATGCTGGCTAGATCTTTAGTTTCAATTAGCTATTGTTTTTAGAAGAGGTTACTCTTAGGAGGAGTTAGGGCAAATACATTTCTTCCTTTTTAAACTTAGGTTGTGTAGAAGGTAGGACTTTGCTAGGTGGGTAAGGAAACTCTGCACCAACTCAGTTCCTTCTTCTATACAACCATGTAGGTTTCTTAATGATTTTCATCTAAATTAATCTTATAGTCATTACTGAAGTCAACACGCATAAAAACCAGTTTCAGGGCTTCTGTCCAATGAACGACCATAATTCCTTCTGACCTCATGGACCAGAGGTAAGTTAGAGGGCATTCTATAAACACGCTGCAGAACCACTGAATGAGGGGTAAGTTCTGTTTTGAAAGAGAGAAAAACTTCACTTTTTTCAGGCCTGCTTTACACATGAACCCTACTTCACATATAAGCACTCACTGGAAAAAGCTAAAGGATTTTGAGATCTGGTTCCATTCAGTGGGATAATAATAACAGTCTCTTTGTGCACCTTGAGCTTAATCAGCAGTTTTCAGAGAACATTTACCAGTAGGCCTCTCGTTCTACAACTTTAGGGGGAAAGTACAAAGAAAAACAACAAAGCTCTGTGGCAACTATGCTCTTTCCCGGGTTGCTCATTCCTTCATTTAGCTTGATAAATGACATTTCATAATAGTTCTTGAGTTCTGAAGTCACTGCGCCACTTCCTCTTATCTACTAGTGTTTATCCACCTGAACTAGCCTGGTTGCCTAGGTAATTCTTGTTGCTTAGTTACAAGAGCAAAAGCTGGGAAATGACCCAATTTCTTATACAGAAGTTGTTTTCCAAGGGATTTTGGGGAGAGCAAGAGCTTTCCTGATGTGGGTACAAGAGACACAAATATACCACTTTTGCTGGGTTTTTTCTTCCAAACACAACTTTACCACAATTTAATGTGGGGCAGGCAGAACTGTCCAGTTGTGCCAGTTTTCACCATGACTTCATGGACTATGCCTGGACTATGAATATGGTAACTACTATTGGTTGAGGTGTTCTAGAATCTGCATAGCAACAGCCACAGTTCATGTGCCATCTATCAGTGAAGGCAGTGTTTCTCAACTTTTTGTATCCTATGTCCCATCCACCAGCCATTCCCTCCATAGTGGAAACAAAAACAACAGCAACTGTTTACCAATTGGGCTTTTGCACATTTTCAAGAATTCTGTATTGATCACTTCTTACAGTAGATTTGGAAGACATAAACGTCGCAGCAGTACAGTTGCATGTAAACAATGACAAAGAATGGCTACTATCCTGTTCACTGCAAGCATACTGCAGAACACTCTGTTCTGCATGTGGTTCCTCCTTCTTTGCCATGCAAGGGGGAATCCAGCACCCCCTTGCATGAGGAGAAGGCCCATTTTGAAGCAAGGGGACAAGCTGTGGTTTGTTTGAGTGCTCTGCCAGTGAAAGTGTTACACTCCATGAAGGGGAGGAGAATACCAGTGGAAAAGCATAGGCCCAATAGTCATTGACTACAAATTGCAGGCATACAGTTATCAATTATTTGCAATTCTCTATCCCACCTAGACTACTTCTGTGTCCTGCCAATGATACATACTCTACTGGTTCAGTACAACTGAACTGATCTGGATTAGTCCACTTAGTGCAAATGCCAGAAGCATTCTGTCAACCTTGTAAATCCAGGCAGGATATGCATCATTTTCACAGGCGTCCAGGGTAGGGCTTTTAGAAAGGCATACCTGTGTGTTGATGAAAAGGGACAGTGGGTCCCTAACTGGACCTTGAATTGGAGGAAGAGTCCCAGAAGTTTAAAACAAACAGGAAGAACAGAAGGTTCTTACCGAGGGTCCTAATTCTGGAATATATGGACTTTGCAACTCATTTGCCAACAACAGATGGCTGTCAAAAAGCCGTTCTCCCCAAGCCTCTTTCCTCAAAGCAATAGTGAAGAAGGAGTAGGACAGTTTTGAATAACACAATTATTTACTGTTTTCCAGACAATGTTTCTTTCACAGCTAGTGCCCTTCAATAAATGTGTAAGCATAAATCTGTTCCCCTTGTTTTTATCTATTTCTGTCAATAAGAGTGTGCATAACATGCTTCATAGAGTACTTTTCAGTAGCTTGCAGCTCTGCACGTACCTTCAGTCAGTGAGGTTTTTCTTAGATGCTTAACTGCATACCAAGCTACAGACTTGGTTTACTTTTATGTATGATATGATTGTAAAGCACTTTCGATTGAAAACTTTAAGCTCTCTAAAAGCCGTGACGATAATAAGAACTATTCTAACTCCTTACAGTGCTGGTTGAGGAAGAATGTCTTCAGTCACAGAAGTAAAGTAAGTCCATTAATCTCTCTGTTGATGAGGCAAGTGCCACTGGGAACAAGGCAGCAGCAACAGGATACGTCTATATTGGGAGTAGTTCCCAAAGGATGGGGTTGCTTAAGAGGGACTGGGTTATGTCTTCAGCTAACTAAAATATAGGCCTGGAATGAGAGAGGTACCTTCAGATAACAGAGCTATGAATGTGTATAGACCATACACAATCAAAAGCATTGGTGTAAAAAATGATCCACGTGAAATATCCCTAGTGATGTTTTGGGTTTGTGCCATCCTAAAACTTCACATGGGCCAAAAGTGCTACTTTGTAGCAGGCCACACTTTTTCAGAGCACCGGGGTTCTGTGTGTCAGACACCTCTCTCCTTGACAGCTTGCAAAGAATGTGGCAAATTATGGACAATTTTTTAAAAAATGCACACCTTCATGCAGATGGAAGGATCAGCCTAAATAAATGGATGAGAAAAAAATACAACAGCTGTGTGATAGCTCACATGACTTTGCAAACAGTCATTTATTGCATTTTTGTGAAAACAGAGCTTGGGGAAATTACTTCTGAGATGACTACAAGTCCCAGAACTCCCCAGACAGCATGGGAATTGTACTCCAAAAGTAACTTTCCAAAAGCTTTGTGTGAAACATGTATTACCCTCCTGAATTGTAACTGAGATGTATAAGGATAAGCAACCTGTTTAAAAAGGCTTAGCAACAGAAGTAGGAATGAAACATTCAGAAATTATACTTAATATTTGATTTAGAGTACTTTGGACAGGAGGTAAGTCTATGCCTGTTTCCCTGCTAACAGCATCAAAAGAGAGCATAAAATTGATATCCCAAAATGCATATGCCTCCATATATTAAATATAGTGCTCATTAAACCCTTATTTTACCTAGTACCTCAGGGGCGCACCTCACATTACCTATGAAGGGCATGAGAGCACTCTCAGGACTTCCATTGGTGTAGGAAGATGGGAGTTTTCAAGTTACACAGAATTCTTCATCAGGCGGAATGGAAAAGTAGCTAAGTCTCAGGTATTTAGAGGGCAAAAATAGTTACAAATGCAGACATTAAAGGATGCAAGCCAACAAATGTTCAGCTCAGTGACACATTTACCTACCTCTTGATTATGCTCTCAGTCACTTTTGGATGTGGAATAGTGTTTCAAGAAAGCGCAATAACATAGTCTTCATCCAACATGTAATAAATCAGATAGGATTTGAAACAATTTAACATCATCATACATACTAACAGAGATCTTAGTTCTCCAAGTGCTAGCCCTTCTGTAGACCAAATGGTGCCATCCATACCCAAGAGAGGGGACCAACAAGCTTGGGTGGAACTTAAGGTCTGCGGAAGTACCAAAAAAACAAAATAAAAAAAACTTGAAGGCAGATATTGCAGGTGAGAGCACAAAGAGATACTGAGCATGCCCAATGTCTATCGAATAATTGGGACTGATTGCTAATTGGAAAGCTGGGGCGGGGGGGGGGGAATGCAGTACTCTGAAGGAGGGCTTGGATAGACCAGAGAACTGCATTCCACACTGCAATATCATTTTTTTTGTTAGGTTCCCCCCACCTGTTACCTCTATTTTTCGACATTCAGGCATTGAGTTCTTTTCCTTATCTAGTCCAAACAGTACCCACACCCCACACAAAGTGATGAGTAACTTCAGGGCAATGAAAACTTTCTAGAATTATAAAATTAAAGCCCAAAGAGTGTGGGGGAGATTTCAAGGGAGAACCAAACCAATAAAGGCATGCTCAACAAAATGACATTTGAGAAATAGAAAGCAAGTATAAGAAATGGAATTATCCCAAACAGCAATATTTTGTTCTGGGTTCCACCTGGCTTTGTTTTTTTTGTTTGTTTGTTTGTTTTTTGTTTTAAAATCTCACTGCCTTCTAAATTTATCTCTTAATAATATAATGGCCAAACTCTTTTACATTTTGTCCTTTCATTACAAAGGCCCTGTGACTCCAGTGGCTGTTAATGCACATGGAAATGTGCCTCTGTTTGCCAGCTGAACATTTTTCATTTATTGTGTTGACTTTTTTTTTTTGCGCTACATCTTTTGTGGGGAACTAGTTAAGCTTGTCTGCCAGCATTTGTAACTCTGATAACACCATTTTCATTTAGATATGTTTGTGATTAGGAATATTCAGGCTTAACCTGATTAACATCAACTCTGCCATGTAACTTCATATTTCATTTCCATTTTTGAAGATTATGCATTTAAATGCTAATACCTAAAGAAGATTTATCTGCAACTTTCAAGGACCCAGATCTGAAATACTACCTGGGCAAAAGAAAGACACTGCCTTTCTGGATTTTAATTCTTCTCTTATGTTGATGCAACACTCCCACTAAGACTCTTGGTGGATACAGAAGATCATTGCCCACAAGCTGGCAACTTATTAATAAAATATACCAAGACACCCTCTTGATCAGGAGTAGTCACATTTTAAAAATTAAATTTATTGTTCCCAGAGCTGAACATTGGTGGTGATCTGTTGTTCATATAGTTGCATCTACCCTGTAGTGACCTTTCCAAGAGGCCGCTAAATGCTAAATGGCCTTCTGTATCCATCCACAGTTCAGAAGGACAGAGCTGTGATACCTTGCACAAACAATTCCACTTCAAAAGTATATTGAATAACATTATACTTGTTACATTGGGAACTGTAATAACCAATGACCTCTGTTCAACCTCTCTTCTTTATTCAACAAGAGAGAAACACACACTGAGAGCCTGGTACCATTCCTAGCATTTCAATTAAAAATATATATTCTCCCATAGCAAGTTCTGGACATTTTTTGCCTAAATCTTAAAAGGCCATGAGACATCAGAATACAGAGTACGAATAGTATGAAACAAGTTTTTATTAATTGATAGCAGAATTGCACCCACATTTTTAAAGGTGCTGCATAAAATGAGGACTGGGAGTTCAAAAGGTGAGTGATGAGTGTCGCTGCTCATTTCTAAGGAATCCACTGATCTTTTTAAGGTAATGCTTCACTAAAGATATTGATCGTGATGTCTTGAACTGCCATGGAATTACAGTTGTAACAAAAACAGCACAGAGAATTGCATATTTTTAATCTTTAAAATGGAAAACTAATTACAAACAGATCTTCAGTGGCTTTCATCCACGACCCTTATATGGAACCTTCATAATTAAGATCAGTATATCTTTAATTACCAGTCTCTGGGAGAAAATTAAGATCTCTTGTCCTAGTGCCTTGCTACTGAGCTTCCTAGAAGTGTTTGGTGGGTCAATGTTGGTAGACAGTGCTGGATTAGATGGGCCTTTTGGACTCATCTCTTGGGATTCTTCTTATGCTCTTCTGTATCCAATACTCTTTCCATCCCCTTCATCTTCATCTAAGAATCATATGGTTGATACAGATCTCATCTTTCAAAAGTGGAGCACAGGTTCCTTCCAGGTTGCCTAATGATCTATAAATACAAACTATCTTGTGTTTCAGGACTATCATCATGCTGCCAGAGCTAGCCATGTAAGTTCTCTGCCTCACCCAAGGTCTCAGCATGGACGATACGTGGATGATAACCCAGTAGTCCACTTCTTCAAGAGCATTGTAAGTTTACCTTCCCTCTTAGATTTTTTTTTTGGGGGGGAGGGAAGGGGGACAAAAGTAAAATCTCTAGCTTTTCAAAGAAGCACAAATAATTAGCTAGTACCCCAAGGTCAATTCCCTTGCAAGGTAAGTATCATTTATTTTTGATAGTTAACACTGTTCTAAAGCTCCATATAAATCCCAATCAATTCACAAATCCACCACACAGAGATCCTCTTCAACAGGGGGATTCAAGGTCTACAAACTCAATGGAATACATGGAACCCTCTCCTCTGTCTCTTCCTCTCCCTCTGTTAAAGAGAGAGCAAGAGAATCATATATGCCTACTGGAGTTCCTACAGCACATTAATATATTAAAGTCAATATTGTTATTAAGGCTGCAATCCTATGGAATTTTTTTGTGAGTAATCAAAGGACTGGACTATAGATCATCCTGTGTTACTTGCAGGACTTAATATACTTGTTCTGTTCAGAGTTTCCTCTTTTTCCTGTATCTGCTTTCCTCAATGAAATCTACCTTGGAAAAGGATTTTTTTTGTGGGGTTGGGGGAAGAGTGAGATGTTTTGCTACTATTAAGGAAATGTGGAGCAAACCGAGAATCCAGTCATTTTAGAAATGTGCCTATGTCCCCTTCCTTGATGTGAAATAGCATACAGATCAATGCTAGGCCCTTAAAACAGGGTTCTTGTGGAGTGAAGTATTTCAGGAAGAGGTAGGCTTACCTATAAAGGTGCTTGTGATGTTTTACCATCTTCCTCTTGTTCTTTTGGCTGGAGAGGAAAGCTTTACCACCACTTCAAGAGGTGATTTGGCTGCCCTCAGTAATTTTTGATAGAATGCTTTATGGGTATGATGTATCACAACAAAACACAGGAGTGGCTCTGGGCATTTTGGTTCCTAAGGTAACATAGCAAATGGCGCACACACCCCAGTCAAGATGGATGGTATCCCAAAATACCAACTATCGGTGTTATTTTGTTCCATCAGAGACAGAAAATCCTACAAGTTCCTCCCCTCATTCCTAAAAGTAACAATATAATAAAAGCAAATTATAAAACCAACAGTTTACTGCTCTTTCATGACACCCCAAATGTACTGCCTGAAGTAGCTGCCACGGGCACCTCACCCTGCCTAACAGTAGGGCCAGCCCTGACAAGGCCCTGATTCTTGTGAGAGACAGAGGGTTGTCCTGCCTTTGCAATTTAAACAGTTAAAAATAAATAAATAAAAAGAAAACAAACCTAAGCATAGAGGGGAAGCGTTTTGGTTACATATCTGCTCGTATCAACCAAACAACCAATATGATTGGTATAAATATTTATATTTACCTCTATGCTATTATCAACCTAAAGTTGATATAGGATAGAGGTAAATTATGCTGGTGGAATATGGGCCACTAAGAGCATATTGGATCTTGTTCTCAGAGATAACATAGCAAATTATACAATCTCTGTATAAACTACAGGGCTTTTTAAACAATGTAAATTTGCCAGAAACTTGTAAGTGCTGAGGGACTCCCTTCCTTGTTAAGCTGCAGTTAATTTGTAACAGTTCTATTACAAAGAGATTTCCTCCCTTTAAAAAAAAATACCCTCACACACTTACTGTATGTTTGTATCTGATGAATCTTCTCCAGTTTGTTATGCTTCCCTAGAGAGGTATCAATCCCTCAGGCTCACCCACACTAACTAAGCAAGGCAGTACATGACTAGTGGGTTTATCTGGAAATTTCATTTTAAGAACGGTATGTTTCTAAACCTGAATCTCTGAAAATGGGAAGGACTGACATTCAAAAACAGGCGACAGGAGCTAACCTGAGAACAGTAGTCACTTCTGGTTATTGCATCAAAAGAGTCATGTAGTCAATTGGCTGCATCACACTCATGCTGGATTTTAACAGGGTTTACAGGTTATGCTCTTGTCCAAACTAAAGTTATTTCCTATACAAATATGTAGCAGTGTCTTTCAAATATCTGTTAATGACAAACAGGTAAGATGTATTCTAAATAAAATTTCAGGTCATCAATGTTCAGCAAAAAGACCTTTAATATTAGAAATGAGTCAATGAGCCATCACCAGTTCAGTTTCTGATACTGTGGTTGTAAGCCCTGTTGCATCCACAAAGAAGGGAGTTAACCTACAGCCATGGGGAAACAAAATATTTTCAGAAATAACTCCCTTCATTCCCCCCCCCCCCCCATTTAAACAAACAACACAAATTTAAGAGTCAGGAACCCATGATGAAGACGGAGCATGCTCAATAGCCAAAATGCTGAGTGGTAAGAAATAAAAAGAAAATGTGAAAGAAAGAGGAGACAAAAATAGAATGGTTGGAATTCTGAATAGCAGCCTGCCATAGTACAGCATATTGTTGTAGATATAAACAACCTAAGACAGTTGTCATCAACAGTAGCAATGAATCTGCATCCTCAGGGCAAACCACACTGGCTTACATAGCTCTGTGCTCTAAGACATCATGGCATTCTCCGACCCCTAACAATAGCTGCCTGATGCAGCCACCTCACTCTGCCTAATGGTAGAGCTGGCCTTAGTCGCAGGTCCCACTTATACCTTCTCATAGTGATCTCAATTCCTTGCTTAACAGTCCTTAAATATCTAAAATAGTTGCAACCTTGGACAGATGAGAGGTAGTACCAGGCTCAGACGGCCTCGCAGATCAACAGAAGTACAAAAATATGTGTATTTTGGAGGGAGAGGGAGGGAAAAAGGCAAACAGAGTAGCCCCAATGAGGACTGAGCATGCTCTGTAAGAACAGGATACTGGTTGACTGTTGGAAGGGGAAAAATTGAAATATTTTGTGCAGGTTCTGCTTGCTATTCCTATTTTTAAATTGTGACTGCTTTTCAGGTGTCACCCAGGACAACTCCTCCTCTGCAAGCAAAGGTAAACGTTTTCATATGACAACTAGACATTAGTTCATGTTGTAGGTCCCTTGGTGTTCCTTCTAGCTCTACAACAAAGAAAAGCACAGCCTTTAGTTTGCAGGATACGAGCAGGGCTTTTAATAATAGAATCTTTTGGAAGTTATTAATACATAGGGTCACAATAAATCAGAAACAACTAGACAGTATATAGCAACAGCAACAATAAAAAACAAGATGGGACACCAAGTCCCATAAACAAAGACTGATGGTCATGCTTTCTTAAAGTAGTATTGCTTTGAACATTCTTCCAGAATTATGCAATATATACAGTTTTAATCATGGTTTGGTATATGATAGGCAGCCATCCTATTGGTCATACATACATATAGCTGTGCCCTCCACTGCTATATGTACAAAGGCAGCCCCACAGAATAACCTTATGCCCTACCATGAGGTTATTGCTGCATGACTAATAGTGGCAAGCCTATATTTATCATGGAACAGATTGTGAGTGCACTTGTAGAAACTACCAAGGGGTGCTCTGGGTCTCTGAGATCATCTGGTTCCCCTGCTGAGATAAATCCAAGACCACATCCAAACTATGTACCTGTTCTTTCATGAGCACAACTCTGCTCAAAACAGGTTTTTAAAAATACTGTATCTGGAGATTTGGACAAAACATTAGGAAGAACTTCTTGACAGTAAGATTTGTTAAACAGCGGAATAGATTGTCTTGGAAAATGGTGGATTCTCCTTTACAAATGGTGGGTAAACAGAGATCGGCAAGGATGAAAGACTATGACAGACAGCCAAAAGGCTCACAGGCTTTTTGAAACTTTGATCCTAGTTAACAAAGAAACCTTCCACTGAGAAGTCTTCTCCTGTACATCTTCAGTGCCTTTTTGTTCCATGGTGGTCACCATGTCACTGTTTCTGTTTCTTCCATGTGCAGGGGAGAGGATCCTCCTTCAGCAGATTTAGCTGGGTAGGTGGTGAAAATGCTTCTCTATTTCCAGTCATTTTGCTTGGCCTACATATAGTATCATTTCTGTTTTCCCTGTCTAGTTGCTGTATAATCCTGATGCCCGTGTTTTTATCTTTGGCTTGTTTCCTGTGTTCCTTCTGATCCATTCCCAGTTCCAAAACAATTTTCTTTATTTCCATCATTTGATTGATTGCTTTTATCCTGTCAAGCTTCCTGTGTAATTAAAAGCTTTCTGCATAGAGTGATTTTACTGCACGGCAAATCTTTTTCCTTTATGGCTACTTAAAGATTCTACTCAATGGTGTGTACCTGTGTCATGGTAAGAGTAAAAACGCATCAGCAAAAAAGGTGTTTTGAAATAGGAAATTAAAGGCAGCTGCATTTCTGTACAGAACCAGTGGCAAATCACTGGATATAGTATACACGTTTTGTATTCTATTATACTGTACAACATGACCATTTATTTATATCTCATGTTCATCAGCAGCTGCAGTTTTAGAAAGAAACAGATGGAGAAGAAGGATGTGTAATCACTTTTGTTCCTTTAATGTAGGCTGAATAACATACATGGGCTCTGAGCCCAACACTACTTGACTGGATTAGCTATTAGAACATTGTGATGAAACCAAAAATTGAGGAGTTTATTTGCTGAGAAATTTTATTGTCATCCTTAACACTCATATTTTCCCCAACAGGGAGAAAATGAGAAGAACCTCTTAATATGGTTTCACACATTTTCTCTTGAGCTCCTTGTGTACATCTTGTTCTTTAGACAGATTTTAGGTTAGGGACAAAAGGCTCTGCAGATTAATTCTAACAATTTTACTTGCTGATCTTGTCACGCAGAGAGGAAAATCAAAGTTGGGGAATTCTCTTCTCTGAACTACTGAATAATGTTGTTGGAGAGAACCAGAATCAAAACCCATGAGTGTTGATATGGTCTTGCCCCAGGCCTGGGGGGCAAAGCACTGAGTATCAGCAAAAATGAATGGCAAGTTCTGCTTTTTTGGGGGGAGGAGGGAAACAGTTACCACACTTGGAGTGGTCAGTCTGCCCAGCTCAACTCTGAAGGAACGGAAGGCAAGACATGATTACCAAAGGGGGGAAAAAGAATATCTATAACTAACTGCAACAGACTTAAGAGGCTGAGCTCATTGTGTTGTGTCAATATTAAATAATAATAATATTTTTAAATGTTTTGTCTTGTACACATTCACACTGAGCCAATGTTGCCAACATCAGAATCCAACCACAATTTAATAACACATTTTCAACAGTCCTGTCTGTGCTAGTTAATTGACTTTGTGACTATTTCCAAGTGCAAGGGTGTCATGGATTTATCACTAGTTCACGGAAGCAGCAAAAGGAATGGAAGCCCATAGACTAACAACGTACAGCTAGCTCGTATTTGCAAGAAAGCAACAATGACGTCCATCTTCTGCTAGATACTTTGCTAGGCCATAACGGGCCATTGCCAACTGCTTTATGGGTCCAGTTTAAACAACCCTGAATGGCCTCCATTGTATTCCTAGCCATTTCCACACCATATATTAGGTGGCAGCAGTGGTCTGGTAACCTCAGCAAATTGTCTTTTTATCTTTCAAAATGGTTGTTGTGTACAGAACTAAATGGAGTGACTTACTATTTTGATTTAAAATTGAATTTTGAAAAACACACAATCCACTTCAATTATAGTATGTTTCTTGAGGCAGTTTCCCCAAGTTTGGAACAAACATTCTACATTTACTAATTTGGAAGCTAAGCTTTTAAATTAAAGTACCACTTCACAGTTACTGAGTAAAATGCTGTTTGAAAAGTCCTACTTAATCTACGAATTCTCTTCATATAGTTATGTAATAACCTCCTACAACCTTTCTTCCTTGTTAACAATGCTTTTCAAAAAGTGGATAAAGTTGATGTGTAAGTATTTGTTCCAGAATATATAATTTTGTCTGTTACCCAAGTATTATGTAAAACCAAACATTTTCTAGAATATCCCAGCCAGCATGGCCAAAAAGTCCCCATTTTGCCAGTACCTCTCTCTCTCTTATATTATTATTTTTCACAGCTAAAATCCTGTTATCATAACTATGCCTGTGAAAAGTAATGATGTCATTGGCAGAGGGTAATTTTCAGTAGTTAAAAACTTTCTTCTTTTTCCCTGTGTCTTTTCTGGCTCATGTGTAATCCTTTCCATCATATGGAAGCAGTAGGAGCAGCAGGAAGGGAGGAGAAATTCTTTAATTACAGAAAGTCATCCTCACCAGTAATGCTATTTGGTGGCACGAATATTCAGTACTTAAAGATTTCCTCCTCCTCTCCTGCAGCTCCCACAGTTTCCACACAAGGAAAGGGATTATACTGGAGTTAGGAAATCCCTGGGACAAAAGTAGGAAATATTTAATTATTAAAAATTGCCTCCATCTGATAGCATCACCCTACCACAGGCATTAGTTATACGACAGGATTTCAGCCAACATTAGCCATTATTGGAAATTATTGCCATAAGCAATTCCCAGATATTTGAAAGAAAAATTATGCCATAAGGTAAAATGTATTTTGAGTGGGAAGGCCGAGTTAGTCTCATCAAAAAATAATAAAGAATTGTACAGCTCCTTAAAAACTAAAGTTACATATTGACTGATTGAATTGAATTGACCCTCTTCCTACAGATTCTATTGTCCCTTAAATACACATCTTACTGCTACAAATTCTGATCATTTTCTTCTTATCATTGGTTATTTGGAAGAAAACTCATCTTGCCTCAGACAGGTCCACTGAGTTCAAAGGGATAAGTGGATATAGTACTGTGGTCCTGTAATTTTATGCACCTGGCTAATCTAATCACAATTCAAACCAATTTTCCTAACCTGAAGTACTGCATTCCAATGACATATGGAGATATTTGCAATCTTTCTTTTGCAGGGTGGTGAGACTCACAAGCCTGGCTATGGAAGTGGCAAATACTATGAGCATAAATATGCCCACAAGGGACACAAAGGATACTACCATGATGGCCAGGGCACATTGTCCAAAATCTTTAGACTGGTAAAGTGAAAAATAAAAATAATAATGCAATCATGGGTATTGGGGAAAGAGGGAGAAAACTATTCCATAGATGTTAAAATGAAGGGACAAAAGAAGTTTTATCTTCTGCATGGTGCTTTGAAATGTAATGGTGAAAACAGGCTAGGCAGATGATCAATTGAAGCTTATTATGTGAGCAATCATCTTAGAATCAACCTTCCCCTTTCCTCCTCCTCCTCATTTACCTTTTTTTCCCCTTGATAAGGAGAGAGAAATGATTTTGTCAGCTTACACACCTTTTGGTAGCATTTTGGTTGGCCTCTGGAACTGATGTTATGGTCACATATGGTTGTCTCTGCTTTCTTCTGTAAAATATACGTTAATTTCATTCCCAGGGAACTGTAAGCCTGGTTTTAGTTTCCTTCACAATTGTAATATACCTATACACACACATACTAAAATAATAGCTGTTACTGTTAAAACATTATACCAGTGCTTCAGAGGAAAGAAAAATAGTTGATCCATAATTGGAAACGATAAAGATAAGGTTCATCTTTCACAGATCTGGGTTTAAGCCTTCTCATCCTTGTGCAAACAGCTTTGGGTCAGCAGAAAAGACACTAGTCTTTTCCAGTTAAATGATGGCCCTATTGTGCCAACTGCATTTGTTTTGATAGGTTGTTTTGGAAATAATTGTTAAAGACAAGGTTATACTATCCTTAGGAATGGGCGGAGGGGGGAAAGAATTATTTAATACTTGAGCAATTTATATTTCAAATTGTAATGTGACACATGGAAGTAGGTATTGCTAAAACGAACCGGGGGCCACTTAGTAGTGTACGTAAGTCAAACTGTCCCATCCCATCCCTAATTATTTTAAGCCAGAACTTCCAAATGTTCTCACAAGTGTCCAGTCAAGCATCATTTCTAAAAGCTTTGCTTCATGCAACATCACTGCTTCTGGGAGTATATGAAGTTCAATTACCCTGAATTTTAAATTTGTAAGTCATTACATCTGACCATCTAATTTGTAACCTGTTCAAGTTGAAGATTAGATGAGATAATTATTCTGTCCTAACAGAGGGATTTCACCCAGTAGTGCTCCTATGAGAAGGATGTTTCCCAAAATACCCTTAATAAACATTGCAAAAACTGAAGTTTAATGTTTAACAGTTGAGTGAAATAGTGCCCATTATGTGTATATTACCCAGCATTTTTTTGTCAGACTCCTCAAAATAAGCTGACTAAAGGAAGTTTTCTAAAACACAGTAATGCATCTAAAAGATCCACATCAATGTAGAAATCAATAGTTCATTAGACATAATTAATAGTCCATTAAGCATCATTACAATGGTCTGCCTATTTTGATTGATGAAACTAAGCAACAGTGTTGCTCAGTAGCAGCTGAGCTTATGAATGGAGAAGTATTGAAAAGAGGTAATGCACTGTTTGATGGCTGTGTCATCAAAAGGAAGTTACAGAACTAAAACAAGAGGATGCCAAAAACCTTGAAGTGTTAGCCTACCCCACACAGAATGACACATTGGCTGAAATCCTGTTGTGTAGCTAAGTTGAAGTTGTGTAAGCCACCGTGAAATTTGCAAAAAGGCAGAAGTCTTATCCAGGAAGCAGTTCTGCAGAATAAGTTGCGTGGTCAATTGCACAGTTCATTGTGCAATTTGTTACACAATCACACGTGTGGACTGCCTGGGTGTAACTCCCTGTGAATTTCCACAAGCATAACTTTACACTATGCCAAATGCAATATGATTTTAGCCATTGAACTGCTGCAAAGTCTTAGGCCCACCTCCAAAAAGCAGAGATAGGGATGCACTGCATATTTAGAGCAGTTTGTCACCCTTTTAACTGCCATGGCTCCTTCCTAGGGAATTCTGGGATTTGTCATTCGATGGCATTCTTAGAAATCTTTTCTATAGAGCTCTAATCCAATCCCTTAAATTAAAGCAGAAACGTCTAAGTACAACACTCATGGTTCCACAATGTAGAGCCAAAAGTGGTTTCAAACTGCTTTGAAAGTGTAGTGTGCTTATTCTTGAAGCTCTTTAAATCTGTTAGCCTGATGCCGGGAGATCCTATTATAATCTGTAACATTTTGCTCCAAAAGGGAAGCACAGAATATGCATTAGTTTTCTTCATTAAGGATATTCTATGAGTGTTCAACCCAGAGTTAAACATGTTGAGAATTAGGTAAACAGTGGTGTTAACTGCATATGGATAAACTAGTACAGAATATTACTATAAATGGCAGGCTTTGTTTTGTGTTTGTTTTAATGATCTCAACAGCACTGAAGAGAATCCATTAGAAATAATTAATGCTCTAGTCTATTGAACAGGAGATTATAGAACATACTAGCAATTCCTACTCATTGGGCATTTTCTTATAATAAACTCAAAGTACCTGAAAACATAATAATAATGAGTACATTATTCTCTTTTAAAAGTTTGTATTTTAAAATGTAATGTATTTAGAGATCAAAATATTTCAGAAATCAAGGGCACAATCCACTATGCACTACTAATGTGCATCTTCTGTTCCTTTCAAAGGGGGTTCACTTGTGATTCCTATAAAGGGCCCATCTGAATAATGGAGACTGGGCTACATTCATGCATGAAGTATTGTTTGGAATCAATGGAAACAACCCATATTGATTTGTTCCACACTTTGACTAAAGTTGACTATGTAGCATACAGATACTAAGGCAATGTTCATTTTAACCCCATTTATTTTTTTCTTTCCAAAGGGAAGCTCCGGTTCCCGACCTGGTTCCCGGTCTGGCTCTCCCATTGCTAGGCGCTGAAGCTCTATGATGTCACTGAAGGGCTACGTTCTCTGCTTCATAACATAGCTGCCTTAAAGATCTAATAACAAATTGCAGATTCCCTAGATAGAAACACAATCTATTTGTTAAAGTCAGTTGAGTTATGCATGCAGTAGTACACAAAATTGTATTGGCATATGCTGACCAACAGTTGAACAAAAGCAAGCAAACAACAACAACAAAAGCCCCCAAACTTATAGTGTAGCTTTTACTTGCTGTCAGCATTATTTTGGGGAAATTAACAGAATTCCCAATATTATCCATTCTTCTTCAAGGTGTTCCCAAACAATATAGGCCCTTAATTTATCAAGCTCATACAACATTAAGCCCCTTTCAGAGTTCTTTTTCACTAAACCTTAAGTAACAACCTAAAACTCATTAAGAGATCTAAATTAACACTACCATTAACCTTTGAGATTTCTGCTGTAAACGAACAATAACAATAATAAAGACATGTGCAGAAGTTGTAAGGACTGTTTATCCAATTTTTTTTATTATTTGGTTTTGGTTTTGTCACCATTAGTTCTTTTCTGTACCATTTTCGCTCACAATTTTCATTTTTAATTTTCTTAACTGGATTAGGCAGTCATGGAAAGGTCTATTAAATTGTGAGTTCAAAGTATGTTGATACATGGGAGATGGCAGCTGTTACAGTTCAGTGAGACTGAGCAAAGATAAGAAGGAATTTATTCACATCCTAAGGGAACTACTTGTGCAAGGCCACTGCTCAGCACACCCCATTGATTAAGAATTAAGAGTAGCTGGGAGAGAGAAAATAGGATCTCAAACTTGAATTAGACTAATTTTATGACAGAAAATGAGGGATAATCCTAAAGAAAGTGTCACCTTGGGCATGCAAACAGTGGATTGCCCCTGCAGCTCTATATAGGTACTTGCTGCACAGTTAAGTTCTTCTGCAGCTTAAATAAACAAGTCAAGTCTAATTTCTAAATGACAGAAAGCCCTTTGGTAAGGAAGTTTTAGATAGTAACTGCACACATGATTTTAGCACCTCTAGCTGTTAATGCAGCAGAGTTAAACACACAGTGCAGCAGAGCAAACTACCCTGTTGCATTGCAGGTAACAAATATTAAAACTAATGAACTAGAGGTAGGTATTAAGAGTTCACACACTAAGGTATGCACATGTGGATATGGGTCTACCAATCTACATGAAGAAAAATGCTCTTCTGAATTGCACTGGTTTACCATATTCAACCTATCCTGTCTCTAAATGACGTTTGATTATGCAGTGTTTTATTTCAACTCCTATGTTACAGACTAAGTTGGCACCTGCTTTTAGCTAGTTAAAGAATATCCAGCATTATCGATGTTAATGCTAACTGATATATAGACATTGTTGTTGTTGTTCTTAATGATAGATTGCTTATTCTGCCATAGGTTTTGACATTCTTAATATGCACCAATGAAAGATGAGAGGATGGAAAAATAAACTAGAGTACCAAAACTGTCAAGCACACACACCTATTACATCTTCTTTCAAAATGTTGTTGGCTATGTGTACTTTTCTATGTGTAGCCTCATCCAGTTGTGTAATCCACAACATAATAGTGAGTTTCATTTAAGTGTATTGTTCTTTAAAGTGTATCAATACAACTCCTAAAAAAATCAATATTGAAATAAAATACTCAACTTTTAATGAAATGTGGATTTTTTTAAAAAGGATTCGTATAAAGGTTTAAGTCAGATTGTACAAACCAATAGACTAAGTAACTCAAGTGGATTAAAATATATCTGAATTTAATGATCAACCTTTCAGAACATTTTATATATCTTATGTAAGGAACTGAGAGCTACAAATTCAGGTAATTCCTTGCCAACATTACTTGCTATAGAACATTTTATACATCTTTGGAATAGTAAATCTGCCAACATTTAAAGTGTAAAATGTTTACTATGTAAGGGGTGTGCTGCCAAGGAAGTATGCTTAGGGCTGGAATGTGAGAAGTAATCAATTTTTCCCCATTAAGTCACAGCTGTTAAACAAAATATTATTGACAATATGTATCAGTGCAAATTGCTCATACCCATTTTTTCAGGATCAGAGCATTTGAACAGCTTTCTTTCCGCTACTTTGGAAGTTGCAAAGTTGATTCCATATAAAAAATCCAATACTATCTTTTTCTCAAGCCCTAAATCCTTGAGATGAAAACTCTAGCTAATTAATGCTCAATTCTTGCCCTCCAGCTCTGTCCACTAAGGATCTCCTATCCTGGAGAGAAGGGTTTCCTTGTTGCCTTCTCCTTGATGTGCCAGTGAGTGTGAAGAAGAAAGATATAATAATAATCTTAGTATTGAAGAGCTGGAAGGGACCCTATGGATCATCAAGTCAATAATTTCAGTTTCTCAAAGCATTATTTAATTATATAAGCCCCTATCTGCATATATGAGAACTATGCACAGGATACCAAACTTTTTATGGTTTTACATTACTTACTAGATTTCCAATGCATTTAATCTGATCTCTTGCTTCATAAATTGTTTTTGGCTAAGCAATCTCATTATTTCAACACTCATCCTGACCAGATATTCTGTCATGCATTTAAACGCTGAAGCCCAGCAAAGTGATACTCTGAGAACATAGGCCTCCAAGCTGTATTTGTTCTCCTCATAAATATATTCGGCTGACAAAGTATGAGATACACACCGCCTTTCATACTGGTGACTGTATGTGTGGTGATTGAAAGCTATGAAATATACCAAGCACTTGAGATAAGTGATTACGATTGTTCACACATTCTTGTTCAGTGATGACTGCAAACAGCATCTAATATGTCTAATCGTCTTTGTTTGGTGACTGTAATAAACAGCTGCAAGAGATGCAGTGAAATATCTACATCCTTATGAAAGCAAACCCACTCCACAATATCATTATATGCAAAATAGCACTGAAACAATGTCAATTCATTTTAAAATAGTCCATTTTCAACTACACCTTTTTTGGAAAAAACACATTTCCTGTCTTTAAAGACACAGCTACCTCTTCTTTATGCATGAAGATATAATACGAAGAACTAAAATCATATTCTTCTCATACATTCTTTAATTTCCTTTACATTATACTATTTAGATACTATAATAAGCATTTAATTCTAAAACCAAATCTCTGTCCTATGAAGTGGAAAGACCAGCCTTCCCATGATGTGAAAGCATTTAAAAGGCATTCAGGCTTAGAACTGTGACAATATTGCACTATGTATCCAGGTAGAATACATGAAATCGGTACAAGATATCAAACAGATAAAACACTGTTGCCCTGCTACTATGTTACAATACAGCAACTCCACAGATGAATACAAAGCAAAATACAGTGGGCAGAGGTGTCTACTGTGGGACTCTGTAACATGGACAGATTATTGAGGAAGAAGCAATTTATAAGCTGAAGCATTCTAGAAAGAAAGGCCTATTGATCTTTCCAACCATTCAATCATGAAGTACATCATCAACTTTGTTTAAAGTCTCAAAGGCCAATGAAGTTACTAAAATAAAACTTTCACTGGGGAAGTCTTGGGAGCCAAAATCTTGATCCAACGATGCACCCACTTTTCTCAAGCAAGCAAGCAAATATCAGAATACATATGTACCCCATGAGGAGAAGTTGGCTCTCTATACTTCTCAGAATTCATTACCATTGGGACATCTAGGAGTTGTGGGTCAAAACTCTGCAGGGCCAGCATTTCACCGCCATTTCTCTGCAGTACATCCCAACACTCTTCATCACACTGGAAGTGTTCCATGAGAAAAATTGTCTCAGATTTTAAAAACCGAATAGAAAATAGCTACTGTGTAGCTTAATATTTATAGGACCAAGTTTAAAATACCAAACAACAAATAGCCAGGTATGGAAATTGAGAAATGTAAATGGATAAGGAGAAAATTAGCCCAATCCAAGGTATAGTCACAAGAATCTGTCACTGGACTTGGAAAAGGAGATCACCTTCCAGGGATCATCACAAGATACGAGTACTGAGAAAGCAGGAAAGCCAAGTCACCTATTCCTCTCTTCGCCTTCTTGTAGAACCACTCCTTTTAGACCTCTGGGGCAAGCCAGGAATTACTGGAATTCTCCCCTCTGGAATTACTAACCCTCTCATTTATCTGCTCTTCTGGGTTTATGTTGGTATCCCACAATCCTGATTTTCATTCCTTCATGTGAAAGTTGAAAAGGCTGAAAAAGAAAAACTGAGGGCAACTGGTTCAGCAAGTTCATATCCTGCATTTCCTCTGAAGGAGGCACAGCGAGACATAACATTTAACTGCCCATTCACCCCTCCCACACACACTAGGCTAAGATTGCCCATTGCTTCCCAGCAGGCCACGAAGGAATATCCTTCCATCCTCCTCAATTTCAAATCTGCTGCCTCTTTAGGAAGAAATATAACTTTTATATGTACACACATATATTCTAAGACTTACCTATGCATGCTTTATGGCAGTGCTGTTTTTGTAGCATAAGGTAACTTGTAGCACTGCCAACCTCCTAACCTATTCCTGAACCCAATTTCTGCACCAAATCACAGTTCTTAATTTCTGCCTTGCGACTGTTTCAATCTAACTTTCTGCTAAATGAGAAACACAGAGCAAGCAAGTGTATTTCAAAAATAAAATCTACTAATTATCATTTTTATCCCCCAAAACATGGGATGTTGAAAATGTGTAGGGTGCTAGTTCTCAAACTGGAGGGCGTACCCCTACAGTAGGGCTTGAGCACATTCCAATGGAATGTGCACTGGTCTTCGGAAAAGCATCCTGAAGACATGTGGGTGTCTCCTTCTGCCTCTTGTCCCTTTTGCTGTGCCCTTCACCAAGCCAAGAAAACTCATGCACCTTTGGTGGAAACTCTAGCTGGATTGCCAGACAAGCAACTTAAAGTTAAGTGGTAACAGCTATTGGGCAGCAAAAGCTGGTGGCAGCCCTGGCTGCGTGACGCTTTCTCTCTCCTGCACACACGGTACCCACCACTACTGCAAGCAGGTGAAATGCAAATGGGAAAAAATGAGAGAACTGTGTGTAGTCACTGATTGTGTTGCTCACCAGCAGTCACCACCACTTGGTCCCAAGCTGCTTACCTGTGGATCTTTTGACAACTGAGGAATAAGCCAAATAATAGAAGGGACAAGAGGGAGTAATAGTCACCAGCAGGTGGGGAGAATAGCAGCAGGAAACGGAAGCCCTGCAACGTCTAAAGTGGAAGCATGGCAGCTTTGCGAACAGTTGTTGTAAGACAGAAAGAATACAGACAAATCACTTACAGCACTCTTAAAATATGACGATTATAAGGAATTCTTCAAATAATCTATTGCACACATAAAAAATGCCCATAACCATGTGGAAATAGTATCTTTGGAAATAGTATCCCACCATTCTTAATGTAAACCACATTTTATTAACTTTTCGTAGCAACACAACCCATTTCTGATTCTTTTGCATCTAAACTGTTCTTAGTACATTTTTGTTTACTTTTATTTTTAAATTATACATTTAAAATTTAGGGGTTGAAAATTAATGGTAAAGAAAATATGACTGTTGTGGGGTTTATAAATAACCAAAAAAGGGGGGGGCATGATGCCAAGCTTGCGGATCAGTTGAACCGCTAGCTTCTTTCTTTATCACCTGCAGCAAAATGGACAGCTTTGTTTCTTCCTTTTCGTCCGACTTTGAAGGTTTTATAGAGATGAGGAAATTCTCCCAACTTGTACTTCAAATTTTGTCTGGCTTCTACCTTTTGCATAAAATAAATAAATTACCTGACCAAAGGTGCCCGAAAAACCATGTTGAACGTTCCTTCTAACAACTGTGTAGAAAATATACAGCAGGGAAGGGCACAAAGCAGTCTGCAAGCTCTGTCCTTCTGGCACCCTTAAGTCCCACTTTTCTTAATGTAAAAAGTGGGGAAGGAATCATGCTTCCAAAGGTGTGATTCACTTTCAGGATGAAGCATACAACCTCCATGTTCACTCTTCTAGTCATTCAGGAGAAAACTAGGAGCAGAAAATGTAGCCCTTCAGATGTTTCTGGACCAAAGCTCCCATCAGATCTAGCTAGCAGAGGAAACCTTGGGAGCTGCAGTGCAGCAACATGTGGAAGGTCATACTTTGCATTCCCCCCCCCCCGCCCTGTATCGGGGCTGAAGAAGCAATGCAACAGTCTGAACTGAATTCAGGGATGTTTTCTTGCATTTTGTACCATTTGCTTTCCAAAATACACTTCTGTGGAGAAATTAGTATCTATCCTGCAATGTTCAATATGCATGAGCAGATCATTTCATTACTTGTTTTAACATATTTCACTTTCTGCAACACAATATTTATCCCCAATACATATGCTTAGCAGCAAAACAGGAGAAGCAAATTCCTGCAGACATGTTATGCTAATTCTGATGTATAGTGCCCCTTTTCAAATGTACTAGGTATAGAGTACTCAGGAATGGTTTACCATTCCCTTCTTCTGGGGATAGCCTGGGACCATGTAGTTTACCCAAGGCTACACGGGCTAGCACTTCTCCTGAGACTCACACTTCGTTGTTTAGTCGTTAAGTCGTGTCCAACTCTTCATGACCCCATGGACCAGAGCACGCCAGGCCCTCCTGTCTTCCACTGCCTTCCGGAGTTGGGTCAAATTCATGTTGGTAGCTTCGATGACACTGTCCAACCATCTCGTCCTCTGTCGTCCCCTTCTCCTCTTGCCTTCACACTTTCCCAACATCAGGGTCTTTTCCAGGGAGTCTTCTCTTCTCATGAGATGGCCAAAGTATTGGAGCCTCAGCTTCAGGATCTGTCCTTCCAGTGAGCACTCAGGGTTGATTTCCTTCAGAATGGATAGGTTTGTTCTCTTTGCAGTCCAGCAGACTCTCAAGAGTCTCCTCCAGCACCACAATTCAAAAGCATCAATTCTTCGGCGGTCAGCCTTCTTTATGGTCCAGCTCTCACTTCCATACATCGCTACAGGAAAAACCATAGCTTTGACTATGTGGACCTTTGTCGGCAAGGTGATGTCTCTGCTTTTTAAGATGCTGTCTAGGTTTGTCATCGCTTTCCTCCCAAGAAGCAGGCGTCTTTTAATTTCGTGGCTGCTGTCACCCTCTGCAGTGATCATGGAGCCCAAGAAAGTAAACTCTGTCACTGCCTCCATATCTTCCCCTTCTATTTGCCAGGAGGTGGTGGGGCCCGTGGCCATGATCTTAGTTTTTTGATGTTGAGCTTCAGACCATTTTTGGCGCTCTCCTCTTTCACTCTCATTAAGAGGTTCTTTAATTCCTCCTCACTTTCTGCCATCAGAGTGGTATCACCTGCATACCTGAGGTTGTTGATATTTCTGGCAATCTTAATTCCGGTTTAGGATTCATCCAGTCCAGCCTTTTGCATGATGTATTCTGCATATAAGTTAAATGAGCAGGGAGACAATATACAGCCTTGTACTCCTTTCCCAATTTTGAACCAATCAGTTGTTCCATAGCCAGTTCTAACTGTTACTTCCTGTCCCACATATAGATTTCTCAGGAGATAGATAAGGTGGTCAGGCACTCCCATTTCTTTAAGAACTTGCCATAGTTTGTTGTGGTCCACACAGTCAAAGGCTTTTGCGTAGTCAATGAAGCAGAAGCAGATGTTTTTCTGGAACTCTCTGGCTTTCTCCATAATCCAGCGCATGTTAGCAATTTGGTCTCTAGTTCCTCTGCCCCTTCGAAATCCAGCTTGTACTTCTGGGAGTTCTCGGTCCACATACTGCTGAAGCCTACCTTGTAGGATTTTGAGCATAACCATGCTAGTGTGTGAAATGAGTGAAATTGTACGGTAGTTGGAGCATTCAAGTTTTCCAAACTTGCTGGCATATTGAGTATAGCACCTTAACAGTGTCATCTTTTAAGATTTTAAATAGTTCAACTGGAATGCCATCACCTCCACTGGCCTTGTTGTTAGCCATGCTTTCTAAGGCCCACTTGACTTCGCTCTCCAGAATGTCTGGCTCAAGGTCAGCAACCACACTATCTGAGTTGTCCGGGACATCCAGATCTTTCTGGTATAATTCCTCTGTGTATTCTTGCCACCTCTTCTTGATGTCTTCTGCTTCTGTGAGGTCCCTCCCATTTTTGTCCTTTATCATGTCCATCTTTGCACAAAATGTTCCTTTAATATCTCCAATTTTCTTGAACACATCTCTGGTTTTTCCCTTTCTATTATTTTCCTCTATATCTTTGCACTGTTCATTTAAGAAGGCCCTCTTGTCTCTCCTTGCTATTATTTGGAAGTCTGCATTCAATTTTCTGTAACTTTCCCTATCTCCCTTGCATTTTGTTTTCCTTCTCTTCTCTGCTATTTGTAAGGCCTCCTTGGACAGCCACTTTGCTTTCTTGCATTTCCTTTTCTTTGGGATGGTTTCTGTTGCTGCCTCCTGTACAATGTTACGAGCCTCCATCCATAGTTCTTCAGGCACTCTGTCCACCAAATCGAGTTCCTTAAATCTGTTCTTCACTTCCACTGTGTATTCATAAGGGAGCTGGTTTAGATTATACCTGACTAGCCCAGTGGTTTTTCCTACTTTCTTCAGTTTAAGCTTGAATTTTGCTATAAGAAGCTGATGATCAGAGCTACAATCAGCTCCAGGTCTTGTTTTTGCTGACTGTATAGAGCTTCTCCATCTTTGGCTGCAGAGAACATAATCAATCTGATTTCGGTATTGCCCATCTGGTGATGTCCATGTGTAGAGTCGCCTCTTGTGTTGTTGGAAAAGAGTGTTTGTGATGACCAGCTTGTTCTCTTGACAAAACTCTATTAGCCTTTGCCCTGCTTCATTTTGAACTCCAAGGCCAAACTTACCTGTTGTTCCTTTTATCTCTTGACTCCCTACTTTAGCATTCCAGTCCCATATAATGAACAAGAACATCTTTCTTTGGTGTCAGTTCTAGAAGGTGTTGTAAGTCTTCATAGAATTGGTCAATTTCAGCCTCTTCAGCATCGGTGGTTGGTGCAGAAACTTGGATTACTGTGATGTTGAAAGGTCTGCCTTGAATTCGTATTGAAATCATTCTATCATTTTTGAGATTGCATCCCAGTACAGCTTTTCCCACCCTTTTGTTGACTATGAGGGCTACTCCATTTCTTCTACGGGATTCTTGCCCATCTCTCTGCCCACCCCAATTAAAACAATTAAATATAGGAATTAAAATTACCTACCTGTATCACTGAGAACATCAATCACAGAGGCCTTAACCAACCATGCTGTGGCAGAAATGTATACTCTTCCTCCCATGGCATTAGAAGAGGCAGCCTAATAATCCAAAGGTAGATTTGCAAGTGACGTTTATTAGATTCCTTGGCATTTGTGCCACAATTCTTCAGTATGATGGGAAAGTTTACAACAGAAGGAACAAAAAACCGCACTCTCTGGAATAAAGTGTTAACCTTTTGAATGAGGCCAGAGTTCTGTCTAAGAATTAATTTGTTCTTTTGAAAAACGCAGTGCTGGTCCTTGACTGACAATGCATTATTCTTTCTGCATTGTTGGGGGGTGTCAAAATTGCTGGATGATTGGAAAGGTTGTCAGATTCGCTGTAGTCCTCCCCTATCTAAAGCGGAGATGTCTGATCTACTCAAAAATCTATACAACTGTAAGGCTCTGAAAACATCAGAGCTAATTTCAGAAACTAACTAGCATCAGGCTCGGTTAGTTCTTAGAAGGGAAATCACCAAGGAATACCTCCCTGAAAGAAATCCTATGTTTCTTAAAGGAAGGGTAGGGTTTCTAGGAGGGACTCTGTACCTGGGCCAGGTCTATTTGATCTAAAATTTCCCATATGAAAGGAAGACCTCTGAGAATGAAAGGAAGTGAAAGCAGCTTATGATTTTGGCACTGTATTACATTTGTCTGCTGTTTTCAGCAAGACATTCCTACGCCTATTCTTCCAATAAAGATGGGACATTGTGGAAGAGATTGAATTTAGACAAGCCTGGATAATGTGTCCATGTTCTAGTGGTTGCACCAATTGTGAGTTTGGCTATGTTGTTAATTGCTATCGCATCCGTGATGCTGAAGGAAAGCCTTGAGAGTATTAGAATGGCTGGGTTTTGGTCACTGTAGTTCTCCTGCTCAGAATAGAGGTTAGAAAATGGAGCATTCTGTGGAAGTTCTGATTGCCAGAGCTGAATCCTCGCAGTGGTTCTATAAGGTGATACCAATCTTAAGGTAATTTCCTACAGTGCGTTTGAGCATGGTTCTCCTCAGTTCCAAGGATAACTTACTTAAGACAGTAACAGGGATGTCTACCAGTGGATTTTTAAGGCCATCCACAGCTGACAAAAGTGTGTTATCTTCCCCACTGTTGAGAGTCTGGTCATTCTGATTCCATTGTCCTGCTCAAGGATGGAGGAAAGGTAACTATGTGCTGGGGTGCTCTGGACTTACTGTAATGTAGTGATAGACTGGGAAGTAACTGAGTAACTAGTAAGAGGTCATTTTCATTTAAAAAAATATATGATCTGAGGACCACTCTCTTTGATCTTTGTCTGAACTGAAATGACATCAAGTCGCAGAGGGACTGTACCACAAAGCACTGGGTGACCTGATTCAATGTCTATAGGGTGGCAATTGTGGCACCGCTCAAGTGTATTGAAGGGCCTGATGTCAGGCTGACGTGAAATCAAAAGCCTAAGACTCAGATCATTCTGCATCACGCCTTTCAGAGGAATGGTGTGGGCATTAAGAATGCTTGGATTTCTCGGATTCTTTTTCTCTTTTCAGAAACAGAGTGGGAGAGCAGGGCACAGATAGAGATGGGGTTGAGGAGAAGGAAATCTAGCCTCTTTCAGGAGCACTTTCTCTCTTTTTGCAGTGGAACTGCATTAGATTTTTGGTTTCCTTCCTCCTAAAAGCTAAACTAATCTAGGAACTGGTGTGGCTTGGTGGGGCAGTACCCCATACTAGGTCAGGAAAAGTGCACAGAAGTTTTAAAAAACTGCATCAGAAGTGCTGCATAAGTTCGTGTCTGTTGCTGAATGGGAGATTTTGAGAGGATTTTTATTGCCCTCTACTGCTATCTTGTGGTGGAGGAAAGCAATACTTTTAGTTTGCAAGGGTGCTATAATTCCCCTATTCTGCTGTGTTTGAGCTCTTTATGAGCTTGATACTCATCAGTTTACTCTGTCATATACAGAAGGCAGAAAAAGACTCAGGCTGTGCAGCAGGTCCTTCCACATTTGCCACCTCTGACTGGCAGCTCTTGTCCTGCCACTGGGCAGGGACAGATGTTTCTCCTTTTTTTTTTTTTTTTTTTTTTTTTTGCAACTGTTTGCAATGCATGAGGAGCAAGGGTTTCAACACTCTGACCTCCCTCACACTGAGGAGGAGAGGATGGTCAGTGTGTGGTGCTGACAGAAGAAAACAAAGAAAAGAAAGAGCTGATGAAAAAGAGAAGGAAAGGAAGATGATCCAGAAGAAAACATGGGTAAAGTTAAAGGGTAACAGCTTAGAAAAAACAAGCTGAACATTTTTGGGGGGGGGGGGGGGAGGAAAGAGATATCGGTATCAGCTCCAGTTGTACTAGGTGTGCCTCAGAGCAAGGAGTTAGTTTTCTAGAGCCCTTCTAAGTTGCACAGATTGCTCTGTGCAGGCACAGAACTCATTCCGGTAAAGAAGAAAATGAGAATTAACTAATTCCAAATCATTATATAAAAACATGGTATTTTTTAGAAAAATAAATACTTAAATTTAGCTTCTTGCTCCTCTACATGCAGAACACACTTTAGATTCTTAAAACTAATGTCTTCAAGTGAAAAACTGAAACATGTTGTAAATCTAAATATGTACGTATTTCACATCATTTCACTTCACAAAACAAGCTTGCATTTTTCTGTTGACAAAAATCTAGATACTGTTTGGCATCAAGTGATTTGAAAATACTTTGACCTGTATAAATAACACTAGAGCTAGTATCTTATTGAGCTTCTGCTAAGTTGATAGCATAGTAATATGGGATCATATTGCTTGTATTAACATTGCCATTATGCAACTAGTGACCTTCACAAATAAAACCCTTCTTCTGTTTCTTCAGTTAACAACATGTGTGCAGTGACATGATCTTGCATTACTGTGCTGGTAGGACATTATGTTCAGAAGAAACTGAATTAAGATACTGGAATAGGGATTAAGAACATTAATGAAATAAGCAACAAGATCTTATTAAATCTTGTACTAGAGACTGCTGTGCAGCACAAACAACAGGGTGTAACTTAGGGTGACAGGATACCACTGATGGCAAAGCCTACAGAGTCAAGACCAAGTGCTCTATTCTATCAGGTCAACCAGACCAGTTAAGAATCCACTCGCCCATTCCTGCCCCCATCAATCAACTCCATTTAAAACAATATATCAGACACAAAACCGAGTTTGGAAAAAAAATTAATATTATTTAACTCATGTCTGACTTAAATATTTCACATAACAAAAGTGTTATTTTCAAGTCACCAGCTATATTGCATATATACATATGTACAGAGTTAACAAAACAATCATGAGATGTCCTATCAAAAGCAGTGATTTCCCCCCCTTTAGGAAATAGAAAGTACTAGTCTTATAATACACAAAATATAAATTATATGTACAGATAGCATCTTTCTGGAACTGAGAGCAAATAAAAATGAATTATTTCCAGAAAGATATAATATGTCTACATTACAATAAAATGAATCAATACTGATTTCAAAATATTCATCTAAAGTTGAAAACTTTAGGAACATTTCTGGTAACTCATGTTATTATTTACAAAATATACTCATCAGCCACATAGGGGCTTAAATATCTGTATATATACATACACACATATATATAACATATAAAGAAATTTTAAAATTCGAAGTAAAATTAAGCAAGTTTCTTCTGTCTTTGGAATGTCTAAAACAGAACCAACGCTTTATTCCAGTGTGGGGTTTGTTTTTTGATATGATTATAGCTTTTTTGAGTAAATGGGACCTTTCAGAACATACTGAAAAGCCTAGGTAGTTGTTAAAAATTTAAAAGCTCTCAGAATGAATGGGAAAACCCCATGAAGTTTTTATTAATGTGGGGCTATCTATAAGAAAGACAAGCTTGCATTTGCTAATGCAACCTGTGCTGCAGTTCACTTCATTTGGTGAAGCCAATGTACAGTTTTATGGATCTTTCCTTCCACCTTTTACATATGGCTTATGTTTTTCACAGTTATCTAGCTAAAGTTTTATAGCTGAAAGACCTGGAAAAAAAATTAAGCATTTTCTTGTTCAATTCAAGGATTCTCCACGGTTATTTTTTCTTAGTAGTATTGCTGAATTTGAAGCAGAACATGTACAACTGAGAAATAATAACAAACAACAGTCATTAAATAAAGTGAGCATGTTCTGCTAGTGAGAAGCACATGGGACTAAATCCAGCATGACATTCATGCTTGTCATGGAACTTCCTACCCTTCTCTGCCTCTCTGCAGCCCTGGAAGCCCCCCAAAAACCAAACTCTAGAGAATTTTACAGCCTCCTGGAGCTGTTTTTTGTTTTGCTTTCTAGGATGCAGTGGAAAAGGGAGACTGCTTCCCCTCCCCTTCTCCTGGGTTCCACTGTTTTGCATGCAGACGTCCAGCGCTTGATACAATCCAGGGAGGAAAATGTCAGATATAGTCTGTATTGTGACATTCTACTTCATCCATGAAATTTGCAAATAATTCATTTCCCAATTAATTTGCAATCAGTATACCCTCATCATTGGCAGAACTTCTATATGGCATACATTCTAATTACCCTTTAATGCTAAGGTCTGGTGTTTGTTTTTAAAGTGAATACACTTATGGTGAATTCAAAAGACGAACAAGTTCAATGTACCTGAGATAACTGATTGTGGACACTATAGCAAAGTTTATCTGGTGTGTCTGCAGTATTCTTACAAGTTTACAAAAGACCATTTAGATATTTCTGTGACATTTAAAAGGTATATTATCTTACTGTTTTGTATAGTATGTTATGTTTCAACAGTAAAACTCCACAGATGACTATTTTTGTAAAGGAAGAAAAAGTCAGTCCTGAAAGCACTTAAAGCTTTCACCTTAGCAGTCATCAAAAAATACTGGTTATACTTGGCCATTCATTTGAAGATTCCTGAACAACCTCCTCCAGGTTCAGCGTGCGATTAATGTCTTCACCTTCCTGTCCTTGATGACTGGTTGATTCTTGTACTGTGCCTAGCGAAATATGCAGGAGAAATAATGCTAAGAAAGGTAGCACAAAATCTGTTGCAAATACTGAAGAATTATGAAATACAAAGCACAGTAAGAAATGCATTAGACTTTTGGGCTTGAAAAGGAATCTACTTCATGTAATCTTTAACGATAAATGAATATTCCCACACTTTGCAATCACTCTGATGCAAAATTGTGTATGTGGTCCACAGCTCTAGCTTGGGAAGCGCTCCCTTCTTTCCACAAACAAAGCAAACATATTTACACCAAGGAACAAGAGTGACTGTTTAATCTATCTTGTCTAATTAAATTGATGTGGCAGCCCTTGAAGGCAAGGGAACTCCATATGTCCATTAGTCTATAAAACATTACTGAAGAACGGAAATAATTTGCACAGCAATCTTAAACTGTAGTTAGAAAACATACCCATTTTTCAACCCAGCTGGTTAACAGAGATTGCTGTATAGCCTTCAGAACTGCTAGGGTCAATAAAGACCAAGAAAAATATTGTGAATGCACTTGGGAGTAGGGAACATGCTGAACATATTTCTTTATGATATGGCTCCATGTTCAGCCAGGAAAAACAGACAGTTTTTTCTGCTAGCAAGACACACCAAAGAATGATACTGTATGGTGGTGTGTGTGTGTGTTTTTGTGGGGCGGGGTTGCACTGTACTACATGCATACAAATGCAGAGTCTTGACAATGAAATGCCAGTGTAGATTTTAGAACAGAAAATGATCATTTTCTTCATTAGCAAAATGTATAGCATTATGACATTCAAAATTAGGTTACAGTATTCTTCAGCTTACACATCAGAAAAGCCAGTCTTGGAACTGTGAAATAAGATTTATCAACAACTGGAATTAGCAACATTGCATTTTTCAGCCTCAGTATTGCTGTTTTGGTAATGCTCTCATATTACCTGTCTTCAATTAAGAAATGGCTGCAATGGTTACTCAAATGCTTTCTTTGGCATTAAAAAAAAAAAAACAGAACAAAGGCATTACTATTCAGCACAAACAGTAATGCACCCAAAATGCACATGCCCTGACATGCATTATCCACTTTCAACTATCAAAAGTAGGGCAGAGAAACCTGTGGCCCTCTGGGTGCTGACAGAGAACAAATTGATCTTCTTTACCACCGATGAAATCTCTCTCTGATGGAAACTGGAGTCCAATAATATCTGGAAGGCTACAGGTTCCTGAGCTCTAGTCTAGATGCTGACAATTAATAGAAAAGTATTTCCAGTGTTCAGTACAATATAAGAAAATGAGAAAGCATGAGTCGTGTGAGAACTCTGATCTTACCTATAGGGATGGATTAAACTCTCCAGGGTTATATACACAACCTTTAAACTGTTTTCACTATTTATTAAGAGCAATTTGAGCGCGCACACACGCCCCCTTTTTTTTTTAATAAGGCGGGGTAAAGTGTTATGAATAAATAAAACAAGTTTTGGTATAACAAACATTACATACCAGAATAGCTGTGGGCTCGCTTCATATGAAGCTTCATATTGCTTTTCTGGGTAAAGCCCATTGCACAGTAGTCACATTTATATGGTCTTTCTCCTGTGTGTTTTTTCATATGAACTTGCAGTGCACTCTTCTGGTTAAAAGCTTTCTCGCACAGTGTGCATTGAAATGGCCGTTCTCCTATAATGAAAAGGGAACATTATAAGATTACTTTCAAGATACTATACACTGGAGAGAGAGAAATCCTGTCACATATGCACTACTTTGACATGAAACAGGCTGTGAGTATGCAAGAAAGATCTTTCACACTATACACAGTTACCTAAATGCTAACCTCTGAATTATTCCTTTCAAGTTACTTCCTGTGCCAGTTTAAAACACATAGTAAAAGCAAAGTGTGCTACTTATATACCGCCTCATAGCACTTAAAGCACTCTCTGGGCAGTTTACAATTTAATTATGCAAGCTAAAGTTCCTCCCATCCCCTGGTGAGCTGGGTATTCATTTTACTGACCTCAGAAGGATGGAAGGCTGAGTCAACCTTGAGCATGGTACCTAAATCTGTCAGGTTCGAACTCAGGTCATGAGCAGTTTTTGACTGGAGTACTACAGTTTAACTACCGTGCCACAATACTATAAAGTATAGTTATATACTCTATCTAGCTGAAGAAGGGAGGCAGATGTTTGAAAGCTCTATTGTTAGGCAAACAGGTTAGGTGAAACTGCTGGAAAGCACTAAATGGCAATTAAGGGTGGCTCCTGTTCATAGTCAGTTCATGGTTGCTGACTGAACATTCCTGTCTCCTGATGCCTGTTACTAGAACAATTTTGCAGAAAGGAACTACGTGCTTACATGGTTCTGGTTGTTGCTTCAATAACTGCCTTCCTCTGGTGAAAATTCTGGCTGTGAATTCCCCATCCACCACAAAATAAAAAGGAACAGGAAACAGTGGTAGAAGAGCTTAAGAAATTAAACAGTGACTGAGGCCTAAATTTTACACATCTGCATCCTCTAGTAGCTGCACATAAACTGTATCATAAAGAATCTTTGGAATCTCTATTGCACTATGGGACTGAAACAGCTTTGGTCACACTGCTCAATGATCTTCTTCTGGATGCCAACAGGGAAAAGGTGAACTGGTTCTCTTGGATCTCTCAACAGCCTTTGATACCGTCAACCATGGGCTTGTTGTCAGGGTTGAGGATTGGAGGTTCAGTTTTATGCTGACTCCGCTCCTTCCTTGCGAGATCGCAGAGGGTCCAGATGGGGGAGATTGTTTTGTCCCCTGGGTACTGCAATGTACAGGTGTCCCACAGGGATCGATCATCTCCCCTATGCTGTTCAACATCCATATGAGACCGCTGGGAGAGATCATCCAGAGTTTTGGAGTTTGCTGTCATCAGTATGCTGATGACACACAGCTCTATCTCTCCTCCTCAGCAGTGGAAGCTGTGCAGACCCTGAAGCGCTGTCTGGATGCTTTCATGGACTGGACGAGGGCTAACAGGTTGAAATTGAATCCTGACAAGACGGAGGTCCTGTTGTTTTGGGGGGGGGGGGGACTCCTGACCAATTAGGTGGCCGTTTACCTGGTCCTGTTGGGGTCACTCTCCCTCTGAAGGTTCAGGTGCGAAATCTTGGGTGTGCTTTTGGACCTGGCTCTCTCAATGGAAAACCAGATTTCGGCTGTGGCCAGGTCTGCCTTTTACCATCTGAGGCAGATCACACACCTTCACCCCTATCTTGATGAGAAGTCCCTAACAGCACTGGTCCATGCACTTGTAATCTTGAGAATAGACTACTGTGACAGTCTCTACATTAGGCTGCCTTTGAAGGTGGTTTGGAAGCTGCAGCAAGTGCAGAATGCAGCGGCCAGGTTGGTGTCTCGAACATCCCAATTTGCTCGTATTTCATCTGTCCTGGTGTGTCTACACTGGCTGCCTATATGCTTCTGGGCCAAGTTCAAAGTGCTTTTGTTAACATTTAAAGCCCTCAATGGCTTAGGGCCTCACTACCTGTCTGAGTGCCTCTCCCTCAAAACGTCTACCCGTCCCTCCCATACCTCATACACTGGGAGGTTGCAGGTGGTGATCCCAAGGGAGGCTTGAAAATCTGCCTCCTGAAACTGGGCCTTCTTGGTGGTCGCTCCATCACTTTGGAACTTGCTCCCACCTGATGTACAATTAGCCACTTCCCTCTTTGGTTTCAGGAGACAAGTTATAAAACCTGGCTTTTCTCACAAGCCTTCCCTGCCCTGTTTTCACCTATATTTAATATACTTAATATTTTTAGTCTATTTTTTTACTAGGTATTTTATTCTTTTGTTACAGTGTTTCCCCGAAAATAAGACAGGGTCTTATATTAATTTTTGCTCCAAAAAACGCATTACGGCTTATTTTCAGGGGATGTTTTATTTTTTTCATGTACAACAATCTACATTTATTCAAATACAGTCATGTCATCTTCTTCTGGTTGCTGCACAAGGGTGGAGGGCAGGGTTTCACTTAACTGGGGCTTATTTTGGGGGGTATGGCTTATATTACGAGCATCCTGAAAAATCATACAAGGCTTATTTTCAGTTTAGGTCTTATTTTCGGGGAAACAGGGTATTACATCTCATGTTTATTGATTATGTGGGTGCTACTGGGGTTGTTTTTGTTATTCTGATTTGCCTGCCATCCTAAGTAGTGGCTATGCCACTAATTAGGCAGGATAAAAATAAAATAAAATAAATCATATTGCTCTGCAATGCACATAACCTCCATGATAAGAAAATTATCTCCTGCATCTATCCTTCCAATCAACAATTTAAGATCTATATAATTTGTTTCAAAAACTGTACTAGAGCTGCAGTTTAATGTTAGTCCCTTACACTACTAACTTGTTACCTGTGTGAATGCGGCTATGTCTTTCCAGTTGACTTGGCTTAGCAAAAGCTTTTTCACAAGTATCACATTTAAATACTCTTGGTTTCTGAGAACTTAGTGATGGTCCAGCTTGATGTGTCTGTGTATGCTCCTAATGAAAACATAAAATGCATATTTTACACACTTGGTATTATGCGTAGAACACGAACACACACACACACACACACACAAGATATGAGGCTAGCAGTAGCCACATTCAGTTTAAGTTGCAGGGAATTTTTATATACACACTCTTTAAGAAAATATATTTTTCAAGACAAACAAGTATAACCCATTTATAGCTCCTCTTCTTTAGCAGAAAAAAATGTTGAAAAGCAAAGCAGCTGACCAGATTTTAGACTTCAAAAGGGAAGAAGCCAACACTCAGATAATTTGGGGAAAGTCAGTTGGCCAGTTCAGATGTAACTTTTTTCCATTACAACTAAACCAACCATGGACTACAATGAAAGTTTATTTCTTCCTCTGCACTCACAAAATGAAATAATGCAAATATAAGTAATATATAGAATTCAACTATTGAAATACAGTTTGCATTCTGTGTGTTACTTATATTTTAAAAAGAGAACCAGTTTAAAGCAAGACTATTATATACAAATTATATGATCTTGTTTCCATAGTAACCCCCAAACTCATTTTTTTTAATTTAGGCATCTGGTTCGAACTGCTGACTTCTGGCTAATGGATAAGGTTTTTCTTCCATTCTGCAATCCTAGGATGACTGGCATTTGAAGCAAAGTATTCTTTAGAGCTAGCAAGCTAACCTACCCTAGGTGCGCATATTTAGCAGAAAAACACAGTTTTTCCTCTTAGTACAGTTCTTTTCCTGGGATGCAAGAGATGCAAGCTTTCAGTTGCCCTTAGTCTTCTTACCTAAAGAAGACTAATTAGCTACAATGTTGAAGACATTCAGGAGGGTCTTCCTTTCCATTTGCTATTTAACCATTTTAGTGCAGCTGATTGTGCTTGTTAGGCATGGGAGTTCTGGACTATTATTTTTTTGACTCCACTTCCCAAAATTCACCCAGAATCCCCCAGACAAAATTTTGGGAGAGGAAGTCCAAAACCAGAAATCTACAGACCAGCTCTCCTTAACTTCCCAGGTGACTGCATCCACATGGTGCTACTTTTAAAAATAAGGTGACTATCCTGCTGCTCCCTGGGAGTTGCAAGGCTATCTAGGAGTTGGAAGGCTTCACAGAAAGACTAGTCACTCTGACCATTAGGCTCTATAGAAGGTGCCTCCAAAGAACTAGCCCTCCACTCATAATTTTACTCTTCTTCCCAGTCAAGAGGCACCTTCAAATATATTGAGACAAGTACAATTTCAAAGCCTCCCCTATTTATTATGAAATACAAGTATTTTATCATTCAACTTCTAAAATGTATTTGAAGTTCATAATAGGAACAGCATTTGTTTCTAGAAAATAATATCCACTCTGATTAAGCAGATCGTCAAAATAAAAAAGTCCTTTTCAAAAGGAGGTAGAGAAAAGGATCATTTCACTTAGCTAGAACCGTTTCCTTCATTTTCATAATAGCAGTATGTTAATTTTGTCTCATACCTTAAGGTGTGTGGCTCTTTTGAATGCTTTACTGCAAATATGACAAACATGGATTCTTTCCTTTCCATGAACTTCTTTACTGTGCTGCATTAGCATGGCAGCTGAAGAAAACGTTTGACTGCATTCAAAACACTGATGCATGCGTGTCTCTTTTTCAGACTGAATGCCTTTAGAAAGACTTGGAGAAACTTCACTCACCTGTAAGTTACATAAAAATATACATACAAAGAATTATGGGTAGTAAATTTACCTAAAACCCATGAGATTATTTCATCAGTGTTCCTCTTAGTATGGTGTGATAATGCTTTGAAGGCTATATGATGACTGAATGGGTACTAAGATATGCCATGCAACATTTAGTTCAATTCTTCTCTCCATTAGAATATGGGAACATTATAAGGCACTTTAATATTTTGAATACAGGTAATTATAAGACCTCTTTTTTATTTCACATCTGTGTCCCCCAAGGTCTTTAATTTGCAAGCCATATTCATAATATTGGTAAAATGACAGAAAATTAATGACATGATATATTTTCATTGGAGTTTGGAGTTTTAAAAAATTACCTATATATTTCTATTCCAGTAGGTGGCAGGGCATTATTCTGCTTTTGGGATGCTCCACAATGGACCAGTAAGGCAGGGCCAATTTGTGGATCATAATAATAGGAATATTGCTCGCTCTCTCCCTAAATAGAACTACCGATTTAAATACTATGAAAAATACAAAAACTGGAGGAACTAATAAATGATTTAAGAGAAAAAGAAACAAATGGGTTTCCCCTGGGAGTCCCTATCTGAAATCCATATAAATATAATAGAAGGCCAGGATACCCTCCTGCCACTAATTGAAAGAGTCACATTCAGGCAAGACAGTCCTTTTTCTTCTGACAACACACCAGGATTGCATTCAGTTCTTCAGGATTTACTGCATGTATTTTGAGAGCTCTCATTGGGACAATGCCACTGCCATCCTCCTTCCAAAGGCAGGCTTGCTGACAGGTATTTCTGGGGAACATACGTACAAATGAATGAACTGCAACTCTGCAAATTTCATCCCAGAAATATGTTCATATAAACAATCCTTAAGTAGTGATCCATTTACAGGTGTTAAAACTCATATGAAAGGCCTCTGACATGCTTGCTTGTGGTATGCACAATTGCAAACATCTGGAAGAAGTTAATTTCCCAAAATTCCTGCCAATGTGGATGGTACAGCCACCACCACCTCCTTCCCAGTCTCCTAATTCTTACTTAAACAAAATTACAGCTTTCCATAGGCAGAATCACAGACTCCACCCCACAGCATGGGAAGCATATGTAAAGCAGGGCAACACTGGCCTTTGGTTCCATGGGAAAGCATTTTCTCTTTAGTATTAGTGGTCTGTTCTGACAAACATCATACCTTATTAATAAACACAGATAAGTGCCTAATACAAAAACTGCAAGCAGCTGCCATCAAGTTGTGCAGCTACCTGACTGAAGTGATAGCCACAAAGAATTTTATTAAATTTCCACAGAAGGGGAAAAAAGGCAGACTCAATATTCAGAGCCATTGGAATCTTGTGAATCACACTGAGATTTCAAGTGGAAATCTCACCACTACAAGGGGACAGAATTTCTCCACTGTAGGTGGTTGTTACACTTTTTGTACCCCTAAGATCATAGGCTGTAGACCAGACAAATGCATGCGATAACAAATCTCCTATTCTGTGAGTAATACTTTCTCCCTTCACATACCACTGAAAGTCACACATGGGAAGGGCAGGAAAGAGGATCAGAGAAAGGAAGAAGTGGGACCGTGTATGATTTGCCAAGGTCAGGTTTAAAACCAAAAGCCAGTCTCAGTCTGTTTACCTTTCAAAATACTGCCCATCTGAAAGTTGGTCGATTTCAACTCCCAGTATAACTGATAATTGGGCCTGCCTTTCTGGTCCCCTTGGAAAACAGAATAATTTCCTGCCACTGTCCAATGACCAACTTGTCATACTCTGTCCAAATAACAAACTGTGAAACTAGATCAGAAATGAAGGCTAAAAAGCAAATGCTTTCTAGATGTAAGCAAACCTTTGAATACAGAAATGTTCTTACCTGATAATTTTCCTAAGACTTATGTCTCCATCAATCCATCTTTCTGAGTACTCCCAGTCTGTGAGCAAAGACCAGAGGCAATTCAAGCACTGTAGCTAAAAGCTCCAGGCTTAAACCCTTAAATTTTGTAACAGTTCTTTTGCTAGAGAAGTATTTCCTAAGTCTTCAAAATATTTAATCATAGTGGATTTAGACTGGTGTGTGTGTGGTTGTGTTACAGATATAATTCATAAGCATATGTAATTTATACATAGTATGTATGCGTGGGAAACTATTTCTGTATATATTTATGATCACACTATTCTTGTAAGAGCAAAGAAAAATGCTGCTTATCATCAGTTAATTGAAGGAAATTCAGATTGAAAGAGACATTGACCACAAAAAAATCATCAGGTAAGATTTTCTATTCTGTGTGTAATAATTGTTAATTTTCCTCTGCAGATGCAGGAAAACCAATACCAAGCAAGGAGAGTAGAGAGTAACACTGAACAAATTTTAAGAAAAAAACAGATAAAATGAAATTGGAAAACAAGCTTAACTGACAATGGAGGCAACTTTCCATTGTTGCAGAAGAATATGCAATTAAGGAATATATTGCAATTAATGGGGTCTGATGGAATTGATAATGTATCAAACAGGGCAAGCTACAAATGAAGAATGAGAATTAGAAACTGTGGTGATTGATACATTAATTTGCTATATAAATAATAATAGTAGTAAACAAAATGTCTTTAAACCAATCATAACCAGTGAGCCAGCTACAGAGGTGCAACAGGACAATCAAACGGCAGAAAGTTTTAATAGAAGGAAACGGTTGTACCACAAAGGTAAGCACACCTGATCCACTATTTCAAGCAATGCATCTGGAAAACTATGTCGAACAGAAATAACAAATGACAAAATAAAGTGCAACAAAATGAGATAAATAAAATCAAGATTCAGAGAGTTACAGTGGTGCCTCGACTTACGAACGTCCCGACTTACGACCATTTCGAGTTACGACCAGCTCCGGCCGCAAAATTTTGCTTCGACTTGCGGCCGGAGCTTCCAGTTACGAACAGAAAAAGGCAGGGGAAAAAGGCGGGAAATTCAAATTGCTAACCGTTGGTAGGCGAAGAGGCTGCTTCTTTGTAGCTCTTTCACCCCAACGGTTAGAGTGAGTGCGATCGGAGGAGGCTTCGGACTGCCTGGTAAGGTAAGGTGCTGCTTTCTGCTTTTTAAAAACTGTTCTGGGTGGGCTTTGCAGCATGGTTTTGGGCTGGGGGGGGGGGGTTATGTTTCTGTGTTGTGATGGGTCTTGGGTGGTTTGTTTTTTGGTATTTTTTCCCCCATTTCCGATGGGTCTTGGGGGGTTTGTTTGCTTTTTGGGTTTCTTTTCCCCCCATTTCCAATGGGTCTTAGGGGGTTTCCTTGCTTTTTGGGGTTTCCCCCCCCTATTTCTGATGGGTCTTGGGGGGTTTGTTTGCTTTTTGGGTTTTTTTCCCCCATTTCCGATGGGTCTTGGGGGGTTTGCTTGCTTTTTGGGTTCCCCCCCCCCCATTTCCGATGGGTCTTGGGGGGTTTGCTTGCTTTTTGCTTTGGTTTTTTTTTGCATTTCCGATGGGTCTTGCACGCTTCGCTTGCTTTCTGCTTTGCTTTTTTTTTGCATTTCCGATGGGTCTTGCACGCTTCGCTTGCTTTCTGCTTTGCTTTTTTTGCATTTCCGATGGGTCTTGCACGCTTCGCTTGCTTTCTGCTTTGCTTTTTTTTGCATTTCCGATAGGTCTTGCACGCTTCGCTTGTTTTCTGCTTTGCTTTTTTTGCATTTCCGATGGGTCTTGCACGCTTCGCTTGCTTTCTGCTTTGCTTTTTTTGCATTTCCGATGGGTCTTGCACGCTTCGCTTGCTTTCTGCTTTGCTTTTTTTGCATTTCCGATGGGTCTTGCATGCTTTGCTTGCTTTTCTTCCCCCCCCACTTCGGCCGGAACGGATTAATCGTGTTTCCGATGGGTCTTGCAGTGATTTTTTTTTGTGTGTGTTTTTTTTTCCTTCGGCCGGAACGGATTAATTGCATTTCAATGCATTTCAATGGGAAATGGTGCTTCGACTTACGACCATTTCGAGTTACGACCGGAGTTCCAGAACCAATTAAGCTCGTAAGTCGAGGCACCACTGTACCAATACAGGAGTCGGCCTTTTTTTTTTGTTTAGGAATAAAAAAAACTAAAAAAGACGATTGTGAAACTATGAACAGAAAGCGGAGGGGAGAGTTCACGCACACAATGTATCAGTTGAACTTAAAGATCATCCAAAGAAGTTGACTGTTATTACATTAGTAAGTTCTGTGCACAAAGGAAGTACTATTTCAGAACACATACTCTTATATTATACAGTCATGGCCAAAAATATTAGCACCCTTGCAATTCTGTCAGAAAATGCAACCCTTCTCTCAGAAAATTGTTGCAGTTGCAAATGTTTTGGTACTCACATGTTCATTTCTTTGGTTTGTGTTGGAACAACAACAACAACAACAACAAAACAGAAGAAAAGTCAAATCTGATACAATCCCACACAGAAACCCAAAAATGCACTGGCCAAAATTATTAGCACTCTTAACTTAATATTTGGTAGCACTCCCTTTGGAAAAAATTACTGAAATCAATCGCTTCCTGTAACCATGAATGAGTTTCTTATACCCCTCTACTGGAATTTTGGACCACTCTTCTTTTGCAAACTGCTCCAGGGCCTTCAGATTTGAAGGATGCCTTCTCCCAACTGCTGTTTGGAGATCTCTCCACAGGTGTTCTATGGGATTCAGATCTGGACTCATTGCTGGCCATTTCAGAACTCCAGAGCTTTGTTTGGAACAATTTCTGAGTGCTTTTTGAAGTGTGTTTTGGGTCATTGTCCTGCTGGAAGACCAATGACCTCTGGTGGAGCTTTCTGACACTGGCCACTACATTGAGCTCCAAAATTCTTTGGTAATCATCAGATTTTATGATACCGTTGACACAGTCAAGGCATCTGTGAGACAGGGGGCGAGAGTGGTAGCCCTCTCGTTGGAGTGCCGTCCCTCCCCCTGACAGCCGAGAAAGAGATACAGACCTTGCCTGTCTCACCTCCCAAGAGAACAGAACAACGAGGGACAGATACACGGGAAATAGAGGGAGAATTACAAAAGTTAACGGTTGAAAGAACTCAGGGAAAAACGGCGGGAGTAGAGCGGAAGAAGAGGGTGGAGATAGAGGTGGGAACGGCAGATATAAAAAGGAGGGAGGAACAGTTACCACCAGGTTGGGAGTGGATCTGGATGGAGGACCCATGGACCAGAGCATGGGAAAGATTGAGGGTCCCTAAGGAGGAGGTGGACTACAGGAAAAGGAGAGAGATCCCTCCAAGACCCTCTTACTGGGGAGAAGCAGAAGCCAGAGAGTGGCGGAGAAAACTAAGAGAGGAGAAAGAGAAAAGAGAGAGAGGCTGGAATGGAGGGTGAGCAAAATGAGGAGGAAGGGATACAGGGAGGACCCTGGACGACCCACACACCTGTCGGATGCTCTGTGTGGATGGATGGCCGGGACGACGACACCGTGCCCCTGTTGGAAAGTGAAGCAGGACAGACGGTGAACCCGAACTTATCGGTAGACTGGCCGGGTCCATGGAACTCGGGTGAAGGGAACCCGTTCCTAGATGAAGAATGGAAGCCCCTGACTGACCCGTTGTCAGAAGGAGAAAAGTGTTGGAACAATTTTGTTGACACCGGTTTTTTGTTGAACACACCAATAAACATAATACCTGTTTCTAGATTACAAAAATCTCCTGATTTATTTGAACGAAAAAAGGAGCCTAAAGTTGAACCCTCACAGCATCCAGTGCCAGAAGCAGCAAAGCAACCCAAAAACATCTTTGAACCTCCACCATGTTTGACTGTAGGGACTGTGCTCTTTTCTTTGAATGCCTCATTTCTTTTTCTGTAAACAGTGCCTTGATGTCCTTGACCAAAAAGCTCTACTTTTGTCTCATCTGTCCACAGTACGTTCTCCCAGAAGGATTGTGGTTTTGTCACATAAGTTTTGGCATACTCCAGTCTTGCTTTTTTATGCCTTTGTGTCAGCAGTGGTGTCCTCCTGGGTCTCCTACCATAGCGTCCCTTTTCATTCAGATGGCGACAGATAGTGCGAGCTGACGCTGTTGTACCCTGTGTCTGCAGATCAGCTTGAATTTGTTGGGAAGTTAATCTGGGTTCTGTATCCACCATTCGAACAACCCTTCATTGTAATTTTTCAGTAATTTTGCTCTTCCCTCCATGTCCAGGGAGGTTAGCTACAGTGCCATGGGCTGTAAACCTCTTGATGATATTGCGCACAGTGGACACAGGAACATTAAGATCTCTGGAGATGGACTTGTAGCCTTGATTTGTCGATGTTTTTCCACAATGTTTTCTCTCAAATCCACAGACAACTCTTTACACTTCATTCTTTTCTCCATGCTCGGTGTCACACACAACACAAAGGTTGAGTCAACTTTTCTCCATCTTAACTGGTTGCAAGTGTGATTACTATATTGCCTACACCTCTTACTTGCGACAGGTGTGTCTAAATACAAATTAAAGGAGCATCACATGCTTGAAAAGCAATTATTTCTTACAATTTAGACAGGGTGCCAATAATTTTGGCCAATGCATTTTTTGGGTTTCTGTGTGGGATTGTATCAGATCTGACTTTTCTTCTCTGTTTTTTTGTGTTGTTCCAACGCAAACCAAAGAAATGAACATGTGAGTACCAAAACATTTGCAACTGCAACAATTTTCTGAGAGAAGGGTTGCATTTTCTGACAGAATTGCAAGGGTGCCAATATTTTTGGCCATGACTGTAGAATAACTACCATGAGTCCTACTAATGGGAAGGCAGAATAACTTACTCATGACCTACAGATCCCTGGCATGTTAACATGGCACACATGCAGGCAATGTAGACCAGTTAAATCAGGCACTGCCTCAAACAGCATTAAAATGTTCTTCGTACTTATCAGACATCACATTTAAATCAGATTTAGGTGGCTTTTAATTGTGATTGCACTTATCTGGGCACAAGTCATTAACAGCTACTAATGAAACATAAATAAGTGGCTGCTGTATTCAGATATTCAGTATCACCATCATTGCTCATCTGGTGACTCTCACAGAGCAATTTAGTTAGACTCTGTTGAAAACAAAATGGCTTGACAATCTAACACAGCAAGCAGATTTATATCTTCATACAACAATGACCTGAACACATTAATTTTTTAACTCAGGTCTGAATGATGTGACTACAAAAGAAAACAAAACAAAAATGGTCCAGGGAAATGAATAGTAAATTTCAGGCTGGTAGGGTTGTAGAGAAATAAAGCAATCGACCAAAAGAAATGGACCAGGTGGGGGTTGGAATGAGATGTGGAATGCAAAGATATAGAGGGTATAAGAGGAACAAGAAAATTCTTCACATACCACCTTGTAAGGTTTGTTAATATGCAACTTATACAATCCTGATTCAGCCTATATTTCTTTCATATTGTGTTTATTGCCATGGCCGAAAAAAGGTTGAGAATGGCTGCTCTAGAGTTTAATGGGAGTTGCTCTCAGATAAGTGTGTTTATGTATACCGCCATAGTCACAAACATATTTACCTGGGAACTGAGTTCCACAGAACCCAACGGGGAATACTTCAAAAAAGATAAATTTGCACTATTAATCTCAAATCAATGGATATGTACACTTCCATTTTTTTGCAGTTCAACTTCCAGAATTCTCCAAGAATTCCCCAGGCAAAATACTAGGAGTTTCAACCCACAAACACACATCTGTATTTTGCCTGCCTAGGGAAGAGCCTGCCTGTGAAGCTGTATTGGCTGTTCTATCTGGTACCTGGAGAACACACTTTGCTTCACCTCCTGTCATTAATTTTTTAAAACGTAAGCTGCCTTGATACTTCTTGGGAGTTGTAGTTTTTTGGAAGGCTCCCTCTAGTGTGTCTAATGGTCACTGAGGCTGCAGCTTTCAGGAAATACCATAGCAGCTTTCTTTAAAAAAAAATAATAACAGCATGAAGCACAGATTGCAGCCAATTAAACTTTGCAGGAAGACCCTTCTTTAGGTGGATAAAATATAGGGTTCTAGAGGTGTGTTTTGAAAACTCCCAGAATTCTGCTTGGGGAACCAAAAAAACCCAAGTGCACATGCCTATCATTCAGTACAGTGCTGCCTTGAATTCTTGTAGGAATGGGAAGACAACACAAAAAAGCAAAGCATGCTGCTTATATACCGCCCCACAGCGCTTCAAGCACTCTCTGGGCAGCTTACAAGTTAATTATGCAGGCTACACATTGCCCCCCCCCCCCCGAGAGCTGGGTACTCATTTTACTGACCTCAGAAGGATAAAAGGCTGAGTCAACCTTGAGCCGGCTACCTGGGATTGAACCCCAGGTTGTGAGCACAGTTTTGGCTGCGGTACAGCAGTTTAACCACTGTGCCATGAGGCTCTTGACTGGCACATTCCATATTAAACTAAACTAATTAGGATTAGACAAGAGACCGCACTTTTTCCCAAACTACAGGAAAGAAAGCAAACAAACTTATATGGGTTCAAAAAACATTTACCTGATATGCCAAGTCATCATGGTTTGCAGGTAATGAATGTGGTGCATGACTCACTAGTATAACTTGCTGTGAGCTGGAACTGCTCTGTCCAGACAGACTAGAATCTGTGAGTAAAGCAGGGAACTGCTGCCCCTGGCAAAAGAAATATATGAATAAATTATACTTAGAGGAAAGATAACTGCCATATTCATCAATATACTTATCACCGTTCCACACAATAGTGGCTAACATGGCTAATAATATAAAACAAGGAATCTTGTGGCACCTGAAAGACTAATGAGCTTCATTTGGCATAAGCTTCTGTGGAGTGCAACCTCCTCCTTTGGAAAACTGAATAAGTGGACTATAGTCTATGGAAGACTGCATGAAACTAAATTGTGTTAGTCTTTATATTGTCACAAGATTCATTTGTTGTTTTTGTTGCAACTGACTAGGCACAACTATGCCCCAGAAACGGTTAAAAGCAAAATAAAAAAATAAAAAAAAAATTGTGCACATTTTAGAACCTTTTAAGTACATGCTTACAAACACCTATCAGTTAATCCAAAAGTACTAATTGTCAGGAATTCTGCGAAGACTGTATCCCAAAGAATACCTCAGCACATGATAGCTCACTTTAAATCTCCTAAAGACTATCTAACTAATTATACTGAGTGTACCTTAACACAGCACGGATAATATGCATGGTGCTCTATAAAGTACAAGGAGACATATTCCTGCCCTGAGAGTTTAATACTCTTAAAACTCAACACTAGAGATGGGCATGAACAGCTGGTTCCCTGCCCCATCTCCTCCAGGTGCTGCCTCTGAATGGGTGCCCACAGGAGGAGGCCGGACTTTGAAACACCGAACACCTGCTCGGCTGGTAAATGGAACAGCACAAACCACCAAACCAGCAGTTCATGCCCATCTCTCCTTAACAGAAATCAGAAAACAGAGGAAGGGGAAAGAAACAGAGGAGAGGAAGAGTATATATTTTAGCTTCACCTATGTAGGTTTGGTTATACAATATGATTATGTCAACTGCTTCACTGGAAAGGTTGTGTTTTAAAGAGATTTGAGGGTCATGACAGATGAAGCATCACACAGGTGTTTGGGGGGACAGGTCCAAATACATTCAATTTATCAACCAATACCCCCTATATCCACAATTCTTATAGGTTCTTCTAAAGAAACAGACAGTCACTAGGGGAAGCATGCAGTCTTTTCATGGAGATCTACGGCAGCTTTTGGTTTGCCTGGATTAAGTTAGGAAATACCGAGGGGGAGGATTTGTATGACATGTCATATTTTTCCTGCAACCTATGTTTGAGCTTATGGGTGTGTTTGAACATGTTTATGAGTAATCTAGTGAGGAAGACCAGATTATTCATAAACATGTTTGAACGTGGTCTATGAAATGTCATAGAAATTATCCCACTATACATTTTGCTGGAATCAACATCCCTTGTATATACTGACTGATCTTTTGCTGCCTACAGGCTTTTCCCGGAGTTCTCCTGGCACTGACTTAGCATAACACTGAGGCCTATGTTTATTCTGTCCCAGAATCACAAGGCTGAAAGTGGCACCTACTACTACTATTACATATTTCAGTATTTTGTGTTAATATATAGAATACCCTAGGCTTAAACCTAAAGCATCTCCTACAGTTGCTTCCTGTAGACTAATAACATCTATAAGCTGCTTTTTGAAGCTTTCCAATAGCAATAAAAGATTTAATCTATACATACAATGCAAATTTATATATGTAAAACATGTAAAATGACCATTAAATTAAGAGAAAACAAGCATTTTGGGTGCTTTATATGAAATCCTTTTACAGCAGAGACAGATAATGGTCAGATTCAGACTGTTTTATAAACAGAAAGGCTCCTTCTCTTGCAGAAACAAGATGGACATGAAAGAAGCTGCTTCTCCACTAATTGTACAATCCCGCTGGCATAAGGGGGATAAATTATTTTTTACTAGTTCCCCCTTCCTCCTGTATCCCCCAGTGTAATCTCCCACACATTCTAGAGGTTCTTCCAACACTCCAGATCAGATTTTATGGGTCATAGCAGCATATGGAAACAGAATCACCTTCTGCCCTCAAAAGCATGCAGTCCCCTGCACTCTGCTACGCCTATAATGACTGATTGGCTGAAATCTTGTTGTTTAATGTAAAAAGTCACAACTAGATTAGGACTCTGTCAATGGAACTGACAGAGGAATTGGCTAAACAAATTCCCACTGATTTAGTGGCCCTTCTCTAGTTGTGACTTACTACGCTAAGCAACAGGAATTCAGCTATTGTCCCTAATAGTATTATCTGTAACAGTCAGGATTTTTCAAAAACAGTAGAAATTGACAGTGTGATACTCGAATCACTACAGTAAGAGAGACACCAAAAAGGGAGTGACCGTTATAAAGAGAGCAGGTTTAAAGCAATACTTTTATAGTGCCTCTTGAAATAACTACAGAATCATAATCTAAACTATTTCCCATTACAAAAAGAATTCCTATCCTCAGCCATCTTCAAGCTAGCTTTCTCTGGTTTTATAATACAACTAACAAAGTTTAGTAATTGAACAGAACAATTTCCTAGCAAATGACACAAACCTGTGATGTGATATTAAGTGTCACTGCATCAAGACCAGCAGATAGCATGCTCTGAGTATCAGCCAGGGTCAACGTGACACTACCATCTCCTCCTACTCCTGGTGATGACATTACTAAATTCTGAGCTGGCTGTGACATAGGTGGTGTCGAAGGAAGATTCCCACTTGATGCACTAAGTTCTGTAAAAATTATGACATTATAAAAACTTAAAATTTAGTACCATTACTAACTAGCTTAAAGTTGTGCAAAATTCCTAGATACCCAATTCTATTAAATTATTTTAAAAGATTAGGTATTATGTAACCTATGCATAAATTTAATTATAACTTCCGAGTTTATATTCTTTTCCTAAACTGGGGAGTTTAAAACAAGGTCTTCATTTTTCTGGAGCGGAAATAACACTAGTAGAATTTTTAAGACACAGAGATTTTATTGGTTATGTTTTTTGCAAAAGAGGGCTCACAGCTACTCCAAAGAAATATTCCAGCCCATATGGACATGCATTTTTTAGCTCTTAAGAGTTTGAATATTATGAAATACTATTGGTTTTTTACCCACAAAAATTCCTGTGGACATGGGCTATTTTTATACCCTGCAGTATGCCAGAGCTCCGATGGAGTCAGAAAGTACGTCAGAACTGAGTAAATGCAAGGCATTTTTTAATCCACCTAGAGGACAGCTCATGGGAAAAATCTAATAAAAAAAATTATGTGCACTGAAATTGTTGACCCAGAGTAGTAACAGACAAAAAACATATTATCCATTTGAATGAAATTACTGAAAGCCTACCTGAAGTACTGTTCAGTGCAGGGCTCTGAGAGAGCAGTTGATCATTACTTATTGCCAGTGTAGTACCTGAAGACTGATTATTGATAGTTGGTGTTGCAAGTCGTAGGTTACCATTAAGTTCATTACCCCCAGAGGAACTGTGTTGAATGAGATCTTGGCCTAATAGAAAATGGAATCTATAAGCTGCTTAAAATTGCATATATATATTTTGGTATTTATTTTAATAACAAGCTTTGTATTTTACAAGCATATAACTTGTTCCATTGTTCCAGAAACATAAAATCCTGAGAACTGACAAACCATGAACATTTAAAATATCAGAAAAAAAGTATACAGTATGATTAAAACAGACATGAAAAGGAAAAACTTAATATGTGAAGGAACACAGACACTGAATCATGTAAAGAAACCTGGGCAAGGAAATCTTTTTCAGACTCTTTTACAGAAAAATGAAGATTAAATAATTTCAAAGCGCATGTCATACACTGAAATGCCATTTTCAGAGCCTTCTTCCAGATGTGCTGAAGTAAAACCTATGCTAGCTGGAAATGATAACGGCTGTGGTCCAACACACCCAAGGAAAGGTGTCTTGGGTCAGGGATGGCTGTCCAAGAGAAAAGATACCTCGAATCAGCTTGATCTAAAGCACAGACAGCACCTTAAATTAGGATGATGTACTGAAAAGAGCAGGGTAATTTTAGATGTCCATACCGGTTATGTGTGAAGAATTTGGGGGCAGGGAACCCACCTCAAATTTCCCCCAAATCTGTTTGTTCTTACACCTGGATTTTTGTCTGATAGAGGACTTTCCCCATACTTTATTCATGGGTATAAAAATGGACTGTAGCTATAATTTTTACCTGACTATCATTCCATCGTGTATAATATGACATTTAGTAATACTTAGTGACTCTACCTATTGCTAGGCTCTATATACAATCAAAATTTCAAAAGTTTCTAAAGATGAAACTAATTGTATATACTGTAATAAACCTCTGATTGCAACACCACGTAGAGAAGCAGGAAAAAAAACACAATAAAATATTTTTAAAAAAAAACAAACTTCAAAAGTTAATTATCAGACTTAATAACAAAATTATCACCTGCATCCTACTTAATTCTGATCCATCCCTGACAACCACTTACACTACGTACATAAATCTGTAGCTTAGATATTGTACTCCGTGTCTGAGGAAGTATAAACAGAACTTCATCCCAAATTAAATCTGTTAGTCTTAAAAGTGGCACAACATTCTGATAGCTGGGACAGTAATTTTAAGTTTTTAAAAGAGTTAAAAATGCTATCTATGCTCTAGGTTTAAAAATGATACAAAATGAATAGCATTAAGTGGCCTCTGGTTATCATTACGGGGCATTCACAGATTTTAAAATGCCAGTGTTGAAAAGACTAGTTTGAACAGAAAGGAAAAGGGAAAATCAATCTCAGCTTACAATGAGTAAAAAAAAAAAAAATCCTCTGTCTGCAAACTCCAGATATGATCAGGTCTGTACATCACTGTTCCTCTACAACTGTACAACCATTTATAATATACATGGAAAATAACTATACAAGATGTATAGCAGGTAAGAGGAAGAAACATATATGCAGTCAAGGCCATTTAACGATTTAGATGTCAGGTTTTTTTTTTCTATTAAGGACACAAAAGGCTAAATGGAATGCGTTTCATTTCTTTACAACACGGACCCATGAATTATTTTAAACTGTTCTATTTTAAGTACAATACAGGCATTGTTTAATGTTAAATGAGAATTTTTTTATAAAACCCCTATACTAAAATAACAAACAAAAGTAGCAGCAAAAGCTTATTTCTATCACTTTCAAACCAAAACTCTTAATGATAAAAAATCATTACATTTATTCCTACAGATTTCAATTTCAGCAACAACAAGGGGCAAAAGGAAAAGTTTAACCATCTGTTAATATGAAGAGCTGATAAATAGGAACTTGAGTGACTTTATGAAGAAGTAGAAAATAGTGCACTTGCCAGATATGGTAAGGGTAATTTCTTGAGGAGATCCTGATGAATTTGTGGATGTTGAACTAGAAGCATGAGCTAAAACATGACTCAGGCTTGAATTATTTATTGTCAGGGTAATCTCATGTTGGCCATTTGAGGTTGAGACCATACCCTGTGAAGTCATGACCTGAGAGAGATCCTGTGAACCTAAAAAACAAGCAGTGGGAAAATAAATACATACATAACTACATACATATATTTCAGGACCCAAGACTCAATCTGTTAATATTTTATACTCTTCTGATGTCTGTTACATTTACAACAGGAAACAGAGGAACAGATCTTATATATCCCTTAGCAGCAATGCAGACCATACAAGATTGTTTTTCGAAAAGCAGAAGTCACAATGAAGGGATGGTATTACAACTCCGTAACGAGCCCCTAAGGGCATGTAAAAACTTGCATTGTTTCTAGAGTTCCCTCACAAAACTAGAATACCATTTTGACAAAATGAGAACCTTGGCACATTAAAGTCCTTGAAAGTAACTGGCAAAGTTATAGGTTGGCATTCCCCTTTGCACTTCGCTGCCCCACCAGCTTCAGGTTTGGCAAAGTTTTGTTCAGGTTTTGTTGTTGAAATTACTGTGAAGTTTACCTCCATATGGCTAGCGTAGTTACCCACTCCCAAGGCTAACTGCATGTGGACCACTCTTTACAGAGCAGCCCAACCCTCCTGTTTATTTTTCAGTATAATGCTGCATTCACGTTTTAAATCAGGCATTTGGACAAATAAAAGCCGCAACTACGAACATGTTTATGATTTATAGACATAAATTTGCCTTTATACAGGGTATGCCAAGGATAGCATTATAATTGTTATTAAAATTCAACTTACTATTTAAGTGTTACAACAGATGAAAAAGTAATTAATTGTTTGTTCCCTCTTCCCACGTTCTTTTGGAATGCAGGAAACTTTAGCCAACTAAAAGTGTTCCTGTACTTTACTTACCAGTAGTGCTAGTAGGCAATACAGATTCCTGCTCAGACATAGATCCTATTGTCATATTAGCTGAAGAAGTAACAGTCGGCTGTAAAGACAAACTTGACAAAGGCTGTATTACCACATTTGCTGGTACCGAATTGTCAGCTGTCTGGAGTGAAGTGTTCTGAGAAGTCAGACTGGGATCTCCAGTGAGCTGTTGAGTAAGTACATTACTCTGTTGCAGTGTCTGCTGTAAAAGACTGGGATCAATCTGAAAAGAAAACATAGTTTTCCACGTAATATAACAACTTAACACACAAAACCTTTTTCCCCAGTAGGCTAGTTTTAAGAAATTGCAAACATTCATACGTACAGTAGGACTCCCCCCCATATCTGCTAGGGATTGAGTCCAAGTCTCCCCATGGATACCGAAAACCACAGATAATACCAAACGATCAATCGATAGATAGATAGCATGGTAAAAGGAAAAAAAATATTTTCAAATTATTACCATGCTATGTATTCTTCACTAACAAGCATTCAGAGCACAGTCGCTGGCTCCCTCTAACAGCTGGTTCTGGTTAAACATGTGAAAATACTTTTTTCCCCTGTTTTTTCTTCTTTTAATATTTTTAATATTTTCAGACCGTGGATAAGTGAATCAGTGGATACTGATCCTGTGGATAAGGGAGCCCTACTGTACTGTCACTGATAATAACCTACTATGTATCACAAAATAACTATTAAGATGCTAAATTAGATTTATAAATTCAGTGAGAAAACTGAACTACAGTAGGACCTCAGTGGGATCAGTATCCATGGTTTCACTTATCCACGGTCTGAAAATATTAAAAACAATAAAAGAAAAAACACCCAGAAAAAACTATTTTCACATGTATTACCAGAACCAGCCACTAGAGGGAGCCAGAGACCATGCTATCAATACTTGTTAGAGAAGAATCCATAGCATGGTCACTGGCATTCACTATTGTCTGTGGTTTTCAGTATTCAGCATCCACAGGGGGCTTGGAACCAATCCCCTGAGGATATGGAGGTCCTACTGTATAGGATATTTCGTAAATCTGAGTGGTTCCCACTTCCATCAGATTTAAATATAATCTGCAGAGCAGGAAGGGACCTTACGGATCATCGAGTTCAGCCCCTGTCAAGGAGGCATAGTGGGAAATCCAAGTCCCAACTTCTGGCTCCACAGCCAGATATCTAAACTACTGAGCTATCCAGCAGTTCACAATGTCTAGTTGCTCCTTACCACAAGATTTAATGCAATGGATTAGAGCAGTGGTTCCCAGTCCTGAGTCCCCAAATGTTTTTGGACTACAACTCCAAGAAACCTTGGCCAGCGCAGCTAGTGGTGAAGACTTCTGGGAGTTTTAGTACAAGAACACCTGGGGACCCAAGTTTGGGAACCACTGGATTAGAGTCTGTGAATGTTCTGGCTTTACTGGAGAATAATGTGTCCTGGACTAACATGCTGTTTGAATGGGTTCAAAAGATTCTGAGACAGAGTAAGCGTCAAAAGTACTGGGCAGTAGTATAAACCAGAGGTCGTCAACCCCCGGTCCGCGATCCGTGCCGGTCCGTGGCCTGAGCCGGACCGGGCCGTGGAGACAGACCTCCCGCCCCCCCCCGCACGCACTCCCCTCCCCACAGCTGCTTTGCGCACGCGTGCGTGCCAGCGCTGGCGTGAGCGCTCCCCCACCCCTTCACACATGCGCCCGAGCACGCGCGGGGGGGCATGCAGGCGCTCCTGCGCATGCACGAAGGGGTGGGGGAGCGCTCATGCCGGCGCTGGCATACGTGCGCGCGCTCCTCCACTGCTTCGCGCATGCACCCGAGAGAGAGAGCCTGCATGAGCGCAGGGGGGTGCCCCGCCTTCCTCAGAGGCTCAGCCGGTCCACGGTCCCAAAAAGGTTGGGGACCGCTGGTATAAACATTTGCATAAGACTGACAAGTGTATAAAGTTTGCAAATCGTGTAATATTTGCAGAACACCCCTTCCAGGAATGAGTGACGCCATCGAATACTGGAAGAAGAAAAAACTGTATATCTAAGTAGCCACACTTGTGGCAACTTGTGGCCCTGAAATTAAACTTCATGTCTGGCACCATAAAGTTCACTGACACCAGGAAATATCCCCTCTCTGTTTAGTTTGAGGAATGAGTAGACACAGCACTACAAAGATACTGAGAATCATCAGCATTTACTCTACCTCCAATGAAATTATAATGGTATTAATACTGAAATTGCTATTTATGTTTCACAAGGGATGAAACTATTTGTTCCTTTTCTTTTCTCTTCTTTAGCAGAATTAAGGAAATTCTGGCCAGCTGAAAGAGGGATTCCCTATTACACTTATAGAGTCTATTTGTTTAAAAATAAACTGAGATAGCAGAAGGATGAGTTGCACTCCCCAACCCATTCATGGTGTAAATATCCTCAGACTGAATTGAGTTTGATGGGAGCTCCAAGATGCTTACTCTTCCATCCGAAAGAGATAATAAATGGGGAGGGGAATGGCTTTACAAAAATTTGAAAGCAAATGGAAGAAAATTACTCAGGTCATCTTCTCATATCTAGCAGCAGAACAAATACAGAGCAAAAGCTGGTTCTACCAATTATGAACAACCGTAACAGGTATACACTTACAAGGTCTAATATACAAGAGTGTCTGAATACCTAACAGGTTGATACAAAATAAAATCTTGTGGTTTACAAGCAAGGATGGAAAACTACACGGAAGACATATTTAGTGGTTAAATAAGAAGAATTAGAGAAGTAAAGCAATCATGGGTATTTATCACTACAGACATATTTTCTGAATTGTCTACAGGGAGAAAGGCGGGGTATAAATTAAATAAATAATAAGGGTTAAACACACCTGTAATGTAATGTTGTTAATGCTGGCAGGATCTATTCCAGAAATCTGAACATTTGGTCCAACCAAGTTGGCAGCGAGCTGTAACTGTATTCCTTCAAGAGTTGCCAAACTGCCATCTGTCAAGGAGACAGTTAAATCCCCTCCAGCTACCAAAGAAAACAGGCATAACTTAGATTTTTTTTATTATGTTTTTCGTTCTCAATATAATTTATAAAAATTGTCTTTTAGGATTAAAAATCTATAATCCTTTCCACTATTAAAATTAAGAATGTTCTATCAAATCAGTAAAGAATACGGTAATAACTGTTGCTCAAACAGATGATTACTTCCAAGTTAAAACTCAACAGAAATACACTGTACAGAGACAGATAACTTCAACTCTGTAAACTATATTCAAAATTTTAAAAAGGCAAGCATCTTTACCTGACATAGAAGCAGGAAGTATAGCCTGGCCAACAAGACCTTGCTGAAGCAAATTCTGGTCAAACTGCCCAGTTAGAACAGAGTTATTCATGATGAAAACATTGGGATCAGTTGAGGATGAATTAAGAAGATTTACTGGCTGCAGTTCCTCAGCTGGAGTACGAGACACAGGCTTCCTGGCCTTCTTGGCCTCTGGTTTAAAGTGACACTGTATGTGAGTCTTCCTGCGTCCAGATGTTCGAAACCTTAACTCACAGTGAGGACATTTAAAGGGCTTTGCTCCAGTATGCAGGCGCATATGAACTTTCAGACTGCCTTTTGTAGAAAATGAATTGCTGCACACATGGCAACTGAAGAGTTTCTGACCTAGAAAACAAGAAAACAGTAAGATCCTGGGTGAAAATAAATAATATTATCATATATTTTTAGTTATTAGCCAATTTAAGATTTCTGTTGATCACATGGATGTCAAAATTATAGTAAGCATACCTAGAGCACCTGGCAAAGGGCTTAGCTGGAGGAGATGTCTCCTCAAACTGGTTGTTTGGGAAAAATCAAGAGCAGGAACCGGTTTCACCCTCCTATATTTCTCAAACTTTTTATCATGTGGAAACTGACTGAATATTTCTGCTTTCACTTTCTCATAAAAGAACAACAGTCACAGATAGGTTTTTAACATTGATAGAGTGATCCAGATCCAAGCATATCTGGCTGCACTTCTCAAAGACCCTTCCATCAACCAACCAAATGAGGTGGGGAAGGTACCCCAAGCCAAAAAAAAGGTCAAATGATAATAAAGTCAAATGCTGAAAAGCAAACTGTTAGAATGGCTAAAATCCTGTTGAGTAAAGTAGGCCAACATAAGAGAGATGACATTATCTGGCACGTACACTTGGGCACTTAAGAAAGGGTCTACCTCCATATCCCACTGGCCCTCCACAAATTCCTGCCAATGATTATCTGCCAGGAACAGGATGGATCCCTTCTCCTAGGTATTCCTTTGGAGTGAACTCTCAACCCACCTCTTTGCAAAGGACCTGATGGACTAATGCTCATTCCCCTATGACTAACAAAGTGAAGAGAACTATGTGGTGAAAATATGATGTAAATAGTTCATAATAAATGTCTGTTAGTCAGTTGTCTACTAATTCCAGGTCTCTGACACATCTGTGGTCCCCATTCCCTTGGAAGAGGTGTACCCCTTCACAATGGTATACTTTACTGAACAGCATTTTGACAAATACTTCATTAAAAACAAAAACATCAATTGCAGATAGTCAGCCAAGGACTATGGGGTACTTACTTGTTTTCCTTTGCATATCTATTATGTAACAAATTGAATTCAAAAGATCTTATTACCTGTGTGTGTTTTTACATGGCAATCCAAAGTAGACTTTACAGTAAAACTCTTCCCACATTCATCACATTTGTAAGGTTTTTCTCCTGTGTGAATACGCACATGCCTAGCCAAAAATAATCATTGTTCAGTTACCATTGCTTAAGGAATTTAAATGAATGAAACATACCAATTACACTCTCTAATAAGCTTTTAAAATATCCAGGCCTCAAAACTTGAAAAGAAATTGAAATAGTTTGCTGGGTAAGCTGGAAAACATAAAGAAACATTTCTGATGTTCCAAACTGATTTTCAACTTTACTATATGCTTCATATGAAAACTTGCTTCTTTCACTGTAGCATTATGAAATACTTATGGCAATACACCAATCGCTGTGTAAACCCAGCTTGCAATGTGTTCTCCAGCAACACCCATTCCACCGATGGACAGAGCTAAAGCGCAGAATTATTTTAAGATTGTAGAGAGCTGCAACTATTTTAACATTGTAGAAAGCTATAAGCTGTAAGACGGTGATAACCCAAAACAAGCTCAATTTTATTTTAGGGTACTCTTAAGTCTCTAGACTTATGTCTCTAGACTTACGTTTTAAATTCCCTCACCCTGATGCTAAGAAGATGATAGGAAGACCCACTGTAAAACCTGACTTTTTCTTTGCCAGTATGTTGTGGATGCCACAAGTTTCAAAATTCTTAGGGGTGTATATGTATGCTACATACTTGCTTTACAGAAGCTGTGTGCACATGAACATTTTCTGTAGAAATAACCTACTGATTTCTATCCGACAAACTTCCATGAAATGACAAATATCCAAAAATCCAAAATAAACACTGTAGTAACTCAGTGAGTCTTTGGGCCTTTTTAAGCTTGATCACTTACTCTCAACTGCTTTGGAAACTTCTCTAAATTTCAAGTAGCTCCAGCATGATACAACTAATTCAAATATGATATGATCTAAAATGTCAATAAGCTACCTTGTATGCAATTAGTTACATGATGCTTCAGAATGTGGCCTGTGTGGCTAAAACAGAACTGCAAAAATAGCATGCTTTGTTTAGATTTGTTAGTTTGGGTCTGGAACATTTTCTTACCTTACTAAGTCACTAGGTTTTTTAAAGCTCTTGGGGCAGTAAGTACAACAGTTGGCATATTTTGGCTCAGCCTCCATTTCTGCATGCTTGTCTTTGATTTCGCTAATTCTGTCCTTTTCTGCAGCAGATTGGACAAGAACCTTTTCAGAGACAGTTGCACTTTCTTGGGGTCTGATTTTTGCAAGTTCAGCTGTTTCTTCTTCTGTAAAAGTAATAACACCTGGCCGAGATTTTCTAGAAGTATTCCTCTCAGAGGTCTCTTCTTCTTCTTCTGCATATTTACATAGAGATCAGTAAGATGTCAGATAATACTTTTAGAAGCCTATTAAGATAATCAACTAATGTCTTCAATAGTAATGAAATCTGAAACAGACAATATGCAGGTCCTCTGAATCGCCATGTATGTTCCACTCATCTATAAACACAAACAGTGAGGTTGATTTCCAGTTTCCCTACCTTCTTGTTATATACTATGGCTAGTATCAAGGGTAAAATAATCTTCTAATTCTTAGAAAGAAGAAAAGGTAGTACTGGTTCATAGTTGTTTTTAAGATATGTAGCTCACCTCCTCCTGCTGATTCTCCAGCTGTTGCTGCTGTTGAAGACACTGTTTGATGTTTTTTCATGTGCTTCTTGCAGTGAACTGTGGTTCTGAAGCTTTCATCACAAAATGGGCACTTATATGGTTTCATGCTCATGTGGGTTGCCATATGTCTAGTAAGGCTTCCATTAGTAGTAAAGGATGTATTGCAAATACTGCAGCTGAAAGCTTTAACTCCTAAAAGCAATGAAAGCGAATCAAAAATATGGGTTTTTCCGGTTGTCTTAATCAAATCTATTCCTCTATGTACTAGAGGCATATGCACCATGTATGCAGAAATTGATGCAAAACAAAGTGAAATTTAAGCTGTAGTGCTAAGTGTATGGAAACAAAGTTCTAATATATTTTACAAATATGGTGATGGCCTAGAGATTTGGGTTTTTTAAAAATTTATTTATGACATTTCAAACTCACCCTCCCTTGAAGGAGGCATACAATTTCTCCCAGCATTTCTACCTATAAAGTAGTCTAAACAGAAAAATATCAATACTGACCACTGAAAAACAAGAGTGAGCTTCATGGCTGAGATCTGAAGGTGACTCTCCCGATTTCTAGTTCAGAGTCAGTACGGTTTACTAACTAAACTATATAAGTTCTGGTTTAGACAAACATCAAAAAGATACGGCAACCAGCATGTTTAATGTATGTTAAATTAAAAGTACTGGAAAAGTACAAATTTAAGTAAAAGACACCTGTGATAATCATCATTTGTATCAGGGGAGCTACAAACCCTTCTCATTGGTTGGGTGACACCAAGAGCATTGCCTCACCACCTGACATCACCAGGTCACCATGTGCAGTGTCAAATAGAGCTTCTTTACCTAGTGCTTTGCCCAGCAGCCTTGCTTCACACAATGAAGGAGGTGCTCCAAAGTACTCTAAGCCAGCACTTGCAGAAACTAACCCATCCCTAGCATCACAACTCAGCAGGCATCTGCAAACATCAACTGACAGAAGGTGGCTTCATTGCACTTTTCTCTTCCCTTTTAAGAAAAAGAACAAAGTATACTGGGCCAGTATTTGCAGCTGCCAGATGAGTCCTAGAATCCTCGGCATGCTGGCTGAAAATATCTGGCTTGGTGCACCACTTTCCTTTCATGGCAGAGAAACACAGGGGAATCCCTGCTCCTATAGCAGGAATGGACATAGTACAATCCATGCTACATAAGTAAACAATAGCAAAGTGTGCTGCTTATATACCACCCCATAGTGCTTAAAGCACTCTCTGGGTGGTTTACAATTTAATTATGCAGGCTACATATTGCCCCCCAAAGAGATGGATACTCAATTTACCGACCTCAGAAAAATGGCAAGTTGAGTCAATCTCAAGCCTGAGCCTTGGATCGAACTCAAGTCATGAGCAGAGTCTTGACTGCAGTACTGCAGTTTATCCAGTGTGCCACAAGGCTCCTGTAGCTGCTAAATTACCCACATGAGCTCTCTGCACCTCCTCAAACATTTTTTAAAGATACAAAATGATTTGATTCAAAACTTTCCTTTGTACCGTACAGGGGCTATGGGAGGCAACTTTGCCATGTTCTACCCTCACATCCATCACACCATACACTCAAATTTTGGAGGGGGTAAATTTTAAAAAATATTTGGGAGGGCACAAGATGCCTTCTCCAGTGTTTTAAAAAATAGAATATAAAACCATTTGGAGGTGGGCAGATTGCACAAGTTGCCCTCCAAGGTCCAGGTGGTCATATGTGGTCTCTGGACCTCTGGAAACACACAGTTGCCCTCATGGACTGTTTCCACATACTGGACTCTGACCCTCTGTAGCTACCAACCCACACACCCCAAATATACAGGTTTTACTTCAGAGTCTGGCCTAGATGTCCTCTTCTGATTCCAGTAAACACATAAAGGATTCTGGAATATGACAAGATTAAAATGGTTTTGCAGAGAAACCAAATATTACCAGTGATTTATCACCTGTATGTGTCTTCTCGTGAGATTTAAGAACTCCAGAAGAAACAAATCCTCTGCCACACAACTGACATTTATAAGGCTTCTCCCCAGTATGTGAACGGACATGCTGCTTCAAGTGGCTGGATTTCTTAAAACCCTTATTGCAGTACTCACACCTGTTAAAATGAGAATTTACTTTGAGTAAAAGGAAGGGATTGCTTTGATGATTACCTGTAAGAAAGTGCAAAGTGTTGTCACTGTTCCTGGGTTAATGTTAAGATGCAATGTGTATAACAACATATTATACAGAATCATGCTCTCCATTTTTTACTGCATTAAAGATTCCTCAGTGACATATATCCAGACTGTGTATCCTGTGTTTGATCACCCCATCTTCCAACACCTTTATGTGTGATATATACAAATTTTAAAAGCCTCCCACCTTCTAGGCCATTTATTGCTTATTACCTTTCAGTTCACTGCTAGAAGTATCAGGTGCAAATCTGCTAAAACAAGTGGTAGAAAGCTAGTTCGCAGTTTCATATGGGCAGCCTTATTAGAAATAAAGCTCAGTAAAAAGCAATACAGGCGTCCCCAACAAACAAACACATCTTGCTCAGCAGTAAAGCAAAGCTCAGCTTTTACAAAAAGGGGCAGGAGCCATCAAAGCATTGCTACTGTTTGTGCATTCTTGCTTCAGAACTAAAAATCCTAACAAAGATACTGACCAGCTGTCTTTCCTTCACTCTAACTCTGCCACAAGCCATCAATACCCAGCAGCTGAACTGCTGGAAATCTTAATCTTTTCCTGCCAACAGCGACATTAAAAGGGCAAATTACAAAGTTCAACAGACCTGTAAGAACGCTTGCTCTGATCTTCATTTTCTTCCAAAAACTGGGAGCGTTGAGTATGCAGCTCAAGTTCTTGAGACTGATCTTGAATCAGGCGGGTAGTCTGGAAATCAAACAACAATCTTATGCTTGTCAACACGAGGCAGAAATTAAGCTGACTAAATGTGATGATAGAACACTGAACTCTACACTCAACAAGCAAGGCTACAAGACCTGAGCACAAATGTTTGTTAAACTTCTGTATATTGGGAGAGGGGGATGTTTCCGATTTAGGGGACTCATTGGCATCATGCAAGAGGCTTATCTTTATAGATCTTGGTCAGCCATCATTTTCTTTCTCTCCAACTGCTGTGGAAATGTACTGTTCCAGGTTCTTGTGGAAATACTAATGGTGTTGCCTTGTTCTTGCAGAAGCCACCCCCAAATGTTTCATAATACTATAGCTTCTAGAACATTTCAAAGAAAAGAATGTGATAGTTGAGCCACCAAAAGGGAGCATGTGCTAATGTCATTGTGGATACCTACAGTGGCAGCAAGACCACATTTTGAAGAGCCATGAGGAAGCTGTCATGAGCATTAAAGATAAGCTACCCTATTCTGGTAACATATCATTTCCTCCCAAACTTGAACTAAGACAAGCTACTACTTGTCCTTTGTCATTTTCTACTATCATCTGATGAAGACGAACTGTGTTAAAAAAGAAATAGTTTCTACATTTGACTATTTGACCCATGAAGAAATTCTTCAGGTCAACAGGCCTGTGCCCACCCACGCTCTGCAGTAAATAAAGGTACAGTGGTGCCTCGACTTACGAACTTAATCCGTAACGGAATGGTGTTCGTAAGTCAAAATGTTCGTAAGTCGAATCAGCATTTCCCATAGGAATGCATTGAAAACCGATTAATCCGTTCTGGCTGTTTTTTGTTCTTATGTAGAGGCGCCGTTTGTAAGTCGAAGCATTCGTTCCCATAGGAACTAATGCAAAAGCGGTTAATCCGTCCTCTACCACTAGGGGGAGAATTTTTTTTTTAAACCTAAGATGACCTAAGGTTAAAAAAAGGGGCAGGAAAGGGGGGGGGGGGGGAGGAACGAACACCTTTTAAACAAAACACCTTTAAAACCAAGCAGCTTTAAACCAAACCAAGCACCTTTTAAACCAATTTTTACATTTTAAAATTACAGTACCAGGCAGTCCAAAGTCCATTTCCCGCTTTTTCTGCATTTTTTTTGTTTGTAAGTCGAAGCTCCGTTCGCAAGTCGAAGCAAAATTTTGTGAACGGAGCTGTTCGTAAGTCGAATTGTTCGTATGTAGGGGCGTTCGTAAGTCGAGGCACCACTGTACTGGTATTATCATTATCATTCTTATTTTTAAACTGCTATGGGACCCTTTGCAGTGGTAGAGTAGGCTGAAATGCTTTAGGTGAGTACCTTCACTCTTGAGCATCCACAATTTTATTAACTGAAAAACTTCAGGAAGTGAACAGTGCAATAGTAATACACGTTTGAAAGGAACAAGCTGCAGCATCTTTACTTCTTTACTTCGTATTTTCTTCATCTATGGCAGGGATATCATTGGAACAATACCAAACAATTCTCTCTGTGGCAACTACCGCTGGTCTCATTTAAAATAAAACTATATAGCAGAAGGGTCGCTATCAGCACATGCTACATCACCCCAGTAGACTTCCTGAAAGGTGCTGCTATGGACATGGAGACTCTCAACATAGTGGCAACTACTCACAATTGGTTTCGTTATGATATGAAGGCCATCTTTTGCTACCTCAGAGGCATGCATAACGGTCAACCTGTTGTGGGCTGGGTAGAAGTCCACCTAAGAATCTTAATTATGGTCTGGAGGTATTGCTAGATACTGCCTTGTTACTGTGGGCCCAGGAGGACACCAGCAGTCTTTAATTAGCTTAGGCTGCCCCTCAGCAGAGGTACCTCCTAGAGAGTTACCTTGACCACATTATTAGAGCTCTGGTACAATCTAGGATTTAATATTATAATGTACTGTAACTAGTTAGCCGTGACTACTAGCTCGTATAATTTGACAGGAACCCATATTTGACTTTAAAACCATGAACTTTTAAAAATAAATTACAAAATAGGGGGGGGGGGGGAGACAAACTTTTCAGCAAATACTTACTACATTAATAGCATCTGGTGCAGGCACTTGAAGGAGATTTGGTTGATGGTAACTTGTTGAAAGAGCCTGAGATTCAAGGGTGCTTGAATCCTGAAGTTGCTGTACTGCTGAAAACTGATTTGTCTGGCTATACCCATCATTGACGGTAAAACCTGTGAGAAACAAATATGAAATCCCCCCTTTTTATGCTGTGTGTCATTCAGATATAAGAACTACAGTGTGATTAACTTACTGGCCAGAATCCAAATGATTATTTGCACCAACATAAGTGCAATGGAGCGGCAAATTAGTTCCCACTTGAATTCTGCATCATGGGATGAGTCACGCAACCAGTGCATGATTGGAAATTCAGTAGGAGATTCCAAGTAATGTTACTGCACTTATGCTGGTGTAAATATTCATTTGGTTTCCTTACAATTTTTGCAAAATAAAACCACCCATTATCTTCCTCCTTTTATGCACTGCTATGGCACTAAGGTAGTGTACAGTCACATCTAACAAGGAATCTATAACACAGGAAGGTAAGAATCATTTCCTTTTCATCTGTAGGAAAGCAACAAAAAGAGAAGTATTCTGAACACATATGAAGTATTCACAAGTAAAATTACTTACCCTCAATTTCCCTTCTTGTGTACAATGTTCTTTACAGAGCACAATTTGAGGTTTTCTTTAAAAGCCTTAATTCAGTCATAGCCATTCAGTTTTGAATGTACAGTATTACATTCATGCATGTGACCCAGCTCCCTTTATCTACACTGGCACAATTATTTCTACAACTTTATTACAAAAGTACAAAACTCAGTAGAAAAATAGTAGATACTATAAGGTGTGCGTCTGTGTCTGACAAGGAAAATAATCACATCGCAATCATTCCCAACTCATTCATATTTCTGCTATCCACCTTCATGTTCAATATAAATTATTTCCTCTATTACATAATGTAATTTAAATAATGAAAACAAGTATAGAAAGTACAGAAAATCAAAGTCTTCTTTTGATTTTGAGTTCCAGGATTTACGTTTTGATGGGTTTTATTTATTTATTTATTGGATTTCTATCCCACCCATCTAGACCAAAGGTCTACTCTGGGCGGTTTTGCTTGCTGTACTACCCTGTTTCCCCGAAAATAAGACCTAACCTGAAAATAAGCCCTAGTAGGATTTTTCAGGATGCTCGTAATATAAGACCTACCCCAAAAATAAGCCCCAGTTAAGTGAAACCCCGGCCTCCACCATTGTGCAGCAACCAGAAGATGACATGACTGTATTTGAATAAATGTAGATGGTTGTACATGAAAAAAATAAAACATCCCCTGAAAATAAGCCCTAATGCGTTTTTTGGAGCAAAAATTAATATAAGACCCTGTCTTATTTTCGGGGAAACAGGATACAACCTAATTGAAACTTGTTTAGTTGCAGTGTGGAAGAAAGCCTGCTCTGTTTTGGAGATCATTCACTATAAGAATGATCTCCCCATGGAAATTGCAAGGGCTCCCAGTGCTAGCATTAATTAGAGATTTATTTGTTTATCCTGGCATTTTCCTGATAGTATACATACATACAGACAGACAGACAGACACAGACATTATTTTAAATATTTTTACCCTGCCTTTCTCCTTAAAAAGGACCCAAGGCTGCTTACATCCTTGAAAGACAATATTTAAAGCTGAAAACAATGGTGGTTTACATCATAAAAAGACAATATTTAAAGCTATGAACAATGAGTATAAAGAGGCAGCTTACATCATTAAAAGACAATATTAAAGCTAAAACAATAAAGCATGAAACTACTAAAAAGGAACAAAAATATCACTCTGAGAGATGATAAACACAAGTAGTACTAAAGACCCAGTCAAAGCAGTAATACATAACAATCCATATGAAAGTCATTCATGTAACCAGCCATGTAGCCAGTCACTGAGAGAAAGCTTGTCTGAAGAAAAAGGTCTTTGCCTGCTTTCGGAAGGATAGCAAAGATGGGGCCAGTCTGGCCTCTGGTGGGAGGGAGTTCCAAAGTCTAGGAGCAACAACAGAGAAGAGTCTCTCCTGGGTCCCCATCAGATGCACCTGTGAAGGTGGTGGGACTGCAAGAAAGGCCTCACCTGATCATCTTGACACCCGAGCCAGCTCATAGTGGAAGACACAGTCTTTGAGATAACATGGACCCAGGCCAATTTAGGGAGTTATAGGTTAAAACCAGCACTTTGAATTGTGCCTGGAAGCTAATTGGCAGCCAGTGGAGCTGCTGTAACGGGGGGTTGTGTGATCCCCGTAAACCAGTCCCAGTTAGCTATCTGGCTGCTGCATTTTGGGCCCACTGAAGTTTCCTGACACTTTCCATCAGCAGCCCCACATAGAGTGAGTTACAGTAATCCAGGCAGGAAGTAACTAGGGCATGTATAACAGTGGCCAGATCAGATATCTCCAGAAACAGATGTAGCTGGCATACTAGTTTTAATTGTGCAAATGCACTCCTGGCCACCACCGAAACGTGGGCATGCAGGCTCAGAGATGAATCCAGGAGCAACCCCAACCTGTGTTTTCAAGCAAAGTGTAATACCATCCACTACAGGCTGCATCCCTACTGCTTGATCTGTCTTTAGAATTACCAAAAGCACCTCTGTCTGGTCTGGATTAAGTTTCAGTTTATTCACTCTCATCCCTCCAGTCCCAACACTGATTCAGAGCTGAAATAGCTTCCTCGGATTTAGGTGGCAAGGAGCAGTAGAGTTGGGTGTCATCGGCATACTGATGACACCAAACCCTAAAACTCCGGACAATCCCTCCCAGCAGCTTCATGTAGATGTTAAATAACATAGACAAAACAGAACCCTGAGGGACCCTACAGCTATACAAATTCCATGCATCTTCATGTAGTCCTTTTGAGAAAAGGCCATGGCGCCCCAAGCTGGAAAGCTATGGTTAATGATATCCAAACAAACTAGGATATGAAGCCACAGTTTAAATTGCTTTGGAAACCATTACCCATGGTACAAAGTTCAGACTTAAAAAACAGAAGTTATGGTTTGCAGGAAAAGATGAAGACCAAATACAGGATGGACTGACTCCCTAAAGGAAGCCACAGGGTTGAGTTTACAAGAGCTGAGCAGGGCAGCTGAGAAGATATTTTGGAGATCATTCATTCATAGTGTTGCCATAAGTTGAAGGCAGCGCATAACAACAATACTCATACAAATAAACGTAAATAATGATAAATATTGAGTATACTTAAATAAATAATGATAAATATCGAGTACTGGCTTCTTAGCCTGTCTACTCATCCACTTACAGTAAAAGAGGAAGCAAGTGAAAGCAAAGGTGTAAATACATGAAGCTTGTATGTATCCTAAATTTTAAGTCATGATTTAATCATCCCTATATGGCCAATATGTGGTACCACACGAAGACACATTAAAAGTGATGCCACTGTTCGATTTTTATTATGTTTTTCCCCACACTGACAGACTAAGAAGTTAGGTATCAGGAACAGCAGTAAGACACCACCGTCTCTCACTCTGCAAACTTGGAAACAAGGAACTGAGAAATCAATTCAGACAACAAGAAACTTCATTTGTTGTTGTTATGTGCTGTCAAGTTGCTTCAGATTTATGGCAACCTGGTGAATTTGTATTCCTGAAATAGGAATTCATACAAAATATTTTCCCAGATTCAGACTTTCTGTCTCTCCTGAATATAAAACAGAAAATGCAGCAACCTTTGAAACAAACCTTTAGCATCCAAAGTGTTAATAAAAGAGACAGAAACGTAGGGAAATTTAAAAATAACTGTATTAGAGAAAATGCCAACAATAATGTTTGTGCACTAGGCATACACAATACACCTACAGATGCATGTATCTACATTCAGATGATGAAGAAAAAGACCAGACTATTAAGCCGCGGCAATTTCTATGATTATATCTCATCTCAATGGCACTGGATAAATATTTAATATAAAATGGTGTTCTGTAGCTATGAGTTCTTGTTTGTTGGGGTAAATCATTCTGTTGCCCGACTTTGCAAATTACTATAATGAGAGTTCCAGAAAAACATCTACTTCTGCTTCATTGATTACGCAAAAGCCTTTGACTGTGTTGACCACAACAAACTATGGCAAGTTCTTAAAGAAATGGGAGTGCCTGACCACCTTATCTATCTCCTGAGAAATCTATATGTGGGACAGGAAGCAACAGTTAGAACTGGATATGGAACAACTGATTGGTTCAAAATTGGGAAAGGAGTACGACAAGGCTGTATACTGTCTCCCTGCTTATTTAACTTATATGCAGAATACATCATGCGAAAGGCAGGACTGGAGGAATCGCAAGCTGGAATTAAGATTGTCGGAAGAAATATCAACAACCTCAGATATGCAGATGATACCACTCTGATGGCAGAAAGTGAGGAGGAATTAAAGAACCTCTTAATGAGGGTGAAAGAGGAGAGCGCAAAAAATGGTCTGAAGCTCAACATCAAAAAAACGAAGATCATGGCCACTGGTCCCATCACCTCCTGGCAAATAGAGATATGGAGGCAGTGACAGAGTTTACTTTCTTGGGCTCCATGATCACTGCAGATGGTGACAGCAGCCATGAAATTAAAAGACGCCTGCTTCTTGGGAGGAAAGCGATGACAAACCTAGACAGCATCTTAAAAAGCAGAGACATCACCTTGCCGACAAAGGTCCGCATAGTCAAAGCTATGGTTTTTCCTGTAGCGATGTATGAAAGTGAGAGCTGGACCATAAAGAAGGCTGACTGCCGAAGAATTGATGCTTTTGAATTGTGGTGCTGGAGGAGACTCTTGAGAGTCCCCTGGACTGCAAAGAGAACAAACCTATCCATTTTGAAGGAAATCAACCCTGAGTGCTCACTGGAAGGACAGATCCTGAAGCTGAGGCTCCAATACTTTGGCCATCTCATGAGAAGAGAAGACTCCCTGGAAAAGCCCCTGATGTTGGGAAAGTGTGAAGGCAAGAGGAGAAGGGGACGACAGAGGACGAGATGGTTGGATAGTGTCATCAAAGCTACCAACATGAATTTGACCCAACTCCGGAAGGCAGTGGAAGACAGGAGGGCCTGGCGTGCTCTGGTCCATGGGGTCACGAAGAGTTGGACACGACTTAACGACTAAACAACAACAATAATGAGCTTTTAAAAGCAGAAAATTAAAAATCAGAAAATGAAAATCTGTGCATTTCTACACTTGAGATACTTCAAATATATGTTGTAGCTAGCAACAAATAATGGGAGTGACCTACACTGCCAGCAGGAAGAAACAGTCTAATACAAAAGATCCAAAGTTAATGTATTTAGAGGGGGAGGCATATCCTCAATTTTCCCCCACTTCTTCCTCCAGAGGCAGCACCTCATTATCACATTCCATGTCATTCCTGTGAGAAGACATTAAGGGACAGCAAGCAGGAAAACAAGAGCTGAATCCATAATTAAATAAGATATAATATGAAATTCTCATATGAAATCAACAAGGAGCGCCATTAAAATAAACATATCATTTTTAAATTTTTTATTGTATATTAAAAATAATACTGTCTGTAAGTACAAAGAACTAAAGAAACAGTGTGTGTATCTTTCATTTTCCTACCTTGCTAGTGGACAAAAAAAGGAGAAGGAAGCATGAAGTAAGTATGTATGAAATATATTTATATATATATCTACCGGAAATTCAAAATTTCTCAAGGGCTCCACCAACTTCAAAGTATGGGAAATCTGTAGAGGGTTTTCCAAGTAGAATAGGAATTTCGTGCAATACAGATTTTAAACCATGCTTTGTGCCTAGCATTTACTGAGTAACTTACTATTCCATGAGATGAACAGACAAAAAAGAAAAGTTTATTTTCTATGACAAAAAAAAAGTTATCTAGAAAATTATAATGAATTTAGATTTAATGATTAAAGAGGAGATGAATTGCACTAATAATCTGTGATGCAGAAATCTACAAGTCCTAATTCCAAACACAAAGCATCAGAGTCAATTTTGCACTCAGTGTAGTTGCTGGCATTCTTCTCTGATACCTGTTCTCTTATAGCCTCCAGCACTTCCTTCTAGACCTTTCCAAAGAAACTCTGGTTTCTTTCACAAAGAAAAAACTCTTACCAAATGTGGGAGGTAGGGGTAGAAGCTTGATCCAGCCCACTGAATAAAAATCCTAAACCTTTAGCTTCTACACAAATCAGGAGAAGAGTTTTATCCACTTTGAATTTATGGTAAAGTTATTTCACACACACTGACCTCCTTCTGTACCTGTCATGAGATTATGGGACAGCAACAACTATTACAGTTGCATACAGCATTACAATAGCAACAGAAACTCATATTTATATTTTTACTAACCTTGCGATAAACCTTGCTGATCAAATGATTGCTGTGCTATTGTCTGCTGCTCAAATTGATTTATATTCTCTTGCAGTGCATGTTGTGATGTTACAAATCTATCTGAAATTAGATATATAAACCATAGTGAAGAATTAAGCACTTTAACAATTACTACAATGCTTGAAATAATTACAATAATTACAATTGTTTCTCCAAAATGAAACAACTAAATTTTTAACCAACTGGGGAAGGAAATCTTTAACAAATATTTTTAAAAATTCTAAATAGTAGATATTTTATTGTTTTAGAGACTGTAGTGTTTTCTTTGTCCTGAAATTTAAAAAAACAACAACTGTTTATAGCTTCTGCTGGAATACAGAATTTTGCATTTCCATTATGGTAAAATTACCCAGGGCATGTGATGATAACACTTACTACGGACATCCCAATTTGACAATAGTCTACCAATTTCCCCCTGACTTTCATGTATGTTAGCAAAACCCAATGCATTCCAAATGAAAGCTTTAGGGTGACCCTTACCTAACCAATCTTCTATTAAACTGATAACACTGTTATGGGTTTGATCCAAACTGAGCTAGCTGGATTAACTCACAGTTTAGTACCACTGAATTCAATGGGGCACTCTGGTCATGACAAATATAAGCCCCATTGTTTTCAGTGGAAGTACAATGGAACTAACTTAGTCTGCATCCAACATTACGCATTTTGGGTGAGTTGAACATTTACCTTCATCTTGACCCAGTGACTGATCAGTCAGTTGTGGCCTCAATCCTGTTTCCTCTGTGTCTACAACTTGTTGTTGGTCTAAATCTAAGATAGCTTCCTGATCTGTTGTGACACCTTCTGTTTGCTGGAGGTCTTCACTTTCAATCTCCACTTGCATCTGAGTAGAAACATGAATGCTTTGTTGATCTACTGTTGTATCATCAATTGACGCAGCTTGCTGATGCTGCTGCAGCTGCTGTGCAAGCTCATACCTGAAACAGGAAGAAAAGATACCTCTTGCATGGTCAAGACATTAAGAGGACACTAGGCCCTGCTCTGAATTGTCCATATTAAAAACCATGGCAATAATGAAAGCAGCTTTGGTTTCCTTTGTAATTTAACCTAATTCTTAAATTCTATAAATCACACTAGCTATTCCTATAAAAAACATAACAGAATATATCCTGCCCGTCAATAAGCTCAATGAGGAACTATATCAATAACATAACAATCCCACAGCCATCAGAATACCATTCAGCTACACGTCCTACCTATTATCCATTCATATATACACATCACTCATACAGTACCGAATAGTAGAATACTGATATAAAAATGCTTTTTTCCTTTCTTTTCTGTACACTATCCTACCAATAGCACACAATTGCTTCTGTACCAAACCCCTTTAAAATAGCAGTTTAAGTTAGAACAATACTTTTGAAACTGTGCTTTGTGAAACCCTGATGCTTTACAATAAGAAAATAAACCATATCAGGTGATTCAATCTGACTCCATAAATCACTGTGGTAAATAAACATCCTAATAATTCATTTGACAATTGATGTCAAATTCACTGGTAGATCTTTTAGAATTCCACAGGTAAGAACTCCGAGATAGAACCTGCTATCAATAAAACTTCCAAGTGCAAAACCATGAAACAAGTTTAGAAAATTGAAATGCACATACCTATGTGTTTTCATGTGTTTTTTGCAGTTTAATGAGGTTTTGAATGTTTTTTGACAATATGGGCACATATATGGCCGAAGATCATTATGGATACCCATATGCCTCCGCAGACTCCCACCTGTTGTGAAAGCACCATTACATATAAGACACTTGAAAGCTTTTAATCCAGTATGGGTTCGAATATGTGCTTTCAGTACTCCAGCAGACACAAAGCCCCTTCCACACTGGGAACATTTGAAAGGTTTCTCACCAGTATGTGACCTTTAAAAAAAAAAATCAAAATCAAAGACTGACAGGAGGGAAAGCAAATGTATATTAGGTTTGAGTGATCAAGTTTATTAATTTAGTGGTGAGGGCACTATGATAAATCTCAAGTTCTCAAGTTTTGCTGCCAGAAGCGACTGATGAAAATTGACCATACATTCAGAAGTGGAACCTGTAACAAAAAAATACAGTTCAAATCTCTCTTATTCAGCATTCCAGAGATTCTACTCCATATTCTTTCCCTCCCACTACCCTAGCTACCTACAATCACTCAGTATTTTGCACCTGCTAAGGATGCTTACTTTCTCACTAGACTGTTTTTATCTCTCCTCTCCACCTTTAGGTTTCCTAAACAGTTAACACCGTTAGGTTTACTGTTTCCTTCTATAAACCTTTGGGCTCCCATAAGTCTGCTGGTACTCTGAATGACGCCTTCTTGCTTTCATAGGGAAGGAGACCTGGAGAATGAGTTGAAAGTAGGTACATGTGGTAGACACTTTAAACATCTGGAGCCTACAACAAAATGGTGTAGCGTGTCCCTGCGTATTTGTATGTGTGTACCCTGTTTCCCCGAAAATAAGACAGGGTCTTATATTAATTTTTGCTCCAAAAAATGCATTAGGGCTTATTTTCAGGGGATGTTTTATTTTTTTCATGTAAAACTTTACTGGTCGTTGACGGTAATAAAGTATTCTTCTTCTTCATGTACAACAATCGACATTTATTCAAATACAGTCATCCTGAAAAATCCTACTAGGGCTTATTTTCAGGTTAGGTCTTATTTGCAGGGAAACAGGGTATGTATGAATTCAGCCTACGACTGAGAGGTTGAAAAAGCAAGAGTAAGAACAGTGACACTTGTCTTTGATGACAAGGTAGGCCTTACTTGCAATTTGACTGGACATTTATAGAGAGGTTGTCTAGACATAACTCAATGAAGCATGCAATTTCTAGTTTTCATGCACAGCTCTCACTTTTGAACACGTGGACATTAGCTTTCCAACATCAATCCAGACAATAAGATTGTTCTCTTTTCTTAAGCAAAAATGGTTATGCATTTCTGCCTTCTTCTCCAGCCACATCCTCCCAGCTTGCTGTCAGTTTTTTTCGTCTTGTGAACATCCCACTGATTTATTATGGCACTGCTGGAATGGCCCATCTTTCCCTGCATTCTTTTAACACTTTGGCACACCTCAGGGTCAGCCCATGTCTCCTCTTGCACATGGATGTTGTCCTTTGGGCATGTAAGCATGAGTCCAGGAAGATTCAAACTAATGTTAAATGGAATAAGTGACACTAAATTGTGTTGTGTACGTCCATATTAAAAGTTAAGAACATTAAACCAATCCATCTATTGGCTTAATTCTAAGGAACCTGCACAAGTATTGCAACATAATGTTGCTAAGAATTTAAGGTTCCATTTGATACTTTCCTTCACAAGTAAAATATCTCTGGGTTATTTTAAAATTATTATTGATTTTCAGTTGGTGAGTTGTAAGCCCCAAGTCTATTGCCACCTAACTGATGTGGGCTGCTGCACTTTCAAAAGTTACTTTTTCTTCACTGCTGCCAAGGAATAAACAGGACGCAAAGCATGTAGCAAGTATGGGGGAAGTAGGGGGTGCAAGCTTTTCATCACAGTTCAAGAAGAATCTGAACCAGAGTGGTAACCATTAACTCATAAGGAAATTATACAACATAATAGCCCAATTATTATTACACCCATTATTTAATATTGGGTCAGCATGGTAACATATACATTTAACACCTGCACATCGTAATGTCAGTATTATTTGGACTGGAGAGAAGTTACTTTTTCCTTCTAACTGACTGATCATCTGGGCAAAGAAACAATCCTGTCTTGTACTGTGCTGTCCTAATTGCCCTAAATGTTGCATGTCTTTGGAATGAAAGAAAAACTTTGGAATGATTTACTCAGTTTGAATAAGGAAATGCAGAACAGAGGTGAAAAGAGAAAGAAGGTATTTGCTGTTTTTCAGTTCTTAAAAATATTGTAAAATGCTTTCTTCTACAATTTACCGGATATGTTGTTTAAGATGGCAAGACTTCTTATATGCTCTGTGACAGTAATAACATTTGTATGGCCTGTCTGCTTCATTCACAAAGCTATTATTGAAGTAACTCTGGAAGAATTGACTATTTCTTGGGATTGGCTGGATAAGACCTGTAGGAGGAAAAAGATGTATCACTGGAAATTCAAAAAGTTTCAGTGGAAAAAACATGAAAAAATGTATGCTTTTAAATAAAAACTAAATAGAAGTATCTTCCCTTAATACTCAAAAAATACTCTTTGTTCACCATGCTATCCAAATCATATGCTTTGAGCAATATCCAATACTGCAGGGGTCGTCAACCCCCGGTCCGCGGCCCGGTGACGGTCTGTGGGCTTGCCGGAACTGGGCCACGGATACGGATCTACGCCCCCGCACACGCGCGGGGGGGCATCACGCTCGCACAGGGGGTGTCGCGCATGAGGGGGGCGTGTTGCGCCCGCGGGGGCATGTCACACTCGCGGGGGTGTCACGCTCACGTGCATGCCCGCGAGCGCGAAAGGCCCACCGCGAGCGCGACACACCCTCCACGAGCGCGTGACACCCCCCCCTCCGTGCATGGAGCTCACTCCCCCCAGCCAGTCCGCGGCCCCAAAAAGGTTGGGGACCGCTGCAATACTGGACTTCTGCTAGCAGACATGTGGAATTCAGCAAATATGAGAGGGGAAGAACTATAAGTGAAGTTCTTTAAATGATCATCCGTGAATTCACAGAATTAAGTTTTGCACTTGTGTAAAATCTCAGCCAGAATGTTCCAGAACTGCACAGCTGAAGCGAAAAGCTTTGCTCCACCCATCAAACTGTGCACATGCTCCAAGCCACCACTGGCTTCCCCTCTGACTCCCCTCCGTCCGCCATCCAATAAATGAAAAAGAATGTATGGCAGACAGACGGGAGGAAGGGACAGTTGTATGATTTCACAGATGACCACTCAAAGAACCACACTTATAGATAAGCAACCTCTTCTTCTTCTTCACAGTTCAAAGAACCACACTTACAATTAAGCAACCCGTTCTTCTTCATAGTCTCCATGAATCTCACAATTGGGTGACTTACCAGCTTGAACGTTGGGAAGAGGGCTGACACAATGGGGGGGGGGGGGGGAATGAAGCACAGCTGATAATATTGCTTGGTCAAAGGCAGTATCATTCTTTGCTTGTAGGTTCAGCTGATAATGATTGATGAAAACACATGGCTGGGTCAAGGTAGCTGCTTTACAAATATCCCAGGTCTGAACTCCTTTAAAAAATGAGCCAATTTCTATACTATCAATTTTAGCTTATCTATATCCAGATGTCATACTTGGTGCTTATGAAGGGTAACTAGATCACTCCACATTGGAAGCAGGAAACTGTTGGTTGCTATCAGGCATAGGGTTGCAAACCAGGGTTGCTGAGGCCACCAAGGAGTTAGAAGGATCACACTGGACTTCCCCTGAGTTATCTTTTCAATTACCTGATGAATGAATGGAAGAAATAACTACAACAGACTCCCATTCCAAATCTTGGTGAATGCATCTCCCATGGAGTGAATTCCTTTTCCAGCACTGGAGCAATAGCTATGACATTTCCAATGTGTCCATGAAGTGAACATGTCTGCATGAGGCATTTCCCCCCCTGTGAGTTATCATCTTGAAAACTTCTGGAGCTAACGCCCATCTGCAAGACTGAGAGGTTTTTCGCTGAGACAATCCACTTCCTTACTATCGCATCCTGCTATGTGAGTTGCTATGGGGTAGACATGTCTGCATATGCACCAATCCTACAGGAGACATGTAAGATGGAGAAGAGCTATGGAATGAGTTTCCCCTTGCTTGTTGTGGGTCGCAATCTGCATTAGTCAACTTTTCACCAAAAATCTGAAAACTTTCAAGGCTTTGAAAATGGCCAGAACTTCCAGATAACTGATGTCATTCTGCACCTCTCTCAAGGAGACTACAGTTCTCCCTCTGATATTGAGTCCAGGCAAAGGATTGTACTTGGAACCACAGCAGATGGTAAAATTGAAAGCACCTGAAATTGGCTGCCCTGCAAAGCATCAGATATGGTCGTCGATGCCGAAGCCTGATTAGCCGACACCGTCAGTTTCAAAACTGAAGATTTATCAGATTTGGGGGAGTTTCTTAGCTTTCTTTCGATCCACTGACCCCGAGTCTCTATATCTCTTCCTCAATTTCAAGAGAGACTTTGGGTTTGTTTTGGGTTTCAGGACTTGGACCAGGTTGTGACCCATTTGGCCTGTCTCTTTGGGGCTAGGAGTCTAAAGAGTCTAAAGGTCAGTTGAATTATTGTTAAAGATATTAAAGGTTGAAACAGAGGTGGTTTGTGAGTCAATAGTCCACTGCCTGAAGGGTCTTTTGCTATATAGTTTTAGACACGACTGTTGATTTTTCAAGGCAACCTTCGTGAATACCTTGCAAATTGAGCATTTCGAAGATAAATGTGTCTCCTTCAAGCAACAGAGACAGTTAGAATGGGGAACTTTCACCTTGTACCCAATGCACTTCTTAGTACCAGAGAGGTCATATATTTAGGCAGGAAAAAGGGAGCCAGGATTGGGGATGGGGGGGCACAAAAAAACTGAGGAAACCTAATTCTTTTTTCCAGGCTTTTTTAGGTTGTAAGAAAAAACTAAGAGGGTAAGAATGAAAAGCAATGGGAAAGTAAGGAAAGTAATAATAGGAGCAGGTTAGAATTTACAGTCTGGAAAACTCTGATTCAGTGGACAGAGAGACTGAGGGGAAGCCGGTAGCGACTTGAAGCACATGTGCAGTGTGATGGGAGTGGAGCAAAACTTTTAGCTTCAGTTGTGTTTTTCTGGAACATTCTGGTCAGGCTTTCACACAGGTGCAAAACCCAACTGTGTGATTCAAAGTGACCATGAATAAAAATCCATCCTCCCATCCACAGTTTCCTGCGTTCTTAACTTTTTTGGCTTAGACATTCCCTTTGTCTATACCCCAAGAAATTATGGAAGGTGGGCATTTTAACAGAAGGCAACAAATTAATTTCTTACAGAAACTTAATTACTGACATACATTACTTCAAATAGCAGATGACCTAACAGATTAACAGTAAGAGATGCTAATATGGAGTATTTCTTTCCATACATATCTTGCTGCATGGAATTATAAAATCTGTAATAGCCCACTCTCACACAGAATTATGTATATATGATTCCTATGCATTCTGATGGAATTTACAAACCACATGCTGACTTTGTGCCATCAATAACAGGCTATAGGTGAGTGGTTCCCAATCTTGGGTCCCCAGACATCCTTGGACTACAACTCCCAGAACTTCTGGCCAGTACAACTAGTGGTGAAGGCTTCTGGGAGCTTTAGTCAAAGAAAATCTAGGGACCCAATGTTGGGAAGCCCTGCTATAGATCATGATCCTGTATTGTATAGTAGCCATTGCTAACCACTCAAAATGGTTCCGTGAAGTATGGTGGCAGGATCACTATGATCACTAAGTACCTAGTTAAAATACAAGTTTCACAGGACTGATCAGCAAAGCAGAATTAAAAGCAATTTGCTAGAAACAGCTATCTGCTTTCATTTTTAGTATAAATCTAGTCAATAGAACTCTCCAAAGACATTACCTAGATCTGTGATGAGGATTGGTTCTTGCAAAGGGATATCAGGTACTGGAACACTGGTCTTCCCTATTCGGATTTTTGCAGGTTTACGTTGATGTCGCATCTTTCTTAATTCAGTGTGTTTAAAATGGGAGGCAATGTGTGTCTTTCTGTGACCTGACGTTCGGAATTTTTTATCACAGTGCGGACAAGCAAAAGGCCTAATCCCTAAAATAAAAAACAAACCCCCCAACAGTTACTTCTTTAGTTGTTCTCATTTCAAGTGCTGCAAAAAGGTAAAGACAATCATATGTTTAGAAACTGCTCTGTCAGCCTCTATGCATAGCTTATCTTATAAAAAATGCTACCTGTAAAGTCTTCCACTAACTCTAAATATACTGAGAGCACATTAAATAACTTGCTTCTTCGACTTCTTCCTGCTGCCCTTTCAGCTTATATATTTGTTAATCTGGTTCTAACTGCGGACAATTACAGATAAATAATTACAAACCGAAAGGAGAAAGGACATGAAAGGAGAAAAGGAAAGGAACAGGAACAAAAGGTAGTAGTCTAGACTGGCATTGGCATATGGATAGGTATCTGGCCATATATTTGATTTAAACTTAAGAGCTACCATTCTCTGTGTTGATTTCATTCTATAGATCAGAATGTTAATACAAAGTCATAGTCTAAAAAAAATACACTCCAGGTTTATGCAAATCTCCTTAACACATTTGCAGCTTAACTGCCAAATCATATGATGGCTGCATTGAGGTGAGAAACTAATCTATGGTTTTAATGAGATGTGAAAAAAACTAAGCCATCCAATTTCCTCATCTCTTCACATAGTCTAGAGAAGTTTGGATGCCTTTGCTTCCACATCTGATTGACCACAGTTTATCATACCATTCAAGCCCTGCAGACTGTGATTACTCTTCAACATAATTAATTTCAAAGGTAGGAACTCCAAACCATAGTTACTTGGAGCTGTCTTTCTTGAAACTATTAATACTTAGGATAAACCATAGTTCTGGATCTACAAAAGCTTCTAACTTTTCACTGTTGCATGTGCATGTGTTCTGTGCTGTCAAGTCAGAAACAACTTACAGTGACCCTAATAGGGCTTTCAAGGTAAGTGAGATATTTAAAGAGTGGTTTAACGAGTTTCACTCCCCCTGTGAGTTTCCATGGCCAAGTGGAGATTCGAACCCTGTCCTAGCCTGTCACTCTATCCTCTACACTACACTGGGAATCCCTACTGTTGCATAGGAAAGATAAAAGAAAAGGAGAATGCACAGGTCTAGGGAGAAGCTTGAGTTGTTCACATCCTACCTAAACCACAGTGACGTACTGACATTTTTCTTATATCCAACATGACAAACCCCTTTGGTAGCATTTATGACATATAAAGTCTTAATAAGTTTTCTTGTTTATAAATTAGGACTTTACAACTAGAAATTTAAAAAAATTGAGTTTCCTCCACTACTGTCTAAAACTGCAATAAAATGCTGACAATACTCTACAGTGCTTGTTTACTTGGAAGGAAACTGCAGTTAAGTTCAGATACTTTTGTCCTCAGGAAGTATCTTTAGGACAGTATCCTGAAGAATCGTTACCTTTACATTCTCAGTAATTTACCAAGAACAAAACAAAAATGTCTCACAATAATAAGTGCTATGGTTGCAAAATGTTCAGTAAAATTCACAGTTTTTAAGAAAGCTTAAGAAGTGCATCATGAAACTCATACCTGTATGCAAACGAATATGCACTTTTAAACTTCCTGAGGTAGAAAAGCACTTCATACAGTACTGACACTTAAAAGCCTTTATGCCGGTGTGTGTTTTTATGTGTGCTGTTAGAGTACTCTTCACAGCAAAGGCGCGGAAACACTGTGGACATTTGAATGGCTTCTCATGTGTGTGGATACGAATGTGTCGCACTAGATCACTGGGTTTCTTAAATTCTTTAGAGCAGTATGGACAAATATGCCACCGTATTCCATTCTCCTCACGTATGGAACCTAAAACATAATTTTAGAATAGATATTAGAAGCATATATCTTATTTGTTCAAAATTCTACAGATTCAACTGAAGAAATCAGACTATGAAAGGAACCACCAAGATAGGTACTTTTATCAATACGAAATCTAGCGAACAGAGTTCCCTTAAGAACTGTTCTCAGCAAGTCCCATTGAAACAAATGGCCACTGAGTAGTAACACTGCTGTTTCTTGCTTCTACAATGTTTTTGCAGGACATTTTCACAACAGATACTACCTGTTATTTTAGACCATGTGATTGTTAACTACCTCAGTCACAATAATCCTAACTGCTCCCTGAGTATTCTCACTTCCCAAATACAGTATATGTATCTGGGCATTAGAAAATGCTAATATAAATAGACAGCCAAGAAGTCCCATAGATGTTTGTGGCTGATTCTGCATACCTGTGATTCTGCATACCTGAAATTTTACTAATTTAAATTGCATTACAAAAACAAACCCGTTTTCTCAGAATGTTCCATATCAGAGTAGGTACCCTGAGTCCTCTCTAGATGCTTTGGAAGGCAATACCCATAATTCATGAGTTACTACCATGTTGCCTGAACATGCGAGGTGTAATTCGCAATGAATGGAGGCCATCAGGTTGCCTGACCTTGCCCTGTAGCCTAGGAGTTTACTGCTCTGTGAAGATGGCTCCTGCTAGGATGACAGACAGACATGGACTAGTTAGGGCTTCCAGAGTATAAGTACTGGGTTCCATATGGACTGGACGAATTCATCCATCCTAATGAAATCACATAGACACACACATTTTTATAAAAAAAATCCAACATGCATACATCCTACCTAAGTCTCGATATTTTGTTTATTCCAGCTAGGGTTCTCCTATAAAACAAATATTCTCAAACCAACATAGTAAAAGAAGCATTAAATAGTGCACTGATTCCTAAATCAAATATTTTATACACACATTAAGCTAATAACTTGCAGTCCCAATCCACGCAAAAATATAGCTATGCATTTCTACAATAGGAATGAATGCCTCCAAATTAGAATACATTTCTGTGTGGAATAGTACTAAAATGTCATTTCACCAGTCCACCTCCACTTATCACAATATGAGGCACTGCAAAAATAAACAAATAAATAAATGAATGAATGAGCAGTGTGAGAAAAGCAGCCATAAATACGCTGAGGCTTTGCAAATAACTCAGACTATATGAACTGCAGAAGAAAAGGTGATTCTCCTGTCCATCCGCTATGAAGCTTCTTTTACAAAGACAGATTTGCTTGAAGGTTTTAAACGGAGACATGTCCCTTTCCTTTTTAGAGTTCTTAACTGCCAAAGTAACAATACATCTTAGCCTTCCAAAGATATCAGGGGAGTGATAGGAAACTAGTATTTGGCAAACAAGAGAAAAGAGCACTAAAGTATAAGCAAGTGTCATGCTATCATTCAGTTGTCTGGATACTGGAAAGTTAAAGAGCAGCATCTTACCTGCTGAAACAGGCAATATGTGTTGTGTGGATTCAGAGCTGCAATACACACTGAAGCACCTCTTTAACAACTGTTGCTTCAGTGGATGCAAAAAATAATAATTTTCACTTTAGTGAAAGTATGAAGGGATGTCTATTCTGGGTAATTCCTATGTATATCTGAGCCAAAATTTCTCAGTACAGTACTCTTCCTGAGACCAAACAGATTTCCATTTTTCCTCTGCCATAAGCTGCAAATGGGAACAAATTCACTTCAAGGACTGTATTTCACATATGTTTTCTTAACATCAACCCAAGTCTGTTTTTTTGCAGGTTTAGAGAGGAAAGTGGGGTTTTCCTGCACTTAGAAAGAAGAACTGAATTTAGGAAATCAAAACAGAGGTCCTATTTATCCTAATAGAAGGGCAGAAGGTTAGAAAAGCCAAAAGAGCCACCAAATCACCCTCCAGCTGAAGTAAGGTCCCTGAGCACCACAGAAACCCCATATATGTCTGGAAAAGAATAAAAGGTCAAGCCAAAACAAAACTAGGAGTGACTAGAATGTCATTTCTGATTTGTTTTGTTTTTTCCAGGGTTTAGGAAGTTTGGCAGACCCCTCCAAACCAACCTAAAGCAAAAGCCTCTGGGACCAGAAAAAATAATTTTTTGACCAAAATGCATAGCTTTGCTACATACTGCCCACAGGGGAAACCGCACACCTCATCCTTGTTTAATCTCCCACTGAATCTTTTATCAACCTGTTTCCTGGTGGACACAAGAGAGTATGAACAATCTGAAGAACTGTTACCTCCCTGTATGAGCCTCTGTATCGCTTAAGATCTTTTTGGTAGACCTTTCTCCGAGTGCCACCACCTTCACAGGCACATCTGGTGGGAACACAAAACAGGGCCTTCGCTGCAGCTGCTCCCAGGTTGTAGAATGCCCTCCCACCACAGATAAGGTTGGCCTCCCTCTCCTGCCGTCAGGCGAAGACCCTACTTTTTAGGCAGGTTTTTAACAGCTAATTGGGCGATAAAGAGTTTTAATTTGGGATGCTACATATTATTTTATGCATTTTTAAATCTGTTTTGAGGTGTTTCAACAGTTTTAACTGATTTTTATTTTTTAATATTAATATATATTTAATTGTTTTTAATGTAATAATTTATGTTTTAAAGGGTTTTTTTTAAATAGTTTCTGAGCCACCTTGGGTCTTGTAATGGGCAGAGAGGCAGCATAGAAACTAAAAAAATAAATAATCTCAATTGTTTGACAGTGACAAGTGGCAATACAGTAATAGGTGCAATAAAGGACTGTAAATAGTACCATAGAATCACCATACACAATAAGCACTTCACATTTACCAGGTAAAAACTGAGACTTTTTCTTCAGAATTCGTCTTTCTTTTTTCTCTACTTTATCGGTATTCTCTTGCTCTTTAACTTGTTCTGTATTGCTAGAATCTACTTGATGACCGGAGATATTCTGAACATCCGCATTTTCATCATGTCCTGAAGGCGCTTTACTTTCACTGCAGTCAGCATTCGCTGACACAGGGATTGAAGAGAGCCCACTGTTTTCCAAGGCTTGCTAAGACAAACACAATGAATTAAACTGAGAGCAAGATTCTTAAGTACTTCTAATTAAACTTAGCTGAAAGGTTGAGGCATGAATGAGCCAATTTTCAAGAAATTCTGTTTGAACTGTTTCAAACCTCAAAACTGTAAGTGAACTGAAATTCAGAAAACAATGATAGTCATGCAAGGTGGGGGGGAATCCCACTCCCTTCCATTAATAAGGCAGTATTTTCTTAGGACCAGCCAAAATGCCACAAAAGGTAGCAAAAGATTAGGAGAGCTGAAAAATGGTTGCATTTTCTATCACTTGGACTGACTGTAATAAAAGCTATTCCCCAACTATGGATCTGGGATGAATTCACAGATATTCAAGTTCATTACACAAGTACCTAAATGTTGCTACCATTATGCAGTATTCAGAATTGAAACAAAACTAAATCAGAGTGTAAGTTCAGTCAACTAACAGCTATGTGTTTGCTTACACTCTCCACCCTCAAAGAGAAGAATATTATAAATTAGCAAAAAGTTGCTGCTCAGACTTATTTGCATTGTTTTTAAAAAATATATTTTGTCAGTGTCACACGTTTTTAAAGAGGTATTTTAATTTTTCCTCTTTCTACTTGTTACCATTAATATTAAAATGAGCAATATCTTTGTACACCTAAGAATGGAGCACACAACTGTGTGAATGAAGGACCAAGGAGTTATGCTCATCATTCCCTCAAAAATGTTTAATCTGAGATGAACAGAGTAGCCTCACAAAGAAGACAGCAATTCCTTTCGATCAGTTCGTCCATTAAGGAGAAATAAGGCACACATTAGGAACATGGTTAATGAGGAATTAGGCAGTCACCATGAGCAACCTCCCTTTAAAATAACAGCTGAAATCCAGTAACACAAAGTTATGGCATATATGTTTGATGATCTCAGCAGCCACGGACATGTTTTGGTAATTAAAATCTCACACACACTGGTTCCTAGGCCCTCTTAGGATCTCTTTGGTCCTGGGGAAGACTTTAAGGACAGTGGGACAGGAGAAATCTTAAATATCTGAAAATTGCTGCTGCAGGTCCACCTGTTGCAATTTTCAGACATTTAAAGTCATAAAGTCTTCCCACACCCATCCCACTGTCCTTACAGGCTTCCCCAGGACCAAAGGGATCCTAAGAGGGCCTAGGAACCGGGGCGGGGGCGGGGGCGGGGGGGGCAGATTTGAACTGCCAAAATTTGGCCACAGCTGATGACACCATCCGGCTTATACAATGTAACTTTTCATTACTGAATTTCAGCCAATGTGTCAGTACTTTCCTCTCCTAAAAAAAAGCTTGTGACTAGCAGATGCTACTTTTACTATCAAAATAATCTAGCATCTTACCATATAGGGAATATGTGCGAAAGAGAACTTAACTAGTCCAGTTCACTAATTTTAGGACCCCTAGAGCATTGCTTGATGCTCCTGGCTGGACCTTTACACGCCAAGTATAGAAAATTCCACACAGTGAAAGGGGAGCTGAGAGTCCAAAACGTATTACCTTACCTGCAGAATGTCTCTGTTGATTCCCACAGCCATACTGAGTTGCTGACCAGACTGCTGGGGCTGATTATTTTCCACTGGCTCGGACAACTCAAGGAGCTGCTGAATAACATCAGTTACAGATTGCTGGCCTTGATGTCCTGCAACTGAAGTTACTGGATTGTCTGTCTATGGACAAAGAAATAGAGCCTTGAACGTACAGATATAAACTGGAATGCAACCTAAGACTTATACACATTATTTAAAATCCAACATTTTTTTTGAGACATGACACTGGAGTATGCTGCTCAGTAATCTGTGTAACTACATTGTCCTGTAATCTATGTAACGACAGAATATGGAGGAGTCTTTTAAATTCTCACTAAATAGTCCCTAAAATCTCAAAATAAAGCATTATCAAACATAAGTAAACATTGTCTCTCCCCATATGAGCTTCCCAATCCTTTATGGTAAGCTGAAGACCCTCTCTTGTGTATCTGCCTGTACTTGAGACACATTTGGCCGGAACAGTTTGGAGCACCTTCTTGAGCTACTGATGATTTATGGAATTCTTTGCCCCAGAAGATCCATCTAGCAACCTCCCTAATGCTTCCCTACTATCTTATTTTTCTTGTAGCACAATCCCAAATTGGAAAATACAGCATAAATAGCTCATAAAACATAAATTACATATAATTAGGCTAAGAATTCAAATACTCACATTCTTCCATTTATTATCAACAGGCTGCAACAAATTAACAGATGATAATGTCAGAGGCTGAGCCACAGAATCCTGTGGGAAGGGGAGGAGAAACAGAACCCATATGTGTGAATCACAGAGATCACAAAGAAAAATGTGAAATTCTGCAAATCCATTTCCATTACACTCATGTTAGGGTAAACCAGCCAACAGATTCAGTAGTTTTATATGGCCTTTCTCAACCTTGGGTTACTAGCAAATTAAAACAAAGGAATTTTGGACAGCTTACAACCATATCAAAGAGTAAGCCAGACATCTAGGAAGATTTATCATATTTCAGAACAACATGTGTTAGACAGACAGCAGATGGTTGCATGAAGTATGCTGTTGCTGCAATTGTCTAACACTGCATTAGCAACAGAGATAACACCTGCCCCCTTCTCTTGCTGTTCTCCACCAATCCTGAGACTGCCTCTCTTGAAGGCCTTGGCCAATATTTTCCTAGATTCAGACTCAGATCTACTGGGAAGCAAGAACGTTTGGGCTATTTGCTAAATTCTAGATTACTTAGCTTTCAAACAATAGAGGCATTTTCACAGGCAATGTTTTGGGCAGTGCAGAATGCCATGCCATCTCTCTCTCAACTTCAATGAACGGGAAAAGACACAATATTCACTTGCATAGATGTGTGTACAAACACACAAGGGTGCACATGAACACACACACAACCACATACTCAGAGAAGGTATTACTTCCAACATTTTTGCGACTGGCTATTGTGAACTGAGAGCAGTGGTAGCCAATCTGAGCTGATATCCACTGCATCTTTTAAAAAAAATCCAGATGTGCCCACGAGCCACAAAAAAAGTGGTTTGTGACCCCTGATTTTAAGGCATTAGATCAGCTATACTTAAAGGAATCTAACTGGAGGAAAAACATGTTTACAAAACAAAATTTAAAATAAAAGGAACCTATGGACTGAAATGAATGGAAATTGTTGATGTATGGAAACTGTGTTTTAATGTGTTGTAAACCGCCCAGAGAATGTGTGTACTGTCAGGCAGTATACAAACTGAAACAACAAACAAACAAGTAGTTTCAAAAAAACCATTCATATCAGTGAGACTTAAATGGCAGAAATCCTGAATGGCTTTTAACCTAGTTAAAGAAAAAAAGGAGTATATATCACATGTGTAGACTCACACTCATACATAAATAATGTTTATAAAGAGGCAAGAAACTAAACCCCACCCTATTCACCCAAAAGGATTAAACTGCAATGTTACCGTCGTAATGTGTGACGTTTCCGTAGCAGAACTTGTGTTTTGTGTGCTACTCATATGCATCTTGCTGATATGAGTATTTAAGCTGCCTAAACTTTTAAAGATACAACTACACTCTGTACAGTTATATGTCGGGCCATTCTTCACCTTTAGGAACAGAAGAAAGGGGGAGATAATCAAATATTAAATCTGTGTATTCCACAAACAAACAAAATTATAATTAACCACAATTGAAAAAGAACTTATTTTATTACCCAGTTCATGGAACAGTCAAATTTGCATTACAGGTGATCTTAAAAGCAGAAAGATCTCAAAACATTCAAACCATGCTTGTTAGCATGAGATAACATAACACTGATGCCCAAGAAACACCATCTTTTACTCATAAAACTGAAAAATCCTTGAAGTACAAACAATGGCAAGGGGTTTCCAATTTGATTTTTGAAGGTAAATAAATTAAATTAAATAACTTCCCATATAAGTATATGGATCCTTATGACTACAAAAGCAAAATATAGAGAAAGCAAACAAAAATGTGCTTGGTGAGCGGCAGAGCTCCTACAGCAGTCAACTCTTGTCAGATTAGCTCAAAAAATAACCTGAGCTACTTCCTGAAAACCAGAAATAGCTCAGCTTATTTGGCAAGCTTACCCAATTTGGAAGCCAGATCTACACATCCCAAAGGCCAGAGACCAACACACTACTATCATGTTGAAGAAACAAAAAAAGGAAAGATCACGTAATCACATTCTTCTTTTTCCCTCTCCTGTCACCACCATGAATGAGTATGCAAACCCAGAATTATTTTCCAGATGGGATTTTAATCTGAGCCTGAGAAGAATGAGAGACCATTTTAACACTCATGGACCCTGTGAGGTGAGTGTTACAAGCTCCAGAAAGTCTGATGAGTTCTGAAAGCAGTTCTTCTTTAGACTACAACAGGTCTTTATCGGGGTGCAGTGGTTTATTGAAAAAGCTGCTTTCATGTGCTCCAGAGGGATATCTAGTGAAATTTCACAGATGGCACTGGAGTTGTTTTACAATCAGACTGCTTCTTTCTACTTCCATACCATTCCCTTTTAAACCCATTACACCATTCTCATTTTCTCGGACACCTCCTTTCATTCCCTCCTTCTCTCAGAACTTTGTGCCATGATCACAGAAACATCCATAATAGCTTCCTGCAATGCTTCTGGCAGTGGGACAGTTCCCTTAGAACATCTTTATGCATCTAAATTGATTTTACTCATCAAGTATCAAACCATATAATTAACGGCTCTCATATCAGTGAATACTGATTAAAAGGTCTTGATGTAGGGTATGTTGTCAGCCACAGACCCAGCTCTGTTATTACCTCTGAGTGTACTCTTTGAATATGCGACTGAAGATTGCCTTTCTGAGAGAAGGCTGCAGGACAAAAGGCACAGGCATGGGGTTTTTCACCCGTGTGTTTGATCATATGAGTTTGCAATGCCCCTTTCTGATTAAATGCTTTTCCACATTCACTACATTTAAATGGCCGTTCACCTAAGGAAGAAGGAAGATGGGGAGGAGTTCTCATTAGTAAGAAGCAACATTCAAAACAGGCATCATGCCTTTCCCCCCACAAAGTCTATGTGAATAAAACAAATACTAAAACTGTTCTGTGTAATCACTTTCCTGTACTTTGCAAGTGTGAAAATAAAAGCTAGCATTGATATGTACCATACTGATTTAAGTGTATTTATTAGAGCATCACTAACATGTAGTCACATGATTCTATGCATTCTTGCAGATGGACAGCAGAGGCCTCTCTCTGAAAAACTGTCCTAGTGAGCATCCTCTCCCTCAGATGCAACCATGCCAGTTTCCAAAATACCTGCCAATATGCAGCAGGTCTTGGGACCTGCAAATCCATCGGTAGCACCACTTTACTTAGCCAGCTAGTCCAAGCACACAGGTTGTTTACAGCTGGGCTGGAGCAAAACTGGTATATGTAACTTTTCATAATCCTGTGGAAAATCTGGTAAAGAAGTCATATCCTTACCAAAAAAAACAACCAAGCACACTAGTATATAGTTGTCCTGCAAAAGTTTTGAGAGGACCTTCTCTATGGCTCCTCTGATACTGTAGAATGTGTTACCTCAGCAAGGTAGGTTGGCCCCTTCCCTTTTATCCTTCTACCAAAAGTGACCCACTTCTTCGGGCAGGCTTTTAGCAAGTATGACTGAGTCCCTGGATGCTGTTTTTTTGCTTTATGTTTTTCTAAGTCTGTTTTTAAAGTTTTAAATGCTTTTTAATTAATTAATGGATTTTTAATATTGTATGTTTAATGGCTTTTTAATCTGTAATTTACTGTGTTTTAGTATTATCTGTTTTAACACTGGGTTCCCTCACTGAAAGAAAGGTGGCCTACAAATGATACAAATAAAAAACAAATAAATTCAGTTTTCCATGACTGACGAAACAGTTAAAAGAAACTGCACAAGTTTCTAAACTTCAGATTACAAGCCGCCCTCAAACACAATGATTTAAAGTATGATACAGACACAAAAAGCAGCTATCTTCCCTTCATTCTATGTAATACTAACGAGGGAGACAGCATCCTCCACACTCACATATAAAACCAAGATTCAGAGATTGAAATCTACAGAGGATTTCCTTGCATATACTTCTTTATATCTAACCTGATCTGCTGAGAGATAAAAAACAAACACACCACGGAGGATGAATTCATTCCACTGGGTGTGAATATCTGCATCCCAAGAGCAGCTATTCTAAGAAAGAAAAACTATTAAAGCAAACTATGAAAACTGACAGAGATTATTGTCTCCATCAACTTCCATTGAGTCAGAGAAATGTGGCAAATTTGTATTCAATCTGAGATTAACCGAGGTTTTCTCCTGGGGGGGAATAGATTAAGTCCGTGGCGGTGAACCTTTTTGGGCCTGAGTGCCCGAACTGGGGGGGAAAAAAACCCAGCAGGCAGCAGCAACGGCGGCAGCAGAACCAGAAGTGGTGGCAGAAGGGGGAATCCCAAGCATGGAGGTGCCTCGTGACCCCACTCTGGAACCACAGCGAGCACCAGCTGCTCCGGGTTCCTGGCCCGCCACCTGCCGAAGCGCCAGAACCGCGGCTGCAGCTGCTTCCTGAGGTTTGGCTGTGGGGGGGGGGGGAGTAGCAATCCGATGACTTACGGCTCGCGTGCCCGCAGAAAGGGCTCTGCGTGCCAGCTGTGGCACGTGTGCCATAGGTTCGCCATCGCTGGCTTAAGTGACTTCTGAATCAATCTGAACTTGTTTTGGGGAGGGGAGGGTTGTTGCTCACTTCTACCACAAATTTAAAATGTTTCACTGCTCAAGATCATGAATATCATACACTCTCACACACACACATATTTCACCAGTGGATAGGCTTCTTATGTACTATTTCTGCATTTCACATACTAAACAATTCCTTATTAAACTAGATTCTTTGTTATGTCTGAAAAATTAAAATTCATTTTCCATTTTATTAAAATTATGCAATTCATATATACTGGAGCTATCAGTTATATACCAACCTTCAAAAACAAACAGAATAGGCAAATATTTTTCTATTACAGCTCAGAAGCTGCACTTCGAGTTTGCCTGCTAAAGTATATCACAGACCAGCATATATCAGAAAGTTAAAAATAAAAGTGTTTGTTGTATGTCACCAGACTGTAACCAGAAAGCAGTGCACAACAAAATATAGAAAAACATTATTTTGAAACAGGCCAATTTTATAAAACTATTTTCAAATCAAAGAGCTTTGGTGAACTTGGAAGCTTTTGGTATTTTGTGCATTTCACACACTAAACATTAAAATGATATTATAAACCGGTGCCTTTACAAGCTATCTCCAATCACACCATTTATACCCACTAGCACAGCCATGTATAGTGGTCTCAGGGTACATGGTGCAGCCATTTTTCCTGAAGCTAAATAGGTTTGAGTCTGGCTGTTGCTTGCAGGTAAGACTGGGAACCCCATGTATTCTGCCTTGACCTTCATGATGGAAGAAAGGGGTAGTAAATTTATGTTTAAAAAATCTGTGATATTAAGTCCTACTTTGCACTGAACCTTTTACAAATGGTTGGGAAAGATGCAAGGCTCATTCTGTTAACCACACAGAGGACTTCCAATGCATATTACTTAATATGCAGTATATACCGTGTTTCCCCGAAAATAAGACAGGGTCTTATATTAATTTTTGCTCCAAAAAAAAAAGCATTAAGGCTTATTTTCAGGGGATGTTTTATTTTTTTCATGTACAACAATCTACATTTATTCAAATACAGTCATGTCATCTTCTTCTGGTTGCTGCACAATGGTGGAGGGCGGGGTTTCACTTAACTGGGGCTTATTTTTGGGGTAGGGCTTATATTACGAGCATCCTGAAAAAATCATACTAGGGGCTTATTTTCAGGTCAGGTCTTATTTTCAGGGAAACAGGGAATATTTGTGGCAAACGTGTGTCTGAGAAAACAGGTAACACAACAGCCCATTACATGAGCACTTTCTGCACTTGCACAAAGAGTTATCCAGTACTTTTGTACCCTAGAGCAACTGCTGCTTTCACTGTGGCAAGTTGGAGATTGGGTGGCACTACACAGGCAGAGGGCTCTGCTCTGCCAGACAACAGGATTCAATTCTTGATATTTTATTTTACTAAAATGCATCCAAGGTAGAGATCGGTTTGGATTAGAGATGGGCACAAACCATGTTCAACGCTTCAGTGAGGTTCAGTGGATCAGGCCCACAGGAGTTGCACAGGCACCCCGGATTTCCCGCGCACTCAGAGGCAGCGCCCCAGGCTTTCTTGCCTAGCCTCCTTATCTGAGTGGGCTCCCGCAGGAAGAGGTGGGGCGGGGAATCCAGAGTGCCTGTGCAACAACTGTGGGCCCGATCCACTGATTCACATCAAAGCATGGTTCATGCCCATCTCTAATTCAAAGCCATTTTTACCCCTTTCTTTATGAAGGACTGATACAAAGTAACATACTGTTCCATAAATGAAGATCAATGGTTATGAAGCATACCATCATCCTATTAAACCTAAAAACATTATACACAGATTATTTATCCTAAAAGATAATAAAAACATAACACCAAAATGAAACAATGCATGTCAACAAAAATTCAGGATCTCACATGTCTAGACATTTTCAATTTTTATTATTATTTTTTATTTAAATTGAACCTCTTACCTGTGTGTATTCGAACATGTCGTGTCAACTGACTTGGCTTCTGGAAAGTTTTTCCACAGTGTGGACATGAATATGTAAATCCACTTCTGTCAATGTTTCTGTTGTATGATCTTGTATTTGATACCCTGTGGACATACATTAAGCAGTGAGATTTTATGGTAAATTTGATTCTTCAATCACCATCTCAACTGGTAGTGAAATTATTTCATGCATTATCTGCAAGTAGTTTTGGCTCTACCAAGAACTGCATGTAGAAATGCAGATAAGGTATCCAACACTGCAGGTGATTTTTGATAACTGAATTTTCTAACTTTTTTTATGCTGAATTTGTATCAAAAAAACAACAAAAGGAATCGTGTGGGTATTTGAGTAAGATTTGTGTAACTTGCTTCAGCTAACTGATGAGGTGCTGGGGCATGTCTTGGTTGTGCAATGATGCACATGACCAGGCATGCAACCAAGACATATCCTGGTATCTTGTCAATTAACTGCATTTAGCTATGCCAAGTTATCCAAAATTTATGGGAACACCAATAGCATTCTGGCCAATTAAAAAAAACCAGGCTCCCATTACTTTTGCCACAAAACAGAGCAATTCTGAGTGATGTGAATTTACATCATCACACTTCTTCTTTATCCCTCCCAGCAATGCCAGAGAACTGTGCTGAAGATGGATTCAAATTACTGTGATTAAATTTCTGATCAACGAAAAAGGAGGCCCTAATATTATTAAATTAATACACTGAATGCAAGTGCTGATAAAAATTGCAGATGGCAAACACTACAAAGAGGCACTTTTACTTCTACAGGGAAAGAATGCAATGATGTCTGTTACACAGTTGCAAATGGAAAAAAACATGAAAACTAAAGCAAATCGAATCAACGGAACAACTAAAATTCTTGTGACAACACAAACAATTCATTGATTAGGTTTCAGGCCTTACTGAAATGCATGTGGGGATCCACTCTAGAAAGAAAGGAATAGCAAATGTCAGCTAAGGAATAAGCTACAAGAAATGGGGGGAGGTTGATTTCTGAGTCAATTTTCACACATGTCAAGTAAAAATTTGTTGACAAGGCAGAGAATACACGAAGGAAACAACAGAGCATATGGGATTAATCTGGACATTACTTGTTCTCACACCATTATTTGATTGTTATAGGTAAGGGGCCACTACTAGTCTTCTGCTAAATGTATTGGTGTGCTGTTCTGATGACTGCATGAACTGGGCCAAAGAGTGGAAGTAAGATATCTACTGTAGATCACAATTTACCTTTAAAAGAAACTCTAAATTTCTCAATGTCACAGTTAAGCCAAATATATACAAAAATACATTATACAGCCTTACTTTATGAGAGTTTATAATGACATTCTGCTTCAGTTATTCGTCCTTTCATGTGAAAGCAGTTCCCGCTGCTCAAGGTATTTGTCAGGGTTTTTCCACAACCAACACAGGTATTGGCCAATAACAAAGCCCTGGAATAATGTTCACTCCTGGATCTACTCTTGTGCAGATTCTTTTTAATGTTTACATTTTCTGCACTCTCTATAAGCTGGTGTATTCACACCAAGATGTGGCAATATATTATACACAGTAAGTTTTCAGGTCTTCAATCATGATTCCCACCAGCTTAGACTGAAACTGATACAGGGTGTCCAGATGTTGATTTGAGGCATGGACTAACGTAGTAAGCAATGGGCAGTTACAGATGAAGAACACAGCTCAGCTACAAACTGGGCAAGAGACCCTCCTCCAATTGCATTAACAAGGAAGTTGGAACAGCAGGGCAATGACTAAGATGGGAACTGTGGCTTAGTGTCCATCTTGACGGGGGTTCCTAGTTCCTTCAAAGTAGGTGGCTTTGGAAGTTAAACAGGACAGATTGATTAGGCTTTCCTCGCACCTTAGGATGAAAGGCTAGTGCCAAACCAAAGGAGGGGAAGATATCAAGCGTGGCATAAAAATACATTCACCCTACCTCTAAATATGAGGTCTTGCAGTAAAAAACAAAACAAAATGAAACAAAAAAAACCCCCAAAAGTCAATCTTTGCAGACAGTTCAGGCAACAAACTACCACATGAGTACATACATGTATCTCTTACAAGCATACACTTAGTTTGTTTTATTCTTCCATCCACAAATGGAGGTGGACAAATCAACAGAAAACCAGGCATGTTTCTACATACAAAGTGTATGCACATACACTGCTTGACATCTTAAATCTTAAGCAGTCTTCTACTGATATAAGAGTTCTAGCTATTTTAAAAAATTAGTAAACTTGATCTTTTCCCTATACTACTCTTGGTTTTGGTTAATATTCCCCCCCCCGTTTTCCTCTGAGTTGTTCTTACCAGTCAGAACCTCTAAACCAGCCACCTAAAGTACAATATTCTTGATGCATTAAATATGGCAAGTCATGTGAACTAATTCTAAAAAAATCGATCAGACCAACTTTAAAGCTAATTTCTGCAGCTACCAATTGTTAAAAATTCCAGTGTGAAAATTAGTTTTAATCATCCATACTAAAAATCATCCAACATCACTTCTGAGAAGGGCAAGCACTGATGGATGAATAAGGACATTCCTGAACCCTAATTGTGCCTGTGAAGATATCTAAATATAGCCATTCTCACCTTATTTTGTAATGGGTCTTCACATGCTCTTTTAACTGGGAAGATGTTTCAACCTCTTTCTTACAGGTTTTACAGATATGGACCTTGCTTCCAGACAATTCCTGACGATGTTCTTCCATATGCAGGGCCAACTGGCTCTGCAAAGTAAATTCATCTCCACATTCTGAACAGATAAGATTCTGTAAAAATAGCAAGTTGGCTTGATTATTTTCGGGAAGTGCAAAAAATACATTATCTGACTGATTTTTTTTTTAAAGGCTATGGGACAATATTCTGATATAAAATTCTATCTTGAAGGATTATCCAAAATCATATATATGGGGACAGGCCAGGTTGGACTATCTCCTGAAAGTTACAAAGAGGGTCTGTCCTGGTCTGTATGTCCTTTATTTGGATACAAAGTGGTTTAAAGGCAGTATACCCTATACTTTACCTTAGAAATGAATCCTTCCTGCTGCAAAGTCATTGATAAAATCATCACAGTCTATACTGTAGCTGCAGAACCACTAATTTCAGATCCAGGGGAAAGGAAGGGGAGAGGAAAGAGAAAGGGCGGCAAAGCATTCTGCACTGCCCTTTTAAGACGGAATCAAAGAGAACCATGCTCATTGTTCTTTTAAAGTCCTTCATTCAGTCCCTTTCCAGTAGCTGCCTGAGGACATCGATGGCGGCTTTCTCCTGGCAGCTACAAAATGGGAAAGATAAAAATGAAACAGAACAAGAACACCTAGCCCTGCAGACACCTGCTGCCTGCCCAGATACCTTCTGCCTTGCCTGCACCATGAAATGAATGGTCTTGCCATTTACATTTCTCTTCTGATGAGAATGGGGTTTTCTTGGAGAACCAGAAACACACAAATATTGGTGCAGACCCAGACAAAGTTGGGATCACGTTGTTTCCAAAAGGAAAGTCTGTGTGCCCTTACTAGGCATAGAAAGAGTCAAGGGACCAATGTACATCACTTATTGTAACTTACAAACTCAGTTTAATAGAGGAATACTAACTGCTATTTACCACTTTAGATATAACAACACTTCAGTCTGTAATAAACAGGAAGAAAGTAAATGAGATAAGGCATGGGAAACCAGAGAGAACCACATCAGCACGTCTCATTCATACGGTTTGCTAGGTATATACATGTGTATGTACTGTATGTGCCTGTCCATATATATACATTGGTGAACATGTGGGGGGCGGGGAGAAAGAGGGAAGGAAGGAGACACTTACCTGTGATGCTATAATTTTTAAAGTTTTTCAGAATGACATATGTACAGAATTAGTTTTTTCCTCACTGCTCCACACAAAGCTTTTTTCTTTAAACAAGAGAATAACAAGAAGAAAGGGAACCAAGACAAAGCAAAAAACCTTTCCCAAACACAGGGAGGAAAAGAAACTGGGCATGGAGCATAGGATCCATACACCAATTACTCAATTCTGAACATGTGGCCGCCATCTTTCCCCAGTAGTGCTGTGAGTTAACCCATTCATGGATGGTTCCCTCACAACAGATAGAAACAACTTATACTTTGTTCCCTACTGAATTAGAAGATGGTTAATAAAGAGTGTCCTCCCCTTTGCTAAACTTTTATATTCACACAAACAACCTTTTCATGCAACTACAGAAGCCATTTATGGACAATCAAAAAACAATTTCTTTACATAGTTGGTTTATATCTTGCTGCACAGTCATACTTGTATAACTCAACATTACACCCATCATATCTACAACGGTGCTGAGGTGGAAGTGCTACCCATGAATGTGCAATATATCAAAATGGGAATCATGCAACCAATTGTGCAACCACCTTGTGCAGTCCTTGTTGCGAGGGCAGAACATTTGGCCTTGATGAAGAGAATTCCTACCTCCGTGTCCTAGAAGTACTTTTAAAATGACTATAATTACCTCTTCCTTTTCATGAAGCATAATATGAGCTTTAAGACTAGCCACTCTGGAGAATTTTTTGTTGCACACAGGACAGGTAGGATCTTCTCCATTGTGCGTACATTTATGTAGTGTGAGGTTGAATTCAACATTAAATGACATCGGACATTGGTCACATCGATGAGGCTATTTGTGAAAACAAACAAGACAATACTTAAGTTTAATACTTCCACTGAGAAGACAGTTTAAAAGACAGAAGTCACAATATTATGACTGTAACCTGCCCTCTAAACGTCAACACTGAAAGTGCAACATACAAATTGAAACAAATAAAATCATAACTGAAGTCCAAAGGGGTGCCAATCAAATTTCTTGACTGCATCCTCACGATGACATGTCTTCTTAAACTTTTCCATTAATTTATTTGCTATATTTACATGCTCCCATTGTGATAATTGACTATGTCAGATATCTGAGGGAATCTAATGTAGATTTGCATACTAGAGCTTTAAGACAGGAAAACAAACCTGAAACATTTACTTGGGAAATTAATGTTTCCTTACTATAATCCCAGATTTCTCCTCTTCATCCCAGATTTTTAATTAGTAATGTAGATTTTAAAACAAAGCTCTTCACAAAGCTGGAATTCACACAGAATTACTCCATATCTCATTTTTCTACATTCAGTAGGTCAAACAAGCTATAACTCACAATACCAGCAGTTAAGCCTGGAACAATGAAACAGCCATATAAAATGAGATATAGTTTTTATTTTTCTGGATACACATGAGGACAGGAGGAGAGAAAAATTCTGTGCACTAGAGCCCACTCAAAATTTAATTTACAAAGAATACTGGAATTTGATTCATAAGCAAATGAAACAGATTTGTATACTTTTCACCTCAGCCATTTTGTCATAAAATCTACATAGATTTACCAAGATACCCACCTTGTCATTTTGCTCATGATCCCTCATGTGGCACTGGAACTGTGTTTTTTTATGATGGCAAAAAACAGATTTCACACGTATGAAAATTTGATACTTGCTGGATATAATTATGGTTCACTGTATTCACTGTTAGAACACCATCTATAAAATAAACATAGTAAAAAGGTTCATTTTAAATGAAACTTATTTGATCAAAGTGATCCATGTTCATTTTCAAGGAGCAGTTTTCATGCTTTTCTTTTGTAAAGGTTCACATAGCTTGAACACAAATACTCACACAAGGTAGCCTGTAACTCTTTCCCTTTCATTTGTTCTTTTCTAACAATATTAATATAGCATCAATGCAGATCTTCAAGGCAAAGATAATTCCTTACTCTTTACTTATGTAGTCCCAGTGATGTCACCAAGATTTGAAATATATTAACAGACAGAAAAGTACAAATACAGAACAACTTGGGGAAATACTAATAAATTAAAGCTAAAAAATACCAAAGTGGTTGATAGGTTGATTGGGACGGTGCCAAACTTTCCAACTGAAAGACTCAATACTCAATAAAACACTACAGAAAAGGTCTCCTAAGTATTTTCTTTTTGAATAAACAGAATGGCTTTTTAGTTATATATACAAATCAAAGGCTTTTAATACTGTCATGAATTGTAACTAGGGTGAATTTGATTTAAATCAAATTTATTTAAATCATGATTTAAATCACTGCAGAATGGGTAAAAATCACTGATTTTTTTAATAAAATGATTTTATTTAAATCAGATTTTTAACATTTAAACCCATTTTTATTTCAACTGATTTTTTTATTTTTAAAAAATCATTGATTTTTATCCACCCTGCAGTGATTTAAATCAATTTAATTTAAATCAAATCCACCCTGACTGTAATTCATTATACAGGCCAAGATCCTACTGAAAGCAGAGCAGAAAGTGTCATATGGAATCACTCACTCCAGCCATTGAACAAGCAGTGACCATCAATACGAAAAAAGTTATGCTCATGCAGTACGGTGCTAGATGCCTCCATGTGTGACCAAGTGCAAATGCTGATCAAAGTTCTGCTGATATTCTTGAAAGTTTTGCTTAACTTGATGCAGGTAACTGTAGCTAACTTATGAGGTGCTGAGCCACATCTTGGTGCACAACCAGGCACACAAATGAGCTGCACCGCAGCACCTCATTAATTTGCTGCAATGTTATGCAAACCTTATGAAAACATCAACAGGGTTGTGACCACTGAGTTATGATGCATTTTATACTGTTAAAGCAGTAAATTAAGCTTAGTTTTAATAAGAACACAAGTACTGTATATATTTATATTATTTCAAAAAACTGTTTACCCTCTGAGAGCCATACATAATTCTGAACTTGAAATCTGTTCTCAAAACTGAAACATAGCAAAATAACATAGTTACCAGGAAGAGATATCACTTATGATGTACCACACTTTATATTACAGGTCAGCCACATGGACAGGGCATTTTAGTTCCTTTGGTTTTGTCACATATTTCATACAGAACTTGACTTACAAGGTAGGCATTTTACTGCATGGCTACCTGAAGAGTTTTAAACAATGTTGTCAACTTTCAGTCACCTCCAACTACAGCATGGATGTGGAGTTTCATTAACAGACAAAAAACAACTGGGACAGAAATTGTGCCAACAAATCTATTTTCTCTTATATCAGCCACTATAATGCATGGGAACAAATATGTTCTCTTGTCATTTCTCAAAAACCCATAATACCAAGAAACAGACTATACACTCTGGCTGTCTGTAGGCTGTTCCCATTCAAACAGGGAAGCAGTAACTCTCTAGGGGTTCAGAAAACACAAAAGCCCTATTCAGTCTCTCTATAATCCAAAATCACCAACATGATTATAGTGAGCAGCTAGTCCTATGTCCCTTTCTCACTTTACTCATGCAAAGCCAAAAGCGAAAGTGTGCTGCTTATATACCGCTCCATAGCACTTAAAGCACTCTCTGGGTGGTTTAAAAGTTAATTATGCAGGCTACACATTGCCCCCTCCCAGTGAGCTGGGTACTCATTTTACCAACCTCGGAAGGATAGAAGGCTCAGTCAACCTTGAGCCGGCTACCTGGGATTAAACCCCAGGTCATGAGCACAGTTTGGGCTACAGTACAGCAGTTTAACCACTGCGCCACGAGACTCTTTCAACTACTGACATGTATGGAGAGAAGGATCCTAGTATGTATAGTCTCTACACATGAGCAAAACGTGAGATTTTCCTGGTTTCTTCCTTGTGTGTAGAGTCTACAGGCAAGCAGAAAGACCTACTTCTCAGATTGAATGAAGAGGTGAGATAGGCAGCAAGAATAGCCCCATAACTGTACTGAGGATTCTGGATTTCTGAACCAATGGAGAGGGCTGACGTGTGGAGACTTAAACCTAATTCTACCTGTAAACTCAATAAAGTGGAATTTCCATACGGCCAAAAACACCTCAAAACTCAGTCAACCCATTTTAAAAAAACTCTATAAGGGTAATGGTTAAACCAAAAAGATGTAAATAGCAGTCATCTTGAACAACAGTTCTTAACCTTTACCACCTTACATCCCATCTATCACTTTTTCAAAGAACTTCATTCACACCATTAGAAAAATCAAAAGTCTAATTTTTTAAAAAGAATATTGATAAATTTATTGCCATTTATATTTTAGAATGCGTTTTACAGACGTAAAAAATACCAGTAGTATTACTGAGAGTGAGCACAAACAAAAATGTTAATACCATTAGTGCTTGAAAATCCTAACAATACTACTGAGTATGAATATTACTGTAACTATAAAACACAAAGATAACTGTACACAAATGCAGGAACTGGTATGCATGGAGGGAGACCAAATTCTTTGTGATTGTTCTGAAAACCCTTCATCTCGCAGTATACTACTATACCTCACTAGCAGCGAGGTATAGAAGGCAAGAATTAGAAATGAATCTTACCCATTCTCTATTATAACTCAAAGCAAGAAATTTACTTTTATTGGAGAATCATGCCCAAAAGACTATGAATGGGCAAAAAGACAGACATCCTGGACTTTGATATGAAGTCAGTATAGGGGACTCATTACATTTTAAATGAGGCCCATTTCACTATATGCATAGGAACACAAACATAAACAAGAGATCAGAAGCTCTCAACTTATATCCTAGAAATGAGAAAGAAGTACACACACATTTTTAAAAATAAAATTGACATATCTTCCCACTATCTCAATGTGACCTCTAGTTTTAGGGATATATGCCTATTGGTAACAGCCACTTCATGAGAGCTAGTGTAGTGTCGTGAACAATTTGTTGGAGTAGGACTCAGGAAACCTGGGTTCAAATATCCACTCAGCCGTGGAAACTCACTGGCATGTATTAAAGGTAAAAACAGTCCTTAAATATCTCAGTACCTCAAAAACTCTACTAAGGTCACCAGTAAGTTGGAACCAATTTGACAGCACATAACACACACACAGTAGCTGCTCTTGTAACACCGAGTTACAGGAAGAAAAGAATTGAAGGGTATCAGTGGCTCCACACAATTCTAGGTCTCAAAGTATCAGTATTCTCTACTCAAGTCCTAGATGACCCACACCAGTCATACCTGAATCATGAAATCACAGAAAGTGCAATTTATGAAGATAGAATGCAGATACACTTTTTAAAAACTGGTGACTAATATACATATCTATGACTAGTACAAATTCTTAGATCTTTATGAGTGAGGAATGATGTTTTCTGTACTCTGGATGGTCCAAACTAGAGCTGCACAAAAATATAAAGAGAGTCTTTATAGAAGGGATGGGGGAATGTGTGGCCCTTCAGATGCAGAGTGGCTGCAGCTCTTCTCACTATTGGCTAAGATGGTTAGGGCTGATGGGAATTGCAGTCCAACGAAGGGTGGAACGGTACACATGTCCCCATGTTTGCCCTGAGTGCCCTGTGGGAGCCCATGGTGGAGGCAGGTGACGATGGGGGAGGTCTCCATTTGGGTGGCTTTTAACTGGATGGCAGCTGTCCATTTCACACTTCCCACTTTTGTTTTTCCCTCTGGAAGTGGAGCCAGAACAGTTGCTAGGGTTGACCAGCCTTCCCTGGGGCAAAACGGAGAGACAGGTCGCCCTAAAAACTAATACTGAGCCAGGATTTTAAAAAGAAAGAGGGGAAAGCAGAGAGGGGGGGTGGGGAACCTTTGACTTGTGGGGAAAAGCCACAAGAGTGTCTTTTGTCTCAGGAAACCAAAACAAGGAAAGGGCAGAAAAGTCAGAAAGGCAGGGGGGGAATCTCAGCTAACTCTGGAAGTTCCCAAGCAGGAATTAAGAGACCCCATTGTTTACTCTGAGCTTCTTCAAACACACCAAGCCAGGCCGCATCCAGTCCACGACGGGAATGAAGGACTAACCAGAAAGCCTTGAGCTCCAGAAACCGAACGCGCGTCCTGCCTGCCCGCTATCCTTTTCCGACGTGAGGGATTCGCCGTTCGCTCATTCGTTGACGAAGCAGGTCGTATCCAGCCCGGAGCAGGCCACGAACCGGGAGCCTCTCACCCCCCACCCCGACGCCGCCGTTGGCCCCGCGTCCCGCCCGAGGTGGATTTGGAGACCTGCCTTTTGGGGGTTAGGGGAAAGGGAGCGGTTACCGCTCGTTGGCTGACTCGGGAGCGGAAGGTTGTTCGCTTGCTTCCTTGCTTTAAACCACCTTTATTATTATTATTATTTTTAAAGCCTTCCCCGACTCGACCGCTTGGCTCAGCGGCGCTAGAGCTGGGCTCCCCAACCGCGGCGTCCCTGCCACCGGCCGCACTTGCCGGAGGAAGTCAGGTCGGGGGAGAACCTCGGGTCCCCGACATACATACACACACAGATACATACATACACACACACAGACCTCCTTTTAGACAAAACTGGGGGGAATCAAAGCGACCGACACCGCCCTCGCCTCCTCCCTCTCCTCAGAGGAGGGCGAACGGGAACCCTTCTCGCCCACTCGCCCCCCGACCCTGGAGAATTTCAGTCAAAGAAATGTCTACCTACCGCCGGAAGCGCGGTTGGAGGCGGAGGAAAGAAGAGGGGACGGACGATACCTACCGCCGGAAGCGCGGCTGGGAGGGTGCAAAAGGGGACGGACTCCTGGCGAAGGAAGAGGAAGGAGAAGGGGAGGAGTCTCGGGCAGGAGGGCCCCCGCAGACCAAGAGGGGAGCGGGCGGGGGAGAGCACGTGACGGGACGTCGGGCCAGGACTGGCTGAGCTTCTCTTGTCACTCAGCCGCAGCCAGCCACTTGCCAGTTTGGAGGGCAGGGCAGGGCAGGGCAGGCGGGCGTCTTCCTGGGGAACGGTAGGAGGGGGCAGATGCTTTCCGCCACCGGGCTTTATTCAGTGGGAAGTGAAGGTAGGTCGTTTGCGTTCTCTCTTCCTAGAGGGCTGCCAGCTTCACAGCGGTCAAGGGCAAACCAGTCGGGATAGAACCAACTCACAAAGTCTTGACACTTCTTGAAGAAGAGGAAACACACTTCAGTGGTCCCCATAGTCATCGGGGCTTTGGGAACAATATCAAGAAATTTCATCCAGTACTATAAACGGTTGCAGATCTCAGAAATCACACCATCAGAGCTCCAAAAAACGGCAATATTAGGAACCGTGTACATCCTGCGCCAATATTTAACAGATACTTAGGTTTTTGGTTAAAACTTCTACCTGTTATATAATACTAGTCAATGTTGTTATAATTTGAATAATAATAATAAAAGCAAAACCTTAGGTAGAGCTGTAGGAATCTCTTGTGTTTCTTGTAGAGTTGTAAGGTGAAGAGCCTGTAACGCGGTATTTAAGGGTACACAATAGCTGCTGCAAAATTGCCGATGAAAAATTTTGGACATAAATGTAGTTGTTAATATTGGCATTATTGCTGTTGTTGTTTAATAGTTGTCATCATTGTATGCAATGCTGTGTTGAGATCACTTGCACAATTTTAATGCCATGTGTTTGCATCCTTTCTGAATAAAGTACATTTTGAGGGGGAAATATGCAGAGCAGTTTTGCTTGTTTGTTTATCAGCCCTTAAGTTTAATTGTCCACGAGTGCTATAAGGCTAATGGGGTCTTACAATAGCCCTATTTATAAGAAAGAAGGGGATGTTTCTGTTGGTGGCATCTTAAAATGAGAGTTTTGTTATGACTCCCATTTGGACAATTACTACTTTAATAATTACAGGTGGCCTTATTAATATGATACTTCTAGTCTGGTGAGTTTAGGACAAATCAATCAGCATTGCCACAAGTGGAATTTAAAACCAACACTCCTGGCTTGACTTTGCAGCCCTTGTTTTGAAATTCACTTGAAGAAAAAAAAAGCCTGCCATAGACATCTAGTCATAATTTTGTGGAACTCTTGTATTTTTCTGTATATCTACAGATAAGTGGTGCCCAGCATGCTGAAGGCCCATACAGGCTGAAAGCTAGCATTTGCTTGCGATTTTTTAATAGGTTAATAGAGGTATTAACTACCATTCCCTTGTTGTTTCTTCTGTTATTGTTCTCGCTCTATCACTGTATAACTAATATGAAGATGGAAGCAGTTTAATTTTTGTCCTAAATTATATCAAGGTTTGTCATGAAAGAGTCTTTCACATGGGTGCAATCTTGTTGAAATAATAACCAGCAGTGGCCAGATCAGGGAAGTGCAGTCAACGAGCACAGAAGTGCAACATCAGAAGAGAGAACAAGATCCAAGTTTCTTCTGGTGTTGCACATTTACATGAAAGCATCTCTTTTTCCAGTGTGGTTCTTCATATAAAATTACACTTTGTTGTTGTTGTTTAGTCGTTAAGTCGTGTCCGGCTCTTCATGACCCCATGGACCAGAGCACGCCAGGCCCCCCTGTCTTCCACTGCCTCCCGGAGTTGGGTCAAATTCATGTTGGTAGCTTCGATGACACTGTCCAACCATCTCATCCTCTGTCGTCCCCTTCTCCTCTTGCCTTCACTCTTTCCCAACATCAGGGTCTTTTGCAGGGAGTCTTCTCTTCTCATGAGATGGCCAAAGTATTGGAGCCTCAGCTTCAGGATCTGTCCTTCCAGTGAGCACTCAGGGTTGATTTCCTTTAGAATGGATAGGTTTGTTCTCCTTGCAGTCCAGGGGACTCTCAAGTTACACTACTTGGTTGTATTTTTGTTTAGCTATTTAATTCATTAGATATGGAATCCTCAATATTAGAATAAGACACATACAGAACCTCTTGGCATAGCAGTTAAACAGTAGTATTGCAGCAAAGACTCTGCTCATAACCTGAGTTCAGTTCCAACAGAATCAGGTAGCTGGCTCCAGGTTGACTCGGCTTTCCATCCTTCTGAGGTCAATAAATTGAGTACCCAGCTTCCTGGGGCTGGGGGGGTAATGTGTAGCCTGTATAATGAAATTGTACACCGTCCACAGAGTGCTTTAAGCACTATGGGAAGGTACATCAGCAGCAGCAAGCAGCACATATATGTGTGCTTAGGATGTTTGATAACCAGTTTATTAGAAACTAGAAATTATTATTATTATTATATATATATATATATATATATATATATATATATATATATATATATATATATATATATATATATATATATATATATAGTTTTTAATATTGTATTTTAGTTTCATAAATAATTTTTAATGGCATTTTAGTCATTGCTATAAGAATTTGCCAACCATTAGGCTTTTATCTATCGCCACCAATTTTAACCTGTTTAATATTTGTTTAATTAATTTAATTTTGTTTTGATTATGTTGTTTCATGCCATGTGATTGTTTGTAAACCACCCAGAGTGACCGTTGGTTAGATGGGTAGTATATAAATAAAATAAATAAATACTATGTTCAATACACGATTCCCAATTTCACCTCAAAATGGAACATTGCTTGAATGCTTTGGCAGATAGCACTTTCTAACATTGTGATCTTATGCATGTTTACTTTGAAGTGAATTCAATCCAGGGGTGGGTGGGTGTACATATAGAGTTGCAGTGATATAGTCTTGTGGCAGTTTAAAGGCTTACAAGTTTAGGCATAAACTTTTGTGGACTATAGCTTCCATCATCAGATGCATTAATCCTGTGAAGAGGGCTATACATCACAAAAATACCAGATATTTCACTCTTTAAGGTGCTTCAGTATCTTCATGAGTTTTTTGTTTTGTTTGCCACATCGTAACATGACTGTCCTCTGGAAAAAGCTAAACGTAGCAAACAGATACAATTTCATTTTAAAATATGTATCTGTTTTCTCAAACATGAAGTATCACACAAGTACTTTTTGTTGAACACACAGCATTCATTTATTGAAAGAGAACTGTGCTTTGGTTTTGATATATGCTTTTTAGTATGGGTGCTTATTAGTCTTAGCTCAGGAGGGCTTAGAAAGAGGGAGCATATTCCCTGTTGGGTACATATATGCAGTACCATCGCACGATTTATGAATTAAGAGAACATTTACAGCCACAGCTAATTTTCTATTTTAGTCCACCTGTCTCAGCAAACTGGTTTTAGTTCTGTTATTGAGGAGTGTTGCCATTACTTGACTGTTCCTCTATATTGACAGTATGAAGTTCCTCTATACTGAGGAGAGACGGCGGAGAGGGAGGCACACAAGAAAGAAAGAGAAAGATTTCAACGACAAGTGAACAACAGAGAGGCAAAAAAAAAAAAAAAGTCTCAACTCCCCTGGGATCGTCATGGAGTAACCAATTCCCACCCAAAGTCCGGAAACATGCCAGGAAGAAGATGTGGGAACCCAATGTGGGCTGGGTGTTTTACCGTTAAATTCCTATGAGCTTGTGCCTATCCTCTCCACTCCTTTCATTAATGACATCTTGTTACTGGTTAGTTAGTTGTTTGATTAACCTGCTGTTAAAGAAAAAGAATGTGGAAAAGGACTGGGTAAAGATTAAGTATTGGACTTAAGTTTTGTTGAAGGAGAAAGAGAACCAAATAAACCTGTTAAAATTAAAATGGAGTCCTTACCTGTTGATAAAGGCGAAAAATAAAAAAAGACTGAGGAGCTGGTATGAATTTCACATACTGTATATGTTTATGTCCTTTTATTGGGGGAGGGGGGTTGTGAGGATTTGCATTTTGATTTTGTCAGTTGATGTTTTATGGTTTAGTACACGACTACCTAGAATAGTGGGTTTTCACTAAATATATGTGTATATATTTCATTATATGTTATTTTTAACTATATTGCAAACCAGTCTGGAAGAAAGTTGGATATAAATAAAACAAGTTACATCATTTGTCTTCTTTGGTGGGGCTGTTCTATGTTTGTGTCTCTGTGTGTGCACATGCGCAAGAACTATTTTGTTGGGAGGGCTAGACATAAAGTACATAAAATCACATTTGGGCTTAGCAAGGGATGGAGCAGAGAATTCCTTTCAGCAGCTTGGAGTGTTAGATCAGCAGGAGGAAGAAGAGGATTTGAAGAAGCTCCATTTGGAAGCCAAAGAAAAAGAAGAAGAGAGAATAGAAAGACAGCTCTGCTGTGTGGCCTCCTTAGATCCTGGTGGTGGCATTCATGTGTATTTTGACAGTCTCTTTCACAGAAAAAATAAAATCATTTATAGATTTAAGGTGTTTACATTCTAGGACTGATATATAGAGAAAGGAGACATCATACAGAAATTTCCTGGAATAGATCTGTCAAAGCTTTGGAATGAGATGCCAGCAGTACGCTAATGCCATCAACTCGGGGGCTCCTTGTCACCTAACACTGAAGAAGCCTTGAATGCTGACTGTGTGTGATGATCAGCTGGATCAGGATGAACAGGTAGAATTACATCCAAGACAAAGGCGGTTCTTCTGGGTAAAAAATAATAAGCCCAAGAGATTTGGATTCAACATGCTCCAGAAGAGGTTGTGCTCCCCATGGCTGGTCAGGTTCATAGTCTTGTATCTGCACCGTCTCTCGATGACCAGATGGCAGTAATAACAAGGAGTACCTTAGGCACAACTCCACTTAACTGTTCCTGCAACAGCCTCTCCCAAGTTGACCTGACTTGGCAGAAGTCCGCCATTCTTTAGTTACGTCATACCTCGGCTGCCCTTATGGGCTGTACTTGGGGCTCATCTTAAAGATAATCTGGGATCTTCAGTCAGTGCAATAGGCAGCAGCTAGTCTGCTAACTGGTATAAAGTATAATCTCAGAACTGAAAGACCAGCAGTGTTTGCAAAACAGTTTACCAGGTCCAAGTCAAGGTGCTGGTATTGAACTTTAAAGCCCTGAGCAACTTTAGGGCCTTGCTATCTAAGGAACTGCCCGTGTCTCATTGGGAGCCTATTAAGATGTTAAGATCTTCAGCAGAGGCCCTCTTAAGAGTACCAACAGCTGCAAAAGCTCACTTGATAGAAACATGGAAAAAGGCATTCTCTTACATGGCTCCCAGATTATGGAATGCATTCCCCTCACAGTTGTAATCACTTTCCACTCTTGGTGCACTTTGAGAAGATGTGAAGACAATATTCTTAAATTGGAGTATAATATTGTCTAACTTATTGTAATGATTTTATATACAATTATTTTAATGGGTTTTATTGTATTTCATTTCATCTGATTTTAATGCTTCTATTGATAACTTTATTTCTACTTGGTTTTATGGTGAATGTGAGCTGTCTTGAGCACAGTCTAGTAATGCAAAGGAGGGGTATAAATCATAATAATACACCTAAAGACTCCACTGACTTAATTTCTAAAATAATATGCAACTTTAAATTTATGTGATAATGAAATGACATTACAGTAGCACAACTATCCATAGACTCTCCAATTTGGCCTCTTTCTGTCAATGTAATTATGTTGTGTTTCTCACATTTCTCTAGTCTTTCTCCCAATCATTAAGTAAATTATAAAGGAGTCTTGTGCTTTTTTTGGAAAAGCGAAACATTTGAGGACCCAAAAGTCAAACCACAGCATAATATATGCAGTAGCTTCACATTGCCTATGAACTGAGTGAACGTATGTAGCAACTAGTCATTTTCTATTTTAGTCTATTTAACTCAGGAAACCTAGGGCACAGGATTAGGGAAGGCTCTGGAGAGAATACAAGGCTGCAATTCACTTAATGGGACTGTGCTGATGTCATCAACCACAAGTACAGTGACTGAGTGACTGATGAATAGAAAAAGTACTCAGAGCTCAACAGAGCAAGTGATCTCAACAAAAACACCACTGGTGTTATTTATGGGTTTTAAAGAAAGGAAGCAGACAAGATGAATCCACAGAAACTGCCACTACCACAAGTGTTAAACAAGTTTTAGAATGTTTAATCTCTGCTACTTGCTTCCAGATCGTTACTAGAAACAAAGGAACGATAATATGCAACCCAGGAAAATACTTGTGTCATAGAAAACAGAAATCTGCTATATTGAATCAGAGGATTAATTTCTAGATTCAGGAAGTATTGCAGATATATGCATTTAAACAAAGAGATAAATGGAGTAAACATTACACAAGTTCAGAATTTTCAAGGTACAACTACACTGGAATTGATTTGCTGCCTGTATTATGTTTGAATTGCAGTCAGTGTACACACAGGGGCTGCAGATTGATTCAGGAGTTTACTGTTCATACTGGGTGCAATGCAAGTCACATTCCAACCCATAGCCCCCTCTTCTTTCCTTCCTTCCTCTGGTCCTGCCTCTGCTGATCTTTTTATGGGGCGTAAATGCGGGAAATAATATTGAGAACTCGGTGATAGGGTGATCTAGCACTAATCTCATATATGTAAGAAATTTTAAAAATTAAAAGGTGGATGATCAGGAGAGAGGATAAATGTTTGGGCATGTTCCCCCAGTCCTGAACATTATGCCCCAAGTGCCTACATCACCAAAACACCACCTATAGACATGCCTCATCCTTTACACAACTAATCACATGAGGGAAAGCCCATTTGAAACTTTCTGGCTTGAAAAACTAGAAGACCACCACCACCCCATGTCAGAGAAAAAAAAGCTGCTTTGGGAACAAAAAGGGCTGAACTGATTTGACTCAACTTTTGCTCCATGTGGGCAATAAAAAGTTCTCCCATTTTATAAGTGGAGCTAATCCCACATTATTTGACCATGTAGTCACAGCTTTAGCGAGGTACAATAATCCATTAAAAAATCCCACTCAGGAAGCCAGTCACTCAGGGAAAGTTTGCCTGAAGAGAAGGGTCTTGTTTGCAGGACAGTCAAAATGGGGGCAGCCTAGCCTCCTGTGGGTGGGAGTTCCAAAGTCTGGGAGCATCAACAGAGAAGGCCCTCTCCTGAGTCCCCACCAAACACACCTATAAAGGTGGCAGGACCAAGAGAAGTGCCTCTCCTGATGATCGTAACACTTGAGCAGGCTCCTAAAGGGAGATTCAGTCCTTGAGATAGCTTTGGCCCAAGCTGTTTAGGGCTTTATAGGTTAGAGCCAATACCTTGAATTCAGCCTGGAAATGGATAGACAGCCAGGGGAGCTGCTGTCACTACACTGGTGAAATAGCCACCAAACATTGTATATCTATTTGGCCTAGAAGCGGAACGAGAAAAACATTGCTATTATGTTGTTCCAGCAGATTGCTTATGACTTTTGATGACCATATGAATCTGAGACTTCCAGACGTTCCTGCCAGTAAAAGTACTTCTCAGCTCTTGCTAATTGTGATTTCCTTTACTGAGTCAATCCATCTCATTTTTTATCTTCCTCTTTTCCTGCTGCTTCATCATTCACCATTATTACTGTCTTTCCTGTGAGTCCTGTTTCCTTATGATGTGCCCAAGGTATGGTGCACCATCCATAAAATCCCCAAATTGTATGAAATTTATACATCCACTCCAGCATCCCTTATCCACACTCCTTATCCACAGGTACACTTTGGTGTCCCACTAAAGCCTACAGTGTAACTCCACAATAGGATTGCTTTTATGGCATGTATGCAAATGCTGACAGACTTTAGAATGTCAGAAGTACATTCAGATTTGGGAAGAGGGATTTCCTGTTTTGAAAACATTGTTATGAAAACATTGTATTTGGCTCATTACTGTAATCTGGGATTAAGATTTCCTCTACCCATGGGATCTTGTGCTATTGAATCAGAAAAAATAACTCAAAAATCATAGGATACAATTCTCAATTTTATTTAAGTAAATAAGAACAAAGAGAGGGGATCCATATTGTGCCTCTTAATTTGCAGATGTATAATGGCAAGAGTTCAAGGCCTTAACTTTGTGCAGGTGTGTATTGATGGTTTTGGAGTAGTGTGAAAATATTACTGGGTCACAAAGCTGAGCTTTTCTGATGGGATTTTCTGCGCCACACATCCTTTGCATTAAAAACAACAACAGAATCTTTCTGTGAAAGCTCACAAAAAGATTGTTTTCGTATCCAGTAGAGATCTAAAATGAAAATGATTTTAGGAGAAGGTAGCAAATAGGAAAATAAATCAGATTTGATGTCAGTTTGTCTTATTTCAATAATAGTCACCATGGAAACAAACGAACTGACCTATTTCTTTTCATACCTCTGAATAAACAATAGGACTTCCCATTTTTATAAATACCATTTTTGTTACCAGTGGTTTACCTTTCTCCATATTAATAAAGCACTATGTATTTTATTGTATCCTTTGTTTATCTTCCCGAAGGCTTGTTTTCAAAATTTCCTTTTTTGTGGGTTTTTGTTTTTGTTTTGCATTGCTTTGCTTTGCTTTATTGTTGAAAGTCAGTGAAACGTTAGGATGAGAAACACACCTATTTCTGTACGTACAAACAATGTTTGATTCTCAAAATATAGAGACGAAAGCCTTCCTTGGAACTGTGCCCTTTAGCTCCCTTCATGTGGCATAGTAGAGACTTGCCTTTCAGGACAAGGAGGGCACTGCCTCAGTTCAGTACCCCCTAGATAGCCCACTTCTCAGACACAGATTTTAATCTAGGAGCATGTTAAGAGAGCCACCTTAAAGCAAAATGTAATCACTATTTGTTGTGTTTAAATATAATTGCTCTTTTTTACCTGCAAATAGCAGGCTCAGTCATACTGATGAACACATGAGCTTTCCTTTGTAGCAACATACAAAAACTTTTTTTCTGTTAGTGCTGGCTATGGCGATCCCCCCTGCCTCCGGATCAAAAATAATGCAAAGTAGCGTACGCTAGTCTTAAAGTGTTTTAGAACTGTGCCAAGGCAAAAATTGGCCATTTCTTATATGACTCTTCAGCTTACAGCTTGCCCCTGAGCAAGGGAAACAAGGTGGGGGGGGGGTATGCAAAAGGCATTCTGTCTGCGTCCTTTTGTTTGTTTGTTGTTGTTTTTTGTTACTATCACTTGCAGTATCTGTTTGCAGAGCGGAGGACTGCAATTGCCATTGAACTTGAATTGATCTAGACAGGCAGGTGAAGGTGATTTTTTTAATGAACATCATTCCTGTGCATCTTATTCTGAGCATCCAAGAGCACTCAGAGAAGGATTTTGGATGCAATCTAGGATTCAGACAGAAATATATCAGGAAAAAAAACATCTCCAGAAACTGTTATCTTCAAGCAACTTTGTTTATATAGCCTAAATTGTCAATTAGGAACAAGGTTCCTTTTTTTTCCCATTCTAATTTTTTAAGGAACTTCACCAATCCCTTTTTGCTTCAGAAACAAAGTTCTTCCTCTTTTGTGTTGTGCTTAATGACTTCTCCAATCTTCTACTGTTAATACACACCCTTTTTGCATGACATAAAGAACTGATATACCTGTTTTACATTCTATGAGCTGCAGATTTTTATGAAAGGGAACATTTAAGTTGTACCTCACAGTAAGTAGTGGTATCATTCTTTCATTGTCTGTGTCTGGTAGCAACATTATTGTTGTTTAAATTGCTGCTTTTAACTGTTTTATGCTATTTCTATTGTAAGCCGCCCAGAGTAGACGTTGTCTAATTGGGCGGGGTATAAGTTTAATAAATAAATAAAATAAATAAATTCATAGACAATACACAAAATATAATACAATCTGTAGATCCTTGCAGGCCAGGAGGGGAATAACATTTGTGTGTGGAATAATAACAATAAGACCAGCAACAATGCTACATTTATTATAAGCACTCAAATTGTTAATTCTCAAGCTCAGCTGTTTGGGCTTGAAAACAAGTACCATAAGGTTGAAAGTAGGAACGACTAGTAGGATATTTCATCTAATTCCTAGAATGTGAAGAAGTAGGGAAAGTGTTTCAGTATCTTCTGAAATGTAGGATGAAATATGAACATTCACATTCTTTTACAGTAGAATGATCCCTTCCAGCTCTGCAGTTCTAAGGTGGTGGTGGTGGTGTTGTTGGTGGTGGAGAGACGCCAACTTGACATTTTATAAATATCATGGATCTTTGTACAGCACTGGGACAAGACCTTCCATAGGAGGCCAGGCAGGCCCGATTTTTGCTGTCATTCCACAAGAACGCAAAGACCTTTATCTTCAGGCAAGCTTTCCCTTAATCACTGCCTTCCTGAGGGTTTTTTAAAAAAATGGATTGTTGTATTTTGTTGCTTTGAATGTGTTTTGGTGTTGCTTTTGTTTACCTTTTTTTTTTTACTGTGGTATTAGTTTGGTCCTTCAGTATTGTATACTCACTATAGTTAGCTTTACATACTGTCTTTTAATGATGTAAGCCACCTTGGGTTTTATTTAAGGAGAAAGACAGAGTTTAAAGGAATTAATGAATGAACAAATGAATGTCACAATGTACAAGAAATTTAAATTAAAGAGGTATGGTTGTGCCCAAGCTGCTGCCCCAGCAGTCAAGCAAAAGTTACCCCCTCCATCAGGTGAATGCACAAGGCCACTATAAATAATTTACCACACTGCATTCTAGCAGCATTTTTTTTTTTTAATGGAGCTGAGAGGAAAGCCTTGAGTCCCATTCCAGCCTGGTGCTACTCCAATACCAGTGCAAGTCCCATATTCAGCCTCTTTCAGCATCCCTCTGCCTGGGAAGCATCACTTTTCTGGTTCTTGCTTGGCATCAGCAGCATCTTAAAGGAGAAACATAGCTCCAAAACATTCAGCAGCAGCAGAGACTCACCATATTCAGCACTGCATTTTATGTGGTTTAAAATGGCTACCACATGCTGTCAGCCCAAATCAAAAACAGAATGAAGGGGGTGGTAGTGAGGGTGGGAGCTCAGATAAGCAACGGGGTGTGCACTTATTTTATTGCCCCTCCTAGTCTTTCACCTAAAATAAGATGCTCACTGAGCCTTAAGGTCAGTCTGGCACTGGATGACAGATCTTTTGGGTGGGTGTGGGACTCAGATGGACAGGATTAAATACCTTGGAATCTGAGCTTTATAGTTGCATAGGGTGTGTTTTTACAGGATCTAATGTTGATTCTTCAAAACAAGAGTTATTTAAAGTGCCTCTGAAAGAGGAAAATGTTCTCAGACCTTTTCATTCTTGGAAACCCGTCAGCTAAATCAGCCTTCTTGCTTTGTGGCAGTTAGGTGATGCTTCTAACAATCTGATTCCTATGTTAAGGTCACTTACTGCACCACAACACTGTGGATGGATGTGGCAGATTGCTGGCTGTCTTAAAAATGATTGTTTATACAAGCACTTCTTAACAACAGATTCATTCCTCTCAAGTGTCCAAAGGTAAAAACCCTACTGCAGTTTGGGCATATGTACTAAAAAGATAACATTCTCCGAATGCAAGTCAAATGCCTCAAAAGTGCCCTTTATCATAAACAAGGGTTTGCCTGGCATACTTTTGTAAGAGCTTTGCCCAGAAACTCAAGAAGTTCTGAAGCTGCTTGAGGGCAGATTTGCGATTTAGAGAACATGCAGTTTTTTTGTCTCCCAGGAGATGGCGACCAACTGCTAGAAACTTTTCTTGCAGAAAAGTATTGCTGAAAATGTTTTGTAAGTCGAACAGAGCTCAAACTGTGAGAGAATGCACAAATTAATCATTGCACCATGTCTTATTTTTGAAAATAGATATCAGATAAATTCCCGTTGCATTAATGAGGCTGCATCAAGCTGATGATGTCATCAACGGCAGTGGTTTTTCTGAAAGAAAACATTTTTGATTTCACCCCCAGAGATCCCATGGCTCCTGTGGAATCCCTTTCATTGTCAGGAAGCCATTAGGGGCCAGGGTGGGGGAATCTTTAACTATGAAAATCACCACCAGCAGCAGTCATCCCACAGCAGCAAATGTTCAGCAATTAAAGACTTCCCCCTCCTGTCCCTGGGCCCCCAACAGCATCCCGATGATGAAAGGAATTCCATAGGAGTCTCAGGACCTTCCAGAGAAAAATCAGAAAGGTCTTATTTAAAAATAAAAATAAAAAAAATTCACCATGGTTGATGATGTCAAAAGCCTCAAACAGCGTACCTTATGACAACTTAAGTATCTATCTTTAGCTTTCAAATTATATCAAGCAAGCTGCTGCATGGAATTCAGCCGTGCAGTTTGCAAGCACTTGGAAAACTGTTGCACGGATGTGAGGTATGTGCACCTTGCCAAATGGTTGCAAGGACATTAATCTACCACTTTATTGGCTATTCTAACCTATGCAGTTTATGGTCAATGCATTTTTAATGCTTCACTGGGAAAATGCTCAAATTCATATGACTTTCCTTGTCCGTTCCGCACTCATTTTCCACTCCTGGCTAAAGCCCAACATGCAGGGTTATGAGAACTTATCCACAAGCACCAAGCAGCTTCCATACAGAAAGTGTCCATTTATGCAATTATGCACACACAGTGCTTCAACCAGTATCTACAGCTAGAGCTGACATACAGGATAGGGAAAGAAGTGATCTGATTTATTTATTTTTTTAAAGATGAAGATGAACAAATTTGAATTTTGGAATACAACATATTTCTCATGGTCACATTTGGATGTTCATCCCTGTCATCACACACCATATAGTTTATTAAACTATGAGTGAATGGTTGATCACCTCTTTTTCTCTCCTCCCCGTGTTGCTCCAGTTTCAGCACAGAAGTACCCACTGGCATAAAGCTAGAGTTCCCTGTTAAGCCCAGCTGGTTTAATCTGTTTTAATTGTCTTGGCTTGTTAACTGATAACATGGAACTGTGGCTAGGTGCAAGCCAAGATCTCTTCATCAAAGAGAACACAGTAAGAGGGGGAAGGGAGGGGAGAGCTGTATGGTACACATTGTGTGAGACAGGTGGTTTTGTTTTTGTACAAGTAGTGATGTAAAAAGAAATTAAGAACTAGTCTGACAGGTGACAATGATTCTGTTTATACATATGGCTTCACCACCACTTGACATACCTAGAGCATTATGAAAAATAAAAGTTAAGGAGCAATTGCATTAGCTACTGAAATCACAAGCATTTTTGAAGTATACTGTTAAGTGGTCCTAGTTTCCCTAAGGAGTGAATAGCCCTAGGACAATGCTGAAGGATTTGATTTCTCTTTGATACAAAAGACAGCAGTGGAATTTATGGTGTCTTCATAGTTTTTGGTTTATTTACAAATAAAAGAGCACTTTGAAACAGCATAATGTGCAACAGATAATGGTAAAACTGCAATAATCCAACTTCAATTTAAAAACAATCTAAATAAATAATTGTTGTTGTTATGTGCTGTCAGGTCAGAACCAGCTTATAGTGATGCTAATAGGGTTTTCAAGGTAAGTGAGGTATTTAAAGAGTGGTTTTACCAGTTCCACCCCCCAGTGAATTTCCATGGCAGAATCAGGGAATCAAACCCAGGTCTCCCTAGATCTAATCCATTACTCTCTCCATTACTTACTTACTTACTTACTTACTTACTTACTTCTACCGGCCCCATGCTTCTGTCAGTGTTCAGATTTCCAGTGCTTTCTCTTGGCTCTTCCAACCAGCTTCAGGGTGTTACCATCCAAAGGCCATCCAAAGAGACCACTCCAGACATGAGGAAACATTTTTAAAATCCATAACCATCCATTTGTTTTCTGTTAGTAGGCTGCTTGAATGAAAGTCATCCAGCTTACTAAACCCACAACAATATATATATATTTGAAAGGAAATAAATTGTGGATCCCTAGAAGAACCTAACATTTTTTTGGGAAAGGAAACTTGAAAAGGAAGAAAATAAAACAAGGCACATAGTTAACAAAGCAAGTTTCACACTCTAAGCTGTGTGCAGTCTCTCTCTCTCTCTCTCTCTCTCTCTCTCTCTCTCTGTCACACACACACACACAGAGCAAGAGCGAGAGAGCACTACCTACCATAAGTGAATGTCACATTCTTCCTTGAAGTGGCTTTGTAGGATACCCAGACAAAAAATGGTGACCAGATACAGATAGATGCCATTAAACAAAAGCAGGACTTGGAGATGTTACCTTTTAGACTACAAATCGATAATCCCCCATTTATGGGAGTTGAATGAATTGTGACCAGGCCACTAAGTGAACAGCAGGATTTGGGAGTGCAGGATTTGGGAGCCATAGTCCAGAAACAAACTTTTCCAATCTATGAAGGAGATCCGTTAACATCCTACTCTATAAAGCTGAGCCCTAGAATTGAATTGGACTTCTAGGGAGAGAAAGCCTGTCTACAAATTGAGTGTAGGATCTGTGAACTGACACACAGAGAAGAAATGGGCAATGTCACCCGCTCTTAGTCACAGTTCATTTACGTTTAGCCTTCGGGCCACCACTTGGCAGATGCAACATAACCACTCAAAAGAGGCTGCTAAATAAATCCTAGAGCCTCTTGACAGCGTGCTTCCCAGGCTGAACTCTTTGCCTCCCTTTGTTCCATTATGTCCCATACAATGACTGTGAAGAAGGCAATTGTAAAGGAGGGCTCTGAGACCCTCGCTAGCCCCACCAAGCACCAGCAAACAAGAAGAACTATCAGGTGACTGCCAAAGATGACAATCCTGCTCAAACGGTCTTCCAATTCGACAAATTTAATATAATAATAATAATAATAATAATAATAATAATAATAATAATAATAATAATAATAATAATAATTGTTATTATATAAATAATTATAAAAATTATAAATAATTATAAGCAGTTGCAGATCTCAGAAATCACACCATCAGAGATACAAAAAATGGCAATATTAGGAACAGCATACGTACATACTGCCTCGATATTTAACAGATAGGTTTTTGGTTAAAACTTGTATCTGTTATATAATGCCAGTCAATGTTTTTATAATTTTGACTGTGCCTGGAGTTTTTTTAATAATAATAATAATAATAATAATAATAATAATAATAATAATAATAATAATAATAATAATAATAATAATAATAATAATAATAATAATAGTTGTTGTTGTTGTTGTTGTTGTTATTGTTACTGTATTTTTCTGTTTATAAGACGACCCAATGTATAAGACGACCCCCCCTTTTCTAACCCCCAAATTAGAAAATTAGAAAATTTGCACGATCGCACCCCTTTGGTCCTGAAACCCTTTCATGGCTGCTTCAGGATCAAAGGGGTGCGATCCTGCCGCCCTTTCAAGGCTGCTTTGATTTCCCTGCCTTTTGTGAAGCCTTTGTGGCTTCGCAAAAGGCAGGGAAAGCGGCTGCCTTCCATGTATAAAACGATCCTCAATTTTTTGTCTGATTATTTAAGTAAAAAGTGTCATTTTATACACGGAAAAATATGGTGTTGTTGTTGTTGTTGTTGTTGTTGTTGTTGTTGTTGTTGTTGTTGTTGTTGTTGTTATAGCCCAATCCAGTTTTATTTAAAATTATCGATATGGGGATTAGTGAGATGTTAAACAATAATAACCCCTTTGGAATATTCCTCTTTTGATGCTAACTTCCCCAATTTCTTCACCATACTTGTAGACCATTAAAACTATATGCAAAAAGTTCCACAGAGATAGAATCACTCCTAAACATAGTGCAAATATTTAGTGAAGATATTCAAATGAAATTCGGAATTGACAGATGTGCTGCTCTGTCTATACAACATGGCAAGATCCAAAAACTAGATGGAATTGAGTTAAAAAGTTGTGATATTATAAAATCACTATCAAGCGATTAAAATTATAAATACCTTGGAACACTAGAAGCAGATAACATCCTGCACACAAAAGCTAAAGAACTAAAAGAAAGAGAATACATCAAAAGACTGTGGAAATTCTTAAAATAAAAATAAATGGTGGAAATACAATCAAAGCCATAAACACACGGACAGTTCCAGTAATTAGATACCCAGCTGGAATAATAGATTGGACTCAAAACAAATTAGAAGAATTGGATTGGAAAACACAGAAACAAATTAACATGCATCACGCACTACATCCAAAAAGTGATGTGGACAGATTATATTTACTACGAAAAATAGGAGGTTGTGGATTATTGCAAATACAGCAGGTAGTAGAGGACGAAAAAAAGAAGCCTAAATGATTATATCAGTACAAGCAGAGAAAAATTACTTAAGGCAGTGAAAATGGAGAATATTTTGAAAACAACAGAAACAAAGGCTCAATATACGAAACAACAATTTGAAAATAAATTAAACGGAAAAATAAACCACTACATGGACAACACCTGAGAAATATTGATGAAAACCATGATAATAATTTAACATGGGCATGGCTAAAACTGGGGACCATTAAGAAAGAAACTGAAGGCTTGATTTTTGCTGCACAAGAACAAGCACTCCAAACCAACATGATGAAAGCTAAGATTCAAGGAATTAGTGCTAACAGCAAATGTTGACTCTGTCAAGAAAAAGATGAAACTGTGTCAACCTCATCTGCAAATGCCAAAAATTGCACAAAATATTATAAAATTAGGCACAATAGAGTGGCAAAATTAGTGCACTGGTCATTATGCAAAAATATAACTTGCCGGCCTCCAAAAACTCATGGGAACATCAGTTAGAGAAGGTCTCAGAAAATGACCAAGTCACGTTTGCCCACAATTTTGGGGAGTATCCCTAAGACCTGGATGTTCAACTGCAACAGGAGACAGTCAACAAGAGGCCTGGTTGTTGTCAAGCTGGATGAATTTCAAAAGCATTAGCCCTTGTTTTGCCTTTTTGATACGCTGTAGCATGGCATCCTTAGCTGATTAGTTACTCCAAGCAACATACAGTAGGACCCCCTATCCACTGGATCAATGTCCAGCGATTCACATATACTGAACAACACTCCCCGAAATACCTATTTATATGTTTCCAGAGTTCATTTACCAGATCTGGCCACTAGAATGAGCCAGAGGCCATGCAATGTATGATGTTTGATATTTCAGCATTTTTCAGCATTGGGATGGGGGGGAGCTTGGAACCAATTCCCTGTGGACGTTGCAGTCCTATTGTATTCATTTACATCAGCCTGGAATGTGTGTATCATATAGGCTAAAGCAAGTTGCAAACAACCCAAACAGGAACTGAAATATCTTTTTTTTTTCCTGGCTCAGCTTTTGCTTCCTGACAGATATAACATTTGAATATGCTGAACCGAGTGGAACTTGGGTTTAAAACAAAACAAAACAAAAAGAAACCCAAAAAGCGGGTAGTGACCTGAGACAAGTCAGGAAAGGTTTTGTGCTGATCTGTGTTTTGGATTCTCTTCTGGCAGAAACAAAGATAGAGAACAAGTCTGAAAACCCAGTTTAATCTTTGTGCAGGAGTCAAAGCCAACATGTGGATTTGGATTGTCCAAGATACAGCACAAGTCCATATACAGCCCATTGCACAAACTCTTTCGAAAGCTGTATCAAAAGCTATCTTTTACACTGTTCTGCATAAACTGTTCTGTGTTTTTTTACCCCGGTTGTTTCACAAGGCATTCCAGAAGGCTTTGCACCAATTCCAAAAGCAGATTTGCAAGCAGTTGCCTAAGACGTTGGATTCACTGTTACCCAAGACTTTACATAAATCTTTGGAAACTCATTATGACATCCTTAGACTAAATCTGGCTTACACAAATCACACTTGTTGTTCTTCTACTAGTTGGCCTCAATTACTAGCAATCCCCTCAATTACTACCCTGTTTCCCCGAAAATAAGACAGGGTCTTATATTAATTTTTGCTCCAAAAAACGCATTAGGGGTTATTTTCAGGGGATGCTTTATTTTTTTCATGTAAAATCTACGTTTATTCAAATACAGTCACGTCATCTTTTTCTGATTGCTGCACAATGGTGGAGGGTGGGCTTTCACTTAACTAGGGCTTATTTTTGGGGTAGGGCTTATATTACGAGCATCCTGAAAAATCATACTAGGGCTTATTTTCAGGTTAGGTCTTATTTTCAGGGAAACAGGGTAGTGATCTTCCATATCTTTGTTTCAATTAGGCCAAGGATCCTGAGTGTAATTCAGATACACCTGAGATGGGAATTTCTGGACTGAAAATCTCAGCACCTTTTTATTCTATATATAAAAGCATTCAGTGGGCTCCCAGATAGAATTGAGGAGATAATTCAGAGGGGGTGAGTTCTAATGAAGTAGTAGTTAATCTACGTCCCTTCCAAGCACCCTCAGCTGAAGACCATGGAGATCTTTACTAACTATCTGGGACTGTGGTGCTTTTAAACGGTGAAGAAATTGATTTTAGCATCTTTCCAGTTTGAGGGGCTTTAAGGATGCTAATGGAAAGCAACTACAGCAGGCTATGCTGTGTAAGAAATAATAAAATCTAACAAACATTTTCAAAATTTTCCTGTTTTGTTTGTGCAAAATGGTCAGAGCTAGAAATATGAAATACTGTGTGGATAGTACTGGTTTCTCACTTTAAATAACTGGGTGGTTACATCTTGAAGTCCATTTCCTCCCAGCTGCAAATTGGCCCATTGTTAATTTGCTTTTAGTACTCTTCATAATAAGCATCCTCTGTAAAGTATCAGTTATTAAATGCTTTCCCTCAGGCTACAAAAGATGTGTGCAGATCTGTGTTTTGTAGTACAAAAACACAGATATGTGTTCCTTTGCTATACACTGGCTGAAATCCTGTTGCTTCGTGTAGTAAGTCTCAACTAGAATAGGTCCATTGAATCAATAGCAATTTGGTGAGTTAACTTGTCTGTAAGTTTCACTGATTCCATGGCTCTACTCTAGTTGCAACTTACTATGCTAAACAAAAAGCTTTCAGCCATCAAGTAGTTATAAATATTTTGTAATGCTTGATTGTCCCCAAAGATATCTCTACTGCTAATGCTAGAAAGACAAAATTTTGCATATACGCTACTGATTTCTCAGCTTACATACCTGGAGTGGTTGTATCTCCAAATTGGTTCCTCATGGCACAGTGGAGTCTTGTGGTGTAGTTGTTAAACTGCAGTACTGCAGTGAGGACTCTGCTCATGACTTGAGTTCGATCCCAATGGATTCAGATAAATGGCTCGAGGTTAACTCAATGTTCCATCCTTCTGAGTTTGGTAAATTGAGTACCCAGCTCGTGGGAGGGGGGGGGACAACGTGTAGCCAACATAATAAAATTGTAAACCACCCAGAGAGTACTTTAAGCACTATGGGGTGGTATATAAACAGCATGCTTTGCTTCCTCTAGCCCCCTCCCCCCGGCCCAACTCGGCTGTGCCTGGTCATCGGCATTTGGTGGATTCTTCTGTGAAGATCCTTTCTCCAGACTAATTAGCTCATCTAATTGGACTAGATTTCGCTTTTATTTTATCACACAACAATGTGTATTGTGAGCAATATTTTAAATAATGGTGTGATTGTACACTGTAGTGGTGCAAAGTAATTCTATGAACAAAATAGGCTTAGGGTGCAAACTAGTCCTATGAACAAAATCATAACTCCTTAAACTTTTCAAGGATCTGAGGAAGTGGACTTTCTCTGAGGAAGTGGATTTTGAGGGCACTCTGGTCATCAACATTTGCCCTATTATTAGGCATAGTAAAGTTCCTACCTCCAGGAGCACATGCAAAAGGTCATAGGAGGAGAATGCTGTATGCCAAAGAGCATGTCCTGCATTCCCTAACCCAGCCTTCTGCCACCGGATATGGTGGAGGACACAGTTTTGTCGCCAATATTCAAAAAAGATTCTGCTACAAATCCTGCCAACAGTTTCAGATAGAACAGGATGTGGCATCATCTCTTTTTTATTATTGATTACTATTCTATCAGCTTCAGTTCTTGAACTGGTCCTGGTGGTCTTTAATTCATTGGCTTATATTTTGGTATTATTGTGCTGAACTGCAGATTCTATATGTGGTTCATCAATAATACCTAGTAGATTGTGTGCCCTGCTACCCCTCCAGGGGAAGAGGTGCCTGAAAAAACTCCTCCAGCATTGGTTCCATAGACACACTGTAGCCAGGAGGCCCTTTAACAGGCTGGATAGCTCAGTAGTTTAGGTAATTGGCTGTGGAGCCAGAGGTTGGGAGTTCAATTTCCCCACTGGGCCTCCTTGACAGGGGCTGGACTTAATAATGATCCATAGGGTCCCTTCCAGCTCTGGAGTTCTAAGATGGTCATATTACTGTATATAATCAATTACTGTTCTGAAGAAGAAACCACATCAAATTTTGGAAATGCATCACTAGGCCCTTTTTAAAAATTGCATCTTTATGGTCTGTTTGCTGAAAGTCCAGACCTAAAAATGAAACTTAATTAACTTTTTTTCCTTTATTGATGAACCATCAGTGCTATAAAAAGGCAGCAAACCGTAGTAGGCCTGGTGAAAAAAATTGACCTTTTTTGGAAACTGTTCTCAGTGTACTGCAGATTGCGGTTGTCAATCATCCTTCCTTCAACAGTAAAAATTGATGGAAAGAGGAAGTGTGGTTCTGATCTTCATATGCCATAGTATATTGCACTGTAGTTTACTGAATATATAGAAAAGATGGTAAAATTTGATTTTAGAATGTCAAGGTCTCATTTGTTCACTTTAGGGCATATTTTTTATTGTAGAGTATATAAACATTTGACTGGACTGATGCACATCAATTAATCTCATTTTAGAATGCTAGTGGTTATTTCTCAAAGGACATCTGCAAGAAGAGCATTAGCACAAATATGAATAATAATGAAAATTTACCTTAAACATAATGGTTCCTTCTTGTGTTCCTTTCACAAAAGAAAACAAAATGTGTACGTCAAAAGGATATTCCTTCCTCAATATTATATCCACAGATTAAATTGCAGATCATCTTTTTAACTCTGTGAATGCTGAATGAAATAAAAAGAATATCGTGGATATTAGATATATCGGATGTATTCCACAAAGATAGAATCATTGCTAAACACAGTGTGAATATTTAGTGAATATTTAGTGAAGATATTCAAATGAAATTTGGAATTGAAAAATGTGCAATGCTAATCCATTTGGGAGTTGCTGTGCTTTGGGGTGAATGGTAGCTATTTGCTCTACCTTTCTGTTGCCCCCCAAATGACACCAGATAGTACCTCCAACACCTTTGATTTATCCATGTATCATTTTTGTTTGAAAGAAAATCCGATATTAGAAAAGACCAGGTTTGTTTTAGAAATCAAATCACTCCACCATTCACTGTATCTGATCCTTCACCTTTCTGATGTTTCATTCTGCCCATCTTTCATAGGTTTTATCTTTTATTTTTTTTTAACAGCAGAATGAAAGTGTTTGAAATATAGCAGCCTATCCAAGCACCGGGTGCATTTAGCAATGCCAGCTTGACTAAGAAGTACAGTACGTAAATGTAACTAGTATGTTGTGGTACTTTAAGGCTATTCATTAAAAGTTCCCTTGATGAAAGCTTACTTTTGGAATGAACTGCTTGTATCGACTTGAAAGCCAAAAAATTCTTGACAGCAAAGTGGTGCTAAGAAGGCTGGCATTCCTAGAGCAGTTTGGGCTTTTCTATTATAAATACTGACTATGAAACATCTCAACAGCATTCAGTCATCATCACACTGAGCTGTAATCTATACATTTATTACAACCAGATATGAAACTCATATGCAGCCTTTTTTGAAAATGTTTCAGCATCTTGCACTGCTGTGAAGTCGTAGGGTAATGTTGCCAGCCAGGTGGTATTTTTAATTTTAAAACAATTTAACAGAGAAATATTTTGTTTTTTTATACAGAAATACTTTAATCTGGGCAAAGTCATGATTGTGCATGTATGTAAGGGGGGAAGTGTGGAAGTAATGAGGCTGTGGTCATACTGGCAATTTGAATTTATTTCTGTTCAGACATCTAAAAAGTCACATTCAATTCACATGGTATTTAAACCCATGGCCATGTTCACATGCACTGAATGGAAATTGATTTATTTCTGGTGATTTAAACCAGTGTTGGCATCTACACTGTGGAATCAACTCATTTCCTTTCTGTTTTAGAAGCATGCTGCTGTTCTTACAGCTTTTGATTTTGTTTTCAAAAAAAGAGTAAATGATACATCGATAAATCAAGTGTGTTGGAGGTTCCATCTGGTGTCATGGGGGGGGGGGGCAACAGGAAGGTAGAACAAAGAGCTACCATTCACCACAAAGCACAGCAACACCCAAATTGATTCTTTTTATTTTATTCAGCATTCATGGAGTTAAAAAGACGATCTGCAATTTAAACTGAGAGGAATTGAAATTAAATTGCAGTTAATACACAGTATTAGTACACTGAGTTTCTGGTGCCAGAGGAAATGTCAAATAAAAGCTGAAACCCTAAATATGCTCAAAAGCTTCACTGGGCACTACGATTACAGAGGCTCAGATGACATCACAGTGCTTTATGTGTATATATATTATCTTCCAATTGCTTGCACCAGCTAGTTTGCAGAGCTGTAGGGCGAAATGAAAGATTTGCCTCACTATTTAAATCATTTCCCCCCTCCCTCACCCCATTCTGGTACAGTTTTCTTTCTCCTCTCACTTAAGTAAAACAACACAATTCCTCATATGCATTACTAAACAAAAATAACTGCTGGATAGCTCAGTGGTCTAGGTATCTGATTGCAGAGCCATCGGTTGGGAATTTAATTTCCTACTGTGCCTCCCTGACAGTGCTTGGACTTGATCCATAGGGTCCCTTCCAGCTTTGCAGTTCTAAGACTATTATTATATATTTAGAGAGAATAAGAAATGCATAGATAATCTAGTGTAATAACAAGAAAAGCAATTACCTTGTAGCAAGGAGTTCCCTAAAGTAACTTTCCTCACAATACTCTTATTGTGCTATCTCATCCCTATTTACAAACAACTACATTATTTGCCGTTTCTACTCTATAGAACCTACTAACAACCCACATACTCACATATAATCTGATGCACCATCAACATAGGATTGCAAATGCAGTGCTCAGATAAATGCAGAGAAAACACTCTGGTGAAGAAGAGTATGTTAAAAACATGAACATATAACCTAGTGGAAATAAAAGCACTACACTTTTAGAAAATATCTAAGTTGCAAGCCTTGGTGAGAGTTTAAAAAGTGCACATTGGCACCGCACCAGGGCTTCCGACTCAGTCAGCCAGTGCTGGAAGGCTTCCCAGCTACTGACAGTGCCATGTCTGCACTCAGCATGAACCTAAAATGTAGCCACTGGAGCTGTACCTCAAGTAAGAACTGTGGTGCTGCCAGGCCTGTGCTGAGATGGCTTCTTGGTCACTGGGCACTGGCCAGCCGGAGATGTATTTGTTGCCGGTAGTGAGTTGCAGTGGCTTTTCCCTCCCAGCATGGCAAGTGGGCAAAGGTGCCCCAACCATGGTACTATCAATAGTGGTGAGAAGCCTCACGGTGCTTGCCAGCCTTCAGGCTGGGAACTGTTCCATGCGCGAGACGGGTGGTTTCATGTGTTTTTTCAGATAACTCATGGGGGGGGGAATACTGAGAGTTGTCTGAAACGTCTTGTTCCTGCCATAATTACTCTACTCTAATTGGCACTAACAATCGGATTTAGCCCTCAGAATGCAAGTGGTTCAAGGCCATTGTCTTCCAGAAGGCCTTAAAGACAGGACAGCAACATTTGCTACATGTATCTCTGAGCCAAGATCTCAACAACAAAAGATTTGAATTCTTCAGCCAAGGATATCACTTTGCAGAACTGATTCAGAAAATATTTATACACACTTGAGAAGCTGTAAACCTTAAAACCCTACTCGAGAGGTTGTAATAGCCTCAATCTGTATTGCCTTAAACGCACCCCTTCCTTCTGAGCCATTGTTTCCCGTAACCTGCTTTCATGGACATTGCTCTAACAGGACTAGGTGAAATATAAGTGCAGGACACAAGGAAGGGGCGGGGAAAGGAAAATCTGGATATTTTCTTCTTTACTAGGACTTGTGTTTATTGTGCAAATAAAATGAGCAGATTATAATGTATCCAACCAATCAAATACTAGTGGTGTGCTAGTACAATTCCTAGTATTATGTAATATGTGATTTGAATAACAACAGCTGCCTTTTCTGCTAAGCTGAATGATAAGAGGAAGAGGAAGCCATAAAGATTTTGAGCAATGTTTTGTGCACAAACCAGATTCATTCCAGACATCTATTTCATGCTTGTTTACAGTTATATTAGAAGTGGCTTCATTTTCCATCGGTATGAGCCCTATCATTAGACAGACTGACACAGCCTTCTGACACAGGAGATGCAGGAGGAAAACGGAGGCAGCAACCCTCCAAGGGTTTCCCCAAGCTTCCCAGTGCTGCCTCCCTTTTTGGATTGTAGGGCAATATATGTCACATGGCAAGTCCTGAACCCAGTATGGTAGCCTCCAGCTTCAGGAATTGTGGAGGGTACCATCCTGTCAATGACTAGTCTTGTTAACTTCTGTACATAATATTTGGAGGAGGATATTTGGTTTCTTCTCCTTTGCCTCAGGCAGCAAATACCTGAGCTAGTCCACATTTCTCTGTATTCTTCCTATACCCAGAAAGTTTCTTGGTTATCTGGAAGTTTGAAAAAATCTGTAATGGTACTTAGAGTGTGGTCAGTCGACAAAATTTAAACTTAGACAGCACAAGCGGATGATAATTACTGGGGGAAATGAGGTAGATGTGCTGTAATGTACGGTAAGGAGACATACTGTAAGATGTATCTGAATTGCACCTAGGTGGTAAGGAGCTGACATACATTTAGCCTTTGGGAATTTTGTGCCTGCTCTGGATTCACAATTCTGAGTGAAGGAAGATTCTGAAGTGATGGAAGTGACGAATTCATCTACCCAAAGTATTCACAACCTACTCGGAAAAGATTAAGAGCAATACAATTGTTGTTGTTGTTGTTGTTGATGATGATGATGATGATGATTATCATGCCGCATTTCTCCCAACAAGGGACTCAAGGAAGCTCACAGCATTAAAATTCACACAATTAAAAACACAATAAGTTAAATATTAAAAGACAAATTAAACAATATATGATTTAAAATAAAATTAAAAGATTAAAACATGAAAGCATGGAAAATATTAAAATTATCTGCTAAAATGGGGTTCAGGGATTCAGTTATAATTGTTAAAAGCCTGCCTGAAGAGATGGGTCTTTAGCTTTTTTCCGAACGATAAAAGGGAAGGGGCCATCCTGATCTCCCGAGGGAGAGCGTTCCATAACCTGGGAGCTGCCACAGAGAAGGCCCTCTCCCGTGTCCCCATCAACTGTGCTTGTGCTGGCAATGGGACCGAATAGACAATGATCTTTAGATGGTTCAATATATGGCAACATTTCATTTAGGTAAACTTGGCCTCATTCACATAACATAAATTGCTATGGGAACTATGTAAAGCACTTTCCTCAATCCAGCATTCTCCAGATGTATTGGACTACAACTTCCACTCACCTCTGCCACTAAAGCCAATGGCCACACTGAGTGAGGATGAGAGCTTTTGTCCAGCACACTTGATAGAGCCCAGATCAGGCAAGGCTGATAGTGAATGTAGTAAACAGCTGTGTGTGGTTCTTAGAATTTGCCTTGGTATTTAAGCTTGATCTCAGTCCAATATAGAATCAGCCCATGTAGCCTTGGGCAGGCTGTACAGTCCCAAAGCACTCCAGAAGAAGGGAATGGTAAACCACTTCTGAGCACACTTACCTAGAAAACCCAGGAAGGGGTCAACATCAGTCACAATCAACTTATGGCACATCATCATCACCATCATCCTCATCCTCATATCTGCCCCTGTGATTTTCATTTTAATCTCTCCTCCTCTTTGACTAGTGCTATGTGTAGGCTACATTTCTATGACATTTTGTTATGCTTTTGAAAAATCCGAATCAGTCATCTTGCTATACTGAACACTATACTGTTCTTCAGACTCATTGCAACTTTTTTCCTACTACCTAGCTAAAACTCAACTTTAGCTCACTTTACAGACCTTGGAAATATACTTCCTGATGTCAGATACAGTATATTTATGCATTAAGCATTTTTTTAAAAAAAGGCCAAAAATATCCTGCATGTTGATTATGTATAGGAACTTACTTGAACACCTACTTCTCTCTATCTCTCTCTCTCTCTCTCTCTCTCTCTCTCTCTCTCTCTCTCTTTTACACACACACACACACACACACACACACACACACACAGGTGCACACAAAAGTCTTGTCATTGCCATGGAAACTGACATTTCTTTAGCAATACTTTTGAAAGAATCACACCAACACATTCCTTTGGATTCCTTCCTCCCCTCCTCTGCTTTTCTTCTTATATCAAATATGATGTCCTGTCAAGTTAACACATTACAAAAGAACCAATGTAAAAGAGGTGGCAATTCACTCTTTTAAACAAAAAAACAGATAAATAAAACAAAACACACAGTCGTGACCCACAAGAAAGTTACATTGAAATTCCAATTCTGAAAACTCCCTTTAGGTGTGTATTGAGGCAGGACAGTCTAGAGTTCACATTTCCCAGATCCAGTTGCATTATTGCTAGAAGCCTGAGATCCAGAAACTGGTTCAAAAGACACACAGCAGAGGTCAAAAGTGCCAGCTTTGCAGTTAGAAAGTGAGAGGATGATTTCTGTTAGGGATGTAATTGTTTCAACATTCTCTGTCTGACCAATCAGACTTGCAAATAGGTATTTTACCTCTTAAGAAACTGCCAGCTCAATCACATGCTAATTAAACCATTTATTCATTTATTTGATTTATATATTACCCATCTGGCCACCAAGACCACTCTGCACGGTTTATAACAAAACAACCAACAACATTAAATAGAATATACATCAGTTTTGGCCCTTAGATTTAAGGGATTCAGAAGTCACAAGTTTGGACTGAGTAAAGTAATAAAACTAAACAGAACTCAGCAATTTGGGGAATGTGGTGGACACAGAAAAACCTCCTACAATTTTTTCTTTCTTTCTTTCTTTCTTTCTTTCTTTCTTTCTTTCTTTCTTTCTTTCTTTCTTTCTGCTAGAGAGGCACATACTCTACTTCTTGACCAGCTCATGCCTTTTACAAAGATAGTTTAAAATACAGAATCATGGTTAAATATACCATTCAGTAATTTTTCATTCCCTCTCAACTGTGGAGCCCAGGAATATAATAAGCCAATGTGGTAGAAAAGGAATCAGAGAACCATTTAGCTCCTAGGCAAGATGATCTTAAGGATGGCCACCATAAACATGCAACCCTAACATACTAGGAGAAGTAGCAACAGTAAAAAAAACTTATTAAGAAAGTAACTGAAATTAAAGAGTAAATGTTGTAACACCATTGGTGCATACAAATTTAAAAGTCAAGATCATCCCGAAAGAATGATTAGAGGTAGGTTTACAACAGAGGAAAGGAAGGGTTGTGTCATATAAAATAAACAGGTCAATCCAAGATCTTTTGCCATCTGGGGTAAAGAACATGACGGCACCCCTTTCCATTCTGTGTATAAAAGAAGAGCCAATGGGCAGTTGAATCTTCCTGTAGCACTAGCATTGGGACAGCCTCCTCTAGTACAAATGAGGTCAACTGGGTTCATATTAACTGGGGTAGTAATGAGTAGCTTTATTTGAAAAATTCAAGTACAGCAAAATGCAAATAATTTGGTGCCACCTTCAAACATAGAAATCTTGTTTTTCACTTCACATCCAGGTGATTTATGAACAAATATTCATGAATGACAATTTTTCCATGTATTTCTCTCAAAAATGTTTATTCTAACCATTTCAGCTCCAATCTGTATTCGAAATGTTCTACTATAATTATTGTGACATATAGTGCATTGATCAAGTCATTTACTAAAGTCTTTAACAGAAACTGATAAATACATATGAGCAAATGCAAGATGGACAAGGCATCTGGCTTGCTGGTTACAAGGAGTTAGAAAGAGCGCATACAGCTTAATTGCTCAGGAGGCTTATCAAGGATAAAGGGAATAAGCTGTAGCACACTTTGATGATTCATTAACAAATGTTTCAGCTGAGGCAAAACTGCCCTGTGCCAGCACTTAACAGCAGGCACACCTCTTTCTTTGGTCTTGTTCTGCCATACTGGGGTAAGGGGTTGGGGGCGGGCTGATACCTTTCCACTACAGGGTCTGTGAGCATATGCAGTGCAAATATTATGACAGTGAATATAAACAGCTTTGCTGCATTTTAAACTACTAAATCAAGGGCAAAAACTCCCATACGTCTGCAGATTACAATCTTCAGTGAAAATGGCCCAGCATCTGTTCTGCATTTGTGCTTTCTTGGTGTACTGTCTGGGTATTTTTTTTCCTTTTCTTTTTTTAAAAATCATGTTTATGATTTATTTAGTTGTCATGGACACCATGGCTGTACTAAAAAATATTGTATGGCAATTCAGTCAAAGACAGAGTATTAGTACCTTGTGCCAACAAGTGGGTCCCTCAAATGAAGATCACATTTCCAGAAGTAATAATAATGTGCCCTAAGAGTGAAATTGAGTTGTTTAAGCCTACCATTGTACAAGCACCATCCAGTACATTTCTGAATATTTGCTGTATAGACGTGGGCCAATCCAAAGGTGCCCTGAATCATTTTGTCCTAACTAATCAAAGCACACGCTAGAGAGTTGGTCCTCTCTCCCACATTCACCCACCCATTAAAAGTTACATGTAATGAGGATTCAGTGTAGCTAGCTATCTGAAAGAAGAAAAGGAAGATAATTCTAGAACTTTGTCTGTCTAGTAAATAATGTAGCACCTTCCCTATGCTGTGACTGGATGTGAAATGGCTGATGGGACAGGTGGATAGGAATATATAGAATCAGTTGGAGTTGGTCTGAGACCTTCCTGGGTGCTGAGGGACTGGAGTTTCCAGGAAGCTTTTCTGGTTTTCATTTGGGCTTCAGTTGTCAATTCTCATCTATTTGGGTATTTCAATTTTCTTCTGACTCATAACTAGGCATGGGATTTTTGGATTTTTTCACTACAACTTTCAGAATTCAGCAGGAATTCCTCCAGCTAGAATTTTAGTAGTTTTAGCTACAAGAAATCCAAGTTCTCCAAAGAGTTTAAGAATACATATCCGTTCCTTGCCACGGTTTGTATTTCACCTGTTTCATGCTCCTGCTCTCAGCTTCCAGTATTCCTTGCCTTCTTGTCTGTTTGGCCTCCTGTCAACCTAACTTGGGATGTTTGACAATCTCGATTCTGGCACTCCCATTTTGTATAATTACTTTGACACATGAGTGATTTATGGACTGATTCTGGTTCTGGACTCTAGCTGTTCTCTGCATAACCTTGAAATTCTGGTGTCATCTTCTCTGTGCCTTGATTTTTGTGTTTTTAAGGTGGCTTTAGAACTTTGTCATTCATCACTGGCCATTCCTATGTGGCTTTCAGGCTCCCCAGATAAAGTATAAATGTATTTCTTTAGATGTTGTGATGCAGAAACCAAACTAGGGTGAGGGGAGATAATGAATAGGTGCATGCTATTTTTGTTGTCTGCAGCAAGACAGGGAGTGGAACACCATGTTCATGTTCATTAACATTTTTGTTGCACACCCACCCACAAGCTATTTTGTAATTGTTACACAAGAGACTATCCTGTGACACTACAAAGCCCTGGCTGGATGATATAAGTGCACACTCTTTTACATCCCAAACCCCTAATCTTAGGTTTTGGCCCTGAAATCTCAAGGAATGGAAAACTGATTATCTTGCAAGGTTATCCATACAAACCTACCTAGATACCTACTTAATGAGAAGCATCTATGTCCCTCTAGCAGAAGAGGTTAGTCTGGTGAGCATACAAACAGGGCTTATTCTGTAGTAGCACATGCTGATCAACTTCCCTCCCACACTGGAACTAGATTAGCTCTATCTCCATCTAGCTTCAGTATGGCTGTAAAAACTGTTTTTCCTCCTCTGAGACACCAACGATGGATGAGCTATTGAAGAAGCTATTAGACATTGCAGAACTAGATATGCTTTCAGAGACAGTACAGGATCAACCAAGAGACTTTGTAAAGGAAAGCTTGAAGCTGATACATAACTGGGCCCAGAAAAAGACAGGAACTTAGGGGAAGAATTAGTTTATAGCGAATCAGTGCTCACTGGAATCCTCTGATGATATTTAGATGACCAGACGACGGTGAAATCTCTGATCTATAGGGGTAGTATGGATGTTTAGATAAGGGACGTGGTGACGCTGCGGGTTAAACCGTAGAAGCCTCTGTGCTGCAGGGTCGGAAGACCAGCAGTCGTAAGATCGAATCCACGCAATGGAGTGAGCTCCCGTCGCTTGTCCCAGCTCCTGCCCACCTAGCAGTTCGAAAGCATGCAAATGCGAGTAGATAAATAGGTACCACCTCGGTGGGAAGGTAATGGCATTCCGTGTCTAGTCGCACTGGCCATGTGACCACGGAAACTGTCTTCGGACAAACGCTGGCTCTACGGCTTGGAAATGGGGATGAGCACCGCCCCTAGAGTCGGACACGACTGGACTAAATGTCAAGGGGAACCTTTACCTTTACCTATGGATGTTTAGAGCTGATGTTTTTTGTTTATTATTGTTAGGTTTTTAGTGTTTTTAGTTTTGTATGTTAGGTATGTATGAATTTTTTAAAAACTGTTTTTCCTCCTCTGACCTTTTGTTGTTTTTAAGCTCTGCTCTCTGGTGGTTTTTTTTTTTAAAAAATGGTTATTCCCCTCCACACATAAACATTAATTGGTGAGTTGCAGTAGAGTAGGCCCACTGAATTAGTGGGAATTTGGTGAGTCAACTGCTTTGGAAGTTCCATTGATTCAAATGGGCCTACTCTAGTTGCAACTCACTACACTGAAGTTGCATCTACTCCTTACTGACAATCTCTTCACGGCTCTCCTAGACTTCTCCTTACAGGAACAGCAACCTTGTCTCCTACACAATCAGCACACAACTGGTATTTGATAAAGCAAAAAATAACTAAAAACACAAAGTCCTCTTTAGCTGAATGATGGAGGTTTTTTAAAAAAAATATTTTTGAGGAATAATGGAACAGTACCTAAAGTTGCCTTGGTACTTCAAAAGCAAAGTAAGTAGGCAAGAAGTTGGCAAATCAACTGTGAATCTGTAAAGCAAAATTCTCCTCCAGAATACCTCATGTGCTTGAATTCAAATTCCACTGAAGTCAATGGTACTTGGGTATGATAAGTGTTCATGTTCATGTTTCTACGGATCAAGGCTTCAGACTATGACTTTCAAAGAGTTCACACCACGGTAATGTTTAGGGCCTACTGTGTGTTTCCAGACTAAGCAATTTTAAGAAAAGTGGGGGATTTTTTAGGCGGGAGTATTACGGGACAAGGCCTTCAGTCAGGGTACTCCAATGTGCAGCAGAACTCGGACAAACTGGAACTGTTATTTTTTCCAAAAACTATTAATGTTGACAAGGTATGTTTTCCTGGATGTTCAGAGTATTCAGCTGGTCAAAACAAAAGCATAGTAAGTTCTTGGATATTTCTTTCATAATAAGCTCTGTAGCAATATTGAATGCCTACAGATAGAAGGGTGCATAAGCTTAGTTCCTCTTGAAAGATGTTCCATCTATGCAGCATCATATAGGAAGGGAGTTGTTTGAGCAAAGCACTGTGGTACCCTTTACATCCAGTGTTTTGTGCTTCTGTGAAGCCAAGAGATGTTGTATATTGGGGCAGCCAATATACTAGAATATTGCTAGAATTGCTAGAATACCTTGAGATTCTCTTACAATGCAAAAATGGCCTTCTACTCTGGTCGTGCAACCCCACACTCCCAAAAATCAGGCTTACTGCTTGCCCCATCATATAACTATGCAAGAGTGTCAGATTACAATCAGAAGTGTACACAAATTCAGGACCAGCCCCTACTATTAAGCAGAGTAAGGCAGTCCCTTGAGGCAGGAAAGCATAGCAGATTATGTGTTTATTTATTACTGCATTGCTACCACTAAAAATGGCCCCCAAGGAAATTTCAGTTATCCATGCCAAAAAGACTTGACTGGCTTCTGCTCCTTTGTACCTTAACAGGAAGGTTTAGGGTTGCTAGGTTTCAGAGTGCAGCTGGCAGCTCAGGGAATAGCTATGCTTCCCTAAATCTCCAGGCAGTGAGACAAAGCTCAGGGTGAGCATGCTAAAAGAGGAGAAAATCTGATGCGTGTGTGTATGTGTGTGTGAGAGAGATGATCCTGTCCTGGCAACCTTAATAGGGCAGGCAGGGGTTGCTTCTCTGCCCCAGGTAGCAAAATGTGTTATTTACCAATGCCGCACATACACAAGATTTTCATTCCGTGTCTTTTTGGCATGGTGTGGAATTCTAGAAATAAGTTTCCCAATCTCATCATGGTTGGATCTTTATTTTTCCGAAAGAATCTACTCATTTTAAAATATATATATATTCAGCAGCATTATTGAGAGTAAGAGAGCCAGGCATTTATCCTTGAAGTTAGCAGAGCTCTGTCCTGGCATGGGAAATGGTGGTTGTGGTGGATTATGAAAATGTTGCCCCATAAATGTTTATCATGCCACCATGATGTATGAAATTCAACAAATACTCTCTTGTGAAAATGTCCTTCCCTTACTAGCTACTCTTTAAGAATCCTGTTGCAGATTCAAGTTACAAGCCCGCACATAGTCAAGCCTGTTTAAATTCCACCACAATCAATAGCAGTAATTCCAGTAGGTTGCCAGTTCAATATCAATCTAAGGGTGTGTAACTTGGAGTTTGGTGTTAATTTAATAAAACATTAAGGCCAGCAGCCTTTACTGAGAGGGTTCCACCTCCTCCTATGAATTACACTTCACAACATTTGAAAAGTTATCAATGGGCTTGATCACACATGCCAAAAGAACCCGTTACATCGATTCTGCTGTTATTTAAATTGTTTTATAAATTTCTATTCACATGATACACAGGTAACATTGATTCATTTGGCCAGCCAATTGTTTTTTCCACCTTACAGGCATGGTTGTTTTAAACTGTACTGATCTCTGTTTCGCTTCAATCCTTATCATTTCAGCACTTGTGAATGTTGCTGTTGATTCATTACTTTGTGAAATGGTTGGGTTTTGGGGCACCATGGCCACTGCATGGTCACTATGCTTGTATCCTTTTTTCGTGTGAGGGATTTTTAAAAATGCTTAGTGATAAATCGCTTACTATCTGTAGAAAGTTCTTGCTGCTGCAGCTGCGTGTGCACGAGTGTGCAAGCCCTGACATTCAAACAAGGCAAGGCAACTGAGGCAGACAGGTGGCTGTTATCTCAAGCAGAATGAAATAAGAGCAAACTGGAGGAAAAAAGCAGCAAGATGAGCGATTTTCTATTTGGGGGTTCAGATGGAGTGGGGTGGGGGTTGAAAGAGAGACCTTGGCTTTGGGTTCTCTTCCTCCTTCTCTTTTGCAAAAGCCTAGAGCAGGGAGATCCTCCTTGCCCTTCCTGCTCCCCAGCCCCCATCACCCAGGGTTTGCCCCCACTGCACCGTCTCCTCCTGACAGAGACAGAGGAGGGGGAGAATTGCTACAGCCTGGCTGTCAGTCCCTCCGGACAGCTTGCCTCTCCTCCCTTCTCCTGGATTGGCCATGAGGGAGCCTCTTAAGAGCAACACCACCACTACCTCCCTCAGAAATAGCGCCAGGAGTGGTGGTGCCATGAGCAGGAGCAGCTGCCGATCTAGTACGTGCAGAGGTAAGGCAGCCATGCCTCCTGCCTGCACGTGTATCACTTACGAATTATTTAAAAAGAAAAAAGAAAATTTGGGATCATTGGGGACCCAGAAACTGGACAGAAAATGAATCGATTTAAATGACATGGGACGTGTAGCCTACAGAAATGGTACAAATAGCAAGAAATGTGCTGATTAAAATGACACCAATTTCAACGGACACATTGATATATATACCATGTGACTATACATAAAAATGTTTCAATGTAAAAAAGGGAGGGAAAAGAAAGGATTCAAATAGTCTGTGTTTGGCTGGCAGTTTGAAGAAACATATGCACATCTCTTGCATTGCCGTTTAGAATAAAAGGTCCTCTCAGAGATATGTAAACTAATTATTCCACTGGAAAACTTTTTTTTCCCTGTCAACCGGTTTTTAATTTCTTCCTGATTTGGGTTAACAGTGTTGTGTTCCATCTCCTATTATGCAGACTCCACAAACCATATAATTTAAGCAGGTTTTCCTTTCTCCTTGTAATTATCACAGGGGAGAAGAAATGAACTGATGCTGCAGTTTGCATTCATAGTACGTAGCTAAGATAAGATGGAATGTGGAGCACAACCTTAGAGGGGAAAAAGAGAAAAAAACATATTGCTTGCAGGCAAACTGTGTGGAAGTGGTATGAACCTGAAAATGCTTTTAAGCAAAGTTCAGGAAACAAAGTTTTCTCCCCACTGTGAGCTGGGTCCAACCATTTCTCAAAACATTCAAGAGATTTCTATATTGTTTTCATTGTAACTAAATGATCCAAACACAAATTCTTGCTCTAGGATAGTACAAATTTATGAAACTTTTCTTCAAGAGTTGCATGTTGGCTCCTTTCAGAACTCCACGTCTGAGAAACCTTAACTGAGCTCTGAAAGCAGCTTAGAATAGGCATCCTTCAATCTCGAGAGACTATGGTACCTTGCTCTGAATAGAGGTCATGGAACAACATCTAGTGTGGCTGAGAAGGCCACTTCGAGAGTGACAATCCTTTCCCACACTGAAGACAAATACAATCTGTCCCCTGTCCAGCTCCCTGTTTTTGCTGGTTTTGGGACTGCCTCTTTGCCTCGGCCTGCTGAACAAGTGTCTCTTCAAAATGCAAGAGGCCATGATGCACCGCCTGCCTCCAGGCTGAACGCTCAGATGTCAAGGTTTCCCATCTGTTGAGGTCCATTCCTAAGGCCTTCAGATCCCGCTTGCAGATATCCTTCTATCGCAGCTGTGGTCCCCCTCTGGGACGCTTTCCCTGCACTAATTCTCCATATAGGAGATCTTTGGGAATCCGACCGTCAGCCATTCTCACGACATGCCCGAGCCAACGTAGACGTTGCTGTTTCAGTAATGTATACATGCTAAAAATTCCAGCTTGTTCTAGGACTACTCTATTTGGAACTTTGCCTTGCCAGGGGATACCAAAAATGCGTCGGAGACAACGCATATGGAACGTGTTCAGCTTCTTCTCCTGCAGTGCACAAAGGGTCCAGGAATCACTGCAGTACAGGAGTGTGCTCAGGACACAGGCTCTATAGACCTGGATCTTGGTATATGCCGTCAGCTTCTTACTAAAACAATACTCTCTTTGTGAGTCTAGAGAACATGGTAGCTACTTTGCCAATGTGTTTATCCAGCTCGACATCTAGGGACAGAGTTTCAGAGATCATTGAGCCAAGGTACACAAAGTCATGAACAACCTCCAATTCTTGTATAGAGATGGTAATAGAGGGAGGTGAGTCCACGCCCTGGCCCATGATTCTGTTTTCTTCAGGCTGATTGTTAATCCAAAGTCTTGGCAGGCCTTACTAAAACGATTCATAAGTTGTTGGAGCTCTTCAGCAGAATGGGCAAAGAGGAAGTCCCGCATGCATTTCAGCTGGACTTTGGTCTTTGCTCTCAATCTAGAGAGATTAAAGATCTTTCCATCTGATCTAGTCCAGAGATAGACACCTTCTGTTGTGGTTCCAAAAGCGTGCTTCAGCATGACAGCAAAAAAGATCCCAAACAGAGTTGGCGTGAGGACACAGCCTTGTTTCACTCCGCTTTGGATGTCAAAGGGTTCTGATGTTGAGCCATCAAAAACTACAGTGCCCTTCATTTCCTCATGAAAGGACCTGATGATGTTAAGGAGTCGAGGTGGACATCCAATCTTGGGAAGGATTTTAAAAAGGCCGTCCCTGCTAACCAAGTCAAAGGCCTTTGTAAGACCTATGAAGGCCACAAAGAGTGACTGTCATTGTTCCCTACATTTCTCCTGCAACTGTCTGAGGGAAAATACCATGTCAGTGGTGGATCTATTAGCTCAAAATCCACACTGTGATTCTGGATAGACTCTGTCTGCAAGCACCTGGAGTCTCTTCAGCACAACACGGGCAAGCAGCTTCCCTACAATGCTGAGAAGAGAGATGCCACGGTAGTTATTGCAGTTGCCCCTGTCGCCTTTGTTCTTATACAATGTGATGATGTTTGCATCCTTCATGTCCTGTGGTACTCCATCTTCCCTCCAGCAAAGACAAAAGATTTCATACAGCTCAGTGGTGACGATGATCTCTTTACAGCAGTTCAGCACTGCAACAGGGATGTTATCCTTCCCAGGTGCCTTGTTGGAGGCGAGGGAATCCAAGGGTGCTTTTATTTCTGCTAAAGTTGGTTCACTGTCCAACTCTTCCAAGACAGGCAGGCACTTGATGTTATTTAATGCCTCTTCAGTTACTGCATTCTCTCTGGAATATAGCTCAGAGTAGTGCTGCACCCAGCGTTCCATCTGCTGTGCTCGGTCCTGGATGATCACACCTGTAGCAGTCTTCAAAGGAGCAGATTTCTTCTGTATTGGACCTAAAGCCTTCTTGATACCATCATACATTCCCTTGATGTTACCTGTGTCTGCTGCTATCTGTATCTGAGAGCAGAGCTGAAGTCAATAATCGTTAGAACATCTCCTGGCAGCCTGTTGAACTTTGCTACGAGCAACTCAAAGTGCCTGCAAGTTGTACTCACTAGGACAGGCTTTGTATGCTGCTAGAGCTCTCCTCTTTTTCTCGATGGCTGGCATCAACTCCTCCGAATGGGCTTCAAACCCGTCTGCCGTCTTTTTGGTCTTCTTGCCAAATGTGGACAAGGCGGTGTTATAAACAGCGTTCTTGAAATGTTCCCATTGTTCATGTGCATTTGCATCAGCTGGGCCTGGAAGCGTTTCCTTAAGCGCTTGGGCAAATTCCTCCACTTTTCTTTGATTGCGAGTCTTGCTGATGTCAATACGTGGTCTTCCTTCCTTTGTTGTGTTGTACAATCGCGTTGTTTGCAGTTTTACTCTACTACACACCAGGGAGTGATCAGTATCACAATCAGCACCCTGATAACTGTGTGTGATCGTAATACTAGGAAGGCGAGAGCGTCTAGTGACGATCAAATCGAACTGATGCCAATGCTTGGATCTTGGATGTCTCCAGGAAACTCTGTGTTGAAGCTTCGTATTAAAGAACGTGTTGCTGACACAAAGACCATAATAACAGCAAAACTCCAGCAAGCGTTGGCCATTTTCATTCATCTTCCGAATGCCAAAACGGCCTAGACAAGTGGGCCAAGAATTGTGATCAACACCAACTCTAGCATTAAAGTCTCCAAGAATGAACAGCAGCTCTCTCTCCGGGATTTTTTTGATAGCAGCTGCCAGATCATCACAGAAGTTGTCTTTGACTTCTGTTGTAGATGACAGTGTTGATGCATATGCACTAATGAGGGTGACTGGTCCTGCTGATGAGTGGAGCTGCAGAGGCAGGATTCTTTCACTCCCCACAGTAGGTGGAACAATGGATCTCAGCAGAGTATTTCTAACCGCAAAGCCAACACCATATTCCCTGGTCTCCTTCAATGGTTTTCCCTGCCAGAAGAATGAGAAATTTTTTTCTTTGACAGATCCCAAGTCTGGCAATCTCGTCTCTTGCAGGGCAACAATGTCCATCTGCAGCCTACTCAGTTCCATGTCGATGACAGCTGTCTTACGCACGTCGTCTATTTCCTGCAGGTTGTCAGAAAAGCCAGGGGTCATCGTCCGAACATTCCAGGTGCCCAACTTTAGGGCAGAAGTTTTCTTATGATTGTTGCATGGTGCAGGGTTATCGATCTGCTTGTCGGCTTTCACCCTAAACCCCACACACCCCGTGGGGTTAACAGACCGTGGCGAGGCAGCACCTTACTGGCTGGGGGCTGCCCAGCTTAAGGTGGGTGGTAGCTACCTAGTGAGGTGCAATGACCTCTCCCACTGTCGGAAGTAGCCCCTGGCATCACGCTCTACACCAATCGAGCAGAGACTCATAACCGGTAACTGCTACTTACCGTGTTATTTCAACGTTATATGCGAAGCTGGAGTGTCCTCTCCAGAGCACGAAGCCTGGGTAAAATAATATGGAGCATAGACTGTTACCCAAGCAGAAAATCCCTCCTCTCCACATCACTGAAATAGTCCAATGGAAAGGCAAGAGCCAATACAACTGGTTCCAGCGATGTCGCAGGAGTTGCCAGAGCGTGACTGTGCAGAGACACGAACTGCCTCCGGGACTCCGGCTCTGGATTTTCCCTCGAGGTTTACTCCTGAAGCCTTTTCCATCGATGGATATAGCCACAAGGCAGTGGAGGTTTGAAATCGGAGTTTTCCTTCTCCTTCTCCTAGATGGGCTGCCTTCCAAGGCTAACAAGCCCCACCTACAATGCTGCTAAAGCATTGTGAACATAAAACAGCATTGTGAACATAAAAGGAGTTCTGTCTAACACATCAACTAGCTGAGGTAAATATTGTTACACACCACTGTGTCTGATAATGTTTTAATTAGGATAGGAATTTCTCTTAATGAAATAACAGATGTGTTGTTTACTATATGGGAAATGTCTTAAAACTGTACTTTTCAGTCAGTAGCATATGCAGCTATTTTGGGAACAGTTTTGGAAGAATGCGGCATATATTTAACAATGCAGTTGTTATAATGTGGAGGGATTTGCTATTTAGAGGTCTCCACAAACAACGAGGCAGAAACCGCTAAAAGGAGCAATAAAGGGACAACATTTAACCCCAGATATGCTGGCCGCTTAGATTATAATGGCCTTAAAATGCCTTTCTTCCTCTCTTTGAAGGAGAGACTTGAGTAAAGGCCCAACACATTCATGGCTAACTGGGCTCATGTCCTTGTCATGTGCTGTGGTCAATATGCCAAATATGTCTCTCCATGAGATTAAAAATTAATAAAAACAAAGGCTCATAGGCAGCTCATGACAGTGCAGATCCCCACGCCCCATTCTGTGACATTTAGGGTGAGGAAAATCACACGGCTCAGGTTCCATTCAGATTTATTTTTAAAGTAACTAAAAAAGATCAATTTTAGTTGCCTTTGAGAAATTAGAAAACAAAGAGTTGCTTTTGAAAAAACCTCTAACTGTCATGCTAGCTAAATTGTGGAGCCCTGGAGACAGAAAAAATGACCTCACCCTCACTTTTTTGACTGAAGTCTGAGGGTCTGTCTCTTGGCAGGGGTCTCAAATAGCTCAGTGGTTTAGGAATCTGGCTGTGGAGCCAGGAGTTGGGACTCTGATTCCCCACTGTGCCTCTCTGATAGGGGCTGGACTCGATGGCCCATAGGGTCCCTTCCAGCTCTGCAGTTCTAAGGTATTAAGATTTTACTAGACATGCAGCCACAGGCCACTTTGCTCATCTCTAGCTTAATGACAGCAGCAGCCCCAGTCATAGCTTTCCTAAATTTAGCATGATTCCTGTCTGCTGTGTGGTCCAGGAAAGAACATCATAGGCTATAGGTTTGGAATGCCAAGATCAGAAATACTTCTACAAATACTGCAGATTCCGGCACTCTGACCCATATAGGAATGATGTAAAGAAAATAAAAATGAAGACTAAGGTAGAAAGAAAAATGAGTAGAGAAAACATAGGAACAATTTGGGGGGAAAGGGTTATTTTTTTCACCCTCTGCAAAACTGGGACACAAATAATTCCTGTTAAATAGATTTTCAAGTGTCAGGTTGTTGCTAAAACACAATCTTAAAATACTTTTATTATGTACAAGTAGTTTACATGCATGCATGCAACTGGTGCTTAACACTAATACTGAGAAACTTGGATGACACAACATTCCCAGGCCTTTGGCAAGCTGTTTAATATTGGTAGCCACTGACTTTGTCAGCTCAGCATGTAATTAACAGGTGAGCAATGTTAAATGTAAACTAAGCACTAGGAGGTGATAGTTAGACAGCCAAGTGAGCTTGGAAATCTTGGTTTGTAGTGCTTTTCTGTAACTGACAACTTCTACACTGTCACCATTATGTCATTTCAGAGTACTCTCCCTTCTTCCAGAAAGTAGCCTGCCCTGCTTCTGCAATGAGAGGTCATGAGGACCACCTCCATGTTGGTCTTTACCACACTTGGCCTCATGGAAGTCAACTCTAGGCTTCTGTACTCAAATCTAGATTTTAGCCTCTTTTATACCAAATAGATTTCTTGAATAATAAATTTATTTGTTTTCTTTCTTCTTGCCATGACGATACTGAGTGATGACTCCTAATTAATACCAGTCTTATTTTACTAGACTGCTGTATACTCCTAACATAATTATCACAAATTCCCATAAGTTTTCAGCCCACTTCCTATAAACAGAAAAAGAAAAAAAAAAAGCTATTGAAGCAAGAATAATCTAGATTGCAACATAACTGTGTTCTCCCTTAATGAGTGACTAGGGGCAGGCTGAAACTCAAGCTGTAAAAAAAACCCAGCATCCTGACATCAGAGAACTCCTTGACCTGTTGCTTTCAAAATATGTCTGTAGCAAAGCCTAAAATGACATAAAATACTGGGCTGATTCCCATGTATGTGTGCGTATATCACTTGATTGCTGCAACATTAATGTCAACATTAATCAGCAGGCTACAGCAAACATTAGGTTATGATGGATGTCCTGGCTGTAGGATTATGGGAGCTCTAATAGTCCAAAAGTGATTTCTGAAAGGCCACCTTCAAGTTCAAAGTGCCCCAGAAAACTAGGTGTCTCTATTAGGTTTGCTTGTTAGCTGACGCTGGTGATAACACCACAGTCTTTGATAGTTTATTATGGTGGGTAACCATCCTTATTTCCTCCAAAGCTCTGGAGTCATTGTGAGAAACAGAACCTGCCTCATAGATCCAGCTCTCCAAGGGTGGGGTCTGCCTCAGCCATACGTCCTGCCTGATCAAGCTGGATGCCAGACCTTGCAAATGAAATTTCAAATTTAGTAAGGCAACATCCCTGTAACTACAAGAGCAGCTTGAAATATTACAGGTTTTGGCTGCAAAGGGAATGAACGTATACCTCATTAAGTTAGAGTTGTGATTGCAGAGGGAAATAAATCATAGTTGGACCATTTGTGGAGTGGTCTAGTGCAATCTATTCCACAGAGATCAAACAACTCTCTTAACTGACTGGAGCTGATTGCCATTGTAGTCTTGAACAACTGAAGGGTAAATGTCCCAGTCTGTTTTACATGGCAGGCCGTACTAGAATGAGGTGGATGAGTTTTGTGGGTTTTCTATTTCCTATTGTCAAAGTAACCTCTGACTGGTTACCTGACTGGTTTGGTTCCTATCCTTCATGGTTGGGGAGGAGTGCCTCAGGCAGCAAAATGTATTGGGGCAGCTCTGCTAACTAGCAACAGCTGACTGAGGGCTTGGATAGGGATATTTTCCCCAGACCTTTTAACTAAAAGTTCTAGAGGATAAGCCCAGGACTTTCAACATAAAAACCATTTACTTCATTACTGAGCCATGTCCTGACATGTTACTCTTCCTCCTAGTCTACCCCATAGGGTTGTGTGTGGTGAATATAAAAGGAACCACTCTACCTCTGCTGCTCTGAACCTATTGGAGGAAACAAGGAATGCAATTTGATAATTTTATCTAAAATAAATATTATATTTATGTGAGTCAGCCAACTGCTTATCCAGAACTGTTCCAGTAACTGACTAGCATCGTTGTGGGTCAGAAGGACATGCACTGGGGGTTTGCTGCTAGTAATGGAACAATCCTTTACAAGCTGGAATGTGTTCAGAGGAGAGTGGTCATGATGGTAAAGGTTCTGGAAACCAAGCCCTATGAGGAACAGCTGAGGGAGTTGGGTATGTTTAGCCTGGAGAAGAGAAGCCTCAGAAGCAACATGATGGTCTTCTTCAAATATCTGAAGGGTTGTCATGTGGAAAATGGAGCTCAAGAGGGCTCCACAGACCCAAAGTAATGGCTTCAAATGAAGAGAAAGAGGACTTTGCCTAAACATCAGAAAGGGCTTTTTGGCCATAAGAGCTGTTTGACAGTAGAATGGTCTGTCTTAAGAGATTGATAGACTTTCCTTCACCCAAGGTTATTTATACAGAGGTTAGAAAGCAACCTGTCAGGGATGCTTTAGCTGTGGGCCTCCTGCTTTGACAGGGGGTTGGGCTTGATGACCCTTGGGATCCCTTCCACTCCACAGTTCTGTGATTCTTTTGACAACCTATAGAATTCTCTGGGATCATACAGACCAAGTCAATAATGAAAACTTTTAAATGCAAAACCATCCATTTTCAAAGGCCACAACATGTGGTCTTATTTGGATTGGGGCATCTTTCTCTTCAACATGGGAGGGTTTTTTTGGAGGGAAATCAAGAAATTATCTTCTAGGGATACATTGAAACATAGCCTGAAAAGTTGTTTTTGCCTGAGGTGAAGGTGGCACTTTCCCATTCACAGAGGTTGAAAGTAACAAGCCACCAGTAATGAGATAGTTACAATTAGTTTCTTTGTCCAGTAATAAAAATACATAAAGAAGAATGCAATCAGATAGCTCCAAAGGTGTGTGCTTGATTGCAGCAGAAAGGGTCATTTTAATGGGAGCAATCTCCCTTAAAGGTACCATTCTGTCTGCTAGGGAATCACTCCAGCCTGCCCCCCAAAGGTAGAAGCCAAGCCCTACAGCTGGATCAAAAAGATCCAACTTTTACCAAAAATTTAAACCTCTTCAACCATGTCCACTGAGAACTGCTGGGTAGCTCAGTGGTTTTAGGTATCTAGCTGTGGAGCCAGAGGTTGGCAGTTCGCGACTGTGCCTCCCTGACATGGGCTGGACTTGATGGTCCAAACACAGGCCACATAGGGTGTTTTCTGACGCAGCTTCTTTCATGCTAACAGACAATGTTTTGTAACTATTTTGTCAATACTTTAAAAGGATTATCCACTCTATAAAGAAAAGAAAAAGAGATGGTAAAACAAGGGAAGATTATGAACAGATATCAACTTAACATATAAAATTCAGTGAGAGAGGTAAGGTGATGCCATGATAAAAACTTCATCTCAGCCCACCTTCAGTCACAGCCTGAGAGTCAAACTAGAGGACAAACTGGACAATACGAATTGCACATCATCAAAAGCAAAAGCTTCTTTAAAAAGTAAATGACCTGTTTATCCCAGCACAAAGTCTCCTTCCTTCTTTTAACCTTCCATAATCTTGAGCAACTGAAATGAAGTTTAAAATAGCTCAATAATTTATGGTTTGAAAATGTTGCTTCATGGCATATTTGCCACTTGAGACAAATAGCCTTTGAAACCACCATAACTGCAAGTTACACTCCTGTAAAGTTTTAGTTGAAAATGCATCTAAAAGAGACAGATTAAAAAGAGAGAGAGAAACCAGTTTAAAAATTAAATATAATAGCATTTCACTGATAGTTTATTGATAATAGTTCCAGCAGAAGCCCTGCCTTTTTTTTCTTTTTTAATAATGCAGAATGAAATATGTGAATAGAAATGCTAAAAGAAGCCCTGGTTTAAAGTTTGCATCTTCTGAGAGAAGTTGTTCAAACAGCCTTTGGCTATCCTTTATTTTCTGAGCAGGAGGGGTATTTCTGTGAGATAGATTTGTTCTGTTTTCCTTGCTTACGAGGAGGTGTCCTCATATTTCCTTATGCTTTAGATCCAAGCCAGATCATTAATTACAGGCAGTGTGAAACTCAAATGGCAAAGGAAAGAAAATGAAGGAAAAGGAAAAAAAAGGGTTGCACAAACCCTTACAGATATTTCAGAAATTTGTACTGGGATCTGGTATGGAATTGGTATAATTTACTTGGAAAGGTTGGTAAATCTGCATTGAATCTCTTGGTTAATCTTACTTGAACTTTAACCTTATAATCAACCCACAACAAGGAATGTTTGGAGGTGGTGACCTCCTTTTTACAAGGTCAAATACTGCTGAAGTCAATAAGAACAAGCACAGCAGGAATCCTGGAGACCCAAGCTGTGACCTGGGAACCCAGCACCAAGAGAGCTGATAATGTAGTGCCCCCAGGCAATCCAGTTCTGGTACCAGGGCAAACTGAGTATCTATAGATCCAGGACTAAGTATCTTCTTTGTTTTGCCTCTGATAATATTTCCCAATCCTATACACAGAATTACTTGAGAGTACGTCCCACTAAACGTAGTAGCACTTATGCTTGAGTATAGTTATAGGTTTCACACTGCAGGCCCTCTCATCTCCTGTTGGTGGTTAAAAGTCTTAAATGCTTCAGTTAACTCATTGCTTGCCCTACTGATGAATCAAATGTTCTTTCCCTTCCTTTGTAATAAGAATTTACAAAAAGAAGGAGATGTTGTTTCTATACAGGATAGAAAGAATTTGAGATTTTAAAAATTAAAATGTGGGAGAAATCCAAACTGACAGACACATCCAGGTAAGACCCTGGCTCTGAGTGCTCAATTCTTAAAAGTCTGGGTTTGATTCCCTGTGTTTTCAGCCACTTGTTAATATGGAAGTAGGGTCACCAACTCGTTACTCCAGGAGATTCTACATCTTTCATACCGATAAGGTAGGCAAACACAAATCATCTTCTCTATGCTGGGAAGTGCTTTATCTTTTGAAACTGCAGGTACAAAATGGAGTGGGGATTTTATTCTAGTTTGCTTTTGAAAGGTTTACCAGAATTTCCCCACCCTTGTGTTTGGGATGTAAAGAATTTGAGATTTAAACAGTTTGAATGTGGGAGAAAGTGACACCACCAACTTTAACTCTCTTACTGTTTTCTCTTGAATTTAACAGATTTCTATAGATCTGCTTGCGTACAGGACTGAGTTCTTTCTTCTATACAAAGCTAATCTTGTAAGGTTTTCCAGTGTTAAATGATACTCTGTAATATCATGACAGAATATAATCACTGTTTCTTGGTTACTGAATTATAACCTACATAAAACTATCATTAAGAGTATGTGTGTTTGCAGAGACAGGTAATCACCTCCAATCAGGGATGGTATGAAGAAATTGCCTTCTTAAAAAAAGAAGATACAAAGCATAGTGTTTAGTGTTAAAAGCCACTCTAAGTTTGGCAGCACATATTGTATTACAAGAAAGATGTTAGATCTTTAAACAATGGAAAATTTTAACAATAGCTGATTTTGAGCTGGTCCTGCTTTCATTTAACTATTTTTCTGCCCAAGAGAACTTATTCTGTCACCTTTATATCCTGACTCTCCTTCAGTGAATGATTGTTCTTTTCCTCCTCACTTTATTCTCACATCAACTATGTGGTCAGCCAGACTGAGAAGGTGTGAACTACTTCAGGCAGTGGCACCCAGCCTTGGGTCTCCAGAAGTTTTTGGACTACAACTCCCAGAAATCCTGGCCAGCACAGCTAGTGGTTAAGGCTTCTGGGAGTTTTAATCCAAGAACATCCGGGGACCCAAGATTGGGAAACCCTGTCCTAAAGTAATCTGGAGATGTCTGTGGATGAGTGACGTGACTAAAGATGCACACAAACCTTGGTTTGGAGGTTCGTGCTGATTTGTTGGTGCGCCATCACAGGTGCTACGTATTCCATTCCCTCCCCCCCCCCCAGCCAGCTCCCCCACTCACCAGCTGGCACACACTGTTCTTCTCCTGCTCTTCACATGATTGCCCAGTCACATCAGGAGCTCATGCTTCCCTCCTCCACCTCCTCGGGCAGCCACGAACTCAGATGAGGAGTCGGGGCAGGGATTCCTGCAGTATTGCCTTTGAGTGGGCGGCTGCTGGAACTAAAAGGCCCCAAATCCCAAAGCTGGCTGGGTGATTCTAGGAGTTCTAGTTGAAAAAAGTAACATCCCCAAGCTCTGCACAGTTTTTCAGTTCCTTCCAGAGCCATCCTTGCACAGTACTTTCCAATTTCTTGAACTTCAGTCATCTGAATTCACTAGAAATTTCCCCAGCAAGAATTCTGGGGGATTTAGCGAAGAAATCAAAGTCCTCACAGAAAAGCTCCGTCAGCCATTTTCATCCTGTGAAGAAGACCAAGGAAATACAGGTTTTTGAGAGGCACCCTGAACAGACCCTAATGGGCAGGGAGACTGCTAGTCTCCTAATCCTTTGCAGCTCTCACAGAGCTTAGCGATTCCCACCCATTTCCTCTGAAGTCTCCAGAGGAACAAAATGGCTGGCGGAGCCTTCATTCCTTGCCTGTAAATAACTGAAAACTCCTGTGAGGACTTTAGTGCTTTATGGTTTAATTTCATAACAGTTAAAGTAAGTTTCCTTACTTGATTTGTTTACTTTGGTTATCTGCTGCCTTACGTTCACCATTGTTACTGCTTTTATACTGGTTTCATTGTGTGCTGTATTATTAATTGTGCTTGCTTGCTTGTTTTCTGATGTTGGCATTTCATGATTCTAGCATATCTTTACATTGCCTGGAGGGCTTCAGCTATAAGACTTTCCAGGATCACTGCTCATCCAGGTTCAGGTGCCAGGGATGAAGAAACTTGAGATGGTGAGGCACAGAGATGACAACAACAGATGGGCACATCTACCTCATTGCCCAATGATGAACAATGACTGCACCTGGCAGTGTCAGAGGCAGGAGCAGGGGCAAAAACTGTATTTGAGATGGTGTGGGAGAGGGGCCAGCGAAAGAGGAATATTAGAGGTGAGGAGACAATGCGCACCCCAAAGGGGTGAAGGGAGAGGAGAACGCTTGCTGCTTGAGGAGGAAAGAGATGCTCCAAATGCTATGGAGGTGGATACTCGGAATGCATAAGGGATGAACATTAGCAGGGCTCTCCCAGGGCCTGCATGATTCACTCCAAGTACAGGGAAGGATCTAAGTCTAGGGATCCTGCAGAAAGGTACCACATGCATCAGGAAGCCTTAGTTTCACCTCCCTCACCATCATTGCCAGATGGGTCTGCTGCTTAAGTGTAGGAATATGCAAAAAGAAAAAAGAAAAAGAAGAGAGAGTGTGAGAGAGAGAGAGAGAGAGAGAGAGAGAGAGAGAGAGAGAACTGCAAGAGAAAGCCCTCACATCTGGGAGTAAGGAGGTTACCTGGGACAGCGGCTGCCATCAACAGGGAATAGTTTCTCCAAGGAAAAAAGTATGTGTTGGGGTTGCTGATAGTACTCACTGAACAAAGACTACATTTGTCCAGACTTGGGAGAAATAAAGCACTATAGCCATCCTGATTTGAAAATGACTTGGCTGAGCCTAAAAACCTGCTTGTATCTGAACAGAAGTGACCATATTGGCCCAAATGGGAAGAGCTACCCTGTTTCCCCGAAAATAAGACCTAACCTGAAAATAAGCCCTAGTATGATTTTTCAGGATGCTCGTAATATAAGCCCTACCCCAAAAATAAGCCCTAGATAAGTGAAACCCCACCGTCCACCACTGTGCAGCAACCAGAAGATGACATGACTGTATTTGAATAAATGTAGATTGTTGCACATGAAAAAAATAAAACATCCCCTGAAAATAAGCCCTAATGCTTTTTTTTTTTGGAGCAAAAATTAATATAAGACCCTGTCTTATTTTCAGGGAAACACGGTACATTTGCCAGCTCTTAAGAGGGTGTACCTAGATAGCCACAAAGAACAACACTTGCAGTTGACTGTCTACAGACGACAACCCTGTATCGTGAATGGAAACAAGTTTGAGATACCATCCCCATAAGGGCAGAAGGGTCCTGCGACCTAAGTAAGTAAAATGGGCTGACTTATTGGAAGACACTTGATAACTAGTCATTGATTTTTTAAAACTTTCTGTGTTCATTGTATTGTGTGCAAGTCAGTTGACATATATCTGGACTGGTCATATGGCCATAATAAACTTATTGACATGTTAAAAAAAAAGTACAGTCAACCCTCGACTTAACGAACTTAATCCGTTCCGGAAGGACGTTCTTAAGTCGAAAAGTTCGTAAGTCAAATCAGCATTTCCCATAGGAATGCATTGAAAACCAATTAATCCGTTCCAGCTGTTTTTGGTTCTTAGGTCGAGGGGCGGTTTCTAAGTCGAAGCATTAGTTCCCATAGGAACTAATGCAAAGCCGGTTAATCCGTTCCTACCACTAGGGGCAGAATTTTTTCTTTTTTTCCCCTTTTAACCTAAGATGACTTAGGTTAAAAAAAAAGGAAAGAAAAGAGGGAGGGAAGGAGGGAACAGACACCTTTTCAACAGAACACCTTGAAAGTTCAAATTTCGCGCTTTCCCCGCCTCCTGCGCGTTTTTTTTTCAGTTCGTAACTTGAAGCAAAGTTCGCAAGTCGAGGCTATATTTTTCTATCAGAGCGGTTCGTAAGTCGAAATGTTCGTAACTAGGGCCGTTCGTAAGTCGAGGGTTGACTGTAAGTAAAACCTATATCTAATGTTTAGCTTTAACTATGTACCTTTAGCTCTAACCAGGTACTTTCAGTGGTGTTTAACTTTTAAGCTCCTTTTAAACTTTGCTGATGTCTCAAACCTCTCTTAATAAACATCTTCTACAAATAAAACAACAGCAGGAGGTGGAGGGGACAACAACTTGAGCTGGTGTTTCAGCTTTTCTTTTTCAAATTTGCATCATCATGTCTTCCAGTTGCCATAGCAAATCGCAACTATGCATACAGGTGAATGCTGTTACCACATTGGATGTTAAAAGACCAGGAAAGCGGTGAAGTACAGCTACGCAAATCGTTTTGAAGACCACATTCCAGCAAGGAGTCTCCAAGAGGAGATTTCATTATAGATTTTTACCACAGTGCTGCTCATCTTAGGTCAACTAAACAGAGGTGGACAGACTGCAAATATCTTGGATTTATTTTGGTTTTCTTCTTACTAAAATTCCGAGATCCACCACCTGAGACTGGTGCAAAAGACCTATACTGATACTTAAAGAATATTGAGACTAAAAATTTGACTTGAATGTCAGAACTGACAAGACTGCTTAGTCTTTCCATACAAAAACCAATGCTAGTCACCCTAAACTTCCTTGTTTTCAGTGATATAATCCAAGAGAGGAGGTCATGTTGTTATTTCAATTGTTCAACAACTGGGAATCAGAAATCTTTGTTAATCTACTTCAGATCACTCCATGATCTACTGGTAGATAAGATCTGTGTTTTTCATCCCTGGCCAAAATCTCTTTGGAGTCTGTCAGAATTAAAGCTGCCTAATTATGTTTAATATTGTAGCTTCCATTCCTCCCTTCCAGTTCAAGCCCAAGCACACACAAAAATATAACCAGATGTGTCAGGAGACAGTTTCTATCTAATATGAAATCAATGTTGTTGAGCGAGAGAGACATTTTGTTCTGTTCACATAGTGTTCCAATACCTCCTAATGAAACAGGGGTGATTTAGCACTTCAAGGACAATCACCCTGCCCTGAACTTTAGATAGCTGTCTTCTTGTTAATGAAGAGATGGGACATCAAACAATCAGAGGGCTAGTGCAAATTATGAATCAACCAATGATGCTTTCCTTTTAGTTTGAAAACACACTACATATTATGTGTGTAATCCATATTGCCTGACTCTTCAGCAGTAGGGCATCATACCTCTACACAAGGTGTTATGTTATGTCCTCTACAAAGGGATTTTAAACAATGGATAGTAACACACAATTTGAAATTATATAAATTTAAATAATGATTCACACATTCAGAATATATCATTATTTCTCAGGTTCTTTACATGGTATTTGCATGGTATCTTTCCACTCATTAATTCTTGCCGCAAGCAAGATTAGGTCAAGAGTTTTCAAATATTTTCATTTATTCTCATTTATTATTTTTGAAAGAGAGCCAGGTTATGTCTCTTCTGGTTGAAAAGAATGCTGATTATATTTCTTGTAAGCACAATGTAAATATTATATAAACAATTACAGGAGTGTTATCAGTGGAAAGGCAGAAGTCAATGCCTTCTTCAACAATACTGATGTTTCTGATCATAAAACATGCTTGTAGTGTTTCAGTGTTAGTTTAAAATGGCATTGTTGGCTGTTTTGCTGAGGATTTTCAGCTTTGCTTCAGTGCAGACAGAGCATGTTTTGTCTAGCCATTTAACTATGAAACCCCATTTCACCTCAGACTTCCAGCAATATGAAAATGTCAGTGTCTGAGTCTCTGTATAGGGCAAATTAACTTGGTAAAAGTGTTTGATCCAGCTTTCTCTCTTCTCCCATGATCTCATGATCACTAGCCTTAAATATTGGCTGGAAGGTGAATTGTGAAATACCACCAGCTGACCTAATTCCCCACAACAGCCTCAAACAGATTTAAATTTTTGATGTAAGACATTTAGCAATATTACATCAGCTGTGCTGCTGACTAGCTTGTTAGGTTTTTAAAATGAGCCAAAAAAGGTTGAACCAGAGCTTGTAAAAAGCTGTCCCCTTTTTTTTTTTTTTTTTTTTTTTTTTTGGAGTAGAATGCCTGGAATATACTAGCCATCAGAACTTGGTACCAAAGAATCAGACTTGGACTTGGGACTCGGACCCAAAGACTTGCCAACATCCCTGGTCAATACATTTAATTAATTTATATTTTGATTCTGATCTTCTCTGTGTGTGCCCCACATGCACATGTGTGCATACAAGACACACTATGCACCTAATTAAATTTCTCAGTCCTACTATCGGTCTTCATGCTGAAATGCATCACTCAGAATACTTATTCTTCAGATATCATCCTCTTCTTATGAGCTGTTTACTGCTGTAAAAGGCAATGTACAGAGTACTTCCTATTACATCATGGCATAAAATGTATTTTCCAATTATAAGTGTATACAACCTTTCTTTAACAAACAGTCTAATTCTGTATACATAAGCAAGTTTTTAATAGAATTCTTCCACAATTGAAAATTATCTTATCATTTTTCACACTCACTGCCATAGGTCCATTATGAAACTTTTAATAAAATCATGAAAGCTGAGATATATTTTACAACAAAAATTATCCTTCTTTCATTGCATTAAGTAGAGAACTCCTGATCATTTTGTTGCATTGGAGGCCATTTAAGCAAACACTATGCCTGTGTTTATTACTTCTGTATTTAATAGTAAAGCTATGTTGAACATCTAATTACAAGCCTGTTCCTCTTCACTGGCTAAGAAAGGTCTGCCTTATAAAGGAGGTAGCAGTCTTGCAGGAATGAAATTAGGACTCATTCTGTCCTGTTAGAATCACCCAAGAGGTGGCGTTCTGGAGTGTATCAGTTGCCCTTCTCTGACAATTCCAGGTAATGTATTGGAATTATGTGAAGATTCAATTCTTTAAAAACCCTCCAGTTTATGAATCTGGGATGTTGTGCTTCTATATCCATATTCAAAATGCCAGGAAATGGCCTGATACAGCTGCACAATATTTTGCCCATAATGTAAGCAGGAAAAGGGGTGCCAAGCTGTACATAGCAAAGGACAGTCTGAATGTTGATGATTCCCGTGTCAGCAGTCAAGATGGTCAACAGGATACCTTCTTGTGCTCACTACCATTCACAAAGAGACACCAAGTACGGGAAATCCCAGAAGCTGACTCCTTTTTTCCTATATTAACCACTTCTCGACCAAAGCAATTTTCAGGGCTGTTGTTCAACAAGCTCTCTAGGTGTCTATTGATTGGAGTAAAGGTAAAGGTTCCCCTTGACATTGAGTCCAGTCGTGTCCGACTCTAGAGGGCGGTGCTCATCCCCGTTTCCAAGCCATAGAGCCAGTGTTTGTCCGTAGACAGTTTCTGTGGTCACGTGGCCAGCGCGACTAGACACGGAACACTGTTACCTTCCCACCGTGGTGGTACCTATTTATCTAGTTGCATTTGCATGCTTTCGAACTGCTAGGTTGGCAGGAGCTGGGACAAGCGACGGGAGCTCACACCGTCGCGTGGATTTGATCTTACGTTATTTTAAGAAGATAAACCTATTGTTAAAATTCTTGTCCTCTAAATCATAATGCCTCGGCATCAGAAAAGTGACCCCTTCCCACTGCCGCCTACCTTGTCTTGCTGCTGCCTTCTGCTCCACTGCCATCTCCGCCGAAACAGAAGCTAGGTTCCATTGCAAACAGCAGTGGGGAGGGCTTCCCTTTGGGCAAGCCTGACCGAAGCGATCCCCCCCCCCCTCAAGACTGTTTGCAAAGAAAGCAGGGGGGGATCGCTTGGTTCACGCTTCCTCTGTCTTTCTATGCCCCCACAGCATAGATTGGGGAAGCTTGACTGAAGCGATCCCCCCCACACACATACACATACACACACTGTTTTTAAAGACAGCAGGGGAGGGGATCCCTTGGGCCAGAATTCTTCCGTCTTCCTATGCTGCACAGGCATAGAAAGACTGGGGAAGCCTGACTGAAAGGATCCCCCTCGCTGTTTGCAAAGAACAAGATCCCTCCCATTTTTAGAATTGCCTTGTAGAATGTTGATTTGCTCTGCTGCATAGTAATATCCAGAGAATCCATAAGTATGCTTCAAACCATTACACTGTGTCAGCATTCAGCTACACAGCATTCAACTACAGCTTGTGTAGTTGACATCCAAACTGATGCTCGTTCATGGGCCAGTTTGTGAGTAGCTACCAAACCAGATTAGCATTTAGAGAGACAGACGTCTGAATACATATGGGGCAAGTATTTTGATACTAGAGTTTTAAATAATACCCACGCACATTTCTCTCTCTCACGTACTTGAAAATGCACTCTGTTTTGACTATACAAAAACCATAACAGGCTGCTGAAAGGCTTCTTTTAAATAATTTTCTTTCTTTCTTTCTCCCATCTCCCCTATGAGAACTGAAGAACTGGGTCTGGGAGCCAACATCACTTTTATTTCCGTGAGTGCTGCAGAGAGAGTGTCTGCCCACAGTGATGTGGGAAATACAAATGGTAAGAGACTAGAGCACAGCAGCTGCTGACAGGTAGGCCCAACTAGGGCAGGCTACAAATGTAAGAAGCCACAACAGGGGACGACTTTGTCAAAGGCCACATAGCTGCCCTGTTCCATCAGAGAACTAATCAAACAGGATTACTTTCTGTAAATGAGGATTAGTTCTGTAAATGGATAAACAACTTGAAATCTTAAGGTGGGCTAGCTTTGCTACATAACAAGGGCCCATCAAGTCCAGCACCATCACCAGCTGGGAATAATTGAGATGCCCAGGACCAAACAGTGTAGGCAATATCCACTCTCCTTTGTTTGCCTCTGGGCTCTTGGCTCCAATACATAAAGATCCAGAGGAATAAACTGAGCCCTTCCTGCACAACCTGGCTGGTATTATGCAGCTTTGATCCAAGAAATCCCTAGTGATTTGCTGAAGGAAGACAATGGGCGAGCTGTGATGCCCATGTCAATTGCACAGATGTTGTGGGGATAGCAACAGCAAGTGAAAAATGTATGAATATGTGCAAGCCTGTCTATGCATGTGTGAGAGAGTATTGTTCAAATATAGACACTGTTCTAACTGAAGTCAAGCTGTTTTTGACTGAAGCATCATCTCAGACTACCTGTTTCAACATTGGATTTGGGTTAAATACAGTGGATAAAGGGACTGCTCAATACTCTATTTGCATATTAAAAGCTGATCATTAATCCTGTATTTTAACTCTGCATTGTCAACAGCTGCTATTATTTCCCCGAGAGTCTCACAGTTCCATGGATAAACTGGAGTTAAGTCCCATTATAAGGTTCTATGAATAGGCAGCAAGACAATTTGCCGGCAAACCCAAAGACTGTTCAGTGTAATACTCAGTCAATTTGCAGCTAAATTAAAGGTGAGGGATGTGAAATGTGGGACGGATTCCAGAAAAATGGGAAATGTATCTCATGGAAGATTTTGTCCGTAGTGTGGGTGTGGGAGGGAGTGCTATTAAGGAGACTGAGAATGTGTTTTAAAGCCTTTTTCCCCCTCCCTCCCATCTGAAAATCTGTGTTGATTGGACATGTTCTGACCTCAAAAAGTGTTCAAATTTTTGTGAGAATTATTTTCAGGAGACTCTGGGACAAAACTATTGGACGGGTAAGTATTTTATATACATTTGAGAAAAGTCATCAATAAAGAAAGAAAAGAAAATACAGCCCAGGCAAGTTTTTGCCTACTCACTAACTAGAAAGTGGTGGTTTTTAAAACAGACTGACTTTTAAAAAATGTATTTATTCATTTATTTCATTATATTCCAACTTTCAGGACTCAAAGAGGCTTCCAACATAGATTTTTTTTCAAACGCTGTGGCTTAAAGTATTAAATCATTATTAAATAGATTAGCACATCAAAATAAGTCCTGAATTAGCACTATTTAGCAGTCCTATCTATATATGAAAGGTCCTTCCTTGTTATCCGTCAGTGGCCAATGGCCTCTCTAAATAAAAATAGCTTTAGCTACTGGTGGAAAGACAGCAAGGAGAAGGGACTTCTATAGCCTGAGAGCAGACACCAAGAAGGCTCTATCTTGCCCTCAACAAATGCATCTGTTTGGTACAAAAAGAAAATCCTTTTCCGCAGATCTTAATGGACAGGCAGACATATGTAAGGGCACACCAATCCTTCAGAGAGCCTGGGCCCAAGCTGTGTCTTTATCTAAACTCATTAGGCTTTAAAGGGTGAATCTAGTAGTGACGCATGAAAAGATCTAACAATATCCTCTAAAAACAAATAATGCAGACCCACTCTTTATTTTCGCTCCATTGGTGGTGTGAAGCTAAACTAAAGTGCAGATACAGTAGGACTCCCCATCTGTGAGGGATCTGTTCTATGATCTACTGTGAATGCTTGAAACCATGAATAGAAGCAAACCCTATATACAACATGCAAAGAGGTGGGACCAAAGCAACAAGGGGGGGGGGGACAAAGGCCACAAGCCCCACCCACTTGTATGTTGTATATAGGGCTGCAGTAAACTGCAGATAACTGGAACAGAGGATACCAATCCTGTGGATACAGGGGTCCTACTGTAATGATAATAATTGTCCCCCTCCACCAGCTCACCCCCCCCCCCAGCTGAGAGATTCCAAAAAATGCAGGCAGCTGGGTCAGTCCACATTAACAAATGAATTCTAGAAATATTTATTTCTACCGGAAGCTGGTCTTTTGTAAAGCTAATAGCTCTGAATTGTCCATTCCAGACCAAACCACCACACACACATTATATTGCAAGAAAGTGACTTTATACAAGTCCACTCTTCCTCAACTACTGTGAAGAATGGAGCTAAGTCCAGAGGAACAGGAAAACCAGAAGGTGGGGTGGGGTGGCATGGCACAGCATGAGAATGATGTCATAATTACTGTTAATCAAAAAGTCCTTTTGGCTTTGATCCTGTGAGCCTTGGCTCCAGTACACAACTGCTTAGTTCTGAAATAGGTAAAAGGCTCTGGCTCAAATCCTACTAGTTAAGTACATTAGCATTGCACAGTTGGTATAAATCTTGACAGCAAATTGGCACAGTTCAAGAAGTTATCGTAGTCATTTGCCGTTACACACTGAATTATACGACTCAGTATACAATAGGAGATGCCTACACTGACTTCTTAATTTGCAGCAATTCATTATCACAATTTATGCCAATTATGTTATACCAGCATAAAAAGGCTCTAGGATTTGGGGACTACCATTCTACAATCTCATGCCCAGCCTCTGGTAGGATAGGAAGGAGAGGAGCTGTTCAAATTTTTATCAGAATTATTTTTAGGGAACTCTGGAGCAAGGAGGAATAGCTAAGGAGGAGGAGCTAAAGTATTGTTTAATGTGGCCTTTAAAAATATTTTTAGTGATTTTAATTTATTTATTTATTTATTAGATTTATATACCGCCCATCTAGAACGGGTCTACTCTGGTTTTATAGATATCTTCCTGGTTTATTTTGGATGTTCTGTGTTTGTTTTAATGATGTACATTTTTATTCTCTTGTATCCTGTCTTCCTGATTGATGATTTTTATAGAAAGGCAACACTTTTGGAGAGCAATGAAGCTAGTATCCAAGGTCAGGTTGCACCAAATGTTTATATCTCTGGGAAGGGGATTCCTTGGGTGTTGAAGAAGTCAAAAGGACAAACGATAAAAGTAGAAATGGTGACGATGTTGTAAAATTATCCCTGCTCCCCCACCTTCCTTAGCTACAACCCTAAGTAATATGTAATTAGTACTCGATGAAGTCCCTGCACAAGTAATGCAAGTTATCTGTGACTATGTAATAGAGGACCTCCTTCCCTTAACAACTGCTCTTCGACAGTGGTATTTTTCAGTCTAGTGTGATCCCAGTAAAAGCCATTGTGAATTGTTTTTGAATATGTCTCCTGTGATGTTTATTTCCTGATCCTTTCCCCCAATCACCATGGTATGCAGACAGCTGAACAGAAAGATAGTAAAACTCAGGCTGTGCTGAAATCAATGAGAAAACTTCATTTCTATCGGTGAGGCAAGGATTTAATCTTTGTATGTGCAATTACTCACACCTCCGTCTGTGCATTCACAGACAAAACTGGCTCGGTTTGGCTGAACAGTAGGAACAGGATAATCAAACCCATAATCTTATTAGAGGAAAATAGGTTCACAAATAGTGTTCTACTTTTGTTACCAGCATCATTGGCAGGTGCCTTGCAATCATTTTAATTGTAAAAATGTTTTGATCTGTTTAAAAAAAATCCCTGTTCCTGTTGCTGCAAAACAAAAGAAAACTTCAAAGATCAAAACATTTGAAGACACAAATGTCCGTTTTTGTTTTTATAGCCCTCAAAGGAAGCATCCATTTTTTTTACCCTCTACAGAGAACCTAGTATTTGCTGGTGTGCTGAGTTGTAGTGTATCAGGAAAAACAGTTGTGATATGTATGAAATATATCTTTTCCACTTCTGTTCTTCCCTTGTTGTACATTTGCATGAAAATGGCATTAACCAGTGGAAGGGTGTAAAGGCTGGTTTAAATACACACACACACACACACACACACACACACACACACACACACACTTCCCTGCTATCTTCAGCCTCTGTCTTCTAAAAGGGCGTTTTTGGTTTCATGGAGGAAATAAAGCATGAAGCTAAATAATTAAAACCTGCTATTATGGGACAATGTAATTTGTAATTCTCTGGAAAGCATTTTTGTGTTCCTGCGAACATTATATATATATTCCAAACAGAAAAGATTGTCCTTTGTAGCCTTTGGAAAATGTATACTATCCATAGAAGGAAAAAACATACAGGGCACATCTGTTTGCTTGAAACCTAATACTATTATTGTAAGGTTTTGTATAACTCACTTCCTGTCCTTCTACTTGCATAACAGGATATTTAAATTACAAGAACAACAGAGAAGTGAGACAAAATATCTAGCTTACTGCTTTTGATAACAAATATTTGGTGTCTGATTAAACACTTGGTTTTTTGTGGAAAGTCACTTTCAGAAATAATTAGAGACCTTAATTAACCAAGCCCTTGTGATTAAAATCAGATTTACTGTTTATTAACTGGTTTATTATGTTGCTGGAAAAGCAGAGAACTTTTTTTTACAGAGGCAACCATTAGTTCTACCACACAGTTAAATCCTAGGGCCATTTCCATTGGTCTTCGAGGTTTAACGTCTCAGCACTATTGTCAAGTAGCGGCTTGGAGTCAACCTTTAAATTTTGCTAGAATTAAAACACACCAGTTGGGGAGGTTAAAGAATGAAATGCAACAGAGTGATTGCCACTTTCATTCATTTGGACACTCTTTAAGCTAAACTGTAGTTCCATTCCTTTTTTTAAAAGCTCCTGATAGATAGATAGATAGATAGATAGATAGATAGATAGATAGATAGATAGATAGATAGATAGATAGATAGATAGATAGATAGATAGCCTTCTTCAACCTCTCACCCTCCAGATGTGCTGGAGTACAACTCCTATCATCCTCGGCCAATGCAGACCATAGATAATAGGAGCTGTAAAACCAAACACATGTGGATGGTGCCTTGTCAAGGAAGCCTGTGTTATATATTTAGTTTGCAATGATTGGTTTATAGAAGTATTTGATCTTCAGAGGAAATATTAAATATATTAATGTTCTCTGGACTGAAACGTGGCATCTGTATAAACAGCTGTGGCCTTCTTCATGTAGATGTCTGTGATACAGAATCAAGTGTTGCTTCAGGAAGAAGCATGATGGGAAGGAACAAAGGCAGTGCTAGTTTGTGACTTAGATATGTTCATTAGAATATTGGGGAAGGCTTGGATACAATACTGTTTTTCAGCTACAATTCCTGGAATGATCTATCTGACACAGCCACTACCTATGCTGGCTGGGAGATTCTGGGAACTATGGTCCAAAAACCCCCTAAATTTTCCAAATGCTGCCCCAAATCCTGTTACCTAGTTAGGGTGGCATATTATAAACAGTGTAATTTGGGGAGGTGAATTGCTCTAAGTTAAGAAATCACTGTAGACATTATCAGTTGCATACTGAGTTGTTTGACTCAGAGTGCAATTGATAATATCTGTGTTGATTTCTTAACTTGGGGCAATCTGCGTCAAAAAGTTAGGCCAGTTGTGTATCTATGCAAGAAGATTTTGGCCTCTGTGTCAGAATAGAGGCTCAGAATGGAGGTTTGACTTCTCCAAAGTGTATTCACTGTGTGCCTAGAAGGTGCTAACAATTTCTTATACCTGCAGGCCATTGTTGCCTCTCACCCTAGAGATATAGGCAATGACTTGCAGTCAGTACCTCCATCATATGCCTTTATTCCAACATTGTGCCTCTATCTCTAGGCTACACTAGCTTTGCTTTTGCATAATCCACCTCCTCCCTCAGTCTGCCTCTTCACTGTCCCCTTTTTGGCTCCTCTACAGGCAGAAAAATTCATTAGATTGCTCTCAGGTCAGCGAGCAAAAGAGTGTTCTCCTAGCAGAACCGCATTTCCTAAATCACTTACAGTCCACATATCTTTGAGGTATTAGTTTACCAAAACAACTATTTAAATTTCTTCATTCATTTTAATATGAATTCCATCTGGATTTTTATTTTGTTTTAGTTCATTTTTATCTGAATCAATCTAAGTAAATTAGAATTTGGCATAATTAGAATTAAAATGATGACTGAAATCCAATTTCTTAGTGTAGTAAGGCACAGCTAATGTAGACCCATTGAATTAATGTAACTTATGGAGGAGTTGATTAATCAAACCCCACTGATTAAATGGGACTACTCTAGTTGTGACTTACTACACTAAGGAACAGAATTTCGACCTATACATTTATAATTACAAAATGAAAGTAGCCATTGACAGTACTGTAGAGGCCAGAACTGTGACTTAAATAATTAAAGGTAAGCAATAATGATAACACAATGTGTAAACTCTGAAGCCTAGGGACCAGTAATTTTAATAAGGTTTCTGGCAAGAAGGGTGACAAAAAAAAAGTTCAATTAGTTATTTTTGAAAAGTAATGTTGCATGCTTTAATGTGGTGGCATGTTGGCTCTGTCCTTGTTTGGATTGGGCCGCACTCACAACAGGCATATTTCCTCCTCCCCAAAATAATTCACACAAGAGAATATGAACCTCAGGCTAAAAAAATGTTCCTCACTCCTGGTGTAGAGCATGGAGAATTTGTTGACAGGAAACAAGAACGTGAAAATATCATCTGTTGAAGGGTCTGAATGAACAAAGAACTATCAATCTTCAGCTCTGTCCTTCTGAGGGAATGACTGCAGATGCACTTACTAAACCTCCACCTGGGGAAAACATTGTAATTTACAACTAAAATGACTATTATAAAGTAACTCACATTCTGTTGAGAAAGGTTGTCAGAATTGAATGCAAATAATCTGTATAAACCTATATACATGCAACTCTCATAGTTATATAACTACAACAGAGGTGTATTGCATTTCCAAACTTAAAAGATCTTGCCAATCTCTAACATTACACATACTCTACCTAGGATGAGGAACACAACCATGCAACATGTGGTTGTTTGCCCATTTTTTTAAATATGTGCTATAGTGCAGCTATATAAATGACACTGAAAGGCTTTTTGGTATCCTGTGATTGCTATTAACCTACCCTTAGCCACCAGCAGAACATGGAAGCAACTAGGCCTGTGTTTCTGTATTGCGTTACAGATGCAATATAAGGAGGGATACCTTCACTCATTTTGTGTCTACCTATTGTTTGCATAAGGTTTGTACAACTTGCTTTGACTAATAGCTACTAATTGATGGTGTGCTGGGGCACATCTTAGTTGTACAGTCAGGTGCATGACCAGTCAGGCAACCAAAATGCACCCAGTATCTTTTCATTCACTTGAAATTCACCACAACAGGCTATGCAAACTTTAATGAACATTGGTAGTTCTGACCACAGTTAATTTTACCATGACAGATGTGTGGCCTAACTACATGATGGAGAAAATATATCATACGATTAAAGTGGTGCCGTCATCACTACATATTAGCCTAGTGGGTGGGGAAATCCTTAGGAATGGGTTGTACTTATAAAGTTTCCATTTAGAAAGAGAGAAAACCAGAAAGGAAAGGATGTTCAATTCCCCTGGAGCAGAAATTCAGCCCTATCACCTTGATTTAGATAACAGAATGCCAGCACAAGATGAGGGGAATGAAACAGCAAATTACGTGCAGTGATATTATGTGTTTGTGCCTATCTTTGAATTTTACTTCCAGGCTTTCAAGATTCATGTTACAGATACTTGTCTTTGGGCCTTGTATCGTTTAACAAAAAAAGATTCTGAGAGATGTCCTTTCATTTATATCCTGAGACTTCTGGATGGATGTGACTTTGCAGGATTTTTCTGGGTGCAGCTTGTCCTCTTCCACCCTTACGGTACATCGGAACTGGGAGCATATACTTACGTATTATCCAGTTTGGGCTGTGTTTCTGTTATTGTTGTTGTTGATTCTGTTACCTGATTTGAAATATCAAATCCTTGCAAAGTTAGATGTGTTTGCTATGCTTGTTTTAAAAAGATGGTCCCACAAAACCCAGAGAGTGGCACATTGGTTCGTGCTGTGCCTTGTGCTTCATTGTGCGAGCTCAAAGCACTGAGGTGGATGAAAGGAAAATATTTTTTTACCACAATGGGGTGGTGCGCAGCATTCAGATTTTTTTTAAACTATCGCCAAAAGTAACTTTAGAAATTAAACGCACTTGTAACACATTGAAATTTTAATGTAACTAGTTAACGTTATCGACCTGAATTGAGAACTGCAACTACAGTGGTGCCTTGACTTACGAACGCCCCGACGTACGAATATTTTGACTTACAAACAGCTCCGTTCGCAAAATTTTGCTTTGACTTGCAAACGGAGCTTTGACTTACGAACAAAAAACTGCGGGGAAAGCGGGAAATGGACTTTGGACTGCCTGGTACTGCCTGGTACTGTAATTTTAAAATGTAAAAATTGGTTTAAAAGGTGCTTGGTCTGGTTTAAAGCTGCTTGGTTTTAAAGGTGTTCTGTTTAAAAGGTGTTCGTTCCCTCCCTCCCTCCTTTCCTGCCCTTTTTTTTTAACCTAAGTCATTTTAGGTTAAAAAAAAAAATTCTCCCCCTAGTGGTAGAGGATGGATTAACCGGTTTTGCATTAGTTCCTATGGGAACTAATGCTTTGACTTACAAACGGCGCCTCGACATAAGAACAAAAAACAGCCGGAACGGATTAATCGGTTTTCAATGCATTCCTATGGGAAATGCTGATTTGACTTACGAACGTTTCGACTTACGAACATCTTCTGGGATTGATTAAGTTCATAAATCAAGGCACCACTGTAATTTACTTTAAGAAGTAAGCTTCCCAGTTAACTATTTGGAACAAAGGTCTAGCCCTCTGTTACTGTGTAGACTGCTTCTGTCATTATTTCCCGATTGTTTGTTTAGGGAAGTAGATGGCTAATATGCTCTCACAGACTTAAAGATATTCATACTGATAATGATGCTGTTTCACAAAAGGCAATAAAATCCTCATCCACCACCACCCTTTGGAATTGTTCTTATTTTAGGGGGAAACTATGGTCTTTAAAAAGGAATATTATACTGCTTTTGAACTTCTGAATATTTTGTTGCACATTCAAGTGTATGAAACTGTCCTTAGTGCATTATTGAAACTGATTATTGTAATGATTTTTACGTATGCATGACCCATTTTCTTAAAAAAAAACATGATTGTGGGGTGGACATGTATTCACATGCACATATGCCTGCCATTTCCAGATGGAAATGAGATCTCAGTGGATACAAGAGCTCTCATAGCATCAGTACAAGCTAATGCAGCTTACCTAATCTTCAAAAATGAATGTAATCAAACTAAGCAATGAGGGAACAATGGTAAAATACTTGTTATTCATGACTGAAAAATATCAGTATTGTACTTGTGTGCTTGATGGCAAATAATCAAAAGAAGAAAGAAAGAGAAGAAAGGTAAATTAAATTAAAATAGGATTCATATTAAATCTTGAAATCAGAATCAGATATAAATATATAACCCTATCTCTCTCTCATCAAAACACATGTATCATTTCTGGATACAGAGAACCTCCTCAAACATTGCAAACCAAAATTTCAGTTGATGTAAAGAAAAAACCCTTAGAACATCTGCAAATATTTAAATATTTCAAAATCTATAAATAACACAACTAGAATTATTTTAAGATGTGAGACCCAGGAAGAAAAAGGAATAAGGACAAGTTCTGCAAAAAAGCAGCACCTTTTATGAGACAGGATTCCCCACTCAATTTCGCGGCCATAGATTATTGTAATTCTTATGGAGACAACCTGTTTAGCAAAAGGCTTTAAAAAATTACCATTTGACATGGCACATGGGGCCTTTACCCCATACATAAACAAAAAAATCATACCATATTTTCAATACAGACAGTCTGGCAAAAATATCTTACTATTTGGGATGCTGGTCATTTGTATTGGAACACAATGATATGTATTTCTCTGTTTCATATCACAAAAGAATCTGCTTATAGGGGTCATACGAAACAATGAAGGAAATTCAGGATTTGGAAATAAAAAGGAAATATATTACATCTTCTATGCTGCCTGATCTAGTACAAAACTGAGGTCTTCAGTTACAATCCTGTACATACTTTGGGCAGAATCCAATATTGGACTTGTCCTGGTGGAACAGTGGAATTCAGGAGAAGCTGGAGAAGGAACTGGGATTGAGTTGGAAATCCCTCAACAGGAGTGGAGGCCTTAGACACAATCTGTCTCCTGTTTATCATGCTGCCCTTTTATCCGTCCCCAGAAAGATCAGGACCACACACACCAGAAAGACCACTGTTAAAGACTGTTGACTGTGATGCTCCCGGCCCACTAATGGGCCGCAGGGCACTCGGTCAGAGAGTTCTCTGGCACTTATCTACCACCCTTGCACTGGATCGAGTCCTTAGACCTCAGCAGTGCGTAGCATAAGCCCTTTGAACAAGTCTGACCTAAAAAGAACACTTTGCACTTACTTAGTACTTAGCAAGTACAGACACTTGGGCTTTGTGATTCCTTAGAACTCACAACAGCTCAGTGAGGTAGGACTCTTAAATGATAGCAACTCTGTGGCCCTCTTCACTACTGGAATTAGCCAGACCTTGCTGTTCAAGAGACCAGTCCTCAGTAAGGATTTTTAAAAGTAATTTTTTTTATTAGAAAAATAAAGTTTCATAGAAAATCAGTTTATATTGCAAAAGCAGTAGCATTCAATAACATATTCAAAGATTATTGCAGTTAAATAAAATACTTATTTCCCACTTAAAATAATAAACTACTAAACTGAACTACAGAGGCTACGGTGGGCTAGATGGGCTAGCCTCCCCCCTCTTGCTTTCTCCTTTACTTACATCCTCCCTCTTTCAAGCTACATGCTCATACCATCATCAGAACAGAATCCATCATCAGTAAGAGAATAATGGAACACAATTGAATTCAATTCACATAACCCATCTTCCATTTCTACTTTCCCAAACTCCTCCTTTCTCCATGGCCTTTCTGGCTGTTAACCAATTAACTTTTTAGAGGTTGTACCACCTCTCCCCACCCCCCCATTCCCATGAGAGAGCAGGTGTTGTTATCTCTTCTCCAATTAGCTAGGAATGTTGAGTCTTCCAGGGCCTCTTGGTTTGGCCTTCAAGTTATCTCGTTCCTGGCTGTAACGGTCCTGAGGAAAACACGCTCATGGCATTAAGAAAAACACATTCCAAAGTCTCTCAAATCATCTTCACACAGAATCTATCTGACTCCATTTTACATTTCTTTGACTACATATCCCATAATCATGACACGCTTCTAAACACATATCCCATGATCATGACATTGACGACCCATGACAATGGGTGGAGAAGGACTGCAGAAGTGGGATTTTCACTCCCCCCCCCCCGTCCTTTGTCCATCTAAGGAGCCTATTCAGACCAGGGGGAAGTGAAAACAACTTGGAGTATATATCAGGAGTCTCCTACCAACTCTCCTCAGACTGAAGAAGCTACTTGGATGAGTAGCAAAACATTTCAACCTAATAAGAAAGAAGTCCAGTTGCCATGACTCAACTTCCAGATAACTTCACCTGGACGACTGAGAATCTTCACAGATACATTGAATGTCATGCCACCATCTCAGTAGGATGCATGGCCACAAAAGTAAACTGCTTGTCACATCCTCTAGCTGCAAAGCTCTTGCTCTGAGAGTAATTTATCCTACTAAGGTGGCAACATGCTCACCTGGCCAGAGAAGGGGTTGTTGCCATTCAGCATGTAACAGTTTTCCTTCTCGGGGGGTGGGTGGGGGTGATACGTGGGTAATTATTGTCCTCCATTTCCTCCTTGCCAGTTTTAAAGGGTATGAAAACTCTGTGGAGTGTCCAGAGCTGCAGAATGGAGGGACCAATCATTTGCACAGCACCATGCCTCCATGGGGACCATGCCTACCTGGACTCAGCGGGACTCACCACTGTGTGAGAACATAAGTGTCTTTCCTTTTACCATATTGCATCATGGAACACCCATGTCAATCGTCCATGTCTAAGGCACCAGCAGCTTTCTTCCCTCATCAAGCCTCAACAGAAGCTCATTGGGGATCTGAATGATCCAGAACTTCCAATTAGCATGGCATTGTATATCCCAAGAGCTGTTCACCTTCACCTGAGGGCTGAGAAATCCTTCAGTACTGATTTTTTGACAACTTGAATAGTTGGAAAGAGGAAATCAGTTCTGTCATGCTGGCATTGCAGTACCCACATGACACTGGATTTAGCTAGGACTAAGAGTATGTTCTATCGAACACTGTGAAACTACATTTCCAAGCAAACATACTCAGCTATTCTTCACCAAAGTAGGAATTTATGGATCCAACAAATAAAGGGTAAGGTCTAAATGGAAGTCTTGTCATTTGCTTTTACTTTTAAAAAAATTGTTAGAGTATACTACAATAAAATTCTTCTACTTTTAATATCTGTTGAACAGCAGTTTGGAACCCATGCCATTCCTTATGTTGAAGGAATCCAACTTCCATCATCCCCCAAGCTGTATAGTTCAGGATTATGACTCCAAAAACAAATGTGGAGAACCACAGGTTCCTCCCCTCTGCCTCACAGCATAGTTATTCACAACACATGTTGCATCAAACCAACTACACACAAAACAGGAATGTAAGTCTCTCTCCAGAGAGCTGGAGGGGCGCAGAAAAGGATTTACATGACGAGGGAAAGGATGATTGTCACATTGCGTGTGATTCTGCACTAGTTACATCCAGACAAGTAGTGATGTTGGTCACACCTTCCATAAGGAATACATTTATCAAACAGATTGATTTCTCAGTGGGAAAGAGGATGAAAGAAGAACCTGATGGCCCATTAATCAGACCATTTATCCATGTCTGGAAAAAGTGTTTACATGGGAGCAGAAGACAAAGGCATGGATATGTCTCCTGGTACTTTATGAGATGCAAAATAATAGCTGACTTGACAGGTTGAAAGCCCGAATGACTCTAGCAGGCAAACATGGAATTCTTCCTATATCTAACATGGAGATTTCATCCTAACATATTTGTCTACCTATTTCTTTAGAAAAAGAAATAAAGTTTTAAAAACAGATCAAGTGTTAAGTATGTGACTCTGTTGTGTTTATTCAGAGCATTTAATTCATGGGATGAAAGTTGGGAGAGAATGAGCAATGTACATTTCAGACTGGAAGGGAGAGTGCTTTTTCTCCACTCCGTTTAGAATTACAAAGGAAGTAAGAGATACTTCTTGAGAAGTGGAACAGAGGATGGTTTGAGACAAAGCTTTCATAGGACAATTGTTCTGCCTCAAACGTGGAATCTGACTTGCGGGGATGAGAGTGTTGCAGATATTATTGTCTTTCATCTGCAACCTTCCTGTGTTATCCAGCTTTGGGTACAGATAAATTTGAATCAAAGTGTGGTGCCAATATAAAACTCAATGCAGAAAGCTCGTTGTGAAATAATCTTTTTTGAGCAGGGAATTGTCTTTGTTGTCGTTGTTCAGATGACAGAGATGGTTTACATTTGTTCCAATTGGGTTGATGTCACTTTTGTTCACTTTCTGCCAATGTGATTTCCTAATGTGATGCAAAGGGGTCCTTGTGGGGGTATCCTTTCCCCTCAACTGAGCCCCTGGTCTCCATGGAGTGTCTTTTTAAAAAGAAAAGGTTTCAACTCAACCCTGGAACAGAGTTTTCATTAGAGCGTTTATGAGAACAATAGACAAAAAGAGAAAAATGAAAATCTCCAATTAGCACTTTGTTAGCACCTTATGGCTGCTTCTGCTGTTGGGGCTCTCGGCAAACAGAGCTCTCTACCTCTGCCCTGCTGACTCCTGTAAATTTTCATCTGGATGGCTACAGTGATTCACCTATGGAAACCTGATATGATAAACTGTGAACATACAGCAGAACACATTCTATTTTCCCTACTATGTAGCTGCACCCTTAGCATCCATTTAGGAAGGAAAGATGGAATAGCTCCACAATGTCCTTTGGCTGATTGTGCTAGGAGGCATCTACCACCCAGAATCACATTTTTCCCTGTTAGAACCACAGGTAATTTAAAGGGAGGTGCTATTACTTTATAAACCTATCCATATAACTAAACTTGTAGGAACCATTGTAGCATAGAGCTTAAAGAGGGATTTAGAACATCCATGTTCTGGTCCCCACTGAGCTACGATTTGTGTTTGATTCACTTTGAAGCTAACGCTAGGAACAGGGTTGTAAAGCAATCCTCTCTTCCATGCAGTGTGACAACTACCTGTCATGGGTATTGGATGGGCAAACCTTTTGCTCAGAAATCAATAGCAGTGTGCAGTGACAACAGGCACACCTAGGAGCCCAGCAGCCAAAGCTTCACTGACAGAAGTTGGAAACAATGTGTTCCGTTCTGACAACTTCATGTCTTTCCTTAATGGCATGAGAGAGAGAAAAAAATCATGTTGAAAAGGTTTTGGTCTAGCAAAATAAGTTAGAGATAACCCCTTGCTGAGAAAACTCATTGCTACCCATTAGAAGAGTTCAAGGTACTTTCCCGAGGTTCCAGAAGCTATGAGAAAGAGAATAAGCTATACTTGCTTAAAGGTTTTGTGTATTAAAGTAAGGGGTAGAAAGAAGATTATCTGGGAAAGATTTAATTCATATTATGTTGAGAAGGTTTTGGTGTGGCATCTAGCACCAACTGTGGAGAAGACATCCTCAGGCGAAGATAAAGAGCATGTTTTGGGGTGCCAGAGGCCATGGCTTCACTCTGAATGGGAACAATGGCATATATCCAATTGCTAGACACAACTAGAGTATGCCCATTGCATCAGTTACTGAATGGTAAGTCAACACATATGCAATCCTATTTATTTACTGTGGTTCAGTGTGTCTGATTCTGGTAACTATGTATCTCCGGATGAAGATGGCATATCAAACTAAACTATCTATTCTTAGATTTATTTATTTATTTATTTATTTATTTATTTATTTATTTATACCCCGCCCATCTAGACACATGTCTACTCTGGGTGGCTAGTCAAACATCAGTAGAAAATGAGAAGTTCATTCAATGCAACAAAAACTATTTGATTCAATTTTTTGGACTGGTACAGACAAACCACCCAAATTTCACCCAAATTCTGCACAGCCCATTTCACACAAGCAGCTAAACACAGGGAGAGCTGGCAAACATATTGTCCAAGTAGATTGAATGAAGTCTCCGTGGTTATAGAAGACACAGAGCTACATAGCAGCAGTCACTGCATGTATGTAAAGTCAAGATTATGGTTGGGTCAGAGAGGCCCACACAAACCACTTAGCCACATTGCCCAGACTGCCCTGTGTGGGTGAATTTCAGGAGGGCCATATTTGCTGATGACTGGGGAACTCTTTCTGCCTGGTATTCCTCCCAACACCTTGAGTCACTCTGACTACTAATTGCTCCTGGGAGTTACCAAAAATTCACAAGGTTAAGCGTTTCATTCTGTATGCCAACTCTGCCAGGTAGAAATACCAAAATGCCCACAAAATGTACAATATCAAGGTGAACAAGGCAAGGCCTTTAGTATCAACAAACCTCTTTTATTCCCAAAACGACCAAACTGCTGTAAAATTTTAATTATTTTATTGAAGATGTTGCAAAAAGGCATTAAAAGAATAAAGTTCTGGGCAGTTTCAACAAGTTCCAAATGGAGTCAAAAGTTGTGGAACAAATAAACATTCAAAGGATTTTGAGGCAAAGGCAATTCCAGAACAGTTTCCTCAAGAAAATAAGAAAGCTAACTATACTGAGCTAGTACTCATATTCAAGCAAAATTTCACCATGATTCCATAGCATATGCAGAGTACAAATCAGGTAGCAAAGCAGCAGGTGAGCATAGCATTCTCCTGAGAGAGACTAGGTTTAACTAAACAAACTGAGTCTTTTACACCCTTCAAGTGAATGCACTAACCAGGCCTCAAATTGCCCCGAACGTTCTTGAAGAAGAGAGTAACTTATCTAAAGTAACTTCTCTCCCTTCCCCCTCCCTTCTCTTAAGCTGAAACTAGTTTTGTTAATTAGCTTATACTGGGAGTGAGTAATGGACTTAGAAATTCCTTCTCTCAGATATAAGACACAGATGGCAAAACCTTCCAATTAAAGGGCAATTCTCCCCCTTCTCCTGGTCTGCTCATCTCAGGCACAAGCAAAGAAGCCAGTATTTCAAAGGGCATCATCCCTCATTTTCCAGTTTCTTGACATGTAATCATAGCAAAATGGCTGCTGGACAAGTTCTCTTCTATGTGATTGGAGCTCTAATTCACCGTTATGATATATACAAGTGGCAATAACGTGAGTCATTTGGGGTTCTGTGGTTAATTCCCAGGGCAACCATGCACCTCCAAATAGGAATATTAATATTAGCCTGGAATTTAACCATGCAGTCCAGGAGCATGTGCTCCATTCTGCAGCCTTGGTTGCACAGAAGTAGAGGTATAAGGGGCCTGGGGCACAATGTGTGTATCTTTTTTTTTTTAAATGATTAAGCATTCCAAGTATCCCCGTTATTTCTCCCTGGAGCTCACTAGATTCACACATACATCTATCCTTCAGTCAAGGGAGTGCTAACACTGCCATCTAAAAGTGAAAATACTTTAAAAACTGAGTAAAATAGGGCCTCCAAGATTTCGTATAGTGATAGTGGATCATCTGAATCTAGAAGAAAAATAGTTTGGACAACAGCTGTGACAAAGGCTATTGTATTCTGTAAAGACCTTTTTAAAATAACTGAAATAAAGCATATAATATAATATAATACTGGCTCTGATGTCTGTTTCGGAACATATGTGCACGTATGTGGTGTTCCCTTGTCTTATTCTGTTGGCGATCCTACAACATATCAGCATTTTGGAGCAACACAAAGACCTTCTCACTCTCCTTCATGAGCTTAGCTGCCACCAAGATCTTCACAAGATCCAGCTCTCACTATGACCACTGTATAAAATCTGTTATCTCCCATGTGGACTCTTAGACTCTATATAACTGTAACTACAGTAGAGAGCAAACAGTAGGCATGATTCCAAAACCAGCAAAATGGTTTTAATGATAGTTTTACATATGATGTTCTATTTTTATATTCAACGTACCATCCTCCAGAATGTTTAGCTTAAACCTAATTGCTAATCCTGCTTAAAGTAGACCATTGAATCATCTGCTGAATAGTAAGTATGACCGGCCTTCACCCAGGCTAATCACATTTAAAATGCCTTTACTTTCAATAGACTTGCCTTCAGTCCAAAACATGTGAGCCCAACTGTTTTAAGACTAAAACATTTTTAAAAATTGATCTTTATTTCAACATAACTGTAAAACTAAACAGAATTCAATTTAAGGTTACACCGAGTTGCATGCTAGCTCTCAAACATCCAATCTCCCTCTCCTGGATACAAAGTAATTCTCTCAAGTTCTTGCCTACTCTTAAAATATGACCTTTCTCCTCAAGATACGATTTGACTCCCTCCCTCTCTCTTCAGTTCTCCTTCACTCTGCCTCCTTCAGGCTCTTCTGGATTGACTCTCCTGCATTCTTCCAGCCAATCACCTTATTGCTGTTGTTGCTAGGTAGAACCCTAGGTAGAGGGTTCCGTCACAATAAGGCAACACTAATTTAAATCCCATTCATTCAATGCTTCTACTCTAGTTGGGATAAGCAGTTGGATTTAAGCCTTGGCTAAAGTTATATGTGCTAACATGTGCTAACATGCGCTGGATTATGGAGAAAGCCAGAGAGTTCCAGAAAAACATCTACTTCTGCTTCATTGACTATGCAAAAGCCTTTGACTGTGTGGACCACAGCAAACTATGGCAAGTCCTTAAAGAAATGGGAGTGCCTGACCACCTTATATATCTCCTGAGAAATCAGAGAAAAAGTCCGCATAGTCAAAGCTATGGTTTTTCCAGTCGTGATGTATGGAAGCGAGAGCTGGACCATAAAGAAAGCTGACCGCCGAAGAATTGATGCTTTTGAATTGTGGTGCTGGAGGAGGCTCTTGAGAGTCCCCTGGACTGCAAGGAGAACAAACCTATCCATTCTAAAGGAAATCAACCCTGAGTGCTCACTGGAAGGACAGATCCTGAGGCTCCAATACTTTGGCCATCTCATGAGAAGAGAAGACTCCCTGGAAAAGACCCGGATGTTGGGAAAGTGTGAAGGCAAGAGGAGAAGGGGACGACAGAGGACAAGATGGTTGGACAGTGTCATCGAAGCGACCAACATGAATTTGACCCAACTCCGGGAGGCAGTGGAAGACAGGAGGGCCTGGCGTGCTCTGGTCCATGGGGTCACGAAGAGTTGGACACGACTAAACGACTAAACAACAACAAAAGTTATAGCATATCAACAGTATTGAGATACAGATCTATGTACCAAACATTTCAATATCCTTTCTTTTCACTCATACATAATCTGCCCACACTCTTCTGACTCTTTTATAAGCTCTATTCAAGCATTTGGATAATTTCCTGAACATACTTAGAGGGGAACACCTCATCTCATGGCCCTCCATCATTTCATTCTCCACATGTTGTCCAGACTCCTATTGGTTAGTTAGGCTGGCATGAATACAGTGGTGTAAATCATGCCATAAAATTGCCAATAGTTAGTGAGTTGCCACTTGAATCTCTCACTGTGCACCAAGTCACACAACTGGTACTTGCTGACGGATACAACCAGCAACTTAGTAACCATCAGCAATTTGTTGCTGTAATATCCACCATCATACACTGGTATAACTAAATAATACGATTCTGGTTAAGAATCGAGGTGAGGGGAATTCCTGCTCACGTCTAGGTGATAAATGCAAGCAACAACTCTGAAAAATCTGGGTTTTTGCTTGTATGTAGAGCCTATATACAAACAGAAGCCTCCCCTTTTCAGACTTCTCAATCATCACATGAAGAAGTAGTACAGGGGATGAGGCAAGGTCTCCCCTTCTCAGTCCTGATTGGGACTGCCCTTACTCACACGACATCCTTCCAGATAGCACCTCCCTGTTTCCATCTCTCAGACAACATCCAGCCATATGCAAATGCACATTCTTTGCCGGTCATTCTACCCATTGATCACCGTACACATACACTACTGGAACTGCTTACTACATTAAAATACTGTACATGGAAATAAATACATACTATGCTATGTTACAGTTTATGTTAAATCATAGCTACACTGTGTGTACACATCATATCATATTTTGCAAGATTGTTTAATAACACTTTGATTTGGTAATGGTTGTAGATGTATATGCATGCACACATAAATGCGAAATACAAATCCTTACTAGCAAAAGCATTCAGCATCTCCCACCCAATATTCTCCCTGCCCCACTGATGCTTTGGTAGTCTGTTTCAATTTGCTATCAAGAATCATTGACGCTCCTGTTGCTCATAACATCAGTCACACCAACCATTCCTGAACCCTGAGGGACACTGAGTGAAAAGCCTGTTAGACACTGCGTTTCTGTAGAGCTGTGAGGTTAATGAAATAATTCTTAGGCTTTTCTTTGTGAAACATTTTGCATTTAACAGCCGACTGTTCCACCGAGTTATTCACTGTATAATACATCCTTTTCTGCACCAATATTAAAGGCATACTGTACAAAAAGGAACAGGGATTAATTGGTAGATTTTTATAAAAGAGGTGAAGAGTGTGTTCGGCTCCTGTGTATACGGCATATTACTAAAATATCTCCAGAGCCTCACCACAAGTTTCTTTAAAAGCTCTGTAGTCCCTAAGTAAGGCCTTTGTTAATGTGAGTAGTTCACTTGTTACAGAATGCTCAAGGTTTATTAGTTTTGGAGTTTAAGAGGGGAAAAATAGCAAGCGGCTCCCACATTTTGCCATAGACATACCCCATGAATTGCCTACTTTGGTTTTTAAAGATGAATGGGGGTGGGATTTGAAATCATATGACCTATGCTTACAATAATGGTGTAACTTAATCCTAATATTTGGTAGACTCCTGTGCTAATTATTTATTTCATCTCCCTGTAGATTGATTCTGGATTCTAATGCTTGACACAAAACATGGATGTGGTATAATTTATGCGTATTAGGAGTTTAGCCCCCTGGCATATGAACACTGATAGAGAAAAAAGGCAATCCATCAGGCATTAAACCGAAAGGAATAAGAGGATAATTTTAAAATACTTTCCATTACCGATACACTATTGGACTATAAATATGCACATATTCATGGGCTGAGATTTGCTGGGAGTGACAACTAATTTATAATACAAATGTATTCAATAGACTTCCTCTAAATTTTAATCTGAGTCATTTCAGAAGGATAAATAACACATGGCAGCCAAATCCACCTCAGTGGCCTGTGGGAACTCTGTGCCAATATTGCTTGCCCGATGGGGAGAAAGAAGTTGTACTCTGTCCTTCTCCAGATAGTTTTGAAATCAGCGTAAGTGGCTGGGAGATGACTGACACTCTGAGCTGTGGTAACCCCTGGCCATGTTCGCAAACTGCCTACTCAGCAGGGGATGGGATTAGGTAATTTAAAAAAGAGAAAGAAATAACAGGAAGACAACCAATACATTAGACCATTTTGAGAAAGCACCAAGGAATAACAAGCACAGTTACTCAGGGCTGAGATGTGAATTTATAAATAAATAAAATAAATAGCAACAGCACAAGAAGATTCTGTGCAGTGAACAGAAAATCAAGCAAGATGAGACTGTATGTCCAATGAAGACGATCCCTTTCCCTCCCATTGCAAGATGCCTACGTGGGGCAGAGGGAGTGAGGAATGAATCTAATGAATCCTTGTTCTGTGTTGCAGGAAATCAACATTTTCCCTTGGGTTCATGACAGAACGTTCGAGAGACAGAAGACATGAAACAGAGCACTGCTTGGTTCTGCTAAGGTGTCGAAGTCTTCCCTATCTGTACAGGTTAGGTGCTCACACAGTAAGGCAGAGGTGTGTAAACGTCAGAGATTCAGGAGATGCACTTACTCATCCCTGGATCTTGGAGGGTCACACTCACTCCTAATACCCTCAAGCAGAAAACAACAACTCTTACACATATTTAAGTGAAAGCCCCCAGAGTTCCCTCTAGTGGCCAAAATATATATCCACTATTTTGAAAAAAAAAACCACACATCTGACTTAACATAACTTAGTTTCATATACCCACTGTAAAACTGCAGCTTAATAATAATAATAATAATAATAATAATAATAATAATAATAATAATAATAATAATAGCTGGAAGGGACCCTTTGGATCATTGAATCCAGTCCCTGGTCAAGGGGGCACATCAAACTCCCAGCCTCTGACTCCACAGCAAGATACCTAAACCACTGAGCTATCACTACTACACTGACCATTAACCACTCCTGCCTCCCTCATCCAAAATTATAACTTGAACCCATTGTGCTTTCCCTCCTCCTGAAGAAGTCCTTAAAATAATAAGCCTTTGGGGAGCTCCTTTGGGGTGGATGCAAAGGCACAGACCACTCTTGGAAGTTTCTGTGTTTGGGATGGTACCTACATAATTTAAATTAGGCTGTTGTATGATTGGGTTTCAATTTCTGATCTTTATTAAGCTGGACTGCATCAAACTTGATGTTAAGCTTTTGGAAGATAGGGCCTATATCCTTCCTGAGATTGCTGCCCCTTCCTCCATGGAGAAGAGCAATGATTTTTCCTTTGAAGATCTTTTACATCGAACTCAGGTCTTAATTGCCAGACAGGCTTCTGGTAGAATTTCCCCCTTTTCTGGTTTTGTGTTCCATGATTTTAATGGAATGTGTAACAATTCAGAGACATTGGGCGCTGAACAGTAAGCTGCTAAGTGAACCAAATAAATATTCCTCTCACACAGAAAATTGCTTACAATCGGATTTAGATTTGAAATTCTGTTATGAACATACTCGTTAGTATTTATTTTAGAGAAAAAAGGTCTGTGGGTTGGGGAGCTTTTATCATATTTCATAAGGTTTCTGCAGAACATTTCTCTTACTTTCTCCAAAAATTCTTTATTCTCTGCTGTTTCTGGTGGAATGCCAAGTATCTCAAGGATTTCTGCCATATTGCCTTCAGGATGGTTTTTATTGTGGTTTAAAAGACTGCCTCATTCCTCTGGGAAATGCTTCTGGTCAAATAGACATTTTCTAAACTCGCTTTTCGTGCTTTCTCTTTATAGTTGTGTGCCATTCCTGCGTTTCCATATGATGTGCTTCTGGTCTGCAATGTTCTCTTCTGACAAAGTATGTCCTTGGTACACATCTGTATAAACTGGATGTCATTTTAGCTTTCATCTCTTTTTTCCCTAGATCTTGATAGTCATTAACATTAAAGAACAGGTACACAATCACCTCATTATCTTCTTTCAGCCGTTTCTTGCACCCTGCTGTTTTCATGTGCATTCCTTATTGTTATTGTTATCCTTACTACTACTACTACTACTACTACTACTACTACTACTACTATTTTTGTTCTTAATTTTTTGCATAGTGAACTTTGGCAGTTGGGCATGAATAGACCATCTGTAGCCTGCCCAATAGTTAATATATTACAATTCAATTGTTAGATGTGAGGATTAAAGGCAATTAGGAAGAACACTGCCATGAGATATCTTTCAATTGAGAGCTTATTGAGTTTTTCTTTTTTAAAAAAATACGTTTACTTTGTGGCTTCATTCTTCTTATTCATACTACCTCTATGATGGACTACGTATGTGGAATTCTATGTGAATTATTTTCAAACCAGCCTCTCCTGAATTATTTCATTTTCTGTAAAAGTAAGAACAGCTTCTTGGGGATTTTTGCCTGCTATGAATCTATGATATAGTTTATAAAATTGCATAAGACTAAGAGTATGACTTCTAGGAAAATTTGTTTCTTTAACCAGAAGTATAATCTTATAAACAAAACCAAAGGTTTGTGTGTGCTTGTTTGTTCTGGAAGATTTCCAAAATTGTAAGTGCTAGAAACATGAATTTCAATTAAATGAGTGGTATAAAGACATATGGAATATTGCTATTAATGATAAATTAACTTGTGATATTAAGTTTAAAAAGGGTTTGACATACGAAAATACATTTAGAGATATTTGGGGAGCTTTTATTGATTATGTATTAATTAAAAGGAAGGGGCATGTTGTGTCAAAAGAATCAATGCAGTTTTGGATGGTGAATGGGGTATCATAAATGAAACAAATGCAACATGTCTTCAAAGGGCCCCAGTGGAGGGGGGCACTTTGTATGTATGTATGTATGTATGTATGTATGTATGTATGTATGTATGTATGTATGTATGTATGTATGTATGTATGTATGTATGAAGTTTTGTATTTGTTAGTTTTGTATTTTTTGTGAATTTTAGAATCAATTAAAAATTAAATAATAAAAACAGAAACTTTATGTGGATACTGCTGAGGCCCCTGCAGTATCCACATAATTGTTACTTAAACAATGCTGGCTTGAGGATTATGGAAGTGGCAGTCTTGTAATCAAAATGATCAATGCTAGATGTCATTTGTGTGACCTTTTGGGGAGTTTTGTAAACTACAATCCACTTCTTTAGACACATCACAATGCATTAAGTTTCCACCACTTTTTATGCCTTTATAATAGGGTTTTTATTTTTGACTTTGCCCCTAAAATCTGGTCCCCCTAAAATTTTACAGCAGCTCTTGACAGCATGTGAAGACTACAGGAGGCAATCACCCTTTTCAAGTTCCACTGGCAGAATCCTAGACACCCTTCCCTCAGAAACCTCAAGCTTACTTTCTTTATTTTTTTAAAGTTCATTTTAAAATAACAATGTGGAAAGTAAACTGAACAGTATAGACCTCTCTGGAATCCCCAAACCTGATAACAGGGTCTTCTCGGCAGTAGCCCCACAATTGTGGAATGCTCTCCTACTTGAAATTCGCCTGGCGCCCTCACTGGGAACCTTCAAGAGATTATTAAAAACATTCTTCTTCAGACAGGCCTTCCCGGACTCTACATTATCTTGATTTAACTTATTGTTCAACCCCACAATCTTTTACCTTTTTTATGCTAATGTTCACTGATATTATTTTTATTTGTTTAATTTTGTATTGATTAATTTATACTTTGTCCCGTTATTGTATTGTCTTGTTTTATATTCTTTTTTTATTATACCATGTAAACTGCCCAGAGTGGCCTGGGTTGCCAGATGGGTGGTATATAAATCAAATAAATAAATAAATAATAAAATAACCCCACCCCCCTTTACCACAGATACTCTCTGGAGACATTACCTATACTCTTCGTAGTGTATCACAACTAATGTTTCCAAGAGAAAACATGTAAACCTTTCCCTGAGAAGTCTTGCAAAATTGTAAGTTTGTGATATGGGTGGTGGTGCCCAGTAAATTCTTAAGTACTATGTTCATTCGTCTGTTCATTTGTTTGTTTTGACTAGGCATGGGACTTCTGGATCCCCCCCCCCCCACTCAGACAGTTCCCTCAGACAGAATAGCCGTAGCCAAGAAATTCAAGTCTTCAGAGGAGTTCCAGCACACATACTGTGCCTCAGCAAGTCTCTGTCTGAAATGACCACTATTAGTCTGAAGAAGAGAGAAATGTGTCAGACAGACAAATTTAGCTCTAAAAAGGACCTTAAAATAACAACTCTTAAAAGCATTAAACTAGAAGACTCTAAAATTACTTAAAATTAAAATTAATGTAAAAGCAAAAGATTGTAAAAGATGGAATGTAGTTATGAAAGAGAAAGAATAATAGCTTAGATAACTGGTTCTCATTGTGCTTCCTAGGAATATAATTGCTTTTCAAATTAATCTGCAAATGGCATTTAACTCTGGTGATTTTAAATCACATGGATACTAAATATTCTAATGTACTGTATGTTGGAAAGTATGTCAGGAAGTAGGTACGTCTTTCCATATGTGGTGGAAATGTGAGAATATATTGAAATCCTGGAAGTTGTTTTCAAGGAAATAAATGAAAAAAATATGTTAAATATAAAGGTTTGCCCTAAGGTAGTTCTCTTATCCATATTTGATAAGGAGCAATGAAGTTGGGCAATGAAGGAACTGATTTCAAATTTATTAACAGCACCAAGACTAATAATAGCAAGGGATTAAAAAGTTAAGCATGATTTTGAATTAGATGAATGGCGTCAAGAACGTGTAATATTAAACTAAAGAATGTGAGATAAATAAGAATATTTTAATTGATATTTGGGGATATTTAATTGACTTTGTGTTAATAAAGGGAAAGGGTTGTGCACCTTTGCAAGATTCAGTGCAGTTTTGGAAGGGGAATGGGGCTCTGTAAATGAAGGAAAATTTATTATATCTCCAGATAATCGGAGGGGAGGGGAGCACATCATGTATTACTGTATTGTTGATACGGTTTTGTGTTGCTAAAGTTTTCTTTAGTTATGGGTTCTTTTCTCTTTTTTTGGCCTTTTTTCCCCGCATCTTTTTTCATTTTAAAAAAAGGAATAAAATTTCTATGGGAAAGGTAGAAAATGCTTCTTTTAGGTTTGCAACTGCTGCGACTAGATAAACTGTATCAGCTAGTTTAATGGAACTATGAACTTTTAACATGTTTTATATTGATAGAATAATTGCTCCTAAGTTTTAGGATCACATGGACATGCAGATATCAAAGCTGGCAACCCGTTTAATCACATAAGATGGGCACTTAAGTACATTGCTGAGAAGTACACATTGATAATAAACAAAATGTCTTGAAATCTCATAATAATATGTTGCTCAACAAAGACAATATAATATTTCCTAGTTTATAGCTAGAACGCACAGTGATAATGAATAGCTGATGATAGACGGTAGATATTGGTTATGAACATTTTTTTTGTTTGTGAGCAGTTTCATCAAATGCTTCATCCTTGTCACAGTTTTTGTCTACAAATATTATAAATATAACCTAATTTAAAGGAAAGACAGAAAAGGAAGGAATAATTAATAGGTGCTGTAAGCTGGCTGGCATTTTTATATATTTTAAATATATATTTAGGTAAAGGTAAAGGTTCCCCTTGACAATTAAGTCCAGTCGTGTCCCACTCTAGGGGCCAGGCTCATTCCCATTTGTAAGCCCAAGAGCCGGTGTTTGTCTGTAGACACTTTCCATGGTCATGTGGCCAGCATGACTAGACATGGAACACAGTTACCTTCCCACCTATTCGCATTTGCATGCTTTTGAACTGCTAGGTTGGCAGGATCTAGGACAAGCAACAGGAGCTCACTCCATTGCGTCATTTCAAACTGTGGACCTTTTGATTGACAGTCCAGTGGCTCAGTGGTTCAACCCGCAGCACCACCTACATCCCGGAAAATATATATTTAGGGTAAGAGCAAATAACATTTTACAATCCATTCCATGGTGTGTTAACAATGATAACATTTTGCTTATGGCTCTAAGAGGATAATTATAAAATATTTACTACTGGCTATATTTTAAATAATATCAAATTTTATTTTAGGGATATTTTACTCTATTTGAAATATAAGCTTGCATAATAAAAGAGAACATAATAGTATCAACTTGACTGTTATTCAATTCATTTTACTACCCAGAAGTGATGTGGATTTTATGAGAAATTATGAAAATATTGAATAGTTGATTTCTAAATTGTTATGAATTATTTGAGTCTTATGCAAACAAAAATATCTTTCTAAAAGGTTAATATTAGACTGCATGAGGCTTACTTGCAGATATTTCCTTGTCCTTTGAGGTCTCCCAATATACAATCAATAATCGGTAGAAATCAATTGAGAGCTAATATGTTAGAGGTAAACTGGATATTTGGGTGGGATGGCAAAACTCCATGGGAGTTGCAAGGGCATTCGGAGACTAGTTTTTTTTAGAGGCACACTGTGCAGTCCCTAATGAACAAATAGACTTCCAATCCCCCTAATCCCTTGCAGTTCCCATGGATCTTAGCCTCTCCAACCAAATTCCTTCTTCTTCAAGCTAATGCCTGTTGCTCCAGAGAGAGACTTGCCAATGCGTAGGAGTGTGTACTGAAACTTCTCTGAGGCCTCCTTGTCTACTAGGGATGGGATTTTCATAGTTCTTGGGCTACAAATCCTATTATTCTCCATTTTGGAGAATTCTCCCTGACAGACACCTTGCAGGCGCTTAAATGTAGCCCAGCTGAGAGGAAAGCACTAAGCAGTTCCACCTAGCTTCCTGTTCAGAAAGAAAGATCTCAGCTAGCACTGGGAAAGCAATGGAAATTAAAAAGCTTGGGTGGAGCCAGGCCTTGATAGGCCTCAAAGACTTCCAGTTTAGGCCTTTCTCCCAGATGAGCCACATTAAGTATCTGTAAGGTGTCTGTCTGTCAGGAGAAAATTCCCAGAATGGAGAATAATGGGATTTGTAGTCAATGAACTCTGAAAATCCCATCCCTATTGGCTATCGTATGAGTATTCTGGTTGGAGAATATTGGGAGCTGTACTGAAAACAAGCTTCATCCCTAGTTTTTGTATCCTGCTTCTTAATTCTTCCCTTCTGTCACATAACTTTTTTTTTTAAAAAATAGATGTTCATGATGCCTCTTGTATTCTATGTTAGACCTAATTCTACACTGAATTTTGAGGATTTTCTTCCCACAGTTTGCAGATAGTCTTTCGTATATCTCTCAATATAATACTAAGGCTTAAAGAATACAGTGATGCCTCGCAAGACGAAAGTAATTCGTTTCGCGAGTAGCGCCATATTGCAAAATTTTCATCTTGCGAAAGCGCGGTTTCCCATAGGAATGCATTGCAATGCATCCCTATGGGAAACCTCGCAAGACGAACGAATTATTTTGATCTTGCGAGGCATCGCTCTTGCAGAAAAAAAACCCGTCTTGCAAAGCACGGCCATAGAAAAAGTAGTCTTGCGAGTCACCATGTCAATTGCAAAACGCTTTCGTCTTGCGAGTTTTTCGTCGGGCAAGGCATTCGTCTTGCGAGGCATCACTGTATATGCAGGTGCAAAAGTAAAGTTTGCAAGTATGCTATAGGAGCAAACTCTATGCATGCAAACTATGCTCATAAACTTACTATTTTGCTTTGCCCCTCTTGACAGGTATTCCTCCAGTCACCCATATGAAATGACTAGCTCTTCTTAAATCAATAAGACAGACAAGCCATGTAAAGAAAGCATCATCAAATCATGGCAGCAAATCCTCTCCATCTGTTCTTAGGTCCATGTTTCCTGCTATTATAATGTTTTCACTCAGGGCACTCAGTACAGTGCCTTGAAAGCACAATCAGACTTACAAATGAAGCCCATATTTACCTCTCTGATGACAATTCGCCGAACAAAAGTGAACTAATGTGCAAAATCCAGAGCGAGGCAAGCTCCTGCTATGACAGTCAATCTTTTTTCATACTAACTATGCTGTATTATTCACTTTTATCCTGAGTTTTTCTATAAACTCCTAAAATACTGTCTTGTTCCCAGAAGAAATAGCTGCATAACAGGCTGGAAATTTAACAGGGTTAAAAACTGACTGCATATTTATCCAATGGAAAGAAAAGGCATTGTTTCCTATTTTGCTGGATTTACGCCCAACAGGGCATAAGAGCTTGACCCTAGAGCTTGTAGATGCAAAGAACATTAGTATGTAAAACTATGCTGGACAAAAATGAAGGAATTGCCCTCATGCTTCTTTTAGAATAGTGATGGCACCTCATGGCTAAGAAAGTGTGTTCAGATTTTTGTTGCTGTTGTTATTTGGCATAGACAGTGTTGAGTCAGAGCCCTCTTTGTAGCAAAGTAAGATCCATTGTGCTGACAGCTGGGAACATCATTTCTTGAACAGAACTTAGCCAGCTTTCTTTTCAAACAGACTGGGGTTTTATTTCATTTTTAAGGGTGGGGAGATCAGAGGACTTGTTTTTAGACAGAGTCCTCGTGCCAAGTCATCTTGGCACACACTATGTTGGTGTTAATATTTTACATTTGTAAATTGCAGATGTTCTATATTTTTCTGGAGATAAAGGGTATGAGAACTGCTTCCTACAATATATGACTACATCATTTTTTAAAAATTAATAAAAGTTCTTCTTTGATTCCTCTACTCTTTTCATATACACCAGCATTAAACATATGCAAGGAAAAGCAGAGTGATTATAACTCCTTATTTGTTACAAGACGTTTTAGATAAAACTTCATAGGAGATTGTACAAACCATCTGAATCAGATCCTGAGATTGCAGTTTTATTTACATGGGAGTAAGATCAATTGAATTTGGTAGGATTTAGTTCCAAGTAAACATCAACAGCATTGGGGAGTGCAGGCATTTGATAATCATGTTTCACTATACTCCAGTTTACATGGATGTTCTAACTCAGCTAGTAATGATAATAATAGGAACATCCATTTCAAATGTCACAATTACATGTCCCTTCAAAAGAAGAAATATAGCATACATGTATAAGGAGATGATACAATTTTTATGTGCTAATATATATTAGATGCAAATTTAGAAATATTTACTATAGTTTAAATAGAACTAGAGTAACAAGGAAAAAAAGATCAAAAACAAAAACAACAAAAAAGTAGTTATAATTAAAGATAAAATGCTGAAAATGCTTTATTAAAATGATGGAAAGTTGAAAACAGGATGAGCCTTTGAGTCTTCCAGAAATCTTCAGTTGTACACATGATAAAATGTCCCCGTAAAGAAAAGACTATGAAGAGGTCTCTAGTGGATCTTCTCAGGCTACTATCTAGATACTACATGCTGATGTGCAACTCTGAAGCCGCTTCTCTCCTGGCTTCTTAGGTTTCTTGGTTTTTAACCCAGACTTGGAGAACTCTTCAGTAAGAGATCTCTTCCAAATACAAGATCATCCTCCGGCAGCCCTTCTGATAGAGAATGGTCCTTTGTGAAATAGGATACATGGCTATCCTAAGTGAACGCTAAAATAAATGCATGCTTTCAAGAAGCTTAATAGAATATATTACACTCGTATATGTTTGTTTATGTTATATGTAATTTTGATTTGTGTGTCTGCCTTTGAAAATGGTGTATGCGGTGTTTTATTCCTAGCTATGGAGCTTCATAAGATCCTTTCTTATCTAAATTTCCCCCAGTCACTCTTAAGATTAAGTTATTCAGGAAAGTCATTGCACAAATTTTCATCAAAACACCATTTTCATGTGGTGAGAAAGCCTAGTTCCTAATGTTGAAGAAATAATTTATTTGACTAGAGTAAATGTAAATAAATGCCCCCCCCGCTCCTTGTATTTTATTAGGTAGAAATATTAGCTACAGTAAGCTATAAATAGTAAAACATGCATTGCACTATTAATATCATTGACATTCTCATACAGAGTGTTGTAATCTAACAAAAACAATGTAAAATTGGAGTACTGCTGTAAGATTTCTTTGAAACACAGAAAGAGAAATGCAGTGCCATCAACAGAGATTGAGCAAATGAGATACTGTTGTTGTTTTTAAAATTTTAAATTTAACACATGTATTCCTGCTCTAATTACATTTCTGAACCAAAAAAATAGCACCCAAAGGGCTATAACCCCCTGCCCCACAAAGAACCTATAAATCTATAGACTGAAATCATTTTTGACCAATTAATGCTACTGCTGTATAGAATACAGTGAGATTCTAACTATTTTTTATGCAAAAGCAAATCCTATGGATTTCTCTGAAATAATTGGTAAGAAAGTGTACACAGAACTGCTGCATGCATTCTCTTTAGTGAAGATTTTAATTAAAGATGTGTGTCTTTTTCTCACATTCTCTTTTAATCACAATGTTTCTTCTACTACCAAATTTTGGGCCCCATTAGGAAATATTTGTGAAGATGCTTGCACTAGTGATTTAATTGCACATGAGTATGGCTTATGTGAAAGGTATTTTTTAAAGGATTAGGTAATGTTATAGCCTGAACTTGTGTACACTTGTGTGAATAAGTCTCTTTGAAACTAATGGATCTTACTTCTAAATAGACGTGAGTATTATTGCAATATCAGGTTATGTGAAGTCAGTGGCAGCTGATGGATTAAGAGAGAGACATGACTTACTCTGAAGTTTAGAGTACGGACACCTCCACAGCCCTGCCATGAACTGTTCTTACGGGAGATCCCATGTTCTTTCTTTACGTACCAAACATTCACCTGATATTTGTATTCTTGATAGTCTTGTTGTTGTGCCATCATCGTTTCTGCTACAATGCCATCACTGAATTTGGTGAAATTATTAGCCTCAACTATACCTTTAAATGCTGCTCAGAAAAGCTAGTATACAATGGATGCTTTACAATTTTATGCAAATAATTTCCATGTTACTGTACTATAATGGTCAGAAGATTTGAAAACCACAGTGTTGTTTGAAAGGAAATGCTGTTCTTGATCTTGCAACTGAAATGAATATATGACAAAAACTAGATAAAGCTGTGGGTTTTTAAAATTAATGAAACACAAAAACCGTAAAGAAAAAAAAACATTATTTGGAACAAAGATTCAAAGTCTACTGAGACTTTATTTCAGAGTAAGTTAAATCACAGAAGTTGTGGCAGCAAACTGCATCTAGTTAATAAGGCGCTGGTTGTGTGCTCGATCCCGCACCAGCCATGCAGCTGGGTGCACAATCGGGCACTTGACTTGCTCCTTGTGAAATCGCTCCAATTTGCTGCTGCAACTTACACCATTTCATTTACAGTGGACCCTTGACTTACAGATGGCTCGACCTGCAGACTTTTCGAGTTACAGACTTCTCTGGCCGCAAAATTTAGGTTCGACTTGCGGCCGGAGAATCGACCTACAGACCGGAAAATCAAACAAAATGGACCAAAAACGGCCGGTTACGGATTAATCGGTTTTCAATGCATTGTAGGTCAATGGAGCCTCGACCTACAGACTTTTCGACCTGCAGCCACCGTTCCAACACGAATTAATTCCGTAAGTCGAGGGTCCACTGTACCCTAGCAAAGATCTTAGTAGGATTCTGGCCATGGATTACTAGCATTATATATAAAAAAAATCAGCTTGGAAAGTGTATAGATATGACATGTTGACCCAAGCAGCAGGCTGCTGTCAAAAGTCAGTGTTAATGTACACTGAAAGTGGTGGTGTATGAAGTGAAATGTAAGAACCAGCCTGTGATTGGTGAGTGAATGAAGACTGTCTCCCAATGTATGGCATTCATGCTGAAAGTAGGAATACATGTTCCTGACCTTTAACATGCTTGCTATTCAAATTATGAACAGCATACATGTTATGTCTGTGTGTTTTCACTGCAAACTTCTCTTCTTTCTCCTCTTCCTGATCCCCAAGGGCTCTCTGAATTGAACTGTGACAACAAGCTCACCTTCCTTGCTTGCCCTGGTGCCTCAGACCATTCTTGCCGCTGGGAAGGAGTTGTCAGAGAACAGTGACACAGCAGCAGCAAACCTCTCCTGGGTTCTCTGGCAAGCAAACAACCATGCTGGGGAAAAAATGGGATGGTTTGTTTCATTTCACTGCTTAGTAAGGATGACTAGCTGGGAGGTGGGAGGAGGGAAGCCAGGAGAGGAAAGATCCATGGTAGTCACATACCAGCAGCCTTCTTCAGAAGTTTTGCACTGACACTTTTACCTCATGAGGCATTATTAAGCAAGGGATGAAAACAAAAGCTGAACCTTGCCCCAGTCCTTCCAATGTCTAAGCATCAAGATTCATTTCAGTTTTCTGTTCGGCTCAGACTAAACATATCTCAGCTGCATATTTGGGGCGATTAAAGTGAGCTTTAGTGAGCTTTGGAAAATGTACTGGGATATATGATTGATGTGAACTTAGTTATCTTTAAAAATAGTATAGGACAGATGGCTTTTTTCAGAGAAATTTTTAATGTTTTAGAATATGGTCCTCTTCTTAAACAACTATGAAGAAAAATGAGACAAGAAGCAGGAGGCCTCTTATGAGCCAGTACACATATTATGAATTTTCCATGCTGATTGCACTGCTGCTTCGGGCATTCCTAATATGTAGATTGGCATGTGATGCCACTACACCCATTGTTGTTTTAATTCATTGTAAGCATAATATGGACAACTACAAATTAACAATTTAAACCATGTTTTCTTGAAGCTGACATATTAACTACATATATGTAGTTAATATGTAGTTATTATGTAGTTTAAAAATGCATAAGCACTGTTTACCTTTAACTCTTTCTGGGTATGAATACACACACACACACATTAAATAGATTCCAGGTGATTGTTACAAAAGGTGATTGCATTTATTATCTGTATATCCTGGAAAATTAGAGTTGAATAACATGCATGTTCCAGGTACAATGGTCACATATTGCATATAAATGAATAATTGATGTGGTCCTTTAAAAAAAAAAGTTATCTCATCACTGTGCTGTTGAATTTAATAATGGTAATAATGATCGAGGTAATAATAAGTAAATGGAACAATGCCATGTTGTGCGACCAGTTTTCATTTAAAGAGAAGGAACATATAGGGATACCAAATCTATGTGTATTCACACCTGCACAGATGCATGTATTGTAACAGATCAGCTGATGAATCAGTCCTGCCAGTGCGATCCTTGTTTTTCATGTGACTCATTTTTAGCCATCTAGACTTTCCCTGCTTTATACCAGAACTTTGTGCTGATGAGACAATAGTAGACACTGTGTGCATTTAATATAGAACAGACCATTCTCTCCCGGGTGGGGGAAGACATTCACCTATACATCGGAGGCGAGGGGAGAAAGAATAATAAGGGGATTCCCCCCCTCGGACTCCAGCCCAGGTCGGTACGAGAGATTCCCAGACGGGTCAAAGGGCGACGGAAAGTTTGGAGGTGTGGGAGCCCTGGCGAAGGGCTGGGCAGAGCGGGCGGGCGAGGCGCCCCCTCCCTGCTCGCCCGAGTGGAGCTGGCGCAGTGAATCATGTGCAGTCCTTTCCTTATTCCATTCAGCGCATGGTTTCACCTTCAGGTTCTTGTTTGTCTGTGTCCTTCTTCTTCTTCTTCTTCTTTTAAAAAAAGAAATAATAACCATAACATCACCTGAATTTGTACTAAGGTAGGATGTTTGGAAAAAAGCTTTCCAAGGGATTGGTTTTCCTTTAGGGAAGGTGGTGGAAGAAGGCGGTGGAAGGATCGAGGAAGTATTTGGAGGGGGGGGGAGAGGGAGGGAGAAGGAGAGAGAAATGAGAATATTCTTAATACGCCCGTGGGAAAAACTTCGCGGTTCCAATTAATAGTTAATCTCACTCCGTAATTAGAGGCACTTTTGCGGAAGCGAGAACTTTGGCGTGTTTGAAATGAAACAAAAACATCTAGAAGGATTGAAGGGGGGGCTTTTTGATGATGAGTGTTTTTTTCTCTTTTTTTTAACCGGGGGAAGGGTATGGATCGCTGCTCGTATAGATTTATGGAGTATGTGAACCTTTTGGCTTTGTACACTTGGTGGAAGGCGAGTCGGGGGCGGCGGGGAGGAAGAGGAGGAAATCTTGAATGTAATCCCCATCCATTAAGAAAAGCGGGCGGTTGTTGGACCGGGCAGGGAGGGCGAAGCGAGCAAATTGCCTGTCTTTAAAATTAAAATGCTTCTGCCTGATGAAGGTGGGCGAGGGTTCCTCCCCTCCTCCCCGCTTGGGAAGTAGCCACTTAAATTATTAAGGGTATTTTGCAGATTGTATTGATTGAATGCTTGAGGGAGCTAGCGGGCAAGAGCGTCTTCCTCCCCCCCCTCCCTCAAGACTCCCCCCCCTTTTTTTAAAAAAATCATCCTACCATCAGCTGTATTAAAGGGCCTAGAAAAGTTGAGGGCTGGGAATGCGGAACATTATTCACTTCTCCATGGAAGGGCCATCACTGTGGATGAGTCCTGCCCATCTGATGTGTGTTGAAGGGCCACATGCGTGTGGGGGGGGGGGGGGAGTGGAGAAGAGGAGGAGGAGGGGGGGAGGGAGGGAGGAAGGACAGCCTAGTGAGGGGAGGGAAAAAAAGAAGAGAAATAATGCAGACATTTTGTCCTATGAAACCCTCCGCCGCCGCCCCCTCCCACCTCCACCCAGAATTAGCATAATAGTCGCAACCGTCATTTGAACCGAGCTGTTTCGACAACTTGGGAGAAACTTCGGAAGGGAACGAGCGAGTTGCAAGAGACTTCCACGGGGGCGGAAAAAAAAAAGGCTTTGCAAGCGGCCGGGGGTGGGAGGTGACGAGCCGGTAATGTCTCCGCATTTCGTTGGTGGGGTTGCCTCATCGGCCGACTTCGGCAGGCAAGCCGCTCGAGAAAATCCGGAGCCCTCCTCCCTCCCCCGGGGGCAAATGTCTTGCGCTCTAGAAAACGGTAACGCACGGGAAGCGTTGATAAAACCCCTGGCAGGAGACCATTAGGGTTAAGGAAATGGGCATTGTGTGTATGTGTGGGGGTGGGGGCCGGGTCCGTATCATATTAATTCCCTTCGATTTTTCTCCCCTCCTCCGCCTTTTATTTTTCAAAGTGAGGTTTGGACTCCAGAGACCAGAAAGATACATTGGCGTCGTCATCTCTAGACGACTTGGGGGGAACCTCGTAATTCTTGCTCCTTATTTAAACCAGATGTACCCCAGCCCCCACCTCCTTCAGTGCACATTTGCAACCTTATTGTTGTGTGTGTGTGTGTGTGTGTGTGTGTGTGTATTGCGCCCGGGCGCGGGTGGAGAAGGCGGTTGGTGTAACCTGTGGAATTTGAAATGCAAATAAAAGCCCGTAGGAACTGAGGCAGAACAAATCAGCATTTATAAAGTGGGGAAAGATTTAATGTCTTTGAAAGCTTTCGGCGGATTCCCTCTCCCCACCTCTCCCCTTTTAAAAAAAATCACCCCCAAGTATTCAATAGTGACGTCAATTCGGGGCTTTTATGTTTCCCTCGGGGGTGTGTGTGTGTGTGTGTGTGTGTGTTGTCGCTGTTGTTGTTAATGTCTCGAAAGCGGGGATGCGAAGTGCTTACAGGAAAACAGATTACAAGATTAACATCTGTTAACATGATCGTTTATCTCCAGCCAAAAATAGGTCAGTCCTTTCTTAAGGAAGCACGATGGCTAGGCGCATGATTAAATAATGAAATTAGACTAATGAGTTCATAAATTAGATAGAGTTGGGGGGACTGTTATAATCCAGCTGGCCTGACATATTATATATGTACATACATACGTACATGCACCTCCACACTGGGTGCTGAGAGTTTGAGAGATCCGTTTAAGGTCAAAGCCCTTTTTAGCAGAGAGACACAACTCCTTCTCTCACCTCACCTTCACAGCCCTTCCTCTTCCTCCTCCTCTTCCTCCTCCCTGTCCTTTGCAGCTAAATGCTCTCTGTTCAATCTCTGGCTCTCACTTTTGCATCTCCCACTGGAGACAGGCATGCATATTTTCCATCTCCAGTGCTATTTGTTAAGGAAACCAACTCTTTCCATGGAAATTGATGTTTCCTAAACTCTGAGCTTTCTTTCTTTCTTTTTCCCCCCTCAGTCATTCAGAGACTCAGTGGCAAAGAAGAATGCGAAACACCGATGCAAAGTAGCCTTGTTTTGCTTGTCCCTGCCCCTTAGCCAAGACTGGCAGCCTAATCCTCCAATCCCTTGCGTTTACCGCTTACTGTGTTTGCATTGCAGCTCCACATTACAGTGCAAGGGGTAAACTGCACTCTTGCTATTTTCTACACGGATTTGTCTTTTTTTGGGATCATGGCTCTTGGTATCTGGATAAGTCAGTGAATATTTTTTCTCCCTCCCTCCACCATCTACGGTGAGCTTAAAACTCACTCCTTTTGACCAGGTTTCTAATCATGAATAGAGCTATCCTTTCAAGAAGGTGGTTTCAAGTATCAACTTGAGATCTGCTAAGGCAAGGAAGTATAAAATGAGCTAAGGGTGCATTTCAACAATGTGGCAGACTTTCTTATGGGAGGGGGAAGGTGGAGTGAATCCAAAAACGACACCCATTTTCCCTTCCAGGAATGTGATTATTTATATCTGTCTCTCAAGACATTGTTATAAAGTCATTGTTATAAAGATTTTTTTTTTTTAAAAAGGCTCTGCAGAATCACATTGAAACTGTAACACAATAGGAGGTTTGAATCCTTCATGGTATTCAAAGGAGATTGCTGAACTGCACACACATACACACACAAAGAGGGGGGATTTTCCAGTGGGAAGGTCTTGATTTCTTCTGCCTTGTCTGTATTTCTAAATATGCATAGATATCATTAAAATATACAGATGAAAGTTCATTTTAGCAAATGTCAGATGTAATTGTCCCAGCATAACAGAAGAACTGTTGGCCAACATACTCCATGAATGCTATGAAGAATGGTCATTTCTGCACCACACAATGAGCACATTCACTAAATGAATAGCTGTAGTGGGCCTTGCCTGTCATGGATCCTGTCCTGTTTTGTCCTTAGTAAATCTCTCCCTTTGTGATTCTGCCCATTTGTTCCTAATACCAATATTATAACTGATTATGGGTTTTTATCAGGAACATAACATATTGCTGTTGGGAGAAATTTGAGATTTCAGTCTTTTCAAGGGTAAATGTGGATTTCTTGCTTGCCTTTTTATCTTGTATATTTGGGTGAAGGGGTGGGGTAGACTATTAAAAGGACTAAATGCAGCCCTTTGTGTGGAAGCCAACTGCTTGCTTCACTCTGAAGATGGGCAAAACTATTTCTTGTTAGAGAGAAACCTGAGCACGTTCAAGGAGAGTCCTTTATGCTTGGCCATGTGCCACATACTTTATTTCATAGCTGCTGCACTAAATGAGTTAACTACCAAAGAGTTTTTCATTAACTTGCTTGGCAACTGTATACTTAACTTTTTGAAAAAGAGCATAACTTAAAGAAGATAGGACACCACATTTAGGAACATTTAGCAATCCAGTGATATAATTTAAGAACCAGATTGTTGGGTTGATTTGCCCTTTCCTTGTACCACTTTTCTTCATTCTTATATAGCAAAACTGAATGTATGTCTATGTGTGCACACAAATGGGCGAGGTGTTATAATAGCTATCAATACTTCAGCAGCTTGTTGCCATAGTCAAACATTAATTGAATCTAGTACTTATGCTTTGAACTTGAGTGTCACTAGTCCTCCCTGTTTGGTTAGTTCTAAGCAGCACTCATTGTTAGATAGTATGGTGTTAATAAGAGAGGAATGATCATTTCTAGTATTACAGAACAATTCATGACAACTCTTGGTGTTGGCATATGGCTTTTACAGTGTTGTTGATAGGGTGTATTCACTTATGGCACCAACAGCCCAGTTCTGTGTATATTTGCTTGGAAGTAAGCTAAGGCATTGTGGTAGATAGACTAAGATTCAGAAGACTTGGGTTCAAATCCCAGCTCTGCTGGGGAAACTCATTGAGGGTACCAATGATAAAAACCACTCCTTAAATATCTCACACACCTTGAAAACTCAATTAGGGTCACCGTATAAATTGGATGCAATTTGATAGCACATAGTACACACACAAGCTAAACCTGGAGTCCTATGCTCTTGGGAGGAAGTCTTCTGGAAACAGTGGGATTTACTTCTGAGTAAATATTCATGGGATTGGGCTGCAGAAGCATGTTTATATTTCCTACCTCTGATGTAAAAAAAAAAGCCCGCCCTAGCTAAAAAGTGTATTCATTTTAAAGATGCTTTTTATCCTGCATGGCCACAAATTATGCTAGAAAGGTTCAAAGGTGTCTTTGCAGCCGAGAATAGACATGTTTACTGTGAAGTCTCATCTCTCCCACCCAAGACTAAACTTTCAAACCTCTGCATAGAACTGGAGGCTTAAAGTGCAGTCCAGAACAAGACTATTCAAAAGTAAGCCCCAGTGAAGACAGCTTTTTGTCAGGTAACTTTGGATTGAAGTCTTAGGTTGCAGTCTTGCACTCCTTTACTTGCGGTAAGTCTCACTATACTTAGTGGGGTAGAATTACCCCTTCTGAGTAGAATTAATGCTGTGTATTATTTCTGCATTCTGAATTCCTCTTCCTCATTGTCATTTCTGAGAACAGTACACAATGCTGTGTCAGAGAACGCCTTTAACGCCACAGTGGTGTATCTAATGGCAAACATAGTGGGCATTTAGTTGTGCTAACATTGCAACTGTTCGACACAGTGGTATTTGGAGTCCCTCCGTAGCATGGGTTTCAGTAATGGCATTGTATTACCCATTGTGGCAGTGTCAGGTTTTATTATGTGCCAGGGCTACAATTAACGATCCCAGAAGAAGCCCAAAAGACTCAGGATAATAAAGTGCAGTGATGTTTACTGAAGAGATATTTTCGACTTGGGATTGTTGCCTCCCGGTTTGGAGGGAGGGGAGGAGGGGAGGGACTGTATCTGTGAGGAAAAGGAGCCAAACCCCTGTTTTCTCCCATTCTGCCCCCCTCTCTCTCCCTCCCCCTCCCCCTCCCTCTCCCTCTCCCTCTCCACTCCACTGAACTCCACCCCCCCCCCCCAACAGCTTGTTGCTGTGTTTTAGGTCGTGAGGAGGGAGGAGGCATCTGAGAGGCAAGGAAGGGAGGAGTTTAGCTCTGGCGGGGCGGCTCTCCAACTCAGTTGTTTTCTCCCCTTTTTTCATGAGCCAGAAACGTCACACAGCCATGTAACTGTAATACAAGAAGTGAAAGAGAGAGAGAGAGAGAGAGAGAAAGAAAGAAGAGGCAGGGCTCAGTTTCTCACCCTTAACAAAGGTGGAGGGGAAAAGAATGGATTTGTCAGGGCACTACTAAAAAGAAGGAAAAGTAGAGGTGGGGAAAAACTAGAGCCTGTGATAATCAGACAGAATCTCTGGAGCAGAAGCAGTGGCAGCGGCAGCAACAACAGCAGCAGCAGCTCCAAGCACTACCCTATTGGATTATGTAGGACTCTGGCTGGCAGAGTATGCTGGCACGGAAGGTAATTGCTTTCTGTTTTCAACTTCAGTTTGTTATTGTTGAAAGGAAGGGGGAAAGGGAGTGTAGCAAGGCGTGGCGAGCCCAGTATGGATTGCATAAGGTTAAAAAAAGGAAAGGCATTAGGTACAATGGATGGAGGTAAACTACACACACAGAGGCGTATGTGCACATAGATATTCCAGAGAATGTGGGATGCTTTTCCCACCAACATAACTAGAGAGCTTTTATCTAAAGAAAGGTTGTTGGAGAATGGGGTGGGAGGGGAAGATCATCTCCCCAGGCTGGGGGGGATGAAACTTTAGTGGCAACCCAGATGTATTTCTCGGGTGTGAGATTAATGCGGCACAATACGGCATAACAAAGGAGGAAAGGATAGAACCGAAATTCCGATTCTTTCCCTTTTCTGGGCTTCCCAAGAAAAAGCTCCGTGTATTGACACTAATTTGGTTTCAGTTCAACTTTGAAAGGGAGGGTGGGGATATTAAGTCATTTTGCATCTTAATTATCAGTCTTTGCGTTGATTTTTTTGCATGTAGGGCTCTCCAGCATTCCATGAACCTTGAAAACTTAAAGGAATTTAAAAGTTAACCCATCATTTAACTACTTTTGTAGCTAAAAGGTGAAGCAAATCCCACAAACCTTTGTCACAATGTATTCATTATCTTAATATAAAAAACAGTTTAACTCAGTCCATCAAATAAATGTCACTCTGAAAGAGAAATATTTTAGCAAGTATGTGAATATTTCAAATTTCTCTCTGTGTGTGCGTGTGCGTGTGTGTATTAGTGTTAGGGAGGAAAGAAGTCAGTTTTGCAAGGTTTGTTTCCTTTACTGTCAATATCACATTTAATTGTATCCTATCAAAATTTGAGAGGTATCATGTTGATGCTTGTATATGTTTGATTGAAGTTCTCTGACAAATTGTTAAGGGCGAGGAGAGGGAATGGAATTTATGTACAAAGGTTTTCTAATAAAACTGGAGACTACAGTTGCATAGGACTACTTGTGTAATTGTGATTAGCATTGCAGCTCAGTTATTCAAGGAGACATCTTTAGTTTCACAAGAGTAACTGCCATAGCCATCTTGAGTAAGCGCTGAGTAATAAAGTGATACACAGTTCTGTTTGTTTTACTTTGAGTCATTTGTATTAGGCATATCTCCATTTAGGCCTTAGACAATGTAACAATGTCTGTAGTAATCCCCTCATTCATTTGCAGGCCTTTAATCCATAAAAGCCTCCTGGTGAATATTCTGTACCTATAGGGCTTTTAAAAATACACAAGTATTTGAACACCTTGTTAGATGAAGTATAAGATGTACATGGGGTATAAATAAACCTGAAACAGAAAATGTGTGATAATTAATGACTTTGTTCCTTAAAACCATCTTTGGTTTGCTCAAAATCAAGAGCTTTGAGACAGGCTTCGATGAACAAAATCCTAGGTCTTATCTAGTCTAGCATCTTTTTCCTATGGTGAGCAACCAGATTCTTCTGAGTAACCCATAAGGAGAGTGTGAAAGTAGTGGCTCCTGTGCTATTGATTTCCAGTAGCTGGTATTAGTTATTCAGTTGTTAATCCACAGAGAACATGGAGGTTCTGTATTACTGTCCTAGGAAGTACTTGTTGATAGTCCCGTCCTCCATTGGTGAACTGTTGGGCTAAGGACCTTTTAACCGTCCAGTTGTTTGGGTCTTTGGCTTCCATTATTATTCACCTATGGCTGAGGTTTCTGGGAATTGAAGTCTTAAAACACATGGGGGAAGGGTACATCACCGCAATGTGAACTTTTTCAAAAAAGTTATGTAAGCTTGTAGTGATCCCCACATCTTGTGCAGGAAATTCCATGCATTAGTTTTGTGTTGTAAATTGGTATTTAAGATCTATTTTATGTTTCTTTTTATATATTGGAAAGTAGCAGAGGTTTGAAAATAATTAGCATTTATAGGACAAAGTCCTATTGCTTAGCATAGGGCCTAGCAAGTAGCACTAGAATAGCCCATTGAATCAGCAGAAATTTGGTGAATCAACTTCTTCATAAGCTTATTTGTTCAAGTGGACCTACTCTAGTGCAACTTACTGTGCTAACAGGATTTTAGTAGCCAGACATACCATTAGAAATTGGATCACAAAACTTAAACCTTGTGTATCTTTCAGTTATTGGAAATGTTTTATTTTTGTAAAGACAGGCATGAAAACAGTGCCAATAAGCTAATGATAGCCCAATGAGCAAACTAGCTGATAGTGTTTAATGAAAGTACACAATGGGTTGTGCATAATATTGTGCAAAATATACATCGTTCACATGTTTCAGGTACAGAAGAAATCCAGGTATCAGCTTTTAGGAATTTTGCTGAGGCTACATGTAGTGTCGCTGTCTCATTGGCTCTGTTCTTCCAGTTTAATATAATATTTCTACTGTTGTAGCCATACTTACAAATACAAGTCTCTTGGAATGTGATTGAAGGAACAATGGGAACATAGCCATTGAGAAGGTCAGAACAGAGATGACCCAGAGCAGCTTCCTTAAAATTAAAAATGTTACATGCAACAGAATCGTAACATCAGTTTTGAGAATACATAGTGTGTGGTGCTCTATATTCTCAGTTCTATGGCATGGGATCATGAAATTTCACACAGTAAAAAAGACTGGAGCTTATGACATCATAACACAGTGGTTGTCTCAGCATTCATATTACCAGTTCTGCCACCATGCCTTTAGATTACCTTTAATCATTTTAAGTTAATTTTATGTTGTTTTGTGTATGTGTACTGATGTTAATTTTGATATTCTTTAGCTATTATGTTTATGTTTACTGTTTTTAAATTGTGATCTATTCTATTATTGTGTTGTAAACTGCCCGGAGTGACCTTGGCAGCCAGATGGGCAGTATAAAAGTCAAACAAACAAATGTAGATGTACTGCATGCATTCTTGACTTGAGAGGGTGATCAACAAAGAAAATACTAGAGCAAATGAATAAGGCCAAGATGTCATACAGTACATGAAATGCAGAAAGCTATAATATTTTGATCACATAAGCAGAACTGAAAAATCCTGATTAGTACAACTAATCATTCACAGTAAAATAATTTGTGGTTGAGGGGGTAGGATACAGGACACAGGAGAACTCATTGACTGGAGACTGAATATTAGATTGCAGCTTGAGAGAACTAGGTTTTGGTACCCGTTGGGCCATGGTACCAGTTGGGTAACTTTGGAGCAATCAGTCTTTCTCGATCTGCCTCACAAGGTTGTTGTGAAAATAAAGGGGAAGTAGGAGAGCCATGTGCACAGCCTTGATGTTGGCTGTACATGTAACTTACAATATATTCATTTTACTGTCTAGTAAATTTGTTTAGGACTGCAGTTGCAAATACACAAATATCTCTGAGAAGTAGGAAGAGTTTCAGATAGATTTTACTTTGATTGCTAATGCCAAGTAGACAGCACTGGCTAGCTAGCTATCCTGCAGCAATAACTGTGTTTGCTTTGGTCTGTTTGAACCAGTGAATTTATGTCTCTAACAGGAATACTTGAGTAAGTTGTGAGAACTTGAAGTTTTCAACTACAGTGCAGTATAGATGTTTTTCCAATCACTTTGCTTTTAGATTGGTCTAGAAGCAGCAAGAACTGTCCTGTCCCCCCACTTGATTTCTGTACCTGTCTCATGGAAGTCAACAAAAATGTCCTGGAAAGAATCTTGGTCTGTTCCTCAAGTTTAGGGAAATAAGGAAGGGAAAAAGTAAACAGACAAGATACTGCAGTGACCATGTTATTTGCTGCCACTATGACACTTAAAGTGATATTCAACCTCCCCAGACATCTATGTGTCTGTGAATGGTATCTTGTCTTTGAAAAAGGAGAAATCAAGCTGCATAATGCGGTGCTACCAGTAAAATTTAAAAGGCCCTTTATAAGTCAATTAAACAAACATCATCAAAACAATGGTGCCATCATTCTAGTTCAGTGTTTGTCTTTCTGATGTCAACTTTTCTGCTGTTAAATCTTATTATCAGGGAAGGATTAATTTTATTCTGAAATATGGGAGTCACTTCACGTGCGAGTTATCTTTAGTTTTCATGTGTGAGATATTCACCCTTCATGTTGGAGAAGGTTTTTAACATTCCATGTAAAAGTCTTCTTTCAATCCTTCCTTAGTTTGTCATGAGTTAGATGGATGTGGAATATTCAGTCAGTGTAACAACACAAGAGGTTATTCCTGGAGATCTGTTAGGCTGTACCTGTTGTGTCTAACCCAGTGACCACAAGCTTTCTGACCACGTCTCCTGATTTTCCCACATTCAGTAGAATGTCGACAAGGAGAGTTTACACATATATCTATGTACATAGATTCCCATTTTACATATTAGTTCCTCTTTCTGACATTCTAATTGTCCTTCAGTAGCTCATGCAGTGATTACTGTGTATGACTTCATGATGAACATAAGTGATCATGTGAGTAGTCAGCATCATGTGGTTAGATGAGAAATATCTTAGGGTAATGAAAATAGGAAAGTTCCTTTTTTTCCTGAAATGAAAAATCTAATATACATTTTGGAAATGGCTGGAAAATATTTTTCAGAATGATGGATGAAATTTTAATATTGTTGGTATACAATGTGGCAACTTTATTAGCAGCAATATTTAAGGGTAATAGTTTTATTAGTGATCACTCTAGTGCAAAGTTTTGAGCATTTTTTAAAAAAGTAACAACCTAAGCACTTGAGATTTAGCAAGTAATCTTGAACATTTCAGAATACAGAACCTCTTATGGTGTTTGGTACAGGACTGCAGTACGGAAATTGTCAAGCATAAAAACATATACTTACTGAAGAAACTAAACTTGTGAAAACATTTGTTTAGTGAAGTCTGTTAAACTCAGAGAACAAGTTTAGAACAGGAACTATGGCTTTTTAAACACTGGACGTATTCTGATGATTGTCCAGATTGGATATACTGCATTAATCTTTATTTTAACATGGAAAGTTGAAAGAGAGAGTATTCAGCAAGAAAATAATGTGCAAACCATGCATTTAATTTGTATGTGGCTCCTTTGTTTGGAAAGCATGTGCTCCTGCCAATAACTGTGATATATTTCTTCTCAAGAACAGAAATGTTACAATGTCTTCTACTATTGTGATTTCTGTGGCATTTTCAAAAAGGTTGCTCACATTATATGCAGATGTGCAGTACATTTTGGTATTGGTAGGGGTGCACAGACAGGAGAACACAGAAGGCAATAATATATTGCATTCATTAGGAAAGCTGGTGACTTTTAATATAATGTCTTGTTTCTAAGTGTGACTAAGTGGCTAAGTGTGGCCAGTTCTCACATTCTGAAACATGGTGCAGTCTTGCAGATATGTTGGATCTGAACATCCATGGTTGATAAATGTAAGAATCGAAAAAGAGAGGTTACAAAACTGCAGAATTCTTTTTTGTCTTTTAGAATTGCAGATATTTTCCTCCTCTTAGCAGATAACAGTCTAATTTAAATTTCATCTGTAGAGTTGTGATCAGTGGGTACACAGTCCTGAGAGGCTAGAGCTGTCATTGTACAGGTGAGCTCTCAACTGCAATTCAGATCCATGGATATAGAGTACCTGCACATTTTTTCCTTTTGGGAAAAGGTTCATCTTTGGGAAGACTCTGGAATTGACTATGGAGTTCATGAACTATAATTCTTTTATTAGCTGAGACTTCGGAGTACATATACCTGTAATTACATGAGAATTTGACCTGAAGGCTGTTTCTCCTCTGACATATACTTGTTTGTGTGAGGGTGGAATTGTGTTCTGCTTATGTCATTACTGAATATCGTAATCTTTTTTGAACAGTGATAGCTGGAGAACTACACTCTTAGTTGCAGAAAGAAAATGTTCAACTGCATTTTGAAAGCTAATGACCAGAAAGCAAAAACACAGCTGAAAAGGTCATTTATTTAAGTCAACATGTTCAGCATAAATATTTGTACCTTGTAGCAACATTCCTTTTTCAAAGCAGGCATCTTGCATATTATAAATGTTTATACATTTCAGTCCTAGGTTAAAGCTGTTATGACTCACTCATGGCAAAGTTTTGAGCTCCGCTCTCTTGGTTTAATCTTAGTTACTCCAGTGTCAAAGAAGTTTATTGTTTTTGCAAATGTAATATGTTTACAGTGTACACTTCTATGATAGCAAGAGGTATTGAACATGGTGGTGATTGTTTCAGAATAACATGTGGGTTTGGTCTATATGTCTCTCTCTCTCTCTTGACTGTATGTTTTTAGTCAGTGCTCAACACTGCTTACACATTTTCTGTTGCTGGTTTGTCACTGCATTCCTGAACTTGGATTACTGCAAGAGTTGTTTGTGCCAACAACCTCAAGATATGTTCATGCGTTCTGAGATGATCTTAGCGTAAGAACAAAACAAAAAATTCTGTTCAGTAGCTGCCAAATAACCTACTACCCAGTAGTCTGTACCAGTAATGGTTGGTTCTGTGTCATTTGTGGATTAACTGCTTCTTAGCTATGAGGTAATGGCTTGACATATTTTCTTTTGTGAGCTAGCTTTATTTCTAGCCTGGCTTTGCTGGTGTGGGAACCTTTACCTCCAGAAGTGCAATACAATATAAGCTGCTTCCTGATGAGGCTTTTATTGTGCAGTCATCCTGCCTCACTCACAGAAAGTTCCAGGTATCCAGATGTTATTGTTGTCCATTTGTAACCCCCACCACTTCTTCCCTCTCTTTTTGCACCACAGAAAATCCATTAAGGAAGAAATTGTAGAAAAGATGATTTCATTGGCAATGCTAGTACCAGTTTAGGCTGCTTCATCCAAGTCCTCAGGGTTCCTTATCTTACTAGGCACAGCTTCTTTTCCAAATTGTCTGAAAAGTATCTAAAAAATAAGTTAATACCTTTCTTGGTTAGGGAGCTCTTTTAATACACCACTTTAATTTATTTGTATTCTATAACTTTTCCTTGTGTTTATGATTTAGGCATAATGTATGTGTGTGTATATCTTTAAAAAAATAGTGTCCTCTATCAGGTGGTTCCGTTGTTTGCTCAGGACAGAAATTGGAACATTTTTTTTCAGGTACACCTTACTTTATTATTGCCCCATAGTCAGTCAGGCTGTACAAAACAAACAAACAAAAAACAAAACAAAAACAGAAATCAAAACAACTCTTAAAGGTGACAGTTAACATCTAACATGTAAGTAAGACTGAGCAATCAGAAAAATGATAAAATAATAAAATAATCATTTTCAAAGAAGGATCAATAGAGAGACTGTGAAGCACACAATGACTTCTGTCTTCCTGTAGCCCGTTTCACAAATTTGGTGGCCTTATATAATTGTGCCAGCTAGAAAAAATAGAACTATACATAGAGGGGAATTGTTCCTAATACCAATTGTTAAGGGTTTAAAATATTGATCCCTCAAATAAGCATACAAAGGGCATTCTGTTAGAAAATGTATCATGTCCTCCATCTTAGAACACCCTGCTGGGTAATATCTGCTTGCACCATGTTGATCTATCTATATGTCCCTGGACTTCTTTTGGAATAAAGCTTTCCCTATCCCTGTTCAGGTCTTTCAGTGTGCATTATTAGTTCCATCTATTAATGAGTTTCATTTACTTCTTCTATATGCTGACTGTATGATAAGAAAATCTTCATCTGTATATGGGAGAATCATTTTTCATTGAAGTGCTGTTACCAAGAGTAGTGCCCTCCAGATGTGTGGGACTAAAAGTACCATCATCCCCAACCCTGACCAGCATGTCATTGGATGTGCCTGGAGGATACGGGCTCTGAAGGCTTGCTTTAGCTAAAGGTGCCATGGGATCAGTATGCCTGGCTATCATTAGACAGATGTTAAATACAAGCATATGGATGGTGGGTGTTGATAAGAGAAGATGGGCCATCTGTCATTTTCCTCCCCTCAAGCTCTTACTTCACACACTTCCCCTTCCTTTCCCATGTATGAGAATCTTTCTGTTTTAATTGCTCATATGGTGTGGTCACAAGTTAGAATTCTTTATCAGTTGTGTGTTCAATATATTTTTACAAGTTGTAAGTTGAATGGATAGTAGCTTTACTGTGCAAAACTTCTTTTAAAAAAGAATGTTGGTAACCTTCCACTAAAAATTTCCTTCTGGATGAAATTTTAATTAGCAGCAGTATAATAATTAGTGTTTGACATTGACTTAACCCCTCCCCTTTTCATCAAATGTGTTGTTAATTTGACCATTACAGACCAGTGGAAGTTAGTAGTAATTTTGTTAATTTCAGTGAATGACTTAAAAGTAAAACCGGTGCATATGACCAGTATGGAGTATGGCTCTTCATGATTGCTGTGACTAAAGATTTTATTTAACCAGATGAGAAGTGTCTTTTTTGGGTATTTTAGTAATCAGATTTTTAAAGTACACTTTATAACAAGTTTTTAACAAATTATCGTGCTGTCTGAAAATAAGAGATATTCACACTATTATAATAATTAGCTTATTCTTAATTTATGTAATATAATTTGGTTTGGGCATTATGGTAACTACAGTACTGTTATTGTTGCTTATCTGATGATATCCGTACTTTACTTGAAGGCAGGGGTGCACAGCCTTTTTGACACCAAGGACATTAGGTTTGTGGACTCATGGGTCAGGGGCTGCGCATGTTTCAGACACAGACACCCACCATCATCCTCCAGCAATCCCTATATGCATTGGTTATCTGATAACTGCATACTTATCAGTGTTTTATTCAGTCTAATCCCTGTTTTGGAACTGGATTTAATTACAAATGTTAGAGCTTCTGGAACTTGAGTTGATCCTTATGAAGGTGCCTTCATGCCTGCGAATTTTGTTTCTGTTCTTCAACAGAAATGTCCTTTGTTGTGCCTTCTTTCCTCGTCTGTCCATTCCCCATAAACCTTTTTACACCTTTGTTTTCTATACTCCTCTGTTGCCCATTTCTTGCTATCTATGCAACTCTTCTCTAGCAGCTTTGCTCCATGCCCTTACCATCAGTTTGTTCTTTTTACTCATTTTTTGTCTCATCCTATTTATCCCGAAAGCAGGGTTGAGCAACCTGATGCCCTCCAGATCTTTTGAACAACAGTATCTGTCAGCTCTGTTTGCTATGCTGGCTATGCTTAGTGGGCATTGCAGTCAAAGCACATGGAAGGTACCTGGTTGTGTACCTCTGCCTTCAAATATGCATGAAATATTAATCTGTGGCAAACATACAACATTCCTTTCCCTTCAAGAAACTGTACTATGAACATTCTGTTACTGTCCATTCCCTACGCAGTTTGAATGTTAGAGAACATTTTGTACTGTTGGATCAGCTTATACAGTCAGTTGCAGACACCACAAGTGCAAAATAATGTAGATTATGGAGTTATCTTGTCTGTTTATTGGAGAATTCCTTTTGGTAAATCAGACTCCTTCCATAGCTATTAATTATTCTTTTCCTTGGCTTGTTTAAAAATACAGTGCATAGAGACCATGCCTGTGGCATTAACTTTCAGAAAGTACTGAGGCACAGACCAGTGGAAAATAAGATGCTTATTTAGTTGTTCATCTAATGTGATTTCCAACCACTTAAGATTTCAGAGCTGATTTCTCTGCAAGAATAGTTTAAACATGCCATGATCAAAGTAGAGTTTAAAAACCGCATCTTTATATAGTTCCTTTCACATGGTAATCCACCTCCTCATTGTCTTCCGTAGGGTAAGACTGCACCCATCCCTATTCTGTTGATAAATCTGGCCTTGAAATTCAACAATAGTTTATAGTTTCTAAATAGTCTTTCCCCAAATCTAATAAAAAGTGTGATTTTTGCTATGAAAGTTGTGTAGCAAATCTGTTGGTTTAAAAGTTATCATGAGTCTGGTCGAATGAGTAAACAGCATTTTATACTTTTACCAGATTTTTTTTTTCCTTTTTCAGTAACATACTAAAAAGCTTTGACTATTGGAATATATGTGGCAGCTTTATTCCTATGAATCATTGGCAGAGCATGGCACACATGAGAGCACTAAATGAAGGCTCTCATTTCTTGGTTGAAACAAGGCCTGTTTGGAATGCATTCCCCAAAGTGTGTATTTATTTAGTGCACTGATAGACTCCCTTTCCCTCAGAATATTGGTCTAGAGAACTAACAATAAAAAATAAAGGGCATTCATGAAAGATTCTAACATCCATTTTTCAAAATGTACCACAGAAATCACGTCTAAAGAAGAAACTCTAAAATCAAACACCAACAATGACAAAGACTGCACTATCCACACCTAGAAGTGGCAGAAATTAGAACATATAGTAGCTGGATGATATCTAAAAAAAGAGAGTGGATGGGAAGAATCTCCTGAGGGGAGCAATTCCAAAAACTGGGTGTGGTCACTGAAAAAAGGACTTCTCTTTTGTTTCTTCAAATATTATGTAATACTTTGTTATTGTAAACGCAGTCAGTTTTGTTTTGAATTCTCTCTTCACAGGTTTCTTAAGGTTGTAAATATTAATAAGTGGTTTATCATTGCCTCCTTTGGCACAGTGCTAAAAAGAGTTTGCTTGGGTGTTACTGGTGTTGTCCATCGAAGATCATCTACTAGTGCAGATCATATTACAAATATATATTGGCTACTGGAGTGTAACAAAGAATGTCAGAAGATCAGTTTGTGTTGTACAGATTATGGCAAAGCTTTTGACTATGTGGCTCATGAAAAACTATGGTTCATTCTAAAAGAAATGGGTGTGCTTTGTACTCTGGACAAAAGGACAGGGAGAAACAGAGTGGTTTCCAACTGACAAAGATGTCAAATGACATATGTGAAAAGCTGAGTTTCTTTTTCAACTTCCAGTGTAGGGTGTTGAGCTCATTAATAAACCCACAGCATGTGGTTTTCCCATTCTCTTATTAAATTGAGAACGAGATGTAAGACTTACCTTCCTGAATCAGATCATACACCCACTGAGGTGAGACTTTTGGGGGGGGAAAAAGAACTCCCAGTCCCACAATTTGGTGGGACCCCGCAGGCCTAATTATGGTACTGGGCAGAGGGGTTCTCTTACCTCTCTGCTGTTCCCTTGTCTCTTCTTTGCCCCTTCTGAAAAGCATGCCAAGTACCTTGCAAATCCCTGTGGCTTGTAAAGACACCCAGCACTCTTTTTAGAGGGCTTGAAGAAGGGGTGAGACAACATGGAGATAAGAGTATTCCTTTATCTTCTGCCATTTTGATGGCTCCCAGTATTATAATTTGCCCCTGTGGGGTTCCTGCCAAATAGTGAAACTGGGAGTTATTTCTTCTTGAAAGTCCCATCCTTAATACCTTTCTGTTTCTAACATTAACAACCAGATGCCACCTGGCAAGCTCACAAGTAGAGTGTGGGTGGTGAAGGCCAGCCCTTGTTCTTTCCCATCAGTAAAAGTTAATCATAGGCACAGCTCTCCTGAAAACTGGCATTCTGATCTGCTTTAAGTGTCATTCACACCTTTAATTATGACCAGAGCTCAGAAAGATATATTTTTTAATTACGGTCTCCAGAATTCACAGCCAGTGAATCTCAGTGAACATGGCCAGTGGTCTCAGGCTCATGCACTTCCCTCTCCTTCTGTTATTCACCAGAAGAGGAAATTAGAAACATCACCTTCCTCTTTTACACTTAATTCCTAGGATATCCATATGTGGAGAACAAGGCAGGAACTGAAACCATGGTTTGTTCTTGGTTTGTTGTCACCGTGGCTGAAATAAACCACAGTTTTTAAGTTCAGACATCATGAGAAACTATGGTTAGTTTAAAACTAAAATAGGCACTTCATCTTCTGTCACAGGATGGAAGAAGAGCATGACAGCAAGCCTAGATGTAGTTTGTTCATGTAGTGGAAACCACAGATACCATACTATTTTGTATTGTGTTGACCTTTTGTCTGTTTGTTTGTTTTGTTTTGTTCTCTTGGTTCTGTTTCGCTCATTTTAAACTATTTTTTTCTTTTTAGAGTAAAGTTTATATTGTTATGTTAAACATGCAAAAAACCAATGCCACTGTAATAAGATATCCCTCGCACCTCCTGCTCTGAATCCTACCTTAAGATGCCTTCAGCTTGAAGATAAGAATGTGCAATTAATTATTGTTAAATTAAGTGGGGATGATAATGATATCCACCTAGATACTATAATTGACAAGCTGTCTTTATTATTTTGAAAACCTCAGTAGGTAGGATTCAGCTGCATGTTTCACACATTTTTGCACTTGGCTTCTACAAAACTGTATGTACAGTCGCTCTGTCCATAGTTGATTAACATCAGTCCCTTGCTAATATATTGATTAATAACTATGCTAATATATTTATGAGAAAAGGAGGCATGTGTATTTGTAGATACCTACAAAAACCTGCAAGCTGGGATGCTGAATTCAGACTCTGTCGTGTTTCTAGATGAATTTTAATGCTGTGAGTTAATGTCATGATGTGCAATGCATAATTTATATTGTCATTAACAGGGATGTTAGGGAAACGTTTTCATGCCAGGTTAAGAAAACAGCGCAGTTAATGTTAGCAACTGTAGTCAGAAAATATTTAAACCAGTGTTGCTGGCAGTATCCAGGCCAGTGGCCTAATAGAATAATTCATCTTATAGGGTACATTTGGAGGAATTCATATTATGAAAAGCACACCAGTTTCCAGTGATTGATTCAACATAAAGCTTTAATTTGAGTGCCTGAATTCCTTAATATCAACAAATGTTTTTGCAATAAATAAATATTTACCAACAGCTAGTCAACTCATTAGTAAACATTGATGTAATATGGAAAATGCAGCGTGACTGCGACTGTCCAGGGATGAATGGTTTCATGGTAGGGATAAGAGAGTTAGGAAAAATGGTTTTTTAAACCATCGACTCAATTAGCAGTCTTTCTAGAATAAGTAGAAACTATCAGGAAGACTAGATATATGCTGTGAAGTATACATACGTATGGCATAAGCTACAAAAATTGACATAATACATATTTGGTTTAAGAGTGCATGTTTCTGCTATTTATCCTCATGTCGAAGACAAAGGAAACACTAAGCAATATTCTCACTCAAGCAAAAAGGGAAAGAAGGGGTACATGTACAGTATATATACTCAGAATTCTAGTTTTCTATGGTGTCAGTTAATTGTTGTGACTTCATGTTAGAAATGTTTTAGAAATAATTCATTTCTCCTTTTGATTGGCAGTGGCCTTTTCGAAAAGGTGATAGTGGTGTGAGTCCAACATTCAAAAGACATGCACATTCCGTTACAGTTTTTCAGATTTGATGCTTTCTCAAATCCAGCTATGTTATTAGTGCTACATAAGTAAACAATGATAGGATACACAAAAGGATCTTGTAACAGTGTGATAATCCAATTAGGTAGTTTTTGATACTATAATTTGTTTCTTGTGTTGTTTTAGTTTTACCTGTTTTTAAGATGTAAGACACCTTGGATCCTGTAAAGGAGAAAGACAGAACATAAATTAAGTTCCTAACTGGATAGAAGGTGTGAGCAAATGGCTTGAATCTATTTTCTAGGACATTTACTGAAGAATAAATGTTTACATAGCTGCAGATGCAAATTGAAGAACAGTTAATATATCTTATATTATCTGGTGCTGAAAGAGTTACTTTCCCTTTTCCTAAAAGATGGAAACAGGGTGTGTGCTTGCTAAAACACGGAAGGAAAAATTGTGAATCACATTTTAATAATAATCTAACAATATTATTTTGATCTGTTGATGGTGCTGTGCTTTGCTTATATATTTTCATAATGACTAAAATACAGTAGTAAGTCACAACTAGATTAGGGCCCCCTTGAATCAGTGGGGATTTGTTAAGCCAGCTCTTCCACAAATTCCATTGATTCAAATGGGCCTACTCTAGTTGTGACCTACTATACTAAGCAACAGGATATCAGCCATTGTTTTATATTTTTAGGGGCGGAAACCACATGGACTCTACTCGGTATGCACAATGTGCCCTGCATTATGCATGGTACTTAGAAATGTGAATGACTCTATTTTTCTGAACCTTTGTATGTCAGATATTACCCATAGCATTCCCTACGCTCTGCATTTGTTGCATTTTTCAAATATCCTCATAAAAAGTCTTCATTATGTATTGTGAGATCTTGGTTTCTGTACTCAGGAAATTATGGACCAAAATAATCCTAGGGAATTGAATGGTAAGCCTTTCATACTGTGAGTTGGTTAGCAAGAAGTTGTTGGAAAGGAATTTCACCCATGAGAGACACTGGCTTTTAGTCAGACTAAAAATTAAACACAACCTGCCATTTTTGTGTGTTAAATCAATCTTTCTGCAGTTCTCTATTATCCGGTTGCAAGGATGTCGTTTTAAAAAAGAGAAGGGCAAGGTGAGAGAGGAAGAAAAGCTTGATTAGCATAAACAGACCAGTCAGTGCCTCCCCCAAAAAACCTTTTTGGTTCTGCAGTTTGATATGATTTCCAGCACTTCTGTACAAAAACTACATTTCAGGTGAAGTCTACTAGAGTCCTAGAAGGTTACTTTTGTTTGGTTAAGGTGCAGTACTACAGTCAAGACTATGCTCATGACCTGAGTTTGATGCCAACCAGCTTAGTTAGCCAGCTCAAGGTTGACTCAGCCTTGCATCCTTCTGAGGTCAGTAAAATGAGTACTCAGCTTGCTGTGGTGGGTGTGATAATGTGTAGCCTGCATAATGAAATTATAAACTGCTCAGAAAGTGCTTCAAGTTCTGTGGGGGTGGTATACAAGCAAGCATGCTTAGCATCTACTTCAACTTTTATTTTTTGACATTCTTTATAAGATAAGGCATTTGCACCACCTCCATTCATTCCCCTTTGCTGTGAGATTTACCTGTACATTATGCAATTCACATCTGCATCTCTCTGTGCTTGGTTCTTTCAGTCCTTCTGAGACAGACAGATCCGCTCCCCTTCCTGTCTGTTTCTGCCTGAGCTGGGAGGGATCCTTTGGGTAGACTTGCCACCTATGGGAAAGTAGTGGTGGTGGGACTGAAAAACACAGCTAGATATACTGCTGCTCCAAAACTGTTACATGCTTTCTTTGTGCACCTCTTCCGTTTGAGTAGCTCGGAAGTGGAGCCACACTGTGCCAAAGGAATTCTGCAGCCCATTCCTCATTTCCATCCCATTAGAAATGAAAGTGTTTCGTTTCTCAAAAATGTTTGCTCAGAGGACATGCCTATAATCTACCCTGCCCCCTGTACTTGCAGACAGGCAGAATAGCACTGGGTTGCTTAAAACAAGCAAAACTACCTAACCAGCCATGAATTGCAATAGGAAGCAACAACTTCAATGTGTCTCTTCACAGCTCCCTCCCTCGCAAACAGGGTTCAGACTGTTCAGAAGGAACTAATCTCTTCAATTGCAGAAGGTGTTAATTGCTAAGAGAAGTGCCAAGCTAAACTCTGACCCCCAGAACAAACAGAAACAAAAATAAACTGTGTCTTCAGGAGCAGACAAAAAAAAAAATGTGCATAGTCATGGATTTTTCTCACTGAACCAAGACAAGTTTACATCACATGGCTGGCAGAAGAAACATTGATAACTTCAGTAACCAATCAGTCAGGTATATTTTGGATAGCAAATGCTCCATCTGGATGGCCTTTTAATTGCAGTTAAGAAGCATCCCTTCTTGTGGCTGCAGCCTTGTACCCGTGTAACTTGGCAGTAATTTCTGTTTAACACAATGAGAATTCTTTCTGAGAGAGCACGCAGAAGAGTGCTCTAAAATCCATACTGCATGAGCAGTGAGTTTATTACATGTGATTTTTGAATGGATGGTTCGCTGGCTCCTTCTCTGAACCATTCTTCTGCTTTCTAGCAAAGGCCTGGATTGGAGACTTATGGTTGAGATTTGTTTTCTGTTCTAGATTCTAGAACAGAATTCTAGAATCTAGAACATCACTTTAGAAGTAAACACATACTTTGTAGAGAAACTGTCAGTCACTACAAGATACATTGACTTCTCTTATTTGGCAAGTGTATATTCACATGTATCTTTAGAAGGCTGCAGCTTAAGTTACATCTTTCAATATATATATATTTTTTAAAAAAGCAATAGCCGGTTATAGACAGGGATAGACAAAAGGAGTCCGAGTCTGAAATTTGCCCATATTGGTTTCATTTGAGACAGAAATAAGTCAGATTGTGACAACTTGTGGTGGTGGTTGCTGTGGGATTGATGCACGTCAAGAATGTTTTTGAGAACTAGACTTTTGCTTATGCTAGCTTAGTGTAACCCAGTGGCATTTTAATGATGCATTTTGAAAATACCTATGCAGACAGAAGGTCTGTTTTCTCAAGTGGAAGCATGTTTTAATAGAGCCCAAGTATCACATGGACAGTATTATGTCAGGTTTGTAAAGTTGGGAAGAAACCTCTGAATACTTACTAATGTTCTTTGTGTGCTGGAGGTATACTTAACTGAGGGGGGGGGGGGAACAAATGTTTCTAGATCACTGGATAAATAGTGTAATTTATTTTATTTTATTTATTTATTTATTATTTGAATTCATATCCCGCACCATCTGGCAACCAGGCCACTCTGGGTGGCTAACAACAATATAAGGCATAATATTAAAAACACGATAAAAATAAATTAATGCATAACAAATAGGGAAATTAAAACAGATGGCAATAAAGGTGGTAAAAAGGGTGATGGGGAGGATGGCAAAAAGAATAGTAAAAAGGGAGGGTGAGATCCTAGTGCTCCGGGAAAGCCTGGTGGAAGAGCCAGGTCTTCAGTGCTCTTTTGAACCCATCCAGCGAGGGTGCCAGGCGGATCTCAATAGGCTGGCAGCGTACTCTGAATCTGCTTTACACCCAAGTTCGGTGAAGCAGTCCAAGGTATACAACATTTTTCTCTTCTGGCACTCTGTCTATGGACTGCCCTCCCCAGGGAAGATTATTTGGTGCCAATCCTGCTGTACTCATGAAGCCAGGTGAAAATTTGTTTTATTTGGCCAGGAGGAAGCATGTTTTACCACTGATTTTAGTTCTGTGGTGTAACTATGCTATATTCTATTGGTTTTTAAAATGGTTTTTCTGGATATTTTGTTTGTTTGGTTTTGTCCTTTGCTGTGATAATTTCATTGTATGTTTGTTGTCAAGTGGATGCATGCTAGCAATTGTATCCTGACAGCAGCTGAGACATTATAAATAGATAAATACTCAGTTTTTGAGAATTGCTACCGCTCTGTATTTATATTTGCATTCTCATTGTGAGTCAGAATAAAACCAAAGCTTGGAAAGTTGCTTTAGAAAGTAATTTGTTACACTTATAGGGCCTATAAAGTAGTTACAGGCCTGCAATCCTGTTTAAGCACAGTGAGTGCCTATCAGCAAGTGTGCAGGTTTTTTGTCTCTTTCCCTGCCTATCTGTCACACAGCTAGGTACACAGTCAGTTTTGCAACTGGGGGGGGGGGGGGGATGACTGAGAATACGATGGACAGGCTGCAAAATATGTAGAACTTCACCAATGATTCTACATTTTGCAGGCTGTCTGCACTCCCATTCATTGCAATTGATTGCATATGGACAGGTAGCAAAAGCCAGTGTTTGGTTATAGGATTCTGGCCATAGATACAATTTAAAACACAACTCATTTATTAGAGTGGTATCATTATTCATGCTGTCTTGTGAACTGCGTTGATCTTTAGTAATGGCATGAGAATTGTGCCCTTTGGGTCCGTGATTAAGAATAAGCCAGTGCTCATTGGTAGAGCATGTACTTTGCATACAAAGGATCCCAAATTTAATCCTGGGGTCTCCAGGTCAGGATAAGAAAGATTCTCGACCTAAACTCTAGAGAGCCAGTACCAGTCCAGCTGTATTGGGCTAGGTGGATCTAGCACTTTGGATGGAGTGGTGCACACAGCCCATTCTCTCCTTTCTTGGTGCTCCTTCTTGTGTGAATGGGTAAACTAACTGAGCATTGCCTAATCTGAAATTATATTTTCATAGCTAAAGAAGCCAGGATTAAAGGGGTTACAAATCCTTTCAACCAGAGTTTCCAATCCTGGCTCATTTGAGCATAGTAAACTGTAGTCCCAAGTTTGCACATAATAACTATTCATGCTTGATTTGTTTACTTTCTCATTTTAGCCAAAAGAAACAAGGTAGGAGCCAATGTTCTACATGCACAGGTACATGGTTTATCCACACAGATTCCTGGCATAAAGTGAATGCAGCCAGAGTCCTACCTATGAACCAAGTCAGTGAACAATTAAAAAGTTATTAAGCACTAGTCTCAAAATGGCACACAGTCCCGAAATTGCATACAGTCGCCTTCACTTGGAAATTGCTTTGTATACAGGATCCCATACTCTCCTCCTTACCTTTCCACCTGTGGTTGGATCATCTTCTGTAGGGAACCTACAGTGGTTTTTAACCAGTCTTTAACCTATTTAACCTTAATTTCTACTCATTGTCTACACAGTTCTACTCTGTGGTTCCTTTTCTTATCCCCAGCTTTCTTCTAACTTTTGTATCTCAATTAAAGTTGTTAGAAAACTTTCAACTGTTTCTTGGAAGCTCAGTTCTGACTTCAACCCATATTGTATAAAGGAAGCATAGTTTTGGTTTGTTGTAATGGTTGAATTGACAGATGATAATGTTAGCCACTGCTTGGTCTCTGTATCTGTTAGCTGAGATATTAAGCAGCTCTAAAATATTAGGCTTTGAACCTTTGTTCTAACAGATGTTGTTAGACTACAGCTCCCATCATTCCTAATTGCTGATGATGTTTACTGACTTGGATGATGTAAGTTGGAGTCTTAACAACCTTGGGGCAGGGATCACAGGTTTCCCAAGCTGACTTTCAGCTTTATAAAGGTAAAGTAAAGGTTCCCCTTGACATTTAGTCCAGTCGTGTCCGACTCTAGGGGGCGGTGCTCATCCCCGTTTCCAAGCCGTAGAGCCAGCGTTTGTCCGAAGACAGCTTCCGTGGTCACATGGCCAGCGCGACTAGACACGGAACGCCGTTACCTTCCCACCGTGGTGGTACCTATTTATCTACTCGCATTTGCATGCTTTCGAACTGCTTTATACGCCATGGCAAATAGACTACTTTAAAACTGTTTAAACTAGTGTACATGTACTTTGTGCTTTGTTGTAATGTAGTTCAGACTGATTTATCTCCAAGCCAACCTCTTCCTAAAATTTTGCTTGATGAATAGATTTTATTATCTGACTCAGAACCAAATTAGCTGACCCGAAGAAGTATCTCATCTGATTTAAGTGCTAGCGCAGTTGGACTTGGGATAATTGTAACTAATTATGTTTACTTATTAAATCCACAATCTTGAGACTACTTACAAGTTTATTAAATCTTGATGATTCTAGAGTTCAGTTTGAATGGTGACTTTTAGTTTTAACCTTTATTTAAGATGGTTAGAGATTAACAGCTCAGCCTGCATAATATATTCATACCATCCTATTGTGACAGTTGCATTCCCCAAGATTCTTTATGCAGGTACATGTATTGGTTTCTGATGATTAGAAGACTATGAAGAAATGAAGGGTTTTTTGTTTTTATTTAATGTGTTAATACACTGTGCAAGAAAAACAGAAATAAGAAAACATATCTTCTTTTATATGATTACTTTAATGGCTCCCAACTGATTTGTGAAATGATTTCTTTGTTATAAAATACTTTCTCTCCTAATCCCAAATCCCTCCCCAAAAATACTTATAGCTAGAATATTTGGGGAACAGGAATGACTCACAGAGTAATCAAAGCAGTCTCCGATGTTGATGGGTATAATTGGCTAGTGTAATGGGTTGGAGTCTCTTTACCAGTAGGAGTGCCCCACTCACTGTTCTAGGGGTTTGGGGCCATTAATAATAACATTTAAAATAACACCTTGGAAGTGGGGAAATGGAGAGGATATGGCTATGGGTCTCCTAGATTCCTCTGTTTCCTGAGATGGGTATGACCGGGGTCCCTCAGCAATATAGCTGGGATAATTTATTTGCCTCCTAATCTGTGTATTCTCTTGCATGCACATGCATGTTTTTATATGCATTAAAATGAATTTAAATTACACTACATGTTTGTGATATTTATATTAAAGGATCCACTGGGTCAAATATCCTGACAAAACAAAACAAAAGTTAAAAAAAAAACTAAAAAAAAATAAACTTTTCGCATTCTGCCTGTGATATGGTAGGACCAGAAATGGGTTATTTTTTTAATAGTACCACTTCCAGATTATCCTAGCCAACGTGGCTACTGAGAGTAGTCTCAAAGGCAATTTCCCCCCATTTTGAGAAGGGCTGGAGTTGAGGTGGTATATTTGCTTTGTGACTTTCCACTAGTCCCACACAGGACTGCTGTGTCTGTTGTTTATTTTTGTTTTTCACCTGACAGGATGTTGAATTGTCCCTCAGAATATATATAATTTTGTTAATGAAAGTCAAGATAATTGCAAGGAAAATGCAGCAAGCACTTGGACAAAGGTTATTAATCCTTGGTGTACCCAGAAGCGATTTTGACTGAGACTGTGATTACAACTAGGATATATAATTAAGCCTGATGCAAGCAGAAGATAAGTTCAATAATGTTTCTTTATGTAGCCGAATAGTCAGCTAGACAAATATGTTGATGTCTTAGTTCATATGGGTGTTCCTAGACTAAAAAATGCCATCAGATATTTTTTACCAATTTTTAGAACTAATACGCTTAGGATAAATAACATTTTGCCAGATTGCTTTCTTTCTGTGACATCAAACACACTTCTTAAAGTTCATGATTACAGAAGTATTTGCGGTATCTTGAGAGCACTCATTCCTGCCATGCTGTTAAAAGGAGCCAAAAAATTGAGTGCTTTGTGAGAGTTTTTAAAGCGGTGGCAGCCTCAGTCACAGCTATATGTTAGGCCAATTCTTTCTCCCTCTCCCTTCCGCCTCCACCTCCCTTCTCTGTGTATATGGAGTCACAGTGAATGCAGAAGCTTTGTGGAATTGGAGATTCATGTTCTCAACGGGGTGTAACAAAATACTAATCCCTAGAACATAAAAAGCAAAATTGTGGTGTTAATTTATTCATCTTTTAGGCATTCATGAGGCTGATCGGAGCATGGGCTTTGGCCTTTATTTTGAGTAAAGCAGACGTTTGTACTGGGAGTGCTTGCCTAAAACATTTTGTGTGTGTTTCAGGCTTAATTACGCTTGTGCAACAATGGTGCCTTCCCGTCATGATTACTCTCCTGTTCTCTTGGAATAATTAGCATCAACATATCCTTTTGAGGCTGCGTTGCTAGAAGAAACAAGTTTTCCATGTCCATCTTCTGTCTCTGGTTTGACTCCATGTTGTAAAACTTTTGAGGAGGGGCATCCTGTGTTTTGACATTACCTGACAAGTTATGTTCTGTTTTTGTTGGAAAAATGTTTGTTCTTCGCCAGCCGACAAACACCCCATTCTCTGAACTGATTCATAGGTGCAAAGAAAGCTGCATGGCTAGTGGCTTGAGACTTAACATGTTGTGAACCAGCATAGCATATGAGGCACAAAACCCAGCTTGCACTGAGTTCTTTCAGCCATGCCAGTATAAACCATTTTGTACTTCCTTATTAACATGGTAGAATAAATTTCAGAAACTGCTCATGGATCTGCTTGACATGATCTTCTTGCCACATATATCTGCTTCTCTGCCGTTGCATTTCACCGATCTTGCAGGAGATCTGTAGCTGTATGCATCCATTAAACAATGGCCTGCTTGGCCCAAATTAGGATGCCTTCCCCCATCACAAGGCAAATCTCAATACATTCCTCCTCTCTTCATCCATCCTCTGCCTTCATTTCCCCTTGCTCTCATTTGTCTATATTCCATGCCTACAGAACATGCTTAGTCATAATTTTATTCCCCGCCTCTGGGTTTCTATAAGTGGATCTTGCACTTCTGCAACTATTGGCATTCCCTGACTTTGTTAATATCCCCCCCTCCTTGTGATGCCATTTTGGCAACATAAGGATCCACAATTGGAAAATTAATCTGCTGCTAGCATACAACATGGACTATTAGCAAAGCAGTCCTAAATAGCACAAGCAGTTTATGGGATGAGCAAGGTCATACTCCTATGCAGTTTGGGGGAAAGGTTGCCACTCAGTCCACAAACTGCTATTGCTCAATATGGCCAGTAAGGAGTGGAGTAGCAGATTTTCTACTTTATGCAATGCTGTGATGGCCAGGGTGGAACTTGGTAATGTTTTTGGGCTTATAACCTTGCAGATCCAAGTTGTTACAACGTTGTGGTCCAATTGTTTATGGCTGTTGTGTATGGGAAGGATGGCAGTGCTAGCTCCAGAGCTTGTACAACTGATGTGCCCTGTCAGAGAGAATGGAGTGCTTTGAACCCAGTGGATCTGAATCCTGCTCCATTCTGCTTCCTGAATGACCAGTATTGGGACATTCTGATTTTTGCCCAGGAGGACTATGCCATAGTTGTCCTTCTCTCTGCCTACAGAGGGTAGTAAAGAGCTTCTGATGCAACAGCCTAACAGCCCTCCAGCTGTAAACATCAATTTAGGTGGTAGGTAGAATTGCAATCTTAGTTTCTCTCAATCAGAGAGGGAAAATGTTTGCTTTTTGGACTACAAGTTCCAGAATCCACAACTATTTGATTCTACGGCTTGGTTTATTCTAGGAACTGGAATCCACAAAATCAGACATGTCCCACCTTTGGTCACTAAGTTAATAAAAAGAGCTGTGAGAGTGTTGTGGTTTGTTTTTGTTTTGTTTTGTTTAATTCCCAATGAGGAATTAAAATACAAAATTTACCTCCTGACCTACAGTATATTACTGCAAACTGATTTAATTGTGCTTGGAATGTGTCTTATTTATATGATTTGTAATTTTTGGTGTTCCAGAATGGAATTCAGATGAAGATTAAAAACAATGTTTTTTCTCTTGGTCTTGGCCTTGAATTGTGTTTTGTTTTTCTTGGCATAACTAGAAAAAGAAAGTTAAAACATACTTGATACTGATACATAGATCCACTAATAAGGACCCTGTATTTGGCTGTGGACCATATAAAGTGCTCTCCCCACCCCTTTTTAAAAAAATACTTTTTGAAAAGAAAAACAATCTCTGTGAAACTAGTTGGAGCAGATTAAAAGAAAGAAATTGTGTAATTAATTAGAGAAGGTTTGCTAATACTATGTGTGTTCATGTTTCATGATGTTAAGCAATTTATCTGGAAGGGCATTGACTGAAATCTAGTTGTTTAGTGTAGTAAGTGATAGTTTTATGTATTAATTCCTGAATCCATTTGGTAGGCCTAGATAGAGTAAACCCGTTGACTCAGTGGCTAAAATCCTGTTGCTTAGTGTAGTAAGTCACAGCAGAGTAGTCCTATTGAATCAGTGAGGATTTGGTGAGTCAACTTCTGTAAGTTCCATTGATTCAAGTGGGCCTACTCCAGTTGTAGCATATTTTAGCTGCAACTAGAGTAGACCCATTTGAATCTATGGAACTTAGCATAGTAAAAGTAGAGTGAGCATGTTTGAATTGATGGAATTTACGGAGGAATTGACTCATCAGATCCCTGCTGATTCAGTGGGCCTATTCTAATCTAGAGTAATTTACTACGCTAAACAACAAGATTTCAGCCATTCTGCTAGGTGTACAATTTCAGTTTCTTACTGACTCTACAATGCTCAGAATCTCCAGCCAGCAAGGCCACTTGACATGCTAGATGGGGATTTTTGTATAATTCATTGTTCAGGTGTTGTTGCTTTCATTCTTATTTTGCAAGGCAGTTGAGGCTATTTGTAGTGAGTTTTCCTTCTTAGGCATTTTGCCAGCTGAGAACAATAGCCACTGTAATAATACAAACATTTCCAAATGCAGTAATTCTTCCCTACATTACTGTAGCAGGCAAGGAAAAGGGGAACACTGACTTGCAAAACAATAAGGACGTTGCTAACAAGGAAACATTTCTAACAAGGAAGGGAAAAGGAACAAAAGCATTCATAAATTGTGTATAAAATTGGAAAATTACCAATTTTGTGCTTTTATGTTTGTACATATGTTATAAACAATATACAAATACCAAGGGTCTTTTCATTGGTGAGAATGGATAAAGTGTCAAAGAACTTCAGTGGAAAATTGTATTGCATAATCGGCCAAGGGGTTTGGTGTAATTCAAGTAAAACATGTCAAATAAGGCTTAGGAAGTATGGGAAAAATAGGAAAATAGTATACTTTATTTAGGCTATAGGTTGGATCCATACTCAGTCTTACTTGGAGCGGAAGCACTAAAATTAGTCTTAGCTACTACATCCCATTGATCATAGTGGGCCCGTGGTTAATATTGCAGGTAGAATTATATATCTTTCAGAAGATACATATCTTTCAGAAGATATGTCACTTTTTTAAAAAGGCAAGATAATCACTTTTTTTAAAAAGGCAAGAAAAAGGAAATAAATAAATACTGTTTTCTTAACTATTTGTTTATAATCATAACTTTCCTAAGGGACGTGGTGGCACTGTGGGTTAAACCGCAGAAGCCTCTGTGCTGCAGGGTCAGAAGACCAGCAGTCGTAAGATTGAATCCACGCGACGGAGTGAGCTCCTGTCGCTTGTCCCAGCTCCTGCCAACCTAGCAGTTCGAAAGCATGCAAATGCAAGTAGATAAATAGGTACCACCTCAGCGGGAAGGTAACGGTGTTCCGTGTCTAGTCACGCTGACCACGTGACCCCGGAAGCTGTCTTTGGACAAAACGCTGGCTCTATGGCTTGGAAACGGGGATGAGCACCGCCCCCTAGAGTCGGACACTACTGGACTAAATGTCAAGGGGAACCTTTACCTATAACTAGACAAGATATACAGAGGATGAGATGGTTGGGCAGTGTCATCGAAGCAACCAACATGAATTTGACCCAACTTCGGGAGGCAGTGGAAGACAGGAGGGCCTGGCGTGCTCTGGTCCATGGGGTCACGAAGAGTCGGACACGACTAAATGACTAAACAACAACAACAGACAAGATATAATGTGTGAATTGAAGTGCCAATGAATTACAAACAATCTAGCTCGGATTTTTTAGGCCTATGACATAGTTAATTTTAATGTGAATTGTTTGTTACAACATGGCAAACTTGAATACCATCGAGATTGACAACAGAACATTATTTGTAACACAAAACCACCATTGACTGTGGCTCTGTAGTCTTAGCGGTAGCATTTCATTAAACCTTGCTCAATTACAGTCAGTTCTTCTGTAGCAACAGATGGTTCACAGTGACAACTTTTTACCTTTTGGGATGTCACCACTTTCTGCAGAATATTTCTTATGGATATTCTTGTGTCCGACAGTACAGTCCTGTTGTGTCTTGGATTTACAAAAAGTTTTAGTTCCAGGGATATGTGCATGCACAAGACTAGAGCCTAAGAAATTGGTTGTTCCAGATGTTGCTAACTCAGCATTAGATGTTCTAAGCCAGTGGCTCCCGACCTTGGGTCTTCTGATCTTCTTGGACTGCAATTCCCAGAGATCCTGGCCAGCGCAGCTAGTGGTGAAGGCTTCTGGGACTTTTAGTCCAAGAAGATCTGGGGACCCAAGATTGGGAACAGTCACTGTAGGAATTTGGGGAAATAAATATTTATTTATTTTGCCTTATATTTCAGGTATGATAGATGAGCCAGAACAGTATGATTAGAGTGTTGGAGTGGGACTTGAGAACATGCGGGCTCCCTGGAGGAAAGGTGTAGTGGTGATGATGATAATGATGTTTTCCTAGGTGTTCTTCAGCTCATCTGAACTGAAATGTTGCCTGTAATGTATATAAAAATATTCATGAAATACATGCAACTCCAGACTGACACAAAGTGCTGTCTTTCAGTTGAAGTTAGTGCTTGTATATAACAGGGCAGTTCTTTGTAAGGATGTATGAAGTAATTTTATTTGGCAGTAAGGCGTTGCACCCTGTGTAGTTAGCAGGTGATTGAGTACAAATGGATGTGCTTGCAGTGTGAGTTGCTATAGTGCAATGTAACACACGCCACAGCCTAGCAACAGCTCAATATTAGCATTGTTCATTGCCTTAATTAGCTGCTCAGGCCTGGGGACGGCTCTGAGATGTCACACATTGATCTCAGGCCTCCTGCAACTGTGGCTGTGAGTTTGGTGACCATGTGAATAAATGATGCATTTAAGAAGTCTTGTCATGTATGTCAGATTCAGATTTGTAGGTGTGTGGAATCGTGTGTGATTTCTGTTGTGCACACTTTTAAGCCTCTTTGTAGTGTTGGATTTTGGTTAGTATTGTGCTGTTGTTGAAAAGCACAATACTAACAGTAGTGCCTCATGAAGGATCATTTCTTGCTGCCCATGCAGAATTAAGTAGCATCTTTGGGAGAAATGATCAACTATGGCTCATTGTGTTGAATGGGGCAAGTGTTTGTGGAAATGTTTCATAATATACTGCATTCTAAGGTTCTTTTAAACTACTCAGTGTCCAAATGGGGCTCATATGGACAGTGATAAATTGTAAAGTTAAGGTTAATTTAAAGTCAAGTAGTATACAAAATTGAAATGCAATAAGGTTGTCAGGTTAGTCTACTTCATTCCACATTGTAACATAAAAGTAGTTAAAAATAGTATCTTCCATAGCTGGTCCCATAAGCAATTTAATTTTGTACAATTCAACAAAGAGTTAGGTATGCTTAACCTTGTTCTGCATTTAGCAGGGTTATACATGCTCATTTGTATTAAGATGTAGCCTATGTTGTGCAGGTTCATACACAGAGAATGGGAATGAGAGAGTAATGTGTGATGTATTGATAAGAGTATTGGACCAGGACCTCAGTTTTAAGTCTCCCTTGAGCCATGGGAAGATGCCATTTTGGAATACAGCTCCCATGTTGGCTCTGGGGTTCAGGGCATTGTAAATTAAAATGTAACTTTTCTAAGCTCTGTGATGACCTTGGTCTGGCAACCCAGCCTTAGTCTGACCTGTCCCACATGTCTATTCTGAAGGTAAAGTGGGGAAGAGGATTGTGATGTCCTTGCAGAAAAGATGAGGTATAAATGCGACTAATAAATAAATACACACAAATATGCACATGCATGTGAAAACAATATCCCCAAAATGTATGGTTTACAAATAATGATACTATAATGACTAAATGTCAAACTGTCTAGATTCTTCTGTCCCTATCAATACGTTTTAATAAAATGGATTTTATACATATACAGAAGGAGCCCCATATCTGTTGGGGAGTGGTTCCAATCCCCACTGTGGATACTGAAAACCGTGGATAATAACAAACTCTCTGTATATTATAAATGAGAGAGAGAGAGAGAGAGAGAATATGTAACATGGTAAAAGGAAAAAAGGAGAAAAATATTTTTTTTCACATGCATTACCAGAACTGGTCACTAACAAGTATTAATAGCACAGTCTCTGGCTCCTTCTAGTGGCTGTTTCTGGTAATACCAGTGAAAATAGTTTTTTCTGGATTTTTTCTTTTAATATTTTTAATGTTTCCAGGCTGTGGATAAGTAAAACCATGAATATTGATACCGTGGATATGGAGGTCTTACTATATTTTAATTTTAGACATTCTTGTTTCTTCTGTCTGCAAATCAGAAACACTCAATTTCTTAGAGACTTCTCTTTTAGCAGCAAGCATTTACCATAATACAGGTCCATATGTATTTATTTATTTATTTACTGGATTTCTATCCTGCCCATCTAGACCAAAGGTCTACTCTCAACATATATCCTTGAGATGCTTATGATTCCCAAAGAAGTAATATATAAATGCTGCTTATTTTCTAAGTGTTTTTTCTAGTCCTTATTTCTGAGTTGAATTTCAGATGAGACACAGTGCTTTGTAAGACTGGAACAGAAAAACAAGCAACATTTAATTGTTGATTTTTGGAATGATTTTAGGGTTTAACTCAGCATATTCCTCTTAATCATTTAATTTGTCTACATGTAGAATACTACAGAGAAAACGTAGCAACAATTTTTTGTGTTCCATGAGCAGTCCAGGTGGTAGATATGATTATTATATTTCTAAACATGAAAATTAATTGGCATTAGAATAAATCAGATGTTTCTAAGATTTGGAGTTAATTAGACATTTCCAGAGTAGCTGTTCCAATCTAATGCATTGCCAACTGTTGATGCAAAAGAACTGCTAATAATTATGATGCAGTTGTTTTTGTTTTCAAGTTACAAGCCAGGCTTATTTGGTATTTGCACACAAACTCTTCACAAGACGTGCAGTTCAGGGTGAAAAACATAAGTGATGAAGGCATTTGCATGGCTAAGTTTATGAGGTTTGGACTAGAAGATCTCCTGGCGATTGAGGGTCTCAGTAGATAGATTAGCTTTGTTTATCTCTACTGTTCTAAGCAAAACTGTATGTAGTGAAGCTATGAAATAATCTTAGATAAATCTTTGCACTGAAATCTAGACAATAAAGTATTGGTTTGTACAGTGTTTGTTGCAAAAAGTAAGAAGGATGGGGGTCGGGCTGGCCACAAATCTACAAAGCAATTTACCATGTTATAGTTCCATAGTGATCTGAGTGTGTTCTGATAGGTTTGCTAAAAAAAAAAAAAATGGAAAGAGGAAGTATGGTTTGCAGTAGATTTAAACTTTTACAAAACAGATCCAGCAGCTGCCATTTAATCCCAAATTGCAATGGGGGAATATTTTTCAATGTAGCCATTCTCTATTTTTTACTTGCTGGGTCATGTTAGCTTCAGATTAGGATAGCTTCCGTGTGAGACTATGAGAGCACGGTTAAATGAAAAATCGGTGCGCCTTTTCTCAAATAAATGACTCGAGTAATGACATAATGGTAAATTTAGAAGTGCATGGGCTATCTCTGATAGTCCGCATAACTGCATGCATAGCTCAGTGAGTTAGCGCATCTGGCTATAGAAGCAGGAGCTGTAAGCTTTTTTTCTCCAGTGTAAGAAAAAAGCCAGTCTGTTTGGCCTTGGATAACCTCCGCAGTGCCGGCACACCCCAGAAAAAGGGAAGCACTTCTGAGTACTCTATACTTAGGAAACTCTGGAAAGGGTCCTCATAATTCAGAATTGACTTGACCACACATCATTATATTAAATAGGCTGCTAGATCTGTGCTTTTCAGTAGTTAAGGATCAGGTCTTTTGTAAAGGTGATGGCTTATAATTGCCCATCAAGTGCAAGCCATCCTCAAATGCTTTGTAATATTACGGGAAGAACGTGCAATAACATACTGTTCCTGAGGAAAAAAAAATCCATTTCTCTTACAGTTGTTGAGAGCGTTGCAGCTAAACTCAAAGGGAAAAGGGACATTTGAGGGAATGATGTCATAACCCCTGCTACTCTAAAAGTCCCAAGGCTTCACCCCTCAGGAAGGCTTGAGAACCCTTCCTGGACTTGTTGGTTCTTTTATTTCCATAACTTGACTAATGCATACTAATTTTATGCTCAACACCGCAGAGTTTTGAGGTTATCCCCAGAAAGTGTGTCATCAAGCATTCTTATTGTGGAAGGCTATAGCTGCAGCAGTTCCCTGGAGAAAAAGACAGGACTTCAACCTTCCCCAATTAGATGTTTTCCAGGTAGCTTACATTCAGTTCCCGTCATCCCCAGCCAGCATGGCAAATGATCAAGCATTTGGGGAGTTGGAGTCTAAAACATCTGGAAGGCAGTAATATAAGAATGACTATCTGGAGGGCCAAATATGGGTTATCAAAGCTGAAAGGGTGGCGAGGAGAATCTGGAGAACTAGAAAGTTTGGAGAATGGTCTCTGTCTCTAGTAATATTACAGATTTTAAAGTACCTGTGATGTTTTCATGCGCTTCATGCGCGTGCTATCTAAAAGCAGCAGAACAAGTTGTACCATAATGTGATCGACAATTAGATCACACAAAAGCAATGCTAACATTTCAGCAGCTGGGGAAACGCCTTGTCTTGTTCAAGATTATCCTTTTTTTTCTTGTGCTGCTTTTTAGAGGCAAGGGATCAAATGGTAAATGAACTATTCAGAAAGGGAAAGGCTTAAGGATGCAGCTGAATGTCTTGGGTAAGATCAAATCACATCAGTTGGGATGACAGCACTGCCTCTGCAGCAGTATGGCTTTGTGGTATGGCTGAGGGAAGTAATGACAATATTACCTCTACCCAATTTGAAGAGCCCTCCCCACCTACACTGTACAGTGTGACCTGTGGATTATGCATGACTCAGCATGAGTGTACTTACGTCTCTATGGAAATTCACTTGAACCTCCAATCATTAATATCATGTAATATATTCAACTTCCTCCCATGAGGAAGGTGGTGAGCCTTTTTTTGAAGGTTGCGAAATAAAACTGAAGATTGCAAAAACTTTGCAGGCCCAAGCCAGTTTAAGTGCAGTTTCTTTTTACAATTCTTCATAAAACTGCTGGTTATTGAACTACAAAGCAAGATGTGAAGTGTAAGAGACATATGCTGCAAAGTAACAGGATGTAAGTAGCATTTTCATACACACTTGAATGTGTTTGCCTTTGCAGCAGTGACCCAAGAACTACAAACTGTGTTTTGAATCTCTCCCTAGGTTTCTAAAAAAAGTGTAAGTTATATGTAGAGATGGGGGTATTCGTATTTGTATATGAATATGAATACCCCCGCACAGCTGGACATAATGAGGGTCCACTCACTTGTCCGCTGCCGGCTCCGCTCTCCCTTCTAATCACTCCGGAGCTCCCAGTCGGCTATCTACTTGTCAGCCTGGCAGGGAGACTCGTCTTCACTCCTTCTGCCAGGAGTGGATAGCCGACTGGGAGCTCCGGAGCAATTGGAAGGGAGAGCGGAGCCAGCAGTGAGTGGACTGTCTGGCTCCTGGGCCGGACCCTCATTATGTCCAGCTGTGCAGGGGTGTTTGTATACGAATACCCTCATCTCTAGTTATATGACAACTGTAAATGTAGCCAACTGGTGTTTCTTTTTTATGTCCTCAACATGCTACATATAATGTGAACGTACTTGATAGAAAGCGAGGTGTATGCATCTTTGTGCATGTAGAAATGGCAGCAAGTTTTTTTCCTTGTTAAGAATGGAGTTGTGAAACGTCACACACAGCCTAGAGTCATGGTATAATTCTTGTCTATTTGCTGTGCAACAGTTTTAAAGTTTAAGGCTACATACAGTTGTTTGTACACTTGGCTGGCAACAACCTCACTGAACAAAATGGTCCTCAGCCTCACCAGAACTGATCATCTCTCCCTGATATGTAACATCAATTTCTGGACAATTTTTCTGCACCATCCATGAAGAGTGTGTGCTTAGAGCCTGAGGAAGTGGATTTCATCCACAGAAGCTTGCTATTTGTTTTATTTCTTAGAGATCCTATAAAAGGCATTGCAAACTATTCCATTTGTGTAATCTTTGGGGCCACATTGGCCTTTTCCTTTTTCATCAAAAACAATATTCTCTAATCTGATGGGGTAACACATGTAATTTCCATATATACTGAGAGTAAAATGAGAGAATATTCTAATTTATTTCAGTGGGTCTCATTTGGGGGATTATTTACATCACTGGCACAAAAATTACAACTTTGTCAGTCTTTTACATATCAGCTTTCAATTAAACATTCAGTGATCAGTTTCTTGTTGGAGTCACTGAGCACAACAACAGCAACAATTGCACAAGTACTGTGTGCTTTTCTTTTTTGGTTTACCCATCATGTGCTTAGTTGTGTCCTGGCTGTTGAGTCAGTCACCTGAGAAGTAGCCCACCATATGCGATAACTGCTTGTACAGTTGCCCCTATATGTGCAATCAAAGCCAAACAGGATCCTGGCCATAGTCTTTTGAGTGTTAAGGCCTGAATCTATTTCATAGTTTCAGGTAGAGTAGACCCTTTGACTCAGTGGCTGAAATTCTGTTGCTTAGTTTAGTAAATTGCAGAAGAATATGCCAATTGAATCCCAATGGGATTTGGAGAGTCCACTTCATAAATGCCATTGATTCAGGTGATTTTACTCTTGTTGCATCTTTAGCATACTAAGTCATAACTAGAGTCAGCCCATGTGAATCAATGGAACTTATAAAGTAATTGCCTTACCAAATCCCCACTGATTCAGTGAGTTTACTCTAGAGTGACTTACCACACTAAGCAATACTATTTCAGCTAATGAGGTTAATATATTGATTCACCAGTGACTAGCTGATTCAATGGAGTCTGCTCTATTTGCTACTGCCGATTAGATTTTAGGCCTAAAAATTAGAACAACAATTACAGCACTGTTAGTGTTTTAGAATTTGCATCACAATTTCCACACACTAGACAGATGTCTAGGATTAGTTCAGTGAGTTAGGTAGAGGCCAGAATTTGGGAGTTTAATTTGCTACTGTGCAGAATTTGCTACTGCGTGGTCCTGGACAAGCTGCACAGTCCCAGGGAACCCCCAGAAGAAGGAAAAGGCAAACCACTTCTGAGTACTATTTACATAGAAAACCCTGGAAAGGATTGCTATAAGTTGGAATTGACTCGAAGACACACAATTATTATTATTCAAGGAAAATAAGATACAGAAGTTTAAGCTATATCAATAAATAAGTCAGTTCAACCTGTTGGAGGAAATGTGAGAATACTGGCATGTTCTTTCATATCTGGTTGACATGCCCTCGAATCCAGCTGTTCTGGTCCAAGGTTTTACAGAAATAGAATTAATCACAGGACAAAAAATTTTATGAGATTGCCAGATCTAGCTCTGTTGTCCTTATTTTCAGACAATAACAAACACCTAATTCATAAACAATTAATTGTTTTTCCCCCACTGTATGGCAGCATGTTTGAAAATTGCTAAAACTGGAAGGGAACTTGTAATTTGATTTTACATGCATGGGGAAATAGAATGTGGCATATTGTCCTAATGGAAAATTTAACTTACCAGATCAGATTACTTAAACATCCACACTCCCGAGATGATTTTTTTTAACACGTGATTTCCTTCTATTTATTATGTTAATAATAATGACAAGATTTATTTTCCCCCAGCCTCTCATGTCAATTTTTGGTGCAATATTCTCATCTGATACAGACTGCAGTGGATTGAAGGTTCTGTATGAGAGATTATACATGAAAGACCTATACTATTATTTTGTTGTTTTTTCCATGTTCTTTCAATACAGTAAAAAAAAAAAGTGTGTTGGGGGAAACGATACAGAAGTTTTAACTAAATTTTAAATAGCGAACAGAACAATGAACTCTTAGAGGTCTGGGGCAAGATTTTCAGTGGTGTCAGGGCTACCACAGAAAAGACACTGCTCCGATCTGATGGAAGTCCACCCTTACAGCACACAGTTGGAAAGGGAATTGTTGGTTCCTCTAAAACCAGAGGATGTAAAATGTAAAAGTGTTTCCCAAGATTTTTACGGTGAGACCACTTAGGTCTTTAGAAGTCAAAACCAGAACCTTGGAATGGCCACAAGCAAGCTGATTAAGCAGTGCAATTATTTCAAATAGGCACAGTGTGTTCAAAAAGGTGAACACTAGTTAAATGGTTTCCTTCTAAAGCAGTGGTCATTTTCGGACTGCAGGACAATGATCATATTTGGAAATCATCAAGTCACAAATAACAAGCCAAGACTGGGTCCTCCAGGTGAGGAAACAGATGGTGCACCAAAGAAAATGGTTAACAAGTACGCAGGGGTCAAGTCTGAGAGTTGTATCCAGTTAACCAGTGGAAGGGCTTCCATCACTGGAACAGAATTGAATACTTTTCTCTGTCCCCAGGACCGCCCCTGTGCAGCCTCAACATCTGCTCTGGAGGATTTCGGTATCTAGAGGGCTTTGACTTTGCATTCACACATGACAGCAGGCAAGAGTTTTACTAAGATTATTTACTTGGGGAAAATCTGTGGCGCTGTACCCATTGGACTATAGTATTGAACTGAATGGGTGGGTGGAGGAGTCCCCTTCAGCCCTTCAGCCCAGGAGCTGAATTAAGTTCTAGGTAAATTTTTAGCAGGCATATGCCAATAGTGGGTGAAGCCAAAGACATATGAGAGGCAAAAGCACTTTTTATTGCCAGTCACCACATTGATTTATGGCTCTCATTCCAAAATCCCATTACTAATGTAATTATCACTCTCTTCTTCCTATTTTACTTCATCCCCACCCATCCACCATGTACTTTGTATACATAGACCTATGGTCTAATTATTACTTCCCTTGTCTCTGAGGAAGTGGATTGTAATCCACAGAGGGTGTCATCCCGCAATACACCTGTTCATCGCTAAGGTGCCACAACTCTTTTGTTTTAATTTTTTGCTGTGCATTTTCCTACACACGTTGTCATAGCTTGGGGCTCAGCGAGAGACTGATTGCTGTTTATCATGAATGGTGTACAGTTGTTTTATGTAGAAAATAAAAGGCTGTCTGGCATAAGATTCCTACCCAGGAGTTTTGGCCTTCAATTTTTAGTGCAAAATTTAGACTGCTGTTATATTGGATAATTTAAAACCAGCAGCCTCGGCAAGAGTCTGGAATGTCAACAGGACCCTAAGCTCAGCCTTGCTTCCCAGTATTTCTGTGAGTATCAGGAGTTTCTCTTCATGCTGGGTTTTAACAAAAGCAAATGGTGAAAAAAGTAAAATACAACATAGCCTTGGACTAGTGTGATGAGTACCTGCAGTCCCCCCCCCCCCCCGTTCTGCTTAGGGTTAGATCTCATAGATGCCATGAGAAATGGGGCAGAAGTACCTCAGTTGTTTCAAGTGCCATAATGCTGGCTCCGCTGGAGCTTGTCGCCGAGCGGAGCTCCTTTGCCCTCCCCTCGGGATAGCGCGAGACGTGCTATTCTCATAGTTACCTGGGGGGAGGCCTCTTTCGAGGCTTGCATTCCCTGGCAGTGGCTGTGTTCAGAGCTGCAGGGATTTTTTGCTGTGTAGCAGCCAACAGCGTCGAGGGAGCTGTGTGTGGGGTGCATCGGCACTTCCCAAGGTTGGAGTGTAGTGTCGGAGATCAGTCTTGATCCCCGGCGGAGCCTGCTTACAGCTATTTTGTTTAAAGAAAAGAAAAGAAAAAGGCAGAAGGAATTGGAGAACAACAAGAAATCCCAAGGGATTTCTTTTGTTTATTTATATATATTTGTTTATATACATATATATGTATATATACACACACACACATGTATATGTATGTATGTATGTATGTATGTATGTATGTATGTATGTATGTATGTATGTATGTATGTATGTATATTTAAATAGAATCATAAATAGGAGCAAGTGGGTTCCATAAGCTTCAGGACTAAGTGGGTGGTAAACCCCCCCATTGGGCTCGGCCCTTGGGTTGATCCAGTTGGGGACAGGGCAAACACCCCCCCCCCCACAAACACACTCTAAAGGCAGTTGGGGAACAGAGTTATGCCCCCCCCCATATACATGGTTAATTACATGGTTGTGTGTTTGTTGGGGTTTCTTTAAATTTAATTGGAAGCGGCGCGCTTACAGACACACACACACACACACACACACACACACACACATATTAAAATAAATAAATAAATAAATAAAAGTTCAAATTAAAATTAAATAAGATTATAATAACAACAGGAATAGTTGCATTGGAGCAACTACCAGTTGTTGGTTAGCTAGTCGTGAGGGGTTGTATTAAAAAAAAAAATTATTATAAATAAATAGCTAAATAAATAGGCAAACAATAAGGGTACAACGTAGGGTGTTTTTTACAATTGGAGCACGTTAGTAAGGGTTGGCTGCCTGGCTAGCGGGTAGATTATTTAGTAAGAGCTTTTGTTAGCAGCCATGCCCCCCAAAAAGGGTCAGGGCAATAGCAAAGGCAAACAGCCTACAAAGCGCAGGGCTCCCAGGGCATCCTCTCCAGTTGTATCATCATCATCAGACGAGGACGGGTGGCCTGTGTGGGAGGAAATACGGGCTAAAATAGCAGCATTGGAGCAGCAGAAGGCTAACCAAGCACGTAAGGGGGCTAAGGACAATCAGCCTAGGCGCTCAGCAAGGGAGTCCAAGGCACACAAGCGTGCTAAACTGAAAGCCCTTGCTGATAATCTTTTGTCCTGTTTTGCTGCTTTAGAGGCTGGTGTGCAAGGTGTGTTGGGAGTTGCAGATTTGTCAAGGGAACGTCAGCTAGCAGAATTGATAGGCCAGGTCGAGAGCAGAGCTGAACGCGTGCGCGCATGCCTGGGCAGTAAAGGGGTCCAGAGGCAGGAAGTGGTTGAGGACAGCAGGTCGGATGGTGAAAGGCCTTCAACCAGCTGGGATGCAGCCGCTATTCAAACGTCAGGGCTTTGCCTTTCAGAGACTATGCTCTCCCTATAGGCGCTCACTTGACACCAGTTATGAAGGAGCATATATGGAGGAGCGAATACGTAGATCTATTTGAATTACTAAGTAGGAGCATGGACGCTAAAGAGTGGGAGAATGAGGATGAGGTAGACAAAAAGAGGAGGCGGCACAAAAAGCTGGGCCAATTGGTTGCCGGGATTTTTGATTTATGCAGGTATAATGGTGAAGGCACAACCTTGGCGTCCGCTGTCTTTATTTCCGTATTTGCACCTGATATACAGGGCCTATGTGGACTTCCCGGGTCATTCATGGCTGACCTACGATCAAAATTTCTGCATAAGAGCATCAATACACGTGAAAATGCATTGGGATGAGCCTCACCCGGGCTTATGGCTTCAGACCATGACACCTGCCCGGCCACTGCAGGTTGAGAGGTTCGACAGTGGCCATTATCAGGAAGACAGGGCAGGTTAACAGTTCCCGTGCTGGAGCGGAGCAGATGGTTCAACTCCGCCTGCTCTGCTGGGACTTCAATTCATGGGGTTCCTGTTCCAGGAAACCATGCCGATACAGGCATGAGTGTGCCACCTGTGGTGGATCCCACTCCAGTTCGAAATGTTTTAAAGGCAGGTCACCAAAAGCGCTCGGCAAGGAACAAGGCAGTAACAGGAAGGCTGATGGAGCGACTGGTGCGACAAAAGGGGCCCAACCCTATTAAATTGGAGGTGCTTACAGTTTTGTTGGCTAACTGCCCTTTAAAGGAAGTGGCAGCATATTTACTTGATGGGTTTCAGTTAGGTTTTTGTATCCCAGTTTTGGGAAGACGCAAGGCAACATTTGCCAAAAAATTGAAGTCTGTTCAAGGTATGGAAGAAATAGTTAGACAAAAAATTGAGAAGGAGGTCCTAGAGGGCAGAGTGTTAGGTCCGTTCATTCAGCCAACGGTTCCACATCTCCGGGTGTCTCCTTTGGGGATTGTACCTAAAAAGGCCCCAGGTGAATTCAGGCTCATACATCACCTCTCTTACCCAGAAGGTGACTCTGTCAATGATGGCATACCACAGGAGCTTTGCATTGTGTGTTATACGTCGTTTGACGAGGCAGTGCACATGATTAGGGCATGTGGCATAGGGGCAGAGATGGCCAAGGCTGATGTAAAATCAGTTTTTCGTCTGCTGCCAGTTCACCCAGAGGATTTTGAATTGTTAGGTTTTTCCTTTGAGGGTGCCTTTTACATGGATAGAGGATTACCCATGGGTTGCTCAGTATCCTGTGCAGCGTTTGAGTGCTTTAGCTCCTTTTTGGAATGGGAACTTAGATGTAGGGTGGGGCTGCGTAGCACAGCCCATTATTTAGATGATTTTTTTTGTGGTGCAAAGGATTCTGGGAATTGTAGGCACTGATGGAGACTTTTGAGAAATTGGCTCAGGAGATTGGGCTTCCTTTGGCTGAGGAGAAAACAGAAGGGCCAACGCCTAACATCACATTCTTGGATATAGAGTTGGATACCTGTCACCAATACTGCAAGCTTCCTGACAAAAAGCTGGTTGACTTGCGGGCCAGATTGGGGCATCTATTGAGGCAGAAGAAGGCCACCCTAAGAGAGTTACAGTAGACGGTGGGCCATTTGAATTTTGCTTGTAGGGTAGTTGCCCCAGGTAGGGCCTTTTTGCGCAGACTCTGTGCAGCCATGAAGGGTCTCCGCAAACCATTCCATAGAACTAGGATTACAGCAGGCATGAGACAAGATCTGAAAATGTGGCAACAATTTTTGGACAATTTTAACGGAGTTTCGTTCCGGAGAGCGGAATTATGCCTCCAGAATGAATTCCAAGTTCAAACAGAAGCTGCAGGGTCATTAGGTTTTGGCATCTATTTCCGGGGTCGCTGGTGTGCAGGGACTTGGCCTGAGGAGTGGCAAAGGTCAGGCCTGACCAGGGACTTGACATTCCTGGAGTTTTTTCCCATTCTCGGCGCCACTTGGTTATGGGCTGAGGAATGGGCCAATTCAGTAGTCAGATTCTGGTGCGATAATATGGCAGTGATGCATGTCATTAATATCATGTCATCCAGATCTGAACGGGTTATGAGGCTTGTGAAGGTGCTTGTATTACACACCTTACAATTTAATATAGTATTTCATGCAAGGCACATCCCCCGCATAGACAACAATATAGCTGATGCCCTGTCCCGTCAGCAGATGGAGCGGTTCAGGGCATTGGCTCCAGGAGCTGGCCGGGGTCATGCTGTCTTAGGGATGTGGGTGTGGGACCCGCACGTATAGGTTGGTGAGGGGGTCCTGTGAGACCTTTGGCACCAAACATGATACCGCACTACCGTAGGCCCCTGGTTTCTAAGCCATCAGTTATGGCATGTTGATTTAATAAAGTGTGGCCCTATTTATACCCATCACCTGCGTCTTGCCTCATTTTTCCGGAGTGGAAGGTAAGGATCTTTCTTTCTCTTTCTTTCTTTCTTTCTTTCTTTCTTTCTTTCTTTCTTTCTTTCTTTCTTTCTTTCTTTCTTTCTTTCTCTCTCTCTCTCTCTCTCTCTCTCTCTCTCTCTCTCTCTCTCTCTCTCTCTCTCTCTCCCCCCCCTCCCTCCCTCCCTCCCTCCCATCCAGGTACTGATTTTCTGATCAATGACTTTGCTTCTATCACCCGTGTTGTGTACTCCCCCCCCCCCCATATTTTAGAAAAATAAAATACATCTTTTTATAGCTGGCAAGGGTGCCATTAGAATCTCTATGTATTGAAGGTAAGATAGAATGGGAGGCTCGGGATGGGGGGAACCTTGATGTTGGTCGTTACCTCTCTATGTAAAGCAAAGTTTACAGAGTTGGTAAAGATGGTTTAAAGATGTAATTGGAAAGAAAGAAACAGGGCTTTTCTTTCTATCATAGTGCAATGTGTCACATTACGCTGAAGTTCCATATAAATAGTTCAGCGCTTTCCACCAAAATAAGCCAGACCCGAGTGACAGCTGAAAGGTTTGATTTCAGGTTCGATTTCGCCTCTCTAGGGATTACTATGCCTGGCAGCTTTTGAAATTCAAAATAGTCAGCTTGGGTTTCACATTTTATTTGCTGTACAGAACGAATACCTTCCAAATTGCCCTCCCATTTTATGAGTTTTAAAAGAAGGTACATCTGTTTTTTAGGGCAGCTGTTTGTAGTAAGGTTTGCTTTTATTTTAATATTTGCTATCATATTGTTACATTCATGTGATATAAGAAACATGTATGTGCGTTCTGTGCTGTGAAGTCGGAATCCACTTATAGCAACTCTAATAGGGCTTTGTGAGACATTTAAGGAGTGGTTTTATCAATTCTACTTCCTCAGTCAGTTTCTATGGCTGAACAGGGATTTGAACCCTGTTCTCCAGAGTCCTAGTCTGTCACTCTATAAACTACACCACATTGGGAACCACAGAAACATATATAAACATATATAATATATAAGCAAGTTTCATGAGGTGGCAGAGCTGTGGAAGTATTAACTAGGTGATCAAGGGTTACTAACCTGTTCCTGTTCATCATCATCTGCAGAGAGCTTGCTTTGGTCTTCCCTAAGAACATCTGCAATTACCCAATGTGGGGTAGTGAACAGAGTGCCAGACTAGGACTCGGAAGACCTGGGTTTGAATCCCCACTTGGCCATGGAAGCTCATGGGGGAAGGTGATACTGGTAAAACCACTCCTTAAATATCTCACTTTCCTTGAAAGCTCTGTTAGGGTCACTGTATTTCAGTTCTGACGTAACACATACACAGGGACATCTGCAAATTCATGAATATGACTTTTCCTCCCTCATTCCTTCCAGTCCCTTTTGTTTTAATATCGTGCATTTCAGAGTGGAAGCCTAAGGACAGGGAACGTAGGTTCAGTAGGTTGAGGGGGTCATTCTGATTCAATATCTAACTTATTATTCTTCGTAAACCACAATGGAACCCTTTTCCCCCCTAGCTGAAGAGTATAGTAAACATGCTTCAGATAACCAAATATGTGACCTAAACAGGACTATTAATGATAAGACTTTTGGTGGTCATTAATTCATTGAATTGCTATAAATTTGAAGCAGTTGATGGTACATAACTACAGTAAAATATGAGAAATACATGCATTTTAAGATCATAGTAAGATGATTAAAGAGCTGATATACTGTAATCTTGATGTAATTGACCATGTGGGAGTATTTCAAGTTCTGTGGCCATAGGTTCAATAGAAAGGTCTCCTGTAGACAAACTGAAGTAAGAACAAAGAGGAGTGTTGATTGGAATGGCTCACATCTGGTGAAATTGCTCCGAGTTCATTGGCTACAGTGACTCCTACTTTCAGTTCTCCTTCTGGAGTCACATATAAGATTTGAGAGGTGGAGATATAACAATTATGTCTGACGCACACAATGTTATTATTGCCTTGGACTTGCAGCAACCCTGTGAATTAATGACCTTCAAAAGGTCTTATCATTAACACTCCTGCAAATTAAAGATCATGCTTCGTTTATTGAGCCAGTTCACCTCATGTTAGGTCTTCCTCTTTTCCTGTTACTTTGGGCTTTTCATAGCATTATTGTCTTTTTCAGTGAGTTTTTTCTTCTCACGGTTTGTTTGAAGTATGACAACCTTGGTTTAGACATTTTAGATTTTAGTGAGAGTTTATGCTTGATTTGATCTAGCACTCACTTATGTTCTTTCTGATGGTCTGTGGCGTTAAAGCTTTCTCCATCTTCTGCCTCCAGTTATATAGGTTGAAATCCTATTGCTTGGTATAGTAAACTGCAACTAGAGTACACCCATTAAATCAGTGGAGATTTGGTGAGTCAATTTCTCCGGAAGTCCCATTTATTCAAATGGACCTACTCTAATTGCGACTTACTATGCTAAGCAGCAGGATTTCAGCTAGTGTTTATTTGATTTTTTTAATTGGCTATCCAGTTGTGTCCACATACATGATTGTCTGCTAGGTTGCCTAAAGCATGTGTTTGTAGTCAACAAATTATTGGCAGCACAGAACTGAATGGCTTGCTTTCTTACTTTGTTTTTGACACTTGGTCAATTGTTCTAGTGATGTTTGGTTGTGCTTTATTTTTTTACTTTTGTGTCTCAGTCCCCTGTAATTATCAGCAGGTTTGGTTTGTGATCAATTTCCTCCTGGACATGTGCATTAAAGCTTTTCATTTTTTCTTCTTTAGCATCTGTAGCTGATGTGATAGGTTTCCATGAAGTCTGTTTGGTATTATTTGGTCATAGGTTGTATAAATGGCCCTGACTACTTGTGCTACATCTTATTTGAGTATTGGAGGCACACCGTTTCTTCTGAGTTTGTTTCTGGAGTGAAAAACTCACTCATTGTAATTATGTCACTGAGGACATCCCATTCCAGTCCTCTTTAATTTGCTCACACCACATACTGTAATGTTGAAATATACCCCAACTCTAGATGTCATACCAGAGCCAGAGTGTGTCCACTACTTTCAGCACATCATTGCCAGTAATGTTGAGGTCACAGCAGAGAAGAATTCAAGCTGCTTCATGATGTCTGAATTCTTTAGTTATTTGAGGCAGAAGGCAGGAATGTGTGGCTGTCCAGGTGTTAGTAGACTTGAACTTTCCTGAGCCTTGTCCAGTAGTGAAGCATGCTTGGCGTTGCAAGCCAGTGACATCGGGATGGCTGTTCTTCATCTATTTCTATTTTAATTTATAGGCTCATTTTACCTCCTCCTCCTTTTTCTTCTTCCAGGTATGATGGTTCAAGTCTTTCATCCTTTAAATACAATGTAATAAATATGTTTTTATCTATTTGTTAATTGCTGAACAGGAGGAATTTCTAGATTATTTCTAGATTATTTTTAATGCCATCATTTTTACTTTTGGTTGTTTGTATTCCAAGGGATTTGCATTTAGGATGTACAACAAAAGAAATAAAGGATTTGTAAATGCTCTTGAAAATACTTTGTGTGGGTGGGATAAAAGTTCATAGTCCAGATACTGCTCAGATCAGTCTTATCTGTTGCATCACCTTAGCCGAAAGTTACTATTAATTTTTTGGATCCAGAATTAGTCATACTTTGAGTAAACTCAAGAGGGCCCAACACAGTAATTTCACTGGAAAATCAAATAAGCATATTCACATTCTAAAATACAGTAGAATATCCATAGAAATGTCTCCACAAATTTGCTTCTTAGCTTAACATTGATCATTCACAAACTTTCCCCTGTTCTGAGTTCAGGTTTAACTACTGAACGTTATACATATGTTATGTATTAATATCATATATCATGTGACAAAACATTTACCATTGCAATCTTGTTAAAATTAGCTAACCCACTCCTATTTTATAACTAGGCATGTTGATAAACAATTAAAGTATAAAAAATAGCTTAGTCCATCTCAGTCACACAAATAAGTAATCTAAATGCACACAGCAATGTTTGTGTACAGTGTGATTGTTTGACGAGATTCGATTGTGTAATAATGGCCAGTTTGTATTGTTAACAAACTCTGGAAATTATTCTTTATTTAGACAAAACAAACAGCTTAAAAATAAATAACCGTTATTGTTTGACCCACTTGAAGGTGCGAATTGTGAAAGCAGCATTTGAACTGGTTACGGGTTGTGAATGTGTAGTCATGTGTGCACAGTGCGTTTCAGAAAGCAGACACACACATACAAACACACCCACATACTGAACATTACTGAGACAAAAAGGAATAGCGAAAAGGTCCGGTAAATAGTTTTGTCAGTGTTTTATGGCCAGTCTTTTCAGTCTTACGATTTTGCGTGTTCTGTCTCATTGATTATTATTATGTTCTGCCAATGGAATAACTGCTAATACTGGCTGTCCTTTTATGCTTCATATTAGAGTAGAAATGTAGTTTGAACATAATGGATTATTGATTGGACTGAGAACAGCAGAAGCCTGAAGGCCTTGTCATCAGTGGTACTTACTCTCCCATTAGAGAATGCATCACTTGATGCAATTCTTTCGGATCTGGAGCTGTAGAATATAAGCTTATAATTGTTGCTCTTGTAAAAGGACAGTTTTGAGGGGCTAGGAGCCCTTCATTGTTATTAGGGGCACCCCTTCCCCCTCCTTCCATTCATTCAAAGAATGGCCTCTTTGTTTGGGTAGTAAGATAAGCTAAACCAGGAGCTTAATGATGTATTTTAATTCATTCCTTATAGTACTACAGTGTAACTAATAAAATACATTTCTTTGTCTCTGGGAGGACAAGTATGGTCAGTATACTGAAGCACAAAATATGTACTGAGTGGGTGACAGGCCTGTTTCTCTCAGTGTGTCCCTCGGAGGTACACAAGAATAGCTTAGCATCTAGCGAAGAACTCTTTTCAAAAGTATTCTGTGCCTCATATAATAGTCACCTCTCTTGTTTCTTCTTTTGAGAACGTTCCCCTATTACTTAGTTTTCCTTTGTACAGGTTTTCCTTTGCCTTTCCTTATATTTGTTTAACATGGATGCTTCTGTGTTTTGTCTCTTTGTAAAAGATACTGCCTTTTGAAGCCCTGTTTAGAATTGCTGTCATATCAGAGGAGGAACAGAGTGAAAACAAACATCATGGTCAATGTTAGGATTTACTTATTTTTTTGCTCACATTTCTGGCCCACTTTTCTTCCAGTGAGCTCAAGGTGGCCTACATGGTAGGGCAGGCTGAGAGTGTGCGTTTGACCCAAGGCCACCTAGGAAGAGTGGAGCCGTGGTAAAGATAACCCAACATTAAAGCTGAAATAATGTTGAAATGATCAAAAGATATTGCTGAGGTAGTTCTTCATGTCTGAGAAGCTGGACGTAGAAAGAACATGCTTATGTGCTGAAAATCAATCACAGAAACAAACAAACAAACAAACTTGCAATTCATGGGAAGTGAGAAAAGTCCTGCTGTGACAGTCACAGACAATCAGCGCTTGAGGGAGTTCTTCTTTTACTAACAGACTATCTGTAATGTAAAATTGAGTTTCAAAGCTCACTAGAGTTTTATAGCTCCTTCAAGCCTTAAACCTAGAGCTCCCAAATCACAGCTGAGCAACAACCAGTATATCACTGCTTGTTGTTGTTTAGTTGTTAAGTCATGTCCGACTCTTTGTGACCCCATGGACTAGAGCACGCCAGGCCCTCCTGTCTTCCACTGCCTCCCGGAGTTTGGTCAAATTCATCTTGGTAGCTTCGTTGACACTGTCCAACCATCTCATCCTCTGTCGTCCCCTTCTCCTCTTGCCTTCACACTTTCCCAACATCAGGGTCTTTTCCAGGGAGTCTCCTCCCTTTTGCCAATATCACAAGATCATAAAAAAGAGCAGAGTTCCTTTTTACAACAAAACAAAGCATACAGCAGCTGTAATGTCTAACGTTGCAAACTCTTTTGTCTTAGTAGCATTCTCCTTTTTCTTCTGCCTCTCCTTGCTTCGGTGACTTCTGCTTTAGTTTTGATTAGACAACCATATTTTGTTAGTAATTAAATCAGCTTTTCCAGATTAGCAACAACCTTTTTTAAAAAACCTTGGTATTATTTACCTCCAGTGGCTGTTGGCTCTCTCTCTCTCTCTCTCTCTCTCTCTCTCTCTCTCTCTCTCTCTCTCTCTCTCTTTCTCTCTCTGTGTGTGTGTGTGTGTGTGTCAGATTCAATGAAAAGTCATGCTGACTTTTTCCTAGCGCCTGTATTTACTTTGAAGGACTTGGACGGCTAGGATTTTCCTGTGAATTCAAGGATACAGTTGCTATTTAAAGGCCTAGAGCCGCTGCCCTTCATTCTCGTGCCCCCGTGCATTAGCTCCTCCAGTGTTACAGAACAGTTGTGTTGTCTTTGGAAGCGAGCGGTATAAAGGTGAATGAAGTTGCCTATAAAAGGACTAAAGAAAGTTGTTGGTTTTTTCCCCCCTTTTTTCTTTTATAGAATAGTTGGCAAAACAAGGAATTAAGTACTGGCCCTTCATTCCACACACAGGAGTTCCAGTTTTACATCAAGTTTTCATTACTCATAGCATGAGGCCTTTGTTTTGTTTTGTGCAACCTGGATATTGGGAAAGAAGCACTGCAGTGAGTTTTTGGAAACAGAGCAACGAGACTTTGAATCAAATTCTAGGGCAGCCACACACTCTCTCTGGGTGGCCTTGAAGACAAGCATATCATTCCTGTAATAGAAGTTGTGTGGACTCAAGTACAATGTATTTCCAAATAAGCATTCGTAGGATTGCGGCTTCAGAAGTTCATTTCATTTTTAAAAAAATGTTTCCTAAACACGGTGATCTTTTCATGAGTGTTTTGGCAGTTCCCTCTGTGGAGTATGAGGGCATTACTCTTGAAAATCTTGGGATTCTCAAGGCAAAATTGTTCAGTTTTCTTTTTAAATTTCTTTCTCTCTGGCACACAGTCTTCCTGCTGGAAGGATCTTGTTTCAGGATGATCTGCTTTTTGAAAATATGAAAGCTCCCATTCTTAGCACAGTTAGTGATTGCAACATGGTATCTGTACTGAAAGAATATATCCACTGTTTGTCTTAACTGAGCAAACATTTTTATATATTTGTAGCAGCTTTCCCTAATCTGGGTAGCCACTCATTATCCCCCCCCCCCCCCAGGAAGCTTGCTGCCTGGACTGATGGGAATTGTAGCCTAACACATCTCAAGGATATCTTGTTGGAAAGGCTAGTTAACAGTATGATGAAGATGTAAACAATGCTCAGCGTACTTGGTATAGCAAAGTATTAAATCACCTTTACCTAAAGCTAATTCTAATCCATATTTTAGAGCAAGGGTCAACAAATTCATCAACTGAAAGGATGTTATGTATTCTCTTGCCTGGTATACAGTGGTACCTCGACTTACGACCATAATCCGTTCCAGAAGATGGACGTAACTCGAAATGGTCGTAAGTCTAAGCATGCATTCCCATAGGAATGCATGGGAACGCGATTAATCCGTTCCGGCCAAAAAACAAACAAACAAAAAAAAACAACCCCAAAAATAAAATAAAACTAAAACACTGCAAGCCCCATAGGAACGCGCTGGGGCTGCAAAAAAATAAAATAAAATAAATAAATAAATATTAATTTTAAAAACCCAAAAATAAACAGAGCAAGTCCCACGCTGGGACTGCAAAAAAATAAAATAAAAATCACCTAAAAACAAACAACAACACAGCACAGAAACATACCCCCCCCCCCCCGCCCAAGACCACCCTGCAAAACTCACCCAGAACAGTTTTTAAAAAGCAAAAAGCAGCATCTTAACTTAGCAGGCTTCCTTCGGCACCACCTCCGGGAGCCGGGATCGGGGGCCCCTCCACCCCCGCGCCGAGGAGAGGCAAGGATTGCCAAGGCCCAATGCGGCCGCCCCGGCGAGCAGCCGCTGGAGCCGTTGCCGGAGCGGGAGGCGGCATCGGGCACCCCCGGTGGGCGAGCCACCTGCTGCTCAGGGACCCAGCAGCAGCAGCGGCATCGGCCCCGTGGAGGGCGGCGAGGGACGCCCCCACAGCTGCCTCCCCCCGCCGCTGCATCCCTTTCCCTAACCATTGGGGCGAAAGAGCTACAAGGAAGCAGCCTCTTCGCCACCAACAGTTAGTACATTTGAATTTCCCACCCCTTTCCCCTGCCTTTTCCTGGTCGTAAGTGGAAGCTCCAGCCGCAAGTCGAAGCAAAATTTTGCAGCCGGAGCTGGTCGTAACTCGAAATGGTCATAAGTAGGGACGGTCGTAAGTCGAGGCACCACTGTAGTAGAAATGTTGGCCTGAATATAATGGGAATTCCCAACTGGAGTAGACCCACTTAATAAATTGAACTTATATAAATGTTGAGTTACTGTGTTCCCATTGAATCAATAGGTTTGTTCTTGTTCTTAACAACTGGATATACAGTAAGCCATGTTTTTAACACAGAGAATAGAAGTTTGTCTGTGGTAAGAAGACAAGGTTGGTTATTGGGATATGGAGAGCAGTCTAGAATCATTTTCAAAATAATAAGATAGTTGTGACTATACCTGTCCACAAACAGCCTTTTGAAATTCTTTACACTGTTTTTGAGAAACAAAACTGGGGGAATTTTGCTTAATTTCTCCAAGGGAAGAAATTTCTACCAACAGTTTTTCAGGTGTGGAGTTATCATGAACAGTAATTATGTACCACAGCTATTTTCTTTTCCCCTGGATTTTTGGTTTTTGCATTGCCACTGCAAGTAGCAAGCGAGGCAGCTGAGTTGGCAATTTGGCCGTCATTTTGCTTCCACCGCAGTGCCCTCTGCCTAGCATTATTCTAGGGGGCGGTGATGGTAAAAGGGAGACAGTCATCAAAATATGATGCAAAATTGTTGCAGATAATTCTTGAAAGTGACCTTCAAATTCTAGGGGATTAAGACAAAAAAAATTAGAATGTTTCCAAGAAAAATATCTTCTGAGAAGCTTCTATTGAGACCCAGCTATCTTTCTTCAGAGTTTCCATGGCATTCCAAATGTTACACTTTAGATGGATTATTGTAGATTATTGTACATTATTTCTCTACCGCAGAAGAGACTTGTAATAAAATTTCTTCCTGTAGTTTAAGTGATGTAGTAGTTATGAGGTAGGGCATTGCTGAGTTCAACTCCAGTGGAATATGAAGCTAATGCTGTGCCAAAATTTATTTTCTAATACCCTAAAAGCTCTGTTTTCCCACTGTGAAAAGGTTCCATTTTGTTGCTGTATTCTCAGGATGCTTTAGAATTCTTTTGGGTGATGTTTTTGAGCTTAGTGTAACTTAGCAAGCTAACTAGGGCTGCTGCGTTCATTTTTAATTTCTATTACATAGGTCTCCGTTGCTCTGCAGCTTCACTGGCTGCCCACTTTTTCTACCCCTTTGGGTTGACTTATCATATGACATCTCCCCCCGGGGGGGTGGGGGTGCTATAGCTGATGTGTGAAAAGCAGGGGAGGCTTCTGGCTGCTAAAAGACATGCAGAGTGATGAAAAACAGGACATTATATAAATCTTCAGCCACCACATAAATAAGTTAAGTGCAAAACTCTTGTGCCCCCATGCATAAGCATTTCTCCAAAGTTTCTTTGAAATGTTCTTCAGAATAACTTCCTTTTCTATTAAGTTGAAAAAGAATGGGTGAAATTCTTATGCATGAGTACTGAACTACTAATAGGAATACACAGGATAGCAGGACTGGTCACAGTCCGCAATACCATGGAAAGATCTGGATGAACAACTTGTTTCAGCAAACACTGCAGATGGACCGATGCTCTCTACCTTGTTGAGGCCTCTTATGCTCCATTTCCTTTTCCTTGCCTCCCAAATGTGAATATTTAAAGGGCTTGGCGCCTCTTGTCCCCAGCCAGAAGACAAATGTTCCTCTTCTCTTCTGTGGTCTCTCTCCTGGCTTGAACCTAGCATTATTGGGAAGTCACAGATAAGTGGGAGTTAACTGACACTCTAGGTCAGTGGTTCCCAACCTTGGGATAAATCAAGTGTTCTTGCACTGTACCTCCCAGAAACCCCCGGCAGTACAGCTGGTGGTGAAGGCTTCTGGGAATTGCAGTCCAAGAAAACCTGGGTTACCCGAGGTTGGGAACCACTGCTGTAGGTGAATCACATGAAAGTCTCTGCAAAGGTCGTGGCTCAAGTTCTGGAGGCTTAGGGACTCTAGTAGGAAATTCAGTATCATGAACTGCAGTGCTTCCTCAGCAAGTAGTGTAACTGAGCCAGATTAAGGCAGCTCATCCATCTGAGACAATGGGCTTGAGGCCAGGGCTGTGACAGTGGCAAGCCATGGAAAACGATTTCATTTGTCTGCTCTTTGGCAGTCACAAAATTAAATGAACTACCCGGACAGTGGTTATACTAAGTAGTTATAATCCTATGGGGAGTTTATGCTGGCATTAAATGTACTTGCAGAAACTGCAGCAGCCAAATGGCACAACTGGCACGTGATCAGGAATACAAGCAGCAACTTCTTAATTAGTAGCAATTTGCCACCACAGTATATGCAGTTACACCTTTGCTGGCAAAAATCTCCAATAGGGTTCATTCATTCATTTATTAATACATTAAGAAGTATTTTGAAGATAGAACAAGAAAGCCATTATGTGGGTCTATGTCATAATTCCAGGAATCAAAACATAAGAAAGTTATTCTCAAGATAGAAGTTGAGACATGCTTTCCACTAGAGCTTCAAAATTCTACTTTTGGGAGTACAGCTCCGAGAATCCCACTGCCAACATGGCAAGCCATGCTTGGTGGGAAATTTTGGAATTTGTCATCCAAAAATAATGTTTCCAAGCTCTGTTTTCAAGATGGGCCGTTTCTACTGAACTGGGAGTTGCTGAACTGAGTTTCTTAAATTTGGTGTATATGTGTGCAATTTAACTTATAACTTGTCTTCCTGTCTGATATGGCTCTCAAGGCAGTTAAGAATAATGAAATGCCCATTAGAAACAGTATCTAGATTAAAACATAACCTCAAAATAAATAAATTAAAATATGTTAGAAATAAAACAAATTTAGCACTAAGCCAGTTAAATCTCCTTCAATAGCACACTTGAGTAATGTTAAAAAAAATCAAATGTTTCCTGATCAGTATAATAAAAGCAAAGCGTACTGCTTATATACCGCCCCATAGCTTAAATCTCTCTGGGTCGTTTACAAGTTAATTATGTGGCTACACATTGCCCCCTCAGTGAGCTGGGTACCCAGTTTACCAATCTTGGAAGAATGAAAGGCTGAGTCATTTCCAGCTACCTGGAATTGAACCCCAGGTTGTGAGCAGAGTTCGGCTGCTAGGACTCAGGAAGCCTGGGTTTGAATCCTCACTTGGCCATGGAAACTCTCTGGGGGAGTAGAACTGATCAAAACCGCCCCTTAAATATCTCACTTACCTCGAAAGCCGTACGTCCCATCAAGTCCGATTTGATGGCACAGAATAACAGCCACAGAATACAAAGGTCTGTGTGTCTGAATTTTGAATTCACAACGTTTTATAATACTCCTGCTGCAGATGTTAAGGAAAGTCCCTTTGACAGTATGTTTTATAATTACTGTACTTCTTCCATTCAAAACATCTCACTTCTGTGATCATCTCGGCTGTTCTCTTTGCACATAAAGATGGAGGCAGGCATCTTCATTGTCAGACTGTTGAAAGATGAAAAGGTATATCTGTTCAGAGCGTATGTGTGGAATATGTAGATGTTCATAGTTATGATTGATAGTGCAAGTGATTAATGCTCAAGTATGGAAAATGACCTTGTTTGTTGTTTTGTTGAAAAACTAGCTAATTTGAGATACTGGTTTAGTAGCTGACACTATGGGTTCTTGGCTGAATACACAGTCATGTTTGGGGTTGTGCTGCAAAAAGCATTCTCCCCCCTCCAAAAAACAAACAAACATGCAAGAACCCTTCTGGCCCCCTCAGTAGGTTTCTAGGGTGCTCAGGGGGCTTCAGTGGGGTGGGTGGATTCTGCTGTTGTGTGACTGGAGTTCCAGCTTTGGGTAGCATGCCTTGATATAGTGATGCCAGAGCTCACAGGGCTAAAGCACAGACCTCCCTGTTCCTTCTGTAATCCTCACATTAGTTAGGTGGGTGTGGACTTTTGAGCATTCACTTGTTAAGAGACACCCTTGTTGTAATGCAAAGAATTCTGGAGATAGCTTTGTTTTGAGCAGGCAATTAACATACACAGTACTAGCTGTACAGAAAACCTGCTCCTGGCATAGATGAAAACTGCTAGAACTAGTTGGATAAGACTTGCGCCCTTCTTGGGACAATCACCATGGGTGATTGTTAGGACCTATGCCTGAACAGAAGAATTCTTACACTGCTTGCTACGTATGGTCACAAAACATGTTGAGGGTTGGGTAAGCCTGACCTGTGCTATGCACTGCCATTCTGAACTAGTTGTTTAACTGCAAGGATAATGATCAGGATGTGCCATATTGGTTTAATTGCTGTCCCTATTGGGAGGGGGAAGCAGCGGTTCATTGTGGCTTGCGGCTTTTCAGTGGCCTCAAATGCTGCTCCAAGTATCCCACAGCTAACAAGCCCCTGCTGGTTAGAGTCTTTCTGGAGTTGTAATTCCAAAAAGGCTTTTTTTTTTCAAGCTCAGGTATTAAGAGACTATGTTATTGTCAGTGGAGTAAAGGTATCCTTTGTAGATAGCATCTTCTATGGCAAATCTGTAACACTGGAACTCTCTTGTTCCTGGATCTCACCTAAAATACTTTGGAAGTATTGCACTGTTCACACATTCATGTTGATTGCTTGTTGGCTATAGATAGACATAGGGTGCCGTTATTTCAGGGCACTCGACTTTTAGGAGGCCTCTTGGCTGAGGGAACAATGACACTTAGAACAGGCAGGAATGGGCCCTTTGAGACAGAAAGGTGGCTCTGGCTTTTGAAGGACCGGGCAGGCAGCTGTTACCATTTGAGGCCTATTGGGTTGCCCACAGGAGGCTTGTTAACAAAGAAAGCAAAGGACTTCTTCCCTCTTCTAAAGCAAAGCAGAGAGCAGTAACATCTCTTTCTACGACCTCTGGGAACATGGCTGTATCTCTAGTAGGTACAGACTACTTTCAACATAATGAACAGTTTATTACAGTTCCAAGGGGTGGGATTTAAGCAGCCTAAGCATGTTTGGGGTTGCAATGGGTGTGGATATTGGAAAGGTTAAGGCATCCATGGTTGAATAGCAGGTACAGAGAATACCACCCCCCTCCCCTGCCAATCTCCCACTCACTTTAACCTTGCTGGATTTCAGCCTAAAATGGTTCAACTCATTCATGGGAACACATCCGTAATCCTTCTTGCATTAGCAAGGACTTTCAAATCTGCATTAGCATTTGTCCAAGCAAGGTATTAATGGTATTGCCAGTTTTAATTGGCCTATTTAGAAATGTTGTTTAGCTGCATTGTCACTTCCCCTTAAATAAAAAGAGCAATGTACCCGTTGCTCTCTGTGTACAGCCAGCATGCCCAAGATGTCATTTTCAGTAAGAACAGAGTGCTGTGCTTTATGCTAGAAAAACCCTTCATCTCTAGGCAAACAAAAGTTTGGCTGTTTTTCATGAAATTATACATGTCCGTAAAACCACAGACTTAAAATATTACAGCTACTTCAAGAAAGGGCTTATTCACTTGAAGCAGCATATGCATTTTTTTTTGATTGGAAGGGAAGACTAAGTGTTTTTGAGACTTACATTCTTATTTTCAGTAAATACAGATCATGTTCAAACAGATACTGTCTCCCAGTGTCTGAAACCACTGTTCCATAAGAGCATATACATTCGTCCACAGAATTTAACACTTTTTATGTCCAAAATCATCTTACTTAGCTTACACTGGCATAAGGGAAATGATATCGCTGCAGTGGCCAGTTGCTGGTAATCAAAGTCCCCATGGCGATTCTTTGTTGGCACATGAGTTGGGCAGCTTTGTGTGTGCATGACCTGGAACCCAAGTGGGGACTCTTTTCCATGCTTGGGTCTTGAATTGCATGCAAAGCTACCTAGATTGTACTCAGTAAGCGATCTCATAAGGACCTGCAGGAAGGACTGTAATTAGCAGTGACCTGCTGCTGCACTGATGTCATTTTCCCTCTGCTGGCTTGAGTTATGCAAGATAATTTTTTTGTCCTCCCCCTCCCCTGGTGAATTACAATACCATTCTGGTGAGATTAAGTACAGTGTAAACTCACATTTTTTGTTACAGAGGAAAATGACATCTTGGTAGAGACCTGTTGCAAGAGATTAAAATGAGAACTTTGTTGTTGTTTTAAATGAAGCAACTTGCCTTTAGTAATGATATGCTGTGTTTTGTTTTTATTTTGGGGGATCCAGGTCCTGTTTACCATCTGATTCAAAAAACACACAAAAAAACCACAAAACCCCATCAACGAACGTGTATAGCCCAAATACTTCCAAGCAACGGGGGAAAACATTAATGTAAGAATGAAGACTTAAACACTTGATCAGCAGCAATTCATGGTTGAAAGAGAAGCATTGTTTCACTCACCCAGGCAGGGGTTTTCCTTTTGACTGATGCTGCTGTAGTTCTGATGGATTATAGTGGAGGCACGAACATGGAATTGAGAAGAGCCTCCAGTCCTCATAAAATGAATAAGAATGACCTGGATGCTGGCAAAGATGTGTTGCACAGCTGTTGCATATGTGGCAAAAGTTTTCCTTTCCAGAGCTCCCTCTCACAGCACATGAGGAAGCACACTGGGGAGAAACCATACAAGTGCCCTTACTGTGACCACCGAGCATCCCAAAAGGGCAACTTAAAGATACACATTCGGAGTCACCGAACGGGCACCATCAGCCAGGGAAATGAAGGGGAAATGGGAGGAGAGGCGCAGCTCGGTGAGATGAGAGTCTCAGAAGGTCTAGATGGTTGCACCAGTCCTACCAAAAGCACCTCTGCCTGCAACAAAATCCTGAATGGAGCCACTCCTGCAGAAGATGGCAAGATCTTGCTCAGAAGCAGTAGAAAAGACATGGGTGCAGAGACTCCTGTTGGAGAAGATGTTAAATCCTGCACTTTTCAGTGCACTTTCTGCAAAATCAAGTTTGAAGGGAAGAAAGAGTTGGAGCAGCACATCCATCAGATCCACAAACCTTTCAAATGTAGGCTGTGCAACTATATGACATTAAGGCAAGAGACACTGTTAAACCATATAGAGAGGGACCACATTACCACTCAGATTCCAAACGGGGAAACATATACTGAGAACTGTAAAATTGAGACAAGTGCAGGGGAGTTTCCTTGTGAAGTCTGTGGACAAGCCTTCAGTCAGACTTGGTTTCTCAAAGCTCACATGAAGAAACATCGAGGGTCATTTGACCACGGGTGCCACATTTGTGGCAGGAAATTTAAAGAGCCCTGGTTCCTCAAAAACCACATGAAATCTCATGGCCCCAAGTCTGGGAGCAAAAACAAGCCAAAAAATGACTTGGAACCTATGGCCACTATTAATGATGTCATTCAAGAGGAAATGATTGTGACTGGTTTGTCCCTGTATGAAGTTTGCACCAAGTGTGGAAATCTGTTTACAAATATGGAAAGCCTAAAAGCACATAATTCTGTACATTGCAGGTCTCAAGGAGCCCGTGGAGAACACAAAGCTGAGAGGCTGGTTGATGGAGGTCTTGATCCATCTATAGCAAAGCAGGTTTTCCTCCAGTACTTGAACTTGAGGCCATCTGTAGGGGTAGATGGTGTTCCTAGGAGTCTACCAGGAAAAAGAGTAGCTGAGCTGGATCCAGTCAACAGTTACCAGGCCTGGCACTTGGCTACCAAAGGAAAAGTTGCAGAGCCTTCTGAGTACATGAAGTATTTTGGATGGGACGAAGTCTTGGCAGATGCTGATGTCACATATGACAGGGACAAAAGGGAATATATTCTTGTCGGTCAGGAGAAGCGCAAGCAAGAGCAGGACTCATCCAGCTCTTCCAGTAATCCAAAAAAGAAGAGCTGCACTAGTGGGCGTTCAGAGAAAAGCAGTAGCACCCACTCAGGGGACAACTATCTCCTTGGCCATGATGACCTTGAGTACCGTCCTTCTTCACGTCAAAGCAGGAGGGTATCACAGAACAAGTCTACCGAGTGTTTCGAATGTGGCAAGATATTCCGTACTTATCATCAAATGGTGCTTCATTCCCGTGTCCACAGGAGAGAGCGCAGGAGCTGCGGTGAGGGTGGGGTGACAGCTCAGCAAGATCGTTACGGTTCAAACAGTGAGGATGGTGACTCTGGATCTGTAAGTGGGCCAAGCACACCAAGCTCTGCTTCTGCCCCGGAAGATTTGGTGACCTCTGGTGTGGGTGAGGAGGGGCCAGAAGATAGTTCAGAGGAAGGAGGACATGAGCCATCACCATGTAAGTGCCTACATACAAACTTCACTTCCACTTCTGCTTTATCTTCCTTCTTTTCTTGTAAAGCAAGAGCCTTTTGTGGGCCTTTTAGTGGCATTTTGAACTTAAGGTTTGTTACATTGAGCAGAAGAGTTAAAGCGACTGAGATGTCTCTTGGAAAAGATACTCTTTTGTTTGGGACTCCCCATATAGTCAGAGGAGGGCAGGTTTAAGACCAGGCAGCTGGGCTAGACTGCAGAAGGTCAGCTTATTAATATGTATGGCATGTTGAACACTCACACACTTTTTTGTTTTGTAGCTCTGACAGTGCTGCTTTTCCCCTGTGGAAGGGTGTGTGTGTATGTGCTGGCAACCTGTTCAGTACTGTAATTATTTCTCCTATTATTTTCACATCATGAGTCACAAAGTTGATTTTGGGGTACATTTTGCACTGCTTGCCTTGGGTGCCAAAATTGCTAGTTACATACAGCTGTGGCCTGCAACTGGGAATGTATAGTGTTTCCAATTGTACCCAAAACATCTGTGGACAGAGGAGGCTGTCCCTTTCAGAAAGTTACTTGATGTGTGTGGAAGGTGACGGGAATGACAAAAGAGGAGACGGTACTAGTTTTTATACATGTGATTAAGACTAACATGTCATTGGCTTCTTAGAAGTGGAAATAAATTCCATTGATTCCAGTGGGTTTAGAATGGAAATTTATTGGCTCCCAATGTTATTCTTACTCATTGGGACATCTCCTTGATTCAATAATGGAGCAGTCCTGCTTCCTTGATGGTTATCTTGTGCAGGGTGACAGTCATAAATAAGATAAGTCTACTTTCTTCTTTTCTTTTTCCTTTTGATCCTGTGCTTCCAAAAGTTATGTTAGAGAAACTCCAAGGCTGTAATTAATCTCTGTGGATTACTACAATCCTCAGAGTCTGACTGGTTAAATGGAACAAATTATTCTCCAAATAGAAGCAATGTAAATATTTGAAAGAACACTAATGTTAAAGACTTCTGTGTCATATTTTTCCTTCTTTATATTTCCTTGTTTAAAATACATATTAAAATGCAAGGCAAGGAGCATTTCTTTTGTAAAATTGGTTTGCATTTTTGTTGGTGGTGAAAAAATACTATTCTTTTTCCCCTTGAGAGTTAGCTAATTTGAGTTTTGAGGTTTTCAGTCTGCCATTGGGAGCTTTGCTGAAGAAGAGGAGTGATCAGTATGATTTAAAAGGAAATTTAGAGAACATTTATTGTTGCTATGTTGAGGAACTTTTCACACATTACATAGACACAAAGCTAAATTTGCCATGTACTATATCATTTATACTTAGCAGAGAAAGAAAACACAGTTCACTGCTGAATGAAATTAGCTGTATCATGTCTTCCTTCCAAACATGTATATCTTGTTTATGCATTATAGTTCAGTGTGTGCTTTAAATTGTGCATGTGTAATAGCCCCAGAGCTCATGTTTCATCATGATCAATTAGTTGCATGAGTACAGTGGTGCCTCGACTTACGAACGTCCCGACTTACGACCAATTCGAGTTACGACCAGCTCCGGCCGCAAAATTTTGCTTCGACTTGCGACCGGAGCTTTGAGTTACGATTGGAAAAAAAGGCAGGGAAAAAGGCGGGAAATTCAAACTGCTAACTGTTGGTGGCGAAGAGGCTGCTTCTTTGTAGCTCTTTCGCCCCAGCGGTTAGAGAGTGTGCGTTTGGAGGAGGCTTCGGACTGCCTGATAAGGTGCTGCTTTCTGCTTTTTAAAAACTGCCTGTTCTGGGTGGGTTTTGCAGCGTGGTTTTGGGCTGGGGGGTTATGTTTCTGTGCTGTGATGGGTCTTGCAGTCTTTGTTTGTTTTTTTGGGTTTTTTTCATGTTTCCGATGGGTCTTGCAGGGTTTGTTTGCTTTTTGGTTTTTTTCCCCCCATTTCCGATGGGTCTTGAAGGGTTTGTTTGCTTTTTTGGGTTTTTTTTCCAATTTCCGATGGGTCTTGCAGTCTTTGTTTGTTTTTTGGGTTTGTTTTTTTTCACGTTTCCGATGGGTCTTGCAGGGTTTGTTTGCTTTTGGGGGGTTTTTTCCCCCATTTCCGATGGGTCTTGCAGGTTTGTTTGCTTTTTAAATTTTATTTTATTTTATTTTATTGCATTTCCGATGGGTCTTGCAGGGTTTGTTTGCTTTTTGGTTTTCTTTTTTTGCATTTCTGATGGGTCTTGCAGGGTTTGTTTGCTTTTTGGTTTTTTTTCCCCTTTGGCCGGAACGGATTAATTGCGTTTCCGATGGGTCTTGCAGTGGTTTGGTTTTTTTTTTCTTGGTGATTTTTTTCCGGCCGGAACGGATTAATCACATTTCAATGCATTCCTATGGGAAATGGTGCTTCGACTTACGACCATTTCGAGTTACGACCACCTTCTGGAACGGATTAAGTTCGTAAATCGAGGCACCACTGTATTGGAAGAATACTTCAGTATTTTGCTTTGCTTTTCCAATTGAAACATTATGGCTGCAGTCCTGTATTCTCTAAACTGGGACTAAGCCCCACTGAATTCAATGATTAAACATATAGTCCATTATCTGGCTGCATACTTTTGCAGAACTGTACCACTTATTTCAGAATTGAGGATCCTCTTCTGTCCTTTTGTCCATGGTACATCCTAAAAGCCTCCTTCAGAGGGCTGAACATTCTCTGGAGCAGATTTTCGGTGGCACGGACAGTTGCACTCAGAGCTAAAGGTGGAGAAGTTCCAGTTCTGCTGGTGATGGATGTAGAAGTACACAATTGGATCCTGGCCATAGACTGTGTCTGATGCTTCATTCCAACAAAGATAAACAACTTCAGTGACAAGCATGGTCTGGAATTTCTTCATTCATATAAATCCCCTCCCATTAAATTTGAGATCAAGTAGTAAGGGCTTGCTGTGACGTTTATGGATGTCAGGATGTTGTCTGAGAAGTACTATCTATGCTATGGTTATGGATATGCATGGAAAAAACGTTAGTCTTTTTTTTGTCTGTCTGTCTTTTGGGGGTTCTTTTTTGTGGGGGGCCCCTCTTGTTTTCATGTTGTTTGTGCACCCGTGTTCTTCTTTAATATGAAAGAGACCACCTCTTTCAAATTATTTTACTTTGCTTTTCCCCATTCATGTTGCCTGATGCTAATCTAAAATGCTATAACAACAACAGCAACAATATGCTGTAAAGTCAATTCTGATTTATTGTGACTCTTTTCAGGGTTTTCTAGGTAGAGAGTATTCAGAAGCAGTTTGCCATTTCCTTCTTCTGGGGGTGCCCTGGGGCTGTGCAGCTTGCCCATGACTACACAGGCTGCCTCTTCTCTGAGGAGGCACAGTGGGGGATTGAACTCCCAACCTCGGGCTTTGCAGTGGGATACCTAAACTGCTGAGATACTACTCAACTAGCTTAAAAAGCTCTAAAGAAAAGCTCTAAAGAACCCATAAAAACTATCCTAAAAAAGCAGTGGCAAGGCAACAGAAAATCAGTCTACTTCGAACACAGACAGCTACACAACTGTCACAAAAAAAAAACAGTCCTGAATAAATGCACAGTGAATGAAAAAAATAGTAATTTCAAAAAACAAACATTCTAACAGAGAGAGCAAGGCAGAGGCAGTCCAAGATGGAAAGTACCAGAAGCTTGCACACCACAAAGAATGAGTGAAACAAACAAATAAAAAGAACACTGCCCCTAGGCACAGATGCTTTTACATTTTCAATATTCCCTCTCCCTCTATCCTAGAAGTTGTGATTGGGTGCTGACAGCAGCCTTTGTGACAGTATTGAATGAAAAATCTCCTGGGTGATCTGACAAAGAAGGGGTAAAAGAAAGGTTAAACAAATGATAAACCCACCCACCCACCAAAACACGAATCATTCATGTTGAAGAGGCTTTCTTTTGGGAATCAATGAAAATGAAAAAAAGAACCTCTTTCATGTTTTCCCCCCTTTTGTTAAAAAAACAAAAGTCCCATCCCTAGCTGTGGTGACTGAAGGACTGGAATACTCTTCCATGGAAATTTTGTGGTTCCTATTACCTTGCTCCCTTTCACAATTGGGTGGAGACATTCAGAATCTGTGGAGTTTGGGGGAAGATGAGTTTATGCTATTTTTGCTTTGGGAAGATTTTATATTTTGTTTTTTGTTTTTTGCTAAGGGTTTTGTTGCATGTTTTAAATGTTTTGTTTTGCAAATTGAAATAACTTCATTGAAACGTTTGTAGTAATAAGTAAGTCGACAAAGGCTGAAATCTGATTGAAGAGCTATCTTGATTAGAGACAAACAAAGATACTGGCAAAGATCTAAGTTCCAAGTAGATATTTAATACCTGAAGAGCCAATAAATCTAGAAGGAGGTTTATTAACTTTTCTATTTGTTGATGCTGCACATATATTTGATAATCTAAAGAATTTTTAGTCAGTTTAAAAGCTGAATAACTGCAGTTATAATGAAATAATTATTAAAATACGCACTCACTAATGTTATGTATCCCATTGCATGAAAAATTGCTTCTAACGTTCTTTCTTAGAAGTGGGTGATACCAGAGTTCCTTCCTGTTTCCCTGAGTATAGTCTTTGTCAAGGGCATTGTAAAACAAGCAACACTCATGCTTTGTATGTGTTCTGTTACCAAATGAGATTAGCGCACCTGAATTCTCTTTTGTTACCCAGCTGGTTTGTCTTCTGCTTTTCTCTTTTGTTTCCACCACCATAACCAAACAGAAAATCCTGTCAAAAGGTGTGTTTTTTTTCCATTCATTCATGTTTTATTTTATTCTGAGGGGTTGCGACCTGCTACAGAGGTTCCTTTGTTAACTAGCAAAGAAGAGTTTAAGTACATGACCCTTTCAATCAAAAGGAAAACTGTAATTTCTATATGCAATGCACAGTGCTTTGATGCTGATCATTGTACTTGATGATTCACAAAACACACACACTAAAAATGCAGTTTTGAACAATTGTCAGTTATTCTAAATGATAGTGAGTATATTTACCATTTCCTTTATTTACTGCTTTAATAGCTTGAATTCCAAGTGTATACTGATGTCCCTTTGAGCCATTTAGGGTGACGCAGGCCTGTTAGCTGGCTGGATAACTCAGTTGTTTAGGAATGTGGCTGTGGAGTTGGGAGTTCAATTCCCCACAGTGCATCCCAGAAGATCCAGCCTGTGCAGCCTTGGGAAAACTGCGTAGTCTCAAACCAGCCCCAGAAGAAGGGAATGGTAAACCACTTCTGTGTATTCTCTTCTTGGAAAATGCTGGAAAGGGTTGCCATAAGTCAAAATTGTTTTGACAGCACATGAGCATAAGGATGATTAGTCCTGTATTTGACTTTTACTGCCCAAGTGGCTACAGGATTTGTCAAAAGTGAAGCTGTGCCTGTGGAATGCCACCACATGTTACATTTGGACTACGAGGGCACTCGAACCCCTTCCCATTGGATTGCCTGAGGAATAGGAGTACACGGGTTCATTTGCAGGGCATGCCACTTGGGGCTAAGGGAGAAATGTGCAGAGGTGATGCCTTCCAAGTCATGTGTGGGTGCTGAGTCATGTTGCTCTCATCAGGGATTCATTGGCTACCCCTTTGCTTATTTGTTGCAGGCAAACAGTTGTTCAGCCGTTAGTGCCTTGTAGGTATTCTTAGGATCTAGGTGTGTCTTCCATTTTTATACTATTGTTGTACCTTTCAGTTGTTTCCCTCCTCCTGGGCTAAACATGCAGTCAATACAGTATCTTTTCTGCCAGTCAGTCCCCACCCCCAATCCATGTAAAATGATGGTTGGATTGCTTTGCCTGCGCACCGAGTATGCTGCAATGTGTTTTGACAGCAAGCAGCTTCAGTTTAGGCCTTTATAACTTCTTTGTTGTAGGCTTGGAGCACAATTCGTGCCAAAACTGGAGAAGTAGAGGATATGTCATTAGCTGCCTGTGCTTTGTATTTAGGTGTAATGAACTATTCTCTCATTAATGCCCATATTTTCATTTGACAGATAAGTGGGTTTGTAGCAAGATGTGAGTATGTTGTCATATCTACCTGATTCTGTCCAAGGCTTTTATTGCGTAGTTGCCTTGCCTTCTTCAAAAAGTTTTACTTGGGTTTCAGACAACATGTGTAACATCAGCTTTAGCTTCACCATGTCTTCCTTCTCCTCCTTCTATCTTCTTTCTTACTAGGAAAAAAATTAAAAATAAGGAGAAAGCAATGGCATAACTGCACATTGTCCTTTGATTGATTGCATTAGGAGCTCTCTGTCTGAGGGCTTATTATCTTTTTGTATGTTGTTGCTGTGGTCATTACAAGACTGTAGTATGTGAGCTGGACAGTGGCTTTCAAACTTTCTTTGGAACACCATAGATAGACTTGACACATTTCAAGAGGATTGCCTAGCTCCTCCCCTCTCTGTTGTTGCTTTCTGCACATGGAAAGCAGTGCATCTGCAGAGGAGAGGTTCCTGCTTGCGTTTAGGCTCCATACATGAGCAAGAACTTGTAAAATTAGAGTTCTTGCTCTGGGATAGAACTCACATGTACACAGGATGAGTCACTTCCACATATTGTTTGTTTAGTCGTTTAGTCGTGTCCGACTCTTCGTGACCCCATGGACCAGAGCACGCCAGGCCCTCCTGTCTTCCACTGCCTCCCGAAGTTGGGTCAAATTCATGTTGGTTGCTTCGATGACACTGTCCAACCATCTCATCCTCTGTCGTCCCCTTCTCCTCTTGCCTTCACACTTTCCCAACATCAGGGTCTTTTCCAGGGAGTCTTCTCTTCTCATGAGATGGCCAAAGTATTGGAGCCTCAGCTTCAGGATCTGTCCTTCCAGTGAACACTCAGGGTTGATTTCCTTGAGAACGGATAGGTTTGTTCTCCTTGCAGTCCAGGGGACTCTCAAGAGTCTCCTCCAGCACCACAATTCAAAAGCATCAATTCTTCGGCGGTCAGCCTTCTTTATACTTTATACTTCTTTATACTTCCACATATAGAAAACAGCAACAGAGCAGGGAGAAGATAGGTGCTCACCTCAAAGCGTTGTGAAGCCTCTTTGTGAAGGTAAAACCTCAGCATGGCTAAGCGTAGGGTACAGCTGACAGCTTTTCACCATCTACTGTGAAAAAGCAGCAGGGTGGTGCTTCATCTGCCATTTGAGTAGATAAAACTGACTAACAAAGCTTTAGTTTAGTTGATGTTTAAACCTGAACTTCTGAGACATTGCTCCCAAAGAAAGTGATAAATTATCTAGGAAGAAGTCTGGTTTATTCATGGCATACAACTGGCCTTGTGTGGAAGCAACATACCAGGATCCCAAATGTGAATGTCAGAGAAAGTGTTCAATTTCTGATTTGTTTTCTCTTGCTATATATGGGGACAATCTGACAACAAATGAACCCTGTGCACCAGCATGCTGCTCTTTTGTTATCTGTGGATATGGGAATGGATCTGTTAAAGAAGCTTTGTACTTTTGCCATTTAACCTCTACATTCTAAAGAGAATTCTGGATAATGTTTTAAGATGCATAGGATGCAATCAGTGAAACAGCTGACCTTTTGTTGCCCATTACAGAAACCAGAGCATTCAGTCTTATTTAGTTGATCTTTACTTTGAGCCCCCAGATGTTCTTGGATTAAAACTCCCAGGAGCCTTCACTACTAGCTGTGCTGGTCAGGAGTTCTGGGAGTTGTAGTCCAAGAACATCTGGGGACCCAAGGTTGGGAAGCACTGGCCTAGTTAAAGCACCAATAAGATAATGCCATGTGAAGAGTAATAGTATAATATTAACCAATAAATACATCCAGAAGACCGTAATAAGAATTGTAAATGAATCAAGAGGATAATAATCAATCAGATAATACCATGGAAAATCAAGAAGACAATCAGTTGATCAATCAATCAGATATACAATGCATAAGATAATATCATCTGAAGAAGTGGGATGTAGTCTATTAAAGCTTATTGCAAATAAAACTCATTAGTTTTAAAGGGCCACAAGACGCTTTGTAGGTTTTGCTGCAATTCAGTTATATTGAGATGTTCATTGTATTAGGGTTGAAGCCCAACCCAGCCCAACAGCTGTTGTTGAGGTTTTTTTTTTAAACTGACCTTGATCTTTCTGCTTTCCCTTTAATATATTCTGTCGCAACTGAAAATGCCATATTGGGGAGTCATTAATCACTAAATTTACAAAACATTCAGGAAGAGAGAGAGACAGTTTTTATCTCAACTCACCAAAGCATTTTAATGGGAAGAGTAATAGGGGTGGGAGGGCGGACCAGGAAAAATTCAAGGCAGCTTGAAAATGTATATACTTCTGTATCTTCAGATTCCCTGCATGAGTCGTGGTGGAAACCTGAAAATAGAAAGCAGGCATAAAAATATCTACATGGTTGTTAAACATCTCAAAGTTGTTTACAGAGATAGACTGAAACATGGAATGATACTAATTATTCTTTCCTTCTCAGCCTGTTGTAAAAAAAAGCACTGTAAGGGCAGGAAAGCAGCCACTTTTTCTGTTATTGCCTGTGTCGTGCTTTTGGAGAAACAGCAAAGAGGAATGTCTCTGACTTCATGTTACTTCCCGCTGCTGAGTGGAATTCTAGAATTGTTTCATCATCTCGTTTTTCCCCATTAATAGTTACGTGTTCATACATTTCCATTTTTTTGCAATTTGTTTTTGTTTCTGTTTATTGTTGGTTTGGGTTAAGTAAGGTGGCACTGTTTTTGCTGAAAGGATTTTCAATTTTCTGTAGTCAGATTTCTTCTGTAGTCAGAATTAACATCAAAACAATTTTTTAAAAAGAATTTATTAGTTTCCTGTTGATTGTGCAGTTTTATGATTCAAAGAACATGGCAGTATAATTTATCTGCCGTTCATGTTTTCCCTTTGTATTATATAAGGTATTATGAACTTTTACTTCTGTATTTAAAATGCTTATGCCTCGCCTGTTAACTAAAGTTCTGAAGGTACATTGCAGTCTATTTAAAATGCAACTGAGTGGACAGTCCAGATGTTTAATCAGCCCCGAGATGGTACTTCTTCCTTACCCAGGCTGCTCATGATGGATTGTTGATCTTGAAAACAGACACAAAGCAGTAGTATTTGCACATTTTCCCCTAGGCTTTAGAAGTTCCAAGTGCAGATCCCTACAGCTACATAGTTAGAGTGCTTTAAAAAAAACCTTTATTTTAAAGTTAATTGTTTTTCATTTGTAAAATAACTCTTGACTGGATGAAAGGAAAAGTAACGGGACTCTTAGAAAATTACAAATTAAACATGACTTAAACAATGCAGTAGGCCCACTAAAAATGTTAATGCAATTTTAGGCTGCCTCAACAGACTTTCTGTAGCATAATGTCTGGGACTGTTGGAGGAAGGTCCAGTCTTTCTGCCTTAGAGGCATGTGTGCACTGCAGATTTGTGCCAGGGTTGAATTCCATTTCTCTAATGAATGCAGAGGAATTGACATGCTTCTAAAACCTACAGTTTTCAAGATTTCTTGACAAGTTAGGTCATGGAGGGCAAAGAACGTTGAGCAGTGAATTATTTAAAACCAGTTTAAAATTGTAATATAAATGCCCCTCTCAAGAATGCATAATAGTAGAGGAAAAACTACATTTGTGTTTTTTGGTGTGTGTTTTTTTGCCTTCATTCTTCTGTATACTGTATTTGTTCCTATTCCTTTATCACAACTTTGGAACACTTTGGTGCTATGTAAACAGGTGTGATGTTGACTATTGGGGCATGCCATCTTGATCTTTTTTTCTTCTTCTTCAAAAAGTTGATATTTCAAAAAAGAAAAGGAGTGAGGAAGAGCTAGATAAAAATCAGAGAATTAATGGGAAAGGGATTATTTCTTATACGTCAGAGCTTCTTGGGGCAGAGGGAAAGAGGCATCTGCTTTGCCCTTTGAGGCTTTGAGTGAATTGTCAGAAGTGCCACCAGATGTCTGGTATGGTATTGAGGACTCATAAACTGATGTGTAGGAAAGGGAGATATAAAAGCCCTGCTTCTGAACAGACGGACAGTTATTTGGGGGAGGTAAGGCAGTACATCCCAATCATCCTCTCTTTTGAAAAGAGCAAGGAGCATGCTGGGCTTTAACAAATTAGTTTTCGTTAGGAGCAGGAAATCATGTGTTGTTGCTGCTGCTGTTGTTCTTTTATGCTTTAGCTCTCTGGCTACTTAGTGGTTTGGGTGGTAGTAGTCGGAGTTGCCTTTTCTGATGGGTTATTCACATGGGCTTGTGAATTTTGATTTACTTGATTTGCACAGCATGGTGTGTGTGTGATGTGTGTGTGTGTGTTTGTTTTGGCAGAAGGATCTTATAACATGGGAAATGCAACCAATGTGTTGAAAAAGGGAAAATCCTTTTAAGGAAAAGAGTGGGGCAAAATATATTTTAAATAAATTAATAAATACATACATAAAAGTGCCCAGGAAAATACAGAAAACTGCCCTAGAGTTTGTCCACAGTTACCAGTGGTGTTGTCTCTGGTTGTTCTGGGTCATTCTGGTATTGTTTTGCTGTAGATTTGAATAGATTGTCCAATATTTTCTTCCACTCATGGGGAATGTAGTGGATTGTCCTAGTAATGCGTGTCCGCATACATCTGGAACAATGCCCTCGCATTTCACTCCCAACACAGATTGCCCTTCTCCTTTTGTCTTCTTTGCCCTCTCCCCACTGACTTCACCTGTCTTCATATCCCTCCTTGTTTTGCTTAGCCACAGGGAGTGAATGGTTGGAGATGGACCAGAAACCAAGGCTCTTTTGTCCCACTTTGACTGTTGACACTAGTTTCGATCCTGTATTGTGGTGACACTGGGATGCAGTAGTGGTATCATGGGTGCAAAAGAAAGTTGAACAAATGCTGAGTGCAGATGGGCTCTTACACTGGGTCTAAACATTAGTGCATCTAGCCCAGCATTGTCATCTGTGACTGTCAGCAGTTCTTCAAGATTTCAAGCAGAATTCTTTCCTAGCCTTACCTCAGTAAGACTGGTATTCTCTGGTGGTCTCTGTTCAAATACTGTTGAGGCCCAACTCTACTTATCCCCTAAAACCAGGTAAGATCAGGGATGTTTTAAGAAAGAATGGCAGCCTCATCTTTTTGTGTTGCAATTGTAGTTAGCAGGACACTTGGCAAGGAAAGTTACAAATGGAGATAATGAGGGTTATGTGGTGGCAGGGTACAACCAGTAGAGATTTAGGTAGTTCATGCTGACATAACAGCTTGCTATTCATAGCAGTCTCCTTGAGCAGAAGGCTTCACTTTCCTTAGCTGATAAACATTTAATCTTGGCTGCTGGTGTTGCCCCTTCTTTCTTTCCCTCTGCATCTGCAAGGAAGACCTCCAACTTCCTGTTTCATAATTAGAAAGCCTATCTAAACATTGTTTAGCTAAAGGTTTTACTCTTAAAAGTCACTGAAGTCAATGATACTTATAATGACTAAAAATAGAACTAGTTAATTGAATAATCGATTTTATGTCACATTTCAAATACTAGTTCTTATACTCAAATTTGAACTTTTGAATTTCAGTTCTAGGGACTCTGATTTGACTGTCCCAGAATATATCTACTGTACACTGATTCTTAGTACATTTCAAACAGTTCAATCCTTAGGTTATATATAGCGTGCAAAAATATATGTAACTGTTTCATTATTAGTAACTGGTCTAGTAGGGTGTAATGATGCTCCCTCTTAATTACCCAAATTAATTCTAACCACAATTGTTAATAGTCTTTCTACTCAAAGATGTTCAGACTGGAACAAAGTCTGAATGACGCAAATATGAGGAATGAAGAAAAGCAGAAGTAAAGGCTCACTGTTTTACATTCACATGTAAGAATTATTACTCAGTGTTTGGAATTTGGCAAGGCCTGAACTGTCTATCATGAAACCAAGAGAGTATCAGATCCTGAATTTTCCTATTTGCAACTTTGAAAAACTCAGTTTATATTGGTGTTATTTTTAAATTATTCAGAAACAGTTTTAATGGATGTTGGAAAAATATGGTGATAGATGGGATGAACTGTTGGATAGCTTAGTGGTGTAGCCATCTGGCTGTGGAGTCAGAGGTTGGGAGTTTGATTTCCCCACTGTGCTTCCTTGACAAGGGCTGGACTTGATGATCCATAGAATCCTTTTCAGCTCTACAGTTCTAAGATTATTGTATTGTGTTGTTTCGCTGTTTCTTTGGCTGTTGATGCAAAATACCAAACAGTTATGCTGTTTGTACACAGTTACATACTTCCATTATTTCACCTAATTTGTTTATAGATTATTTATTTCAGATTCTGTTCGTGAGCAGGATTAGACAAACATGTAGAAAATGTGAATACAAATGGGTTAAGTTTACATCATTGCATTGCATGGCCAAGGAGGCATGGAGGCAGAAAATACTGCATATCAGCCTTCTGACATATACACAAGAAAATAAGTGAAAACATATAGACAAGGGTTTTAGCCTATACAGAAGAATTCAAATACAGTTTCTTGATATATTGGATCTATGATTAACTGTGAACTGTTTAATTTTCTTTTTAAAGTTTTGGTGAATTTTGACTTTGTCTTCTTTAACAACAAATAGGCCTGTTGTGCCTTAGAAACTAACACGTTCATTATGACATGCACTTTCACGACTGGCGGTCCATTTCATCAGATGTATGAGGTACTATCCTGAATTACAAGTATATAGTTGAGGGCAGGAATTGTGAACAGTGAAACCAGGTCACATATGGATCTTTGTGCAACTACCTAAGAACTCTTAAGGTAGTTGATGCATGGTTCTCTCCACATAGTGCATGCTCCATTGTTTAAATGATAATTTCAGTTGTTTTTTTAAGTAAAAGTTAAATAATTTATTTCAAGGAATCATTAGAACATTTGGTAAGCTTGTTAATTTACCTGTTCACATCTAAATTCTTCGGTTTGGTAAAATAGGTTGTTTGGTTTGATAATATGTGACCTGAGAATAATAATAAATTAGGTAATAATAAATTCTTTTTTTAAAAAATTTTTTTATTTTAAACATAAACAAACATACAAAACAAACACAAACATATATACGGGGAGATAATTTCATGTATCCATCTAGCATATAAATCTGACTACATAAACCATCTTGCCCTACCAAACATATTTAGGCCATATCCATCTAATATATAATTCTGACTACATAAACCATATTACCCTACTAAGCATATTTAAGCCATTGTTAAGCTCATAGAGTAACTTCCTAGCTTTATAATAATTAACATACGTATATTGTCTAATGTACAAACTTAAATCTATATTGATCTTATATTCAAGCCACTCTTAATTGCGTATTCCAAACTATAATTCATATAGGTAATAATAAATTCTTTATATCCCATTCCTTCTCTAAGGTAGTAACCTTGCCTTCCCCTCCATTTTAATCCTCACAACAGCCTTGTGCATTTGCTTAAGCTACAAGTGAATAGATCACCTTTTGCTTTTCATGGTGAAGTGAAGACCATAATAGGAGTAAATGAAGTACCCCTTATATTTGTGCACCATCCTTGAAAAGGTTCCCTGAAGAAGGATGTTATCCAAAACATGTTAGTCCTGCAATAAATATTCGTTTCACAACTGGAGTTTTCTATGCCCTTTGGTCTAGATGGGCAGGATAGAAATCCAATAAATAAATAAATAAATAAATAAATAAATAAATAAATAAATAAATAAATAAATAAATAAATATGCCTTCTCCTTCAAGAGAAGGGACAGCGCCCCCTTCAGTGAGGAAATGGACAGAGGCCTCCCAGTCCTACACCAACAGCTGAACCACTGCGTATGAATCTGAGAGGATCTAATCCTCCTTTGCTTTCACTGCAGTCTACTCATTTAGGAGGAGTCCTTCCTTTCTCTGTGTTAATTGAAGGAGACAGAGGAGCTGTCATGGGGAAGAGTCAACAGGGAAGCCTGTTCCTGCCAGCTCTGTTGCATGCTTCTAAGTCTGGATCTAATCCTATGTTGTTAATGTGCAACAAGTAACTTTATTTGTTGTTAAAGGAAATTACCGTTTCCTTGGCTGCCTTGGGTCAGCTCAGTTACCCAATGTATCTTTTAAAAATCCCTCTGAAAATGCCTTTCTTTATGTAGGAATGTTCAATTTGCCAGTCTCATTCCAGAGGATACTATTTAGTGAGATTGATTCTGTGCACAAAATACTTCTGCTGAGTATTTCTTTGGTCAAAATCCAACTTTAGTGCTTGCTTCTCAGACTTCCAAAAGTAGAAAAGGAAATGGAGTGCTCTTGAGGATATGTTGTTGATGTGAGTGAAAACTATGCTTTACAGAAGAAAAAGAAGTATTGTTTTGCATTTTGTTCCATATGTGTTTTATCCTGAAATATAAGTGAATCTTTTATTAAATTTGCTCCTCATTAATTCAATTGGGACTTTATAAGTCTCCAAGAACTCTTTAAATGTAAGAGTTAATGATACAGAGTCAAGCAGGGCTGAAAATAATCCTGTGTAACATAAATAAGTTTTTGAACATTAAAAATATATCATTTCTGTATGTATTTTTATCATTGTATGAAAAAACTAGACCTATGAGTACTTGGACTGACTGTAGCTTTTGAATGAGAACAGGTGTACATACTGATCTTTGGCCAAAAAGTGGTGTAGTTGGAGGAATTAACTCCAGTCTCGCAGAACTGTCTGGTGTCAGATTGACAATTGACATTTATATGTCTCTAGAGGGAATGTAGGTTGGCTGAATAGTTCAGTGAGTTGGGTACCTGGCTGCGGATTTCCTACTCGTGTCCCAGGAGAAGAGCTAGCCTGTGTAACATTGGACAAGCTGCACAGTCCTAGGGCATCCCCAGAAGGAGGGAATGGCAAACCATTTTCGAGTGCTTCTGTACCTTGAAAACCTTGAAAACCACTGTAAATCAAAACTGACTTGATGACACAGAATAATAATTATTAGGGGGAATCTAGGATAGTTCTGGTGCAGATGTGTTTGCCTTCCTGATAATACAAACATAAAGTTCTCTTGATATACTAATACTGGTTGATTTCTAATAATTTTTCCAACTTGTTACCCGGGGTGGAAAGCTTCAGATGTTTGTTTAACCAGTAATCAGTTTGTAGCCATTCAACAAGACAATCGGCACTCACATTATAAGATTGCCACCCCACCATGAGAATAGCTAGTTCCCCCAGTGGGAAAGTCTTTATTGATGGCAGAGGACCTCAAATTATGGTAAGATCCAAGCAGGCATACTTTCTTTCTAAAGACTGAAAGAAGATATGGGCCCATCCATTTGATAGAAACATTTAACTTGGCAGTTGAGGCATGTCCAGTAGGGATGCACTGGTGTGAACAGACAGGTACTCTTCCAGAGCTAGAGGAGTAGGAGAAGTAATAGTAGAAGAAAAATGTTTCATTGATTTTATACAGCATGTCCTTGTGAAAGGTGAGGTACATATGAACTGTTCATAAGATCAGGATGCAACCTCTGCAGTGCAGATCATCTCACAAAGGGGGCAAACTAATCTGCATTTCTTGCAAAAGAGGATTGTGCCCCCCCTCCAATATTATGATAAGCTGTGACCTTCCTATTTAGGTGGTTTAGGTAAGAGAATGAAGTAGCACAGCAAAGTGCAGTGCTTTGACAAAAGAGCATTGCAATCATGGATAATTCTAGTCTTCTCATTCCATCATATTCTTGTATCCAATGTAGTGTTTTCTGTTTGTATAGATGGGGCCTTTTGTTTCTTAGCAACCATCTGTTCCTTCAGTTTATTTCATCGCCCAAAGTTGTAGCCCTTCGTTTGCAACATCACAACTGATTAATGTTGAATTGATGATAGAATGACTGCCAAGAAAAAAAAGGCATAGATTTACTTTTCTATTAAGCTATACCTGAATATCCCGTTACATTTTAACATAGTGCAGGCACTGTGCATGCAAAAAACAGTACTATATGTTATAAAGTTTTAATTTTATTTTAGCAAGAGTAAGTCAAGAACAGCAAACCAGAACATTTCTGCTTTTGGAATAGTTTCATTTTTACAACAAAAGTATCTGTCCAATTGTACTGAGTTATGGAACAATAATTTTTTCACAGAGGTGAATGAAATGGTTCTCTTTTAATGTTAACCAGAAAGTCATATATATATTTGTCATCTGAAAGTTCATTCTCTCCCTCTGTCTCCTTTTAAGAGATGAAATGTATTCAGAACCACTGTCCTTTTCCTTTCAAGAAACCAAAAACAAGTCATTGTTTCAAGATATGTTTGTTAACCTGTCCCACTATATTTCTTGCACTCTGACGAATCTGAGACCTAAATGCTAAAAATGCTCATGTCTGTGAGATTTTCTGCCATTTTAAGGTCCAAGCTTCTTACTTGATTGAGGAAGATGGCAACTGTCACATCTAGGCAGCTTAATCCAGAATGAGAGGCTGAATTTATCTCCTGCTTTCTGGCAACTAACAGCCACCTGTTATTTACAAGTATTGTCACTTGTACAAATTTATATTAAAATGTTTTGAAAGGCTTTCATCAAATACATTGTTTGAAAGGTCTGGCCAAATGGATAATTTATTCTGACCCTAACTAGATTTCCTATACTCATCTCCTCAAATACACGGGCAATCAATACATATTGTTTTCTATATAGATACTGTACTGCTGTGTCTTTATTAGAAAGATGTAAATCAGTGTTTCTTAGGCTTCGTGGAATCACACTATCCAAATTTGTTGGCACCCTGCTAGTAGCTGTAGTTAGGCATTTCCAAAGTTCTGAAATAACATGTTAGTAATAACAGTGCTACCTGACACTTTACTTTTTTTGGGTAATAGGGGCTTGGTGATATTATTTTCATGAAGTAGCATGCCCACTTGCAGCATTGTTATTTTTCAGTACATTTTATTTCTAATTTATTATTTTGGGGAGCCATTGGGGAAGGTTTTTGGCTCTTTGGCCCTTTTTCTATTGCATAATTATGTGTGATGTAGTGGATAGAGTGACAGACTAGGACTCTGGAGAACAGGGTGTTATGGTTGCATTACAGAGACTTGCTTGGATGAGGCTGGGGGTGTTAATCTCACTCAGCTTTGTCCATTAGGGTTCTCTGTGCATCAGCAGACATGACCTGGGAGGTGGGGAGGCAGAGTTGCAGAAGTCTATCATAATTTCATCTCCCTCACCAAGTGTCACATGCCCCAGTTTTCCAGGTTTGAATGCATATATCTGAAAGTGCAAATTCCCAATGTGGTGTAGTGGGATAGGGCGATGGACTAGGACTCTGGAGAACAGGGTTCCAATTCCCACTTGGCCATGGAAACTCACTGGGGGAGTGGAATTGGTAAAACCACTCCTTAAATATCTCACTTACTGTACCTCAAAAGCCCTGTTAGGGTTGCTATAAGTCAGTTCCTACTTGATGGCACAGAACACATACACACAAAGGAAAAATAATAATACATTAACAATGTTTTCAGAGTGGTAGCAATGTTAGTCTGTTCCAGACTAACAAACAAACAAAAGTATTGTGGTACCATAAAGACTAACAGATTTATTTCCATGTAAGCTTTTCTGAGTTACAATCCACTTCTTAAAATATTTAGCCACAGGTTTATATCTTAGCATACTGTGTGGGGAGGGGAACCCAGTAAAAGTGGATACAGGCAGAGAAAATGACTCTAGGTTTATTAATCCAGGTAATGAACTCTGACAGTGTTAATTGCATAGACGTAGTCATTGCTTCAGTGATTGCTCATCTGTCAGGTATTTATAGGCTGGTCTTCAAAGTACAAAGATGTTGAACCAAGAAGTGGCTTGGGTATTCTTTTTTTAAATAAACTTCTGTTTCTGAAACCAGAGCCAATAAGTTCATTCCTGCAAAAAAATAAAATAAAAAATAAAAATAATAAAAGATCTTATTAATATACATAGGTAAAACATTTATTTATTTAGTTTTGAGAATCAGAATTTGTAATTGTCTTTTCTTGGAACCACCAGGCTATCATAATCCTGGAAGACAGCTGCACCAGAAGTGAGGGTCATTGATTATATGAGATTTAACAGTGTTCTTCTCTTACAACTCTGTTTTCATATTCCACAATAGAAATATTGTGCATAGTATTTCCAATATGCGACGAAGCTTCATGCTTTCCTATAGCCTGCCTCTATTTCTTCTTCAGAATTTTTCAGAAAGGTTTGCCTAAACATTGGAGTGCTGTTTAGTTGTTGCATATAGTATTGGGCAATATAGTTTTAATTCAGACATTTGCTCACCAGTAACCTCGTCGTCATGATATCCCCAAGAGATTATTTTAATACTGTAACCTGCATGCATTTGATTTTATAACACTTCGGCAGTGCTGATGTATGTATGTGTGCAGGCTTTCATGCAGTGCTCAAGATACTGTCATCTTTAATTTACTGACTGTGAAAGCTGAATGCATTGTAATAGCTGAGGATGATTGCTAGCTGTTAAATTTTTTTACTAGCATTACCCACTGATTCCTGTCAGTCTCTCAAGTACCTACATTATCACAGGAATAAAAAGATAACTGGTTAAACAAGTAAACCAGATATTTACACTCATAATGAATATTATCTAAGCTAGATTCCCCCCCCCCCACCTTAGTTTAAAGTGACTCTCTAATTAGTTATCATTCAAACTTTCTCTCTCTCCCCCTCCATATCAGAGTGTTGCACACTTTATAGTGCAACATCTCTGGAAGTGAAGGATTTGCTGGCTACACGCCATTGCCCGGAGACACCCGAGTGTGCTCGCAATGCTTTTCCAGTCTTCTGGGAGGTTCCTTCTGTGTCCCTATTATTCAGATTCCTGTGGCTGGACAGCCTGGATCTAGTTATGCCATTATACTTGCACAACTCTATTTGTGCAAGAAGTGTGCTCTTTCCAAACTCACATGAGTTATCCAATACTCTCTTGTACAAGCTGTTCTTATGGATGTGCAGTGATGGCTACGGACCCAGGCTCATTCTTACCCAACAAGAACGGCAGATGAGTTATTTAAGTAGGATTAACTATCCCAGCCTCCATACACTCTGTCGAGGCCAAGGGGTTGTTAACACAGCTGGGAGTGTTTGCTTCCTTTGTCAGTTCAATCTCTTTGAGGCATCACCTTGCCACATGTCCTTCTCTGTTGCATAAGTGTCTGAGACCCTAGCATGGCCTCCATGCCATGATATGTGGTTGAGTCAGACTTAATGGAAGGTAGAAAGAATGAGTATACTTGTTGATACATGACTTCAGGGCCCCGTTTTCTTTCCTTATGGGTTGTTCACTGAACCTAGCTGGCTGCTTCCAAACAGAGATGGACATCTGGTGACCCGTTCAATAGAGGGCACTCCTGTGTTAAGGATATGGCCACCCTGTGTTCTCCTGGGTCCAGAAAAAAAAAAGAACTTCCTAACTTTTGCTTCCTGATTGTTTCAGACTTTGAAGATTACCTTAAAAAACAACATCAAGGCTAAATCCAATAGAAATGTAGAAGAGTGTACATGCCCTCTAGTACAAGTCGTGATAGATTTCATTGTAGCAGTTAGTGGTGTTGCAATCAGTTGTACAAGAAGTTGAGCCCACAGTTGCATAACCTCCTGTGCAGACTCATCCTGAATTGTCGCCCTTGTGCTTATTTTGGGAATGCTTAACAAAGAGATGTGTGATCTCAAAAGCTTGCACATGTTTTGTGTATTTTTGGTGTGACTAATAAAGATACTCTACCCTAGCGTAGAGTTCAGAATTTGTTTGAAGGACTATGTCACTGGTTTTGTGTATAACAAAATGAGTGAGATCGTTTCAAGCCTGCGTGGGTGATACAAAAAGAGTAGTTAAGATGAGAAGTTAGATAAATGATAGATTTTAATGGTACTGTATTCTTTTATCCTGTTGAGGAAATCCCCACAGGATTTAAAGCTGTTTAAAATAATGTCCAGTGTCCCTCGTGAATTTGTAATCAGAAATTTCTTTTTAGTGGGTTTGTTTTTTCAAGAACTTTCTCGGTTACTGAGGTTGGCTACTGTTATGGAATACCTCCTCCTAGATTACAAGACCTAAGTTATAAAAATGAGAAAAGAAGCTTGGGCACTGAGGAATCGCCTCCCTTTGCTTATTGCTATAGGATCTAAATCCACTCTCTCCAAGATTTTGAATTATAGAAGCTGACCTGAAAGCATAAGTGATGGTGCTGATGGGACTGCAGGGTTGTTTCTGTATATATTCCCCCCATGTGTGTCTGAATACTTCTAAACATACATAATTTATCCTTTCCTGAAGAATTGTGTCAGTCTTCCACAGGAAGAGCTCATGTATGTGAATGAGTAATGCTCTATAAAGTTAGTGACACAGTGATTCAGAAAACAATTGGTTGATAATTATGTTCTTTTTCTTCTTGTTGTTTTCTAAGCCTAACTGTTAAAATCTAGTTTTAACCAGAACTGACTGATCTTTAGCAATCTTTCGTTATTTCAGGCCAAAGTCGGCTTTCTGATTAATGCAAGCCACTTTATATTCTTACTATTATTCCCTTAAACATTCTACTGTTTCTCAGCAGTTCCTGTTTCACTGGTTTGTTTATTTCAATTAAACAAGGCTGTCCATTTCCTTAATCAGATGTCATGCATCAGCACAACATAACTCTTAAAGATATTTTAATGCTTGAACACGATGATAGAGCTGGAAGTAATTGCCACTGAAGATTGGTTTCAAGCATCACAACTCCTCTTTTCCTGACCCTATACAACAGAGGTCCCCAACCCCCAGTCCGCAGCCTGGTGCTGGTCCGTGGCCTGAGCCGGACCGGGCCGCGGAGACAAACCTTCCCCCCCACCCCCGGACGCACTCTCCCCTGCACAGCTCCTTTGCGCATGCGTGCACGCCTGCACCCACGCAAGCGCTCCCCCACCCCTTTGCGCATGCGCACGAGCGCATGCCCGCACAAGCACCCTCCCGCTCCTTTGCGCATGCGCACAAGTGCGGGGTGTTCCCTGCCTTCCCCAGCCGGTCTGCGGGGTTAAAAAGGTTGGGGACCACTGCTATACAACACTTACAATGGATCAGTGGCTCAAATCCTCTTGCCTAGTTACACCAATGTAACACAAATAGTGTAACTATTGAAAGCAAAATGCCTTAACAAACCACTGTAGACATTATCTGATACATACTGAGTTATAAGGTGCTGCAACCTTTTTGTCTTTAATTTTTCTTTGGTTTTGCTTGATATACTGAGTTATGTGCCTCTGCCTGCAGCTTATAATGTCTACCGTGATTTATCAGCTTGGGCAATTTGCCTCCAAAAGTTACACCATTTGCGTTGCTACACATGATTGGCCATTGTCTTACACTCTATGACACACCCTATAGCTTGTAATACTGTAGTCCAGCAGCAGCAGCAAAAGGAAAAGGAAAAGGCCATGTAGTCCTTGTGCACAATCTGAAGGCAAGGGTGGGTGATGCCTTTATTATTCCCTGAAGTATCACAGATGTAAGGTTGACTCTGGCTGGGCATTACAGAACTGGTGGTGGTGCAAAAGAAATATAAAAGTTGCAAACATCCTAACTAGATGCATATGCCAGGTCACCCTGTTTAAAGCAAGTTCCCACATGCGGGCTCCGGTGACTTTAGAAGTAGCAGGTGTCAGATTTCACCTCTAGACTGTATATTAGAAGGTCCCTCCTGATCTCTTTTCCTAGCAGAAAAGGATGCACATGTCTTGATATAATGCACTGTGGTCAGAGAACACTTTGACTAACGAGACGGGACTTTCTCCCCTCTTTCCTAGGGGTGAAGTGTAGCTTGCTGCCCCTGAACTGACTGCAGTTCCCATTCCTGGAATTTGCTTAGAACAGAGAAACCTTGGACATACATCTAGCCATGATTTTTGAGATGTTCATGTTTTCTCTGCACCACCCGAACTCTGTAATGCCCAGCCAGCCAGAAGATCCTCCATAGACAAAAGCTGGCTTATATTTGTGGCATTCTAGTCATCAAATAAAGGTATCTCCTACCCTCATCCTGAAATTGAAATACTGCTTTTGTTCCCCCTCAGGGAACACTTGCATATTGTGCGTTTAGTGGAAGATATCTGCATGTATATTTATAATCTGTGTTATGCAGAATTTTGCATATGTGTGATGACTATGGCAAGGTCGTGTAGCACTACCATCAAGCCTAACACTATAGTTAGACTTTACAATTAAGGCAACAGCATACATTTTCGCTTATTTAATACAGGATTCTCAAGTTTCGTACAAACGTTTACACTCCCTTCAGCATACAGTAAGTCATGCCCAGCTCCCATGCAGGAGGAGCGTGGGAAATAGCTGGAGACCTGACTAGTGTATACTTACATGATTACTATCAAACTTGCCTTGAAAGAGATTTTCTTAGTCCTTGCCAATAGACTTAAATAGGAGTGACACTCACAACTCTACAGATGCAAGTTCCCTGTTCAAGATAGCATCAGAAAGAGTTGAACAGTTTTGAAGTTTTTACAATTAACTGTTTTACACTTAACAGCATTGTATTAAAATGCTTAAAAATAACAATTCAGCTTTTGTACCTTGAGAATTCGGCTAAATTCTTGATATAATTCCTGGATTTACAGTTTTCTTGACTGAATCCAGACACCCTTTTCATTGGTCTTCCATTTTGTTTTACAGCAACAAGGAGATAAAATTATTTACAAATGGGCCAGCATGTCATTTTAGATTTTTTTTTAAAAAAAAATCCTGTTACAACACAATAGCAACAAATACTGAGAGCCCATGACTGTAAGGTATCTCCAGTTCTCTTAAATGTTGTTCTTAGCTTTGACTTCCTCTGTTTCAGTTTTTGGGATGTGGACATCCTAACTCTTTATCAACTGTCCTCTGAACATGTTAGCTAGAAGAGCAATGAAAGTTAGTAGAGGGTATATATTAGCTATCACACATACCAGGGAGTTCTTACTTTTTAATTTATAGCAATTTGTAGTTTTATGTTTCTTCTTCAAACATTGTAGATGTTTCCCCACCCTTTGAGATTCTAGTAGCTGCCAAACTGCTTATCTCTTGACCGTAAATATCACCTTTAAAAGATTAAGATAGAACTCTGTATTCTAAATTCAATGTATTATCTCTTAATATCACACTTATTGCAGGCATTTTGATATAGCCATTCATTATTTACTGAATAATGAATGAGTGGTTTACAGCATAGTTAAAGAAAATATACAGGAGATCCATTGAAATCAGAAAACAAATGGCAAGCACAGCAACCTGGCCATCCACATGCTTGCTCAGAGGGATGCTCTACTCAGTTCAATGGAACTTACTCCCTGGTAGGTATAGGGTTGGGGTCTACAAACTCTTTAAAACAACAGAGTTTTTACCTGCACCATACTTCCAGCTTTTAAGTAATCACAATTCCCATGAAAGTCAAAACATCTTCAATGAATATCTTGAAGATAAGACAGTGGAGAGGTAGGTGGGCATTAGTGGTGTGGGTGGGAAGTTGGCTAACTAGGGAGCACAATAAAGGAGGCTGCTCCTTGTGGTTGTTGCCCAGTTGATCCCTGTGGGTGACCTATTGTTCACACAGCCACAGAGGTAGAATTTAACATTCAGCCTAGTTGATCAGAGTTTATCCATGAACTTCCTGAGCCCCAAGCCATGAAGGTCATGGATTGAAACCATGAATGCCCTGCACTGTGCTCACAAGCAAACTGCTGGTCAGTTTTGATTTATCAAAACAGTTGAGATGCATTTCCTGCAAACCATTCAAATTAAAATCTTCTTTGGTGCATTTTGAAACTAGCGGCATTTCCTAAACTGTCTTCAAGAATGCCGAAGGTGAGTGGGGGGGCACCACAACTGAGAAAGCCATTCCTGTTGTTGCCATTGGACGTTCACATGCAGGAGGCTCTGATCTGTCAGTCTCACTGAAGGTGTAGCTCAGGTGGGAGAAGGGGCTCCCTCACGAACACGTCACCCAAGTTGTTTAGGACCTCAACTATCAACAACTTCACTTTGCATTTAGCCTGGTAGCATATGGGCGACCAACACGTTCCTTCCTTGTGGTAGGCTGCAGTCCTATTCTGCTCGAGGTGCCTTTTCCAGATAATCTCAAGGGAAGACCCATGTAATGTACATTGCAGTAATCTACCTTTGAGAGTACTCCACACGTGGAAAACGGTGGCCAGGCTAGCCCTGTCCAGGAAGAAGTCATCCCTTAGCTGAAGATGGTGAAAGGCAAGAATGCCAGGAAACTCTATGGCTAGTTTGTTTTGTTTTTGTTTTGTTCTAAACACAAACAAGAATGTGAATTAAGTAGCTCTGTAGAACATAAAGGACTTGGATGGCATTTTCTGAAACTCTTAAATGAGAATGAGGATATGATTTTGGTAAGCTGAAGTAAAACAGTCATGATGGATGAGAATTTATCTCTTTTTAAAAAAATTTCATTTGCTTGAAAATCCCATTTCTCAACAATTCTGTAATATTTATTTGGATTGTGTGAACTTGTTCAAGAATGCTTAGAATTAGAAGAGCAGGATTAAATTTGGAAGACGTATGTATATTATTATTCTGAAGGACTTTCTCGCTTATTGTAAAAGAGTAGTAAAGCCAGTGAAAAAGTGGAAAAAATTCTTTCCAAATTACAATTGATTGTTCAAAGTCTGACATCTTTTCAATCCCATTTCTGTGAGATTTCATGCGAAAGAAAATTTTAGTTTGGATTATAAATTGTGAATAGGTGCCATCTAGTGGCGTTTAGGGTACAGTGCAGTTCCAACTGAATAAACTTGAGGCAGCTGTTCTCTGAATGAATGCCAGTGTCTTATTGTGTTACGTTCTTAACAAAGATTGCTTATGTTCTGAATTTTATGTGTGTTTCCAGTGGTATGCGCTATGGACATTCAGCAGTGCAGTTTTTTTTTGTCTTCTTTTCTGAGGAAAAAGATAAGCTTTTTAAAAACCTTATCAGGAAAAAGATAAACTTTTTAAAAAACACAGATTAATTGTTAACTTTCCAGAGATTTTAAATGGGAACAAACTGTTTCATTATCTATACAGAATTAACAAAATGCTGAGAAACCTTTTTTTAAAAAAAGTTTTTCATAGAATCAGTTTCTGTATGGTTCATGAATGATTCCTTTATGCCCAGAGCAAAAGCCTGAAAGATAGTGCCACAAAGAATCTTGCATGCATAGAAATCCTATATTTTTACTTATGTCAGAGTTTTAGTGATAAACACATAATGTTTTAACATTTGCATGCTGTTTGTCTAGGAAAGAAATCTGAACATTTGGCAATGCAGGCATTTGATTAATTAATCGTAGCTGTTTATCATCCACAGCAAAAGTAATAAAAATTCTGCTCACACTCTGAAATTCTCTTTCAAGGAGGAAGAAAGTAATTGCTATGTGGCAGATCTTTCTTTATTAACTTCCAGAAAGTTTTTTTCCTCCCAGGAAGGAAGTTGTTAGCAGTGTTGCTTAATGTAGGATTTGGAAGTAGACTGAAAAGGTTCTTGATTCATTTGTGAAGCTGCTTCATGGTATTCACGTTAAATTCAGGTTGCTGATAATTGGAAATATAAATGGAAATTCTTAGTCCAAGTGAAGAATCAGAATATGAAGCACAGATTTGGGAGGCAATGATTTTAGTAGTGTAGATTTCATGGTGGGAAAGTAGAACAAACACAGCACGGCTACCATTGTGCTCTGACAGCAGGCAAGTCTAACTTACACTTATGGTAATTCCAGAATTCTTTCTGGAGAGGCTTGTCAAAGGAACATCTCTCTCTCTTGGCCAGAGAGACACAGTCAAGCTCTGCCCTGTCACATATATCAGGAAATGTTCACCACCAATCAAATATCATCCAAGCCTTAGAGTTTATAACTAAATGAATGGATGAAGCTGTTACAGAAAATAGACATACAGTAGGACCATCCTATCCACAGGATCAATATCCACAGATTCACTTATCCACTGCCTGAAAATATTAAATAAAAATTTTCAGAAACCTGTAATTTATATGTATTTCCACAGTGTACATATATACTAGAACTGGCCACTAGAGGGAGCAAGACCATGCTTTGCATAGCTCTGTTTCCGCATTTTTCAGCATCTGCTGGGGTGGGCTTGGAACTGATTGTGGATACCACAGCCCTACTGTACTCTGCAGGATCATCAGCATCGTTACAGGTGAGCATCTAGCCCTGTGCCCCTACCTCCACTGCTTTGCAACCATGAGCATCAATGAGTCTGAAGAGGAGAGGTTCCTGCTTATGTGTAGAGTCTGCACATGAGCAAGAATGCAGGAAAGGTTCTGACATATTGCTTGTGTGTGAAGCCTGCTTCAGACTCCAGTGGGGGACTTCAATATTCATGCTAAGACAGCTTGAAGTGCCTCAGAACTTCATGTCTTCCATGACCACCATGTCCCAAATGGTATCTGGCCCCACCATGCTACAGGGTACACTTCAGACCTGGTTTTCTGGACAGATCATTACCTGGTGGGGTTTAGACTCACTGGAACTCAGATCTTCTGCAGGGGTGGGAGACCAATTAAGATTAAGCCCTAGGAGGCTGATGGCTCCAAATGGTTTCCTGATGGCTCTTGGAGAGTTTTCTGTTGCCTCAGCAGGCAGTTCTATTGAATCTTGGCTAACCTCTGGAATAGGGGAAATAGCCAGGGCCATTGGCACAATCGCTGCTAAGTGCCATTCCCACAAAGTAGAGTCAGACTGGCCCCTTGGTGCATTTGAGGGGGACACAGAAGAGAGCCTTCTTTGCCCGCCCAACCCGAAATAACGAGACGAGACACAGTAATATGGGTCACAACTTTATTAACTGTTTAACTTTTAACTACCCCTTTTTACAAGGGGGCCAGCCGTAGTGCTAACAGGTCTGGAACCCTCGTCATTCTTGACCAACCGGTCCAGACCTTTGCCCCTGGGAGTTCCTACCCCGAGAGGATGCTGTTGAACTGTCCAGCACCCTCTCGGCCATCCACCCAGAGTACCCGGGGCCACCCTCTACCCGAGTCTCTAGACTCCAAGTGCCCAGCGTCCCCTGGGGATCTCTTGCACCCTCTGGGTGCCCACCCTAGAACTCACCTGAACCTACCCTGTTTAGCACTACCCGCCATCGTGACCATACTGCCGGTGTCCTATTTAGCTCCCGTGTGAATAAGAATGGGATGGGCGAAAATCCACCTGCAGCCTAGAGCCAATTTGGTGCCGGTCAAAAATTCCCATCCGGCCCCGAAGCGACCAGCTACTCTCATTCTTACCCTGGGCGGGAGGGTGGGCCGCTCGTCAGGCAGGGAAGAGGATGGCGCAGGCCACAAGGCTCGTTTTTAAAACTCGCATTGAGCCAGGCCTGCCTGTCCTCTCGTAAGGCCCCTGCCTGTCACTCTTCGAGTGGGCGGGCAAAGAGTCTCCACCCAGGCAGCTCTACGCCTTTGCAGAGTGTCGTTGTCATTGCTCCCAGACTCTGGTACTCCCTTTCCATGGGAGGCTAGGCTGGCCCCATCTTTAGTGTCCTTCTTCAAGCAGGCTAAGATTTTTCGCTTCAGACAGGCTTTCCATTAGTGACTGGCTGTTTAAGATGGGTGGTGTTTTGTTTTGTTTTTGAATGGGACTGTTCTGTCTGTTGCTGCTCTGGTTTTTCATATGTTTTTCTTATTGATTGATTTTATCTACAAGTTTTAATATTATCTTTAATTCTTTTTAATATCATAAAAATGTATTGGTTTACCTTTTAATGTAGTTTCTTTTTAATACTGTAAGCCCCCTTGGATCCCTTTTAGGAGAAAGGCGGCATATAAATATTTTAAATAAATACATTCAGGATGGAAGAGTTTTCTCTTGAAGTGAGAAGGTTCGCCATGAGAATTCCTGGGCACCCACTTTGAGATACCCACGCTCAGATCCAACAGAAATCTCCCCTAATTTGAAACTTTCCTTTCCCCTTCCCTGTCAGGTAGAACAATGCTTAAATGTTCCCTGTACAATAGCCATTTTTCTTCAGTGGTTCTGTAGAAATAGTAATTTCCTCTTCCCTTATTTCTTTTGTTCAGCATAAACAGTCACCTGTTTGCCATCACCAACACCCCTGTTCAAAAATCCCCACAGATAACTAATAAACCTGCTTGTTAAATGTGATTCTCCACCTTCCTCTTTCAACTGCCCTTGATGGTCCTTTTTGCTTTTGTATCTGGGTGCAGCTCTTCTATATATATAAGTGGGAATACAGTATATATATTCCCACTTATGGGTACTTGTTCTTTGACTTGAAGGCAGATTGACTTTTCAAAGCAAAGAATGACCCAACACCTGAATTTCATAAAAGTGTCAGCTTTGGGTATATGTAATCATCCTTTCCTTTCAAAGTATATACATAAAGGCATTATATATTACAAACGCAGGAACAGGTGATACCTTTGTTGTTGTTTAGTCGTTTAGTCGTGTCCGACTCTTCGTGACCCCATGGACCAGAGCACGCCAGGCCCTCCTGTCTTCCACTGCCTCCCGAAGTTGGGTCAAATTCATGTTGGTTGCTTCGATGACACTGTCCAACCATCTCATCCTCTGTCGTCCCCTTCTCCTCTTGCCTTCACACTTTCCCAACATCAGGGTCTTTTCCAGGGAGTCTTCTCTTCTCATGAGATGGCCAAAGTATTGGAGCCTCAGCTTCAGGATCTGTCCTTCCAGTGAACACTCAGGGTTGATTTCCTTCAAAATGGATAGGTTTGTTCTCCTTGCAGTCCAGGGGACTCTCAAGAGTCTCCTCCAGCACCACAATTCAAAAGCATCAATTCTTCGGCGGTCAGCCTTCTTTATGGTCCAGCTCTCACTTCCATACATCACTACTGGAAAAGGTGATACCTTTATTGGACCACTAAAGAAATAGAACAAAAAACAAACAGCGAGCTTTATATATTGTCATTATGAGTGTTTACAAAGAAGTCCTATTCATCTCAATGAGTCTATATTTGTTTGGATGCACATAGCAGAATTATGGTCTGATTCGTATCTCACTGACTGAGCCCTGTTCTTTTCCATGGAACTTGATACCAGTGTATATGTAAGAACAAATGCAAACCATATAATTATTCTGTTGTTTTGTACCACTCTGGGTGCAGAATTTTGAGCCTGCTTGCAAATGGGATAGAGAGAGAAACAACTTTACATTTTCTCTCTCTCTTTCCTCTCAAAAGAGAACTTCCACATTTGGGCCAGGCTGTGGCAGTATATTTCAGCCTTTTTCCCCTCCTGCATTGCATATTGCCTGTTTTCCACTTGGTTCCTAATTGGAGTCCTTGGAGAAAATCTTGCATGTATTGAAGCACTGAAATATCTGAGCCGTATTAACAGCGGCTTCCCACTCCGTCTATTAAAATGAATCTATGTGTTGTATACGTTGTACGATGACTTGCTAGGATACTGAAGAATCCTAACTGAATGGCAGAAGGGACATGAATTTCTTTGCAAATAAACAGATAGCAGAAATTAAGATTGCTCCCCTTGTTTTATTTATTGGTAGTATCATCTTGTCTTCAGCGAGGTTTACTTTTAGGTTACCTGGCATAGCACTGTAGCCTAAGACTCGAGTGTGCCACCATTATTTCAGAAAATCCTCTGGATGGGTGCTTTGTGAAATGAATGTTCTCTGAATGTTTCTTTCCTATTTTGCAGGATAGTCCTTTACTTTTAAAATAAATATGTTCTGACGCGTCAATATTGATTGGTGTCTTCCCCCCCCCCCTTCCCAATCCAAGTTACATTTTATTCATTCTTCCAGTAACCTGCCTTCATTTGGCTGTCTTTTTTGGGGGGAGGTGGAATTCAGTGCTGGAGGTAGGAATTTGACTTAATTTCTCTAGGTAGGAACTTCTTAAACCACATCTTTGAAATATTCATTCTGTGCAGGGTGGATTTAGAAAACACTGGTGTTTTTTTTTTAAAAAAAGATGGATTTAAATCACGTTAAATAAAAAAAATCATTTTTTTATTTCAATCATAAAAAAAATATCTGATTTTTTGATTTAATTCAAATCCACCCTGTGTGATTTCTAAAATGTTAAGCATTGAACAGATTTTTCTTCCTGCGAGGTTTAAAGTCTAGGTTCCATTTCAGGGCATTTTGATGACGTTAAAAAGTTCAGAGCTCAGTACAGTCAGTACATGCCTCTCCTCTATTTCCTTGCTCAAGGAGGATTCTCTCATAGATTTCTTGTCCCCTTGACTTTTACAGGAGTTTATTGGAGTTGCCAGTAAATGGCTTATGTCTTTGGCAATCTTAGCAAGACTGTCACTGTGTTGTTGTCTAGTCAGGCTTTGAAAGCCATTGACTTCTTTTTTAAAAAAACTGCCACATATAGTTATTGTTGTTTTTCTTAGTTGTTTCACAAAGGACAAAATGGAGGACATTGGTAACAAAGGAAATATAACTTTGTGTGGCCTCCATTCATCCGGTAGCATTTATTGGCACAGCCAAGTCATCTGAACAGATCTGGTGGCAGGTTTTTCCAAGAATCAAGATTGATGTAGGAACTGTGGAAGACACATGCAATTTCTGCCTACAGTTACATAAAGTAAGACAGTGACTGTAGGATCCATAGGGTCTCCTCCAGCTCTGCAGTTCTAAGCGTATTACTGTTGTTGTTTTTTATTGTTGTTATTCTGAGAGACATAGTCCAAAAAAGTAACTTTTTCCAGCTGTGAATTTGGTAAAATGTTTCTTTAGTGCTTGACCACAGGTTGAAAAGTGCATATCAGTAGACCTTAGTTATGTTGTGGACAACATGAAAATCTGTAAGGGATAGGAAGCCCTTAATGCTACATCTCATCATGTAACTGCACTTTCATGTGTTATTCCGTAATTACCTTTGCCTTGGAGACAGAATCACCAATCAAGACAGAGCCAGAAGTCTAGTGATAAAATGCAGTAATAACCAAAAAGTCAAGTAATACAATCCAGAAATGCTTGTTCAGTGTTAAGGGAACAAGCTGGAAAAACAGATGCACTGGAACTGGCCTGGGATTTTTTATGTAATATTGTAGTTATGTAGATGCTCAGGTTCTTTATTAAGGAAGGCCTTCCTTTAACTTGTTTTACTTAGCTAGCTTTCTATCAGTGCATCACTCAGAAAGACATTAAGTCTAGACCCACTTACCTGAAGCCATACTGACGTCAGTAGTACTTACTTTTGTGTAGACCTGTAAATGCCACTTTATATCTCCACAACTAGTTGCAGTTTACTGCTGGATTTCGACCATTGACTTGTTTACTAATTTGCATGATAAATATGATTGTAAATTATTACATATGTGTAATACTCACAGATCCATTAAGTGTGTTTTGAAGAATTTCCCAAAATGTTGCTTCTAAACTTTCCTGTAGTCAAGATGCCATAACTTACTGTGCAATGACAGTATACTAGGACGGTGGCTGGAATGCCAGGTTCAGTCACCCAGACCTTATGCTTGGTCATATCTTACCTGCAGTGGAGAAATGTGTAGCACTGGATAATGCAGCAACTTTCCCACACTGGAAGAATCATTGACCATCTAGAAGTTATAACCAGGGCATTTGGACTGTTCCCTGAATAGTCTGTGTCAGACACTGGAAGGCTGTCAATTGATTGCTAACTTTATATGTTACAGGTCTGGTACAGGAAAGTCCAATGAAAACAGTTAACACTCATCTCCAAATTACATTAGGAATATCTGCTTTTGGAATGTACCATTCATATTTTTTTCCTTTGGTAACCATGTGGGGAGGTTGTAGTTACCCCATCACCACCATTGCTTCTGGCCATGAGATATAGGGGTAAGATCTTTGCTAGAGGAAGACATGGAAGGAAATTGGAGACCAACTGAAAATTCCTTCCTATAAACTTTCGATGGGAACCTCCTTTGCCTTTGACAACTTTGGCAAAATCGGATGTGCCTACTTAAGCCTTAGGGTTTCACATTATACAGATAACAGTGGGAATACCAACTTCCCTGTGTTTCACATTCTCCTAACTGATAACAGTTTCCCCTCCTGGCATCTTTGCAAGGGACTTACAGCTCTTTCCAGACTGTAAGTCCCTTGATTGGTCTATAAAGAGAACTCTTAGTACTATTACCAGGAGCACACTTAAAACAGTTCATTAAAAAATTATACTCAGCAACACCTCCAGCAACTTCTTGACATCAGTGATGAGTTGTGGGATTTAGGGAAATGAGAGACTATGACTGATAAAATAGGAAGGCATTGCGCACCCTAGAACTTTCCAAAATAGGTTGCCTGAGCTGATCATTTTTAATATGAAACTATAGCACTATTCTTTTCAGTTGCAAATAACTGTGATTTTCAGTTTCTTCATGTGCTGTCTTTCTACTGATGGGGAAATCAAAGAGCTAAATGAGTATGTGGAAACCAGTGCCTGCTGTTTCAGCCTTCTTTGCCCCATGGCATAGTATATATGTCATTAGTGGCATTTAGCATTTATTGGGTAGGGTGCATCCTTATCCTTATGTGATGTACAGAATGCAGATGAGCCAGAAAACTCCTAGCTTGGCCAGTTGTGGGCCTTCTGAGTCCCTCTTTTGTAGGAAAGACAGGAGAAAGTCAATTTGTTGGTTCTGTATTCCTACTTAAATAAATAGTGTTTAAACTGACTAACTAAATAACAGTAAATAAAAAACAGGTATAGAAAAATTTAAATGGCCACCATCCATCTAGATTAATAGAAAAAAACTCACTCAGTGCCAGAAGGCTCTTTGGTAAGTCATCCTCAAAAGGTTTCCTGCTTCCATTGAGATCACATTTCTGTCCTTACCATCATACTGTATCCTGCTTCTCATCCTCTTCTTCTTCATCAGGTAGAGAGTTAGTGAGGCCAAAAGCAGTGACATCAACTGCTTTAGCTGGTGTGCAGAATAGAATGAGAAGCAAATAAAACAGAGTATGGAGCTGACACTGTAAGGTCTTCTCTGTCAGCCTGCAGCTGGGTTTTGGCCCTTGGCAGTTGCCCATCCATGCCAGTCTCTGGGAGTTTAGTCATTCTGATTATTACGCAATTCGGATGCCTGGCTGGGAGAGAAAGAGGCTGATTGCACTGCCTGCCTTTTTCACTGAAGGGAGCAAGAGAAAACCAGTGGGGCCAAACAGTAAAATACCAAACAAGGATAAGAGACCCTGTTCAGGTACCTGCTATCTATGAAGTTTTCTGTGTGATCATTGAATCATGTGCTTTCTCTAAACCTAACCTATCATCTTGGGGTAACAGTGGAGTAAAAGATAAAATAAATAAATAAATAAATGTAAAAGTATATGTGTGGGTGCGTGCACAGCTGTCTCTCCTGCCACCTGTCTCCTGCATTTGTAAAGACTTTTCCATTTAATTTTCTAACCTGTTATAGCATGTTATTAATATGTTTTCAAAAGTACAAAGGTGACTTGGTGAAAATATTTTTGAATTAGTTAAGAAAGAGTAGATATGGAGGAACTGAGGAAAACTTTCAAGGCTAAATCTATACTTGGTCCCAACCAAAGTTGCTTTGTTAATTAATTAATTAAATTTATTAGTTTGTTTGTTTATTTCAGTTATACTGTGCCTTACAACAAAAAGACAGAGCTCAAGGTGGCTTACAAACTTCTCATACAAAAATGAGAACAGATTAAACCATGTTAACTAAAAGTCATAATAGCAATCCTGCTGTAAAGCCATTTTAAAAAGTAAATATATTAAAAACAAGTAAAATGCACAAAAGATACAGTTAAAACAATACAGCAGGGCAAGTTATACTTCAAAAGCCAGTCTAAAAAAATGTGTTGTTGCTCCCTTCGTAAAATCAGTCAAAGTAGAAACAGATCACAACCCAAAAAGGAGTGTATTCCATAGTCTGGGAGCCATACAGGAGAATGCCCTTTCCTGTGTGCTTCTTAGACGGGCATCTAAAACTATTGGTATCTTTAAGAGAGACTCTCCTGAAGATCTTAAAGTCTGGACAGGCTCATAATGAAACTGGCAGTCCCTTAAATAGCCGGGCCCCAAGCTGTTTAAATAAATAAATGGGACTCATTAAAAAAAGCTCACCATTTTTTCATCTGCTTTTAATAATTTTAATCTACTGTAAATAGCTTCAGGAGTCCTGGTGATAAAAAAGACAATCAACAAAAACCTTAGGCAAATAAGTAAGTTCCATTGATTCGGTGGGTCTAGCTTTCTGTCACCAGCAGTCAGATTTAACCCTAAGAACTCAGTGTCAAGCTAAGAATAAGATGAATGTCTTAATAATAAGAGAGGACTTCATTTGCATACATAGAATTCTCTTTGCTGAAAAGAATTTGAGTAAATTCTTAACGTAAATGGAGGTTGACTCCTGGTCTGCACATGTAGTAAAATGAGATGATCGAACTATGAGATGGTAGAATGAATGGAGGTACTTCAGTTGGGAGATTAAGTCCCTATTTTTTCTTTCTTTCTACTTAAAAGTTCCTTTAGGTAGGAATCTTTTTGGAAACTTTGGTACCTATGCTGCCAAAGGGGGGGGGGGGGGAGGAAAAGAAAAAAGAAAGGGATAAATGGGGGACCCAACATCCTGATCATAAAACTGGGGGGAAGTGACCTGGCAGAAAAGAAGGGACAGAACATCTTTCATGCAGCAAGAAGGGATCTGCTTCAGACACAGGCAGTGTTCCCAGGGACTTCTATCTGGAGGTTAGACGGGTTGAAAAGGACAAAATGGAGGTGGGGCAAGAGACCTAGCAAAAGTTGCGAGGAGGAAGATTACGAACAATCTGTGCTGGACCTCAGTGGGTGGGTGGTGGCTCATCCTGATCTTTCGTTTTGTTTGCCTGCATGGCCGGATGAGGTGCATTTGTCAGATTGGGAGCAAGACATGATATATGTGGGGCCCTATGGGACTGGTTGCAGCTGGTCTGTCGCTGTGTTCTGTTATCTGTAGCCTGTGCACAGACTACTTAAACTCCCAGCAAAGTTGACTGGATTTAACCTACCAAAGTTTGTATTGGATCGCATGTATTCTAGCCCTTTGCTGTAATGACTAGTACTTAATTCCTGAGTCTTGCAGAAGCTTAAGAAGGTAAAACGTTTCCATTGTGCTGCTGGTATTACTTGAATAATCATTTAAAGAAAGAGTTCAGTCTATTCATTATGTGGAATGCTTCAGTGCTATTATACTTTATTTCTGTTTAGCCTTTTAAGCAAACAAACATCCCCACACGAAAAGATTCGCAGTGATTGTAACTGGTTCCAATATTGAGCTGTGACAGATGCGCTTTGGAAATAACACAGATGTGCAGTGTCAGATTTCACGATTCCACACAGCTCTTTTGTGGGTAAATTTAACTAGTAGTGGTGGGCATGTGCTTTCAGGAAGTCTTAACTTCTTGTAAAACAGAAAAAAACGCTTTAAATACAAAGGGCCTTGTCCACTGAGAATTTGAAAAGAAAATGATCTTAACGGAGTGAATGTTCAACCCTGTTAGACAGCAAATCTATGGGTTATTTTAAGCTAATTACTCAGAATTAAACAAAGGCTCAAGGCTTTTTGCCTGAACTGGAGCAGAGGCCAAATCAAATTGAAGCTGAGACATTGTTTTTGCTGAAAATTCAACTTAGAACAGATCACAGTTGGCAGAGTTGGAACAATGCCTGTGGTGCCAAAGTTATATTAAACAACAGTGATGTGCTTGACTTTCCCAAACACTTGCTGTTGAAATTGTTGCTGAGAGGAAACACAGATGCAGAAAAGACTGCTTACAATCTGATTCCACTCTCAGACCATTCTGAGATGGAAGACATATATTTGCTCATTGTCATGGATGTCATCTGGATATTTCGTTGACCTATAGAACCACAGATCAAGAAAAGGTCTAAACAAAACACACTGTCGAAAATTAATGTGAGCAGACTCTACTGGTGTGTGTTACGGCAATGGGCAGGGGAGGTAGAGAGAATTAAATAAATCCTAAGTTTCAAAACAGATGTTTGGTACAGTGATTATAACAATTTCAAGTCATACCTCTACACACAAACACCCAAAGAGTTGTGAAACCTGAAGATCTACATCTGTATACAGTATATAGTTTTGCTTGCCTACTCTTCAGTTACATAGCTGATATTTTGGAATGTGAAGAGTAAGATGAAGAAAGTAGATGGCTCCGTTTTTGTCTGTACACACTGCAGAATTAAGAATAAAGGAAGCTTTATAACAGTTCCTCATGCTACACAAGAGTAACATGAAAAACAGTTGGGCTATATAGTTGTCTAGCCGCAGTATCTGTCTTCATTGCTATATCTTTTTTTTTAATGAGTTCAATTAACTAGTTTGAAAGTAAGGACTTACTGTGAAAATGCTGACAAATACCTGATGAAGACTGGTTTGTCTTAAGTTATCAGAAGCCAGTGGTTCTCTATTGTCCTTCTATTAATGCTGTGACTTCACAATTCTTATTCCATTCTTGAAAACAGTGCATAACTACTTTCAAAACTAGTAAAATTATTCAAACACATTATACCTCTGTGCCAGAAGGTTTGCTCAACAGACCTGGGCTATGCAGAAAAGTTTCTTCCATTAGTAGTGCAGAAACAGTAGGAGAGTTTTGACCATTTTGTCATTCAGTTTGATGGAAATGTAATTGATTTTGAAAAGAATTTGAAAGGGGGAGAAATTTCAAAGAAATTCTCACAGATGAGGTTGAGGATCCTTGTGCTCACCTTACTTCTTAGGTGAATGATGTGCATCTTGTCCTTCAAGGTACAGTTGTGAGGTCAGAAAGTCTGATGCCTGAACAGTTTCCCAGGAGCCCTATAGATCTTTATAGACCTCTAGGAAAAATCAGAAGCCCGTGGTTGAACAACTGGCATTCATCCCATTTTGGGTTAATTCCAGAATGAAACCAGATAACCATTTCCAACCATATGGAAGCTTATCTGGGTATCAAGGTAAAAGTTGCTTCATTGTTGCAACGATTCGAGGCAGCATTAGCTTGTCTATTGGTACAAGCTTTATTTTTTTACATTGCTTCTATGCATAAAAATCCTAGTTAATACAAATTATGTAACCATAGTCTTACAGCTGTGAAAAACTGTAGGCACAAATGCTTAAACAGAAATCTATTCTTGCAAGTTGTGAAAAGCTGCAAGTGTGATTGCTATCCAAAAGTCTTACAACTATGAGAGGTTGCAAATAAGAAATAATTCAAAAGCAAAGCTTACTGTAAGTTGTAGGCAGAACTTGAATCAAACCACAGTCCAAAAATACAGACACGTGTAGCCTCTAAAGGCACAGTCAAAAGGCAGAGAATGTATTTCTGAAAATATAAAAAATTTTAAAAGTAAAAATATATGAAAGATAAAAAACATTTCTTGGCCTTTTGGCATATTACTAGGCACATATGAAAATTATTCTAAGTGCTCACCCAACCGAGTCAGTTTGAACCTATGGAGAAAAATCCAAGTTGTCCTAATCTGTTCTGAGGTGCTGTGTTGCTGCTCTTGGATGTTTGGTGCCCAGTATCAGCATTGTTTGTATCCAGTGCATGTGGCGTGGCAGGTGTATGTCTCTTGCCTCCCTATGTATATTTATATTTCTTGTAGATGTTTACATTTTCCTTCAACTATAAAGAACTGAATTTTGCCAGTGTGGTAAATTATAGATCTTTATAAATGGTCAGAAAATTTTGAATGGAAATCTGCTTTTACTAAGATAGCAGACTCATAATGAAGCAAATCCGTTTTCTATATTTTGACTTGGCCTCTTACACCTGAAAGTATAGCTAACTGATCACATAGTAATTTACTAGGTTAGCAAAATGCAATTAGTGTAAAGGGCTGGTGAACTGATTTGGTGAGGTACCAATTTGCTCTATCTGCATTTTGGGACTCTAGGAGGGTTTTTTTCTCAGTTGTTTTGTATTTCTTATCAATTGTTTGCACGTTCAACTGTCAGCTGGCCAAGGAAGAGCTACTTTTGAGAGGCAGTGTTATTTTACATTGATCTTGCTTTCAGATTTGGCTGGAGAATTTGTTGTTTCACAGTGACTTTTAGTAAACTGCTATTCAAACCTGATTTTCAAAGCATAATGTACATATTCATAAGAACATAAGAAGAGCCCTGCTGGTTCAGGCCAAGGGTCCATCTAGTCCAGCCTCCTGTATCTCACAGTGGCCCCACCAGATGCCTCTGGGAGCACACGAGACAACAAGATACCTGTCTCCTGATATCACTCCCCTGCATCTGGCATTTGGAGGTACCTTCCTTTTAAGCCTGGAGATTATACATCCCCATCATGGCTTGTAACCTGTGGTGGACTTTTCCTCCAGGAATCTGTCCAATCCCCTTTTAAAGGCATCCAGGCCAGATGCCATCACCACATCCTGTGGCAAGGAGTTCCATTCAAGGCCCCCTTAATTATTTTAGCACTCCTATATATTCAGAATCTCAAATCTTGACATCATTGTTCCTGTGGCAGCACCCTCCCCAGCCTCCCATGCTTCACTTTAAAGCCCCAAAGAAGATGTCAAAAGGTAACTCCTTTCACCACACTTTTTAAAGATCAGAAAATGAGGGGACCCAGGGAAGCTTCAGAATGATGATGGAATGTGAAATAGAAACACATTCACACGAACCACAAATGCAGAAAGTTTTAAAATATAACTAAAAGGAATTCTCACAGGCCTTAACAAATGAGACATTAAAATGGAAATGTCATTCATGGGGGGAAAAAACACTTTAGATGACAGATTTTGACCCAGCATCAGCTTCATCTTTTTCTTAGAGGTGGCCCTGAAACTGCATTTATTTATGCCTCCTATTGGACTTACAGTAATCCTTTTAAAATGTAATGTGTGGGAGGCCCCCAGGAAGGTGCTGAATCTTGAAGAATGGCAGACGCAGAGTCAAAATTCTCAGGAAAATTCTGAGAAACATTGAGATTTTTCTTTTTCTTACCCTGAAAAGAAAAAGCATCTTTTACAGAAATTGTTCCACTATATCTCATCTTCATTTCCCTCCCTCCCTCCCTCCCTTCCTTTTTTTTTGGGGTGGGGGGCTGCTGCTACACCTAGGAGCACTGGGATGGTGGTGTAACAGCAGCCCACAGTATTCTAGAAAGAAGACAGCAAAATGTCACCCTCGCTGGGTGTTTTTAAGAGTCATTTAAAGACTTGGCTCTTTAGGCAGGCCTTCCCTCCAGTCAACACTTGATTTTTTTCCTCTTTAGTTTTCCTTTTTCTCCATCTTGAATTTCCAAATTTGTTGATTCAATCATGTAATTGTTTTTATGATATAGTTTGATAAGTAACAATGATGTTTTTATATGATTGTATTTTATGATGTTTTATTACTGTTTGTAAGCCGCCCCGAGTAGACTTCGTCTAGAGGGGCGGGGTAGAAATCAAATAATAAATAAAATAAATAAAATGGTGGCCAGGCTGCCAACACAGCTGCTATTGTTGCCACTTGCAGTGGGAAAATTAGCTGTCATTGCTGCTAATGTTGAATGCCACCTCTGAGAAATGACCAGATAATTTCTCCTGCCTCTGGAGAAATTCATAGAAGTTGGCTGCACAGTTTTGTCCGACTAATAGGGTGGAGGATTTCAGAAGGTCATTTGAATGCAGTTTTACCACAGTCTGGTGTTGGGAATGGTGCATGTGTATTTGCTGTTTTGTCCATGCAAAAGTTGAGTAGAATGACAATGAAGCAACAAAACACAGGGCACTGCTGTATACTAAATCAGACCATTAGTCTATCCAGCCCAGTATTGTTAATTCCAGCTTGCTATGGCTCTCCGTGGTTTCAGGGCGGGTCCATTTCTAGTTCTACCTGGAGACCCCTGGGTATTACCTAGTGGTCTTCCATCCCAGATAAGATACAGTTTGAACCTGGAACAGACTGATACGCTTTGCAGTGATTTCCACAACCATAGAGATGCCAGAATGTGTGGTGGTTAGCAAAATTCACTATCAAAGTGTTTGCGTAGCATTTGTTGACATGGCGATTTCAAATCCGGCATGTATATATCGAGGAAAAATAGCAAACCTTGTTGTGAGAAGTGGATTTCCATCTCTTGGTGCTAACCTTAACGGATTAGCATAGATCACCAAATTTAATTTCTACACCAACATGAGCAGATGCTACTGAAACCTCACTGTGGGTTTGTGTCAGTGTATTTTACACACCAACACATTATTTTACAAGAAATCACTCACAGTACCCTGAACATGTCCTCAAGCAGGCAGGAGATTCCATATTCTTTTCACTGTGTGCAGTTCTTTGAGTTCCTTAAGCAATGAAGGGGAAGCTCTTGTGCCAAGGACCTCTGTGTGACCTAGTCTATGCCATTCCACACACTGTGACCAACTTATGGCTTTCCAGATATGGTTGCTGTATAATTCAGCCCTTGCCATGGACGTTGTCCCTTAGAGCTGCAGGGAGGGGCAAAGCCAACAATATCTGGAAGGCTACAAATTGCTCTTCTTTGTTCAACAACCATAGGGACACACTTGTTGCAACTGTCTGTTTTTGAATCCCAGACTGCCAGTCTTTGCATCCACACACCCTGTCTACTTAGACTTACCTTTGACTTGAAAACTGGCATAATGTTTCTGTTACCTTTGTAGTAATTTTTTTTTTCATCTGTCCTCTACAGGTAAAAAGCCATACCTTTGCCATTTTTCTGAAGAGGACACACCTGCAGCAGCCCTAAAGTCCAGTCACAGAAGCAACAATATAACCGAAAAGACTGCTGGTGAATCCAAGCCAGAGTTGCCAGCGGCGATATCTACATCTGGAAACAAGATCAAAGGCCCCTTTCCAAAATATATGGATTGCAAAATTGCCCCAGATTTAAAGAGGCCGACATTTCAACAAAGCTGCGATTTCCCTTGCTCCAGCAGGACTGTTGACTTTGCTTCTAGTACGGGCCAGACATGCTCAGATGTGAGGCTGGATTTGCCAACCTCATGGGATATTCAGGTCAAGTACACTGAAGAGAATTCCGATACATATGACCACTCTATGATTCATAAAGGTACAGATGTACAGGAGAAGGGTCCACTGGATCTGAGTGAGAAATCATCAAGGGCTGATTCATGCAATACTAATTTTACCTCAACCATGCAGGCTGGTTTGATTGTCCACCTGTGTCCTTACTGCAGTCATAAGACCTATTACCCAGAAGTCCTGTGGATGCACAAAAGAATTTGGCACAAGGTCAGTTGTAATTCTGTGGCTCCTCCATGGGTTCTTCAAAATGGATTCAAGAGTATAAAACACAACTCAGTTTTTATGGCAAGAAGTGGACGTACTGGACCACCTCCTGCTCTTGGTGGTAAAGAATGCCAGCCTCTGCCTATAGCCAGATTTACACGTACTCAGGTGCCGAGTGGATTGTCAGGATCCAAGAGCAATCCTTCAGGTCTTGTTGTAACTGCTAAGCCTGGGACTGTACCTAAAGATGCACTATCCACTAGTAACTTTGGCCCACGATCATCAGGTACTGACGGCTACAGACAGCCCAAACTCAATCAAGCCCATGAAAAATACAGCACAGTAATGCAACAGCCCCAGTTGAAAGTAAAATACGACATAAATCCTAAGTTGACACAAGCAGGAAGCTTTACTAGAAATTCAACACCTTCCCAGGCAGTTATATCTAAGCCCAGTTCCCAGCCTTCCAACAGTAAGCAAACAGAGAAGTATATAGTTCCTCAGATGAGTGCCGGATTTGCTCCTTTAAGTGCCCCGGAACAAGGGAAAGCCAATTTTTTCACTCCACCTCAGTACCACCCTTCCTGTAAAACTGAGCCATATGTTACTCAAGAAGATCCACCAGTACTTCAACAGGAACCGAATACCAAGAAAGAAAACGACAAGAGAGCACTGACAAATTGTACAGCTGGTTCCAGAGTGAGTCCTCTGACTCACACTCAGCCCAGTGCGTCAGGGCCACCTCCAATCGTACCTCCCTCCAAACAGGAGCCATCATCTGAGAGCCACGAGAAACGTTTGGACATTTTAAACATCTTTAAGACCTCAATTCCAAAGGAACTTGCTACTCTTTACCAATCATGGGGTGCTAATGGCCCTGGAGTGGACCAAGCTGGTAAGAATCCTAAGGACTGCCTCTTTAGTGTATTTTTAAATTAATATATTTAGCTATACTGTACTACCTTCCCTATTTAACTGTTCCACATTATACCAAGTCAGCTAGGTTGCTGTCCTGGCTTCATTGAGGCATACTTCTACGTGAACACATGTAAAATTGTACTGTTCAGGCTATATCCACAGTGCTGAATCAGGTTCATATTCTTTCCAGTTCATTTTGTATATGGTAAACAGATCTGGAAGAGGATATAATGCTTGGAAAAAATATTGTGAAAGTAGCACCTTCATATAGGCTTACAAGCAAACAAAAGCAGTAAAAGTTTTCTTGTTCCCAGTATAAGAGGAAAAAGTTTGATTAATTTGTGTAGAAAAAATAAATGGAAGTGATTTTGGGGTAGGGTTTATGCAATGGGATGGTAGGGTTGATCGTGAGACATTGGAAGCGAGGGATGTCCTAAGGTACAGCAAGTACAGTGACCGGTAGGTCATGGGTGGTTCTTCCGATGGGCCAGTCCCACAAGAATCTTCAGGTTAGGCTAGCTTTGAAATTTCTTGGCTTTTCCCAATAAATGCACAGTTTGAAGGCTAAGGCAGTACAGTAATATCAAGTTTACACAGCTATAAAAAAGCAAAGGAGGGGTGATTACTTGCTCCTATCCTTGTGCGCCCTAAGCCTGTCACTGTTCTCCAAGATCAGAAACAAAGAGGACATTACTTCCCCCCCCCTTTTTTTACTATGAATTTAAATGAGTGTATTTAAAAGTGAAAGATTCAGGGTGGTAGTGGTCAAGAAGATAGTATTAAAATAAGGCATAATAAGCCTTTGATTTATTTCACTTGTAGTTCTAAACTCTTTCGGAACACAGCAGATCCATCAGCAACCATCTGAAAAATGACTGGGGAGCAGTATCTTTTAGGTGCCGTAGGACATTGACCAGTGTCCTATGGTTGTTTGTGTAACTTGCTGCAACTACTTTTGCTTAACTGACAATGCATGGAGGCGCATCTCACTCACATGACTGGTCACACACCAATTGCACAATTGCCCCAGCACCTCGTCAGATTAGCTTCAATTTGCTTAGGCAAGTTACACAAACTTTACATAAACACTAACATTTTGGCTATTGGGTTTCAAATGTATATCAGCTTACCTTGCCTGCTTGAAGGGAGTACGACCCTGTGCTCTAAGGCACCCATTCTCAATCTTTTTCTGGCGACAGCCATAAACACGATATGAAATAAATATAAGCTGAATTGCAGAAGTTGCATAAGGTGGTGTGTGAAGAATTGTGTCCAGTCTGTGCTGCCTTTCAAATCTGCCAGCGCGCCCCCCCCGGGGGGGCATATGGCCCCTGTTGAAAATGGTTGCTATAATGGATTAATGACTCATTTTAACAATATTGCTTCCACAAAAACTCACAGCTTCTTATGTGAGAGAAACATCAAGTGATTCTGGCGTAGTGATGCCAGTAGGATCCCATTTTGGGAAAGCCCAATACTGGTACAGAGACTCTCCTCCCAAGGCTCATGGGTGCTGAGTTTGACATTTTCAGGGAAGAAGGAGCCACATAGAAGCTGTTCCCATATGACAAATGGAATGTGATAGCTATAAGTGTAATGCCTATTTTGAAATTCTCCAAGCTGAATTCAGTACATTTGTATAAGAAGCTGCTGGAAAGATTGGACTCAGAAAAATACAAGCCTTGGATGAGTATAGGGATGTCATCATAAAAGATGCTTCTAAATTGGGTGATAAAAACATGATTGAGTTTTGGGACACCCAGCAGTTTCCTGAGTTGGGGTGTGCCCAGAAACCCACTTGGCCTCCCCTGACCTTTTGCTTTGGACACCAGGTTACATGTGCTCTCTCAAAGCACCAGACTGGAAGGGTAGGTGTGCCATCCATGTAGAGTGCAAATTAGGGACACACTGGACTTTTAATAAGGAATCGAGAGTTCAGTAGGAAAAGAAAGAAGGGAAAATATGCAGGTAGCATGTTTACACATGTTAAGTATACAGTATTCTCGACATTCACACAAGCCAAATGGGTTAGAGCAAAACCATTAGATGGAAACTTAATCTTTTTTTAAAAAAAGATTAAGATGGATGCTTAATCCTTAAAAAAAGTAGTTTTTATTAATTTTATCAGTTTCCCACAGCACCATTTGCATTGCATTATTAAATGCTCATGTATGCATATTTTGTCTACCTCAACAAAAAAAAGTCCTTGGCATTCAATATGTTGCCTTTGTGTTTGCTAGCTTGCCTGTCATTTCCTTCTCTGGTCTCTGTACTGAATCCAGTGCTGGTGCAGACAATTAGGATACTTTATACCTGCTTGCACTGCGGTAGCAGTCACTTTGCCACCTGAAGGATCAAATGATGTAGTGATTGTAGCTCTGTCTACCCACGGAAGTGAGAATAATAAGGGTTCTGAAATTATTTTACTCTGTTTTTGCCAAGTTAAGACCATCTTATCTAGATGACGTTTGTTTTATTTCTGTTTTCATTCACACTCAGTCTGTCACCCAACACACACACACACACACACACACACACCACACACCACACACACACACACACACTCTTAGTGGCATTATTCATCTTCTGGTTTTGAATATTCAGTACATTTCTCCTTTGCAGTGGCTCTTTATTGCTCCCAGTAGAGCATTCCCTTATGAATGCTTTAATATGCAATGGAACTGGGGCAGGTTTGGAGCTTTGGCTTTAACATTTTAAATTGGCCCTCTGTTCTCAGGAGACAAGTGCACAGTTTTGTTTCCTTCTAGTAACACAGTGATTACCCAATCCCTTGGAGAAATAGTTACAAGTACTGCCAGAATATCAGTGGAAGCTGTTAGCATTTGTATTATGTCAGACATTTATTTGCCAGCTTGATGCTTAAAAACAACGACAAACCCACCTCAAATCTATAGAGGTTATTTTTCTATTTTAGTATGAGTGTTATTTACAGCAATCATAATATTAAATGTGACACAGGCAGTATGGGAATTACCCCTGCTGTACTCACTGAAATTTTTCTATATGATAAGAAATTGAAATTTATGTAAATAAAAGTGACTAATATTTATATATATCTTCATCTTCTTAGTATAATATAGTTTATCCTAAGAGAGAATTCCACAAAAATGATACTGTGATCTACATAAAACTGTGCCTGCCAAGACCTGCAAATGTAAAATTGAACTTCGTTTCCCTTCAATAATTGGCAAAACACATTCTCATTTAGGGATGTAAAGGTTTACTTATTTTTCTGTTGCAGGTGGGAGTGAAATTTTTTTAAAAGTTTTCTCCCACACTAGGTGAGATTATGTAGATTCACATTTTCAGCATGTTTTTGTAAAAAAAACATGCAGAACTTGGTCTTTTTATGCAGAAACCATTTTTCTTGCAGAAAACCTTATTGCATGCAGAAAACCTTGCATTTTGCACAAAACATGACGTTTTAAACACAAAATGCAAATCACAAAACATTTTTCCAAGGAAAAATGCTGTTGCTGATGAAAATGCTGGTCTTTTTGCTCTCATATGGGAGTGGAAAATCTTGAAGCAGTTGCCCCTTTGCCCCTTCCTTTTAAAGAAGATGCCTGTTTTTCAGGGGGGGGGAAGGCCAGTGTTGCACTTCACCGTGCACAGTGAGAAATTTCCCTGTTTCCCTTCCCTTCTGCATCTTCTTTTGCTGCCCATATCTGATGTAGAGGTTTCCCCAATTCTTTGGAGAAGCTTTTGAGGGCCCATGGCTGCAGGAGGGAAAGAGAATCACACCCACTTGCCATTGTATGGAAAGAAACTAGTTGAGTTGGATTTATTTTATTGGATATGTATTCAGACCAATTCAGAGGCTGTTTTCTACTACAAACATTTCTTCACAGTGAGGTAAGAATGCTTTATATATTTATATAACACACTGCAGGAAGTTATTTCATATCCATTTTCTATTCTTTATGTGATGCCTATTGAACAATGGTGTCTGAACTTTCTGTCTTTGGTGAACTCTTTCCACAAGAGAAGAAAATTTAGGGGCAGGCACTGAAAACAGACAAAACAGAGGGAAAACGTTTCCTTGGAACACAACTGTGCAAAGTGTAGGCCTGTGGATGTTGTTGAATCACAACTCCTACCAGATCTAACCAACATAATCAGCAGTGAAGAATTCTGGGAGTTATACTCTTAACAACCTCTGCAGGGCCACACTGTCCCAACTCTTGCCAAATTCACTCTTGTTTGTGAATGCTTCCAATGTGGTTAACATTACCTGCCATCATCTTAAGAATTAGCTGCACATCTAAATCCACTTTTGCATCCAATTTGCTACATAGCTGTGCATAGATCTCAAAAATCACCTTAGAGGCAATATCTGATTTCTGGATGCATCTACTTTCCACATTCTTTTCTTATTATTTTACCTCATAAAATTCACAAATTAAATATTTTTGGTGAACATTTTTTCCACAGGTAGCACTACAGTTCAGTACTTATAACACTGAAGGACCTGTTCTCAAATGTTTCCCTTGAGATGGGGAATAGATCCTGTCCCTTGTAGAGAGACATAGGCATTAGAACAATTCATCGTCTGTAATACTTGAAGGGGGAAAAATAAACATTGTAACAATGGCACAAGAAAAGAAAGTGGAAAGTATTTCATAGATACAGAGCCTGTGTGTTGTAACACAGGCATCATGTGTAATTGGCTCTTTCTTGTATGAATCAGGCAGCAGATTGTGCCCTCTGATAGGAATGAATAATATTTATTTTATTTTATTTTATTTATTCGACTTCTATACCACCCATCTGGCTACAAGGCCACTCTGGGTGGTTTACAACACAATAAAACAACGACACTTTAAAAAATAGAAAACATAATGGTTATACAGAAATCAAAATCAAAATTACAATGTACAATCACGGATAACCGAAACAACATCAACATAAATACCACTAATTTGAAAGGCAAGAGGGCGGAGCAGAAATAAGCGCTGAAACTGCCACTGCACTATCAGGGTGTAATCGCTTACATAGTAGAAAGAAAAGTTAGCACTTAGATGTATGGCTGGAGGAAGCTGTTTAAACCTGTTCTTTTTTTCTGGTGATTCCAATATCAGGGGCAAGCCCACACCTCCCCCAAACTTTGCCATTCTCCATTGTTTCAAATTACAGGTCTATTCATTTTGGTCCCTAAAACTCAATGGATGAAATTCTGTTGCTTAGCATAGTAAGTTGCAGCTAGAATAGGCCCATTGAATCTAGGGAACTTTTGAAGGCATTGTCTCACCAGATCCCCACCAATTCAATTGGTCCCTTCTAGGTTAGACTTACTCCTCTAAGCAATGGAATGCCAGCCAATTGAGAGTTAATAAGTTAATGCTGCATTCTGCTTAATACTGCTAAACATTTTGTATTTTGTTTATGCTCCAGTGAGGTTACACTCTGAGCAGCAGCTTTATATGTATTTTTAATAACATATTATGGTGCTACGTAATTGGTGATCCTGTTCAAGCAGCCATCTTTCCCTGTCCCACCAACTTCCTTTGCTTTTTTTGTTGTTGTTTATTAATTATTTAAAATATTTTTACCCCACCTTTCTCCTAAAATGAACCCAAGGCAGTTTAGATTATTAAAAAATAATATAAAAGTGAAAAACAATAAATTATTATAATATTAAAATAGAATTAAACAAATGTATTAAAAACTTGTAGGTAAAAGCAGTATTAAAACAGTTAGAGTAGGCCCATTTGAAACAATGGAACTTATGGAGGAGTTTGGCTCACCAAATTCCCACTGATTCAGTGGGCCTACTTTAGTGTTATTTACTATGCTAAGCAACAGGATTTTGGCCACAAAAATCATGGTTAACGCAAACTAAGGTTCATAAAGTAACTTCAGGCCATGGCCATAGTCAGCTGAGGCAGCTTAAGAGAAACATTGTAGTGAAGTTCAACATCCCTTGTATGTCCAGCAGATAGGAAAGTCAATTAAATACGAATACACATACCGTATGACTGCATTCTTCAGTGTTGCACTGAAGCATAGGTGGTTTGTAACTGGAGCAGAGGAAAACAACCTGCCCAGTATTTTGGGATGAGCTATTTAGCAGACCACAAGCCACTCACAACAGGAGTATAGCCTCAGTGTGTTTATATACAAACATTTACTTTTACCATTTTTGGTTGCTTTTTCTAATGCTGAAAATAGCAGTATTAGCAGTAATAGTTTCACGTTCACTGAGCAATATATTTTAGCTGTATCACATTTCTCCTTCTAAAATGCAAATTAAAAGGAGCATACGTTCTATTGTATTAGCCTAGATTCCTTCCCCCCACCGCCCCAACCTTGCAGCATTTGGCAGGTTCACAATTTCGAAACTTCACTGACAACTGCTAGATTATTATTTTTTTTAAAGGCAGGACATGCTATTGGCAAATAAAAACCTTTTTTCCCCACCTCTTTTGAAGAGACTGTTTTACCAAAATAGCAAAGTAGATGCTCAAATATTTTGAGGAAAAATAAATAACCCAATAAAAGTCAGATGTGTCCTTTTCGATCAGCTGTAAAAAGACAACGACCAGCCCTTTAAGTCAGATACTGTAAACTGACCTTTGGAAAAAAACGAGAGGTTTGAGTCGTTTTCCACAAATGCTAATGGCCTAGAAAACATGTTTGTCGGAGGCTGGCAGAACACTGCTGTGCTGCTACCCTCTCAAAATGTCTGTAATGACACTTTGATTCACAGATGTCTTCCGCTGTGCCTCAGAGGTCTGGGGTCAAAGCAGCACCGGCAGGCAGGTAAGGCAGGGCTAAAGGTTTGATCAGTTTGTGATGGCTCCACTCACTCCACATTTGTCTCGAAGGTATTGCAGCCCGGGGGGGACAGCCGGGCTCTGGTTCTACTCACTTCCTATTATCCATGTGACTTGTCTCCGCCACGCTGGAGTCACTTTGATTTGCCTGATGTACTGCTTGACAAAGCTGGGTGATGGCTGAAAAGTGGATCCAGCTGCTATGAAAAGCGCACACCTGACATGCCAGTCCTGGTGCGGGCACATCATGGGGAGCATTTTTTAATTCAATGTAATTTATGCATTCTTACAGTCCTGTGTGTGCCTGGCCTGTCAGCTGGTGCCTAGATGAAGGCTGACAGTTGTCATCCAGGGCCTGAAGGTAGCCTCACATAATGACACATTAGACATACTAATGATGTTTTCCTCTGGCATAATGTTTTCTTCTCAACTTTCCTTACTCCTCTCTTTTCCCTCCTCCCTTTCTCTCTCCACCACAGGAATGCTTAGGACACAAACACGCCACGGAGACTATCTCTGCATCGAGTGTGGGAAGGGTTTTACCCAACCTAGCCATCTCAGGACCCACATGAGGTCCCACACAGGTACATTTTCTAAATCTTCCCTCCTTCCAAAGGGGTGGGGGGAAGCACCCTGCTAACAATTGTTGCCTCTATTCTTAATTGCCTTTACTAACCTAAATTGTTTTATAAAGAAGCTTTTTTTCCCTCTGAATTTTGTATCATTTCAAATTTGATCAGCATTACTGTTTTTCCATTTCAGACACCTGATTTCTCCCCTTGCATGATACTGCACTGTATCTGAAATAAGCTTATTTGTAGAGGTTTCTAAACACACACACACACACACACACACACACACACACACACACACACACACACCATTTTAATTAGAGAGCAGAATTCTCTGGAATGAATATGCTAATGAATTCTATTGCCACCAGCACAAACTGAAATCAAAGAACCTTTTTAAACCAAATGTTTAAAAAAAAACCCACCCTTGTTTCTCTTCTTGGTGTGTACCTAAAGAGGTCTAGGGTCTTGGTGTTTTATTTTTAAATGTTACTTCTCTGTAAAAATCTAGTTCCTGATGAGACTGGATAGTGAAAATTTTTCAGTCTCAGTCCTTTTAAAGCTAAAGTGTAAGGTACCATGGAGCATCTGGCAAGCTGAGATCCTAACATGTCAAGATACCTCAGTGGCATTACATGAGACAATTAGGCTAGTAGTTTTTCTTTTATTCCCCCCCCCTCCCATTTTTTTTTCTTTTTCGGAGAAGTGTGAATGATGCATACATAAGCCAGTCTGATGCAAAATGACAGAGGCCAAATGGTAAGTAATTCAAGAAGAGGGTCCCTTTACACAGACACTGATAATTAATGTTGTCAGTGATTGCTTTCTTCAGCACTGAAGTCTGAATTAAAAAGGGCAGTGGCCTTAGGCTGCCATTAGCACACTCTCTTACAGTAAGTGTTACGGTAAATTGGTATTTTCCGGCTACAGGCGAGGAGCTGGTGTCTTTGCTTTTTCCCCACCCTCCCCCCCACATGTGGTTAATCTGTAATGGACTCAAATAATGTACACACACTAACGAAGCTTGAATGTTCATCTGTTAACAAGCCCCCTTGTTCCCACAGTGGTATTTGAGTCTAATGGACTCCGAGGTACTGAAGTTCACACCACCTCCGCAGATGCCCCAAAACAAGTATGTCTTACAATTAATTGGGTATTTGGTTTTTAACATGGTAGCTGGGGGGCGGGGAGAAGTTTCATGGTGATACTCATCAGTAAAGCACTGACTCTTTTAGATAGATACAGTGTATAAACAATAATAGTGTTGTACTTGTTTTAAATCTTAAAATCTGTGGAGAGCTCTAATCCAAAATGAGCAATTTATTACAGAATGTGGACAAAAATGCTAATAAATGCATTGAAAAGGAAGTTGAGGGGGTAATTTTTGTAAAATGCACAGAAAGTCGTATGAAATTGTCATAGTGGTTTGCAAATTAATTTTTTAGTATATGTCTACCCCCTTTTCTAATTTCTGAAAAGGAGAATCAGTGCAACTAATTCTTAGTCTGTGTTTTCCTGAAGAGTATTCCTATCATAGTATTATACAAGTCTTTATCTTTGAAAGACGCTTATCTTTCAGTCTCTGTGGACTCTGTGTGGTGGTGGTGTGTTTTCCTCTCTTAAAAATGCGGAGTATTTCTGTTTCTTGCCAAGTGCCTGGCTGTCCTCTAAATTTTCTTAGTTCTCTTAATGCTCTGAGCTGTCCTGAACATTATGTTTCTTACTTTTTCTTCCTACCCAGTGTTCTGGGTTTTTTTTTTTTTAAACTTCCGAACAGTCCCAGACCATCTTGTTCTCCTCAAACCCTGCATACTATGGACCTAATACAGAGCTTGGAATTTGCCCCACACCCAGGTTCTGATCTTCCTTTATGAGCAAGATCCAGTATCTCCCTCTTGACATTCAAACTGTATTAAATGATGTACATACAGTATAAAGTAGATCCCATAACATTCTAACTAGAGATGGGGGTATTCGTATACGAATACAAATATCCCTGCACAGCTGGAGTTAACGAGGGTCCAGCCCCTCACGCGTCTGCCGACAGCGACGGCCCCGCTCATCCTTCCAATCGCTCCCGAGCGCCATTCTCTTCCCAGTCAGCTAGCCACTCTTGGCAGAGGGAGGGAGGATAAGTCTCCCTGCAAGGCTGCTGAGTGGCTAGCCGAGCGGCACTCCAGAGTGATTGGAAGGAAGAGAGGGGCCGCCACCACCAGTGGACATGTGAGTGGATGGTCCAGCCCCAGGGGTCGGACCCTCGTTAACTCCAGCTCTGCGGGGATATTCGTATTCGTATACCCCCATCTCTAATTCTAACCTATCAGAGGCATCTATCATATTCAGTGTTAGAACATATCCACAATAAAATTGAGCATAGTGGTGGTGGTCACTGAATTGTTCCAAGGGTACTCAGCATAAGGGTGGGAGGAGGAAAGGGATTTTCACCCTTACTATGTTCATTTGGCAATATGGGCAGATGTGTACATTACACTGATAATTTGGATGTTTCGGAAGATGGTTTACCTGGCAGGAACCACCCTACCTGATCTATAACCCTGAAAATGCTGTTCACTAGGGTAACTCCTAGCATTACATTGAGGATTTCCTCAGTGCTGAATACTCCCAGAAGACAGTGCTGAGGGATTGTTGTTGAAACCTTTATTTGTTACCATTTGAGGGTCTTTGAAGGGGAGGGATCTATTGCCTCCCCTTTGCTTTTACACACCCACATGGTCTACATCAATGGTTACCAACTGACTGCAACTTTCAGAAGCCCTGACTACCAGCTGTGCTGGCTATGGCTTCTGGGAATTATAGTCCAAGAACTTCTGAGGTCCCAATTTTGGGAAGCACTGAATATTATGAGAGATATCACCTGAGGTTCTGGGGTTGTATCTCTCAGAAAGATCTTGGATATTATGAGAGAGCACACTTGGCAATCCATAAATATGGCTTTTTGTTGTTATTTAGTCGTTAAGTTGTGTCCAACTCTTCGTGACCCCATGGACCAGAGCATGCCAGGCCCTCCTGTCTTCCACTGCCTCCTGGAGTTGGGTCAAATTCATGTTGGTAGCTTCGATGACACTGTCCAACCATCGCGTCCTGTGTTGTCCCCTTCTCCTCTTGCCTTCACACTTTCCCAACATCAGGGTCTTTTCCAGGGAATCTTCTCTTCTCATGAGATGGCCAAAGTATTGGAGCCTCAGCTTCAGGATCTGTCCTTCCAGTGAGCACTCAGGGTTGATTTCCTTTAGAATGGATAGGTTTGTTCTCCTTGCAGTCCAGGGGACTCTCAAGAGTCTCCTCCAGCACCACAATTCAAAAGCATCAATTCTTCGGCGGTCAGCCTTCTTTATGGTCCAGCTCTCACTTCCATACATTGCTACTGGAAAAACCATAGCTTTGACTATGCAGACCTTTGTCGGCAAGGTGATGTCTCTGCTTTTTAAGATGCTGTCTAGATTTGTCATCGCTTTCCTCCCAAGAAGCAGGCGTCTTTGAATTTCGTGGCTGCTGTCACCATCTGCAGTGATCATGGAGCCCAAGAAAGTAAAATTTGTCACTGCCTCCATATCTTCCCCTTCTACTTGCCAGGAGGTGATGGCACCAGTGGCCATGATCTTAGTTTTTTTGATGTTGAGCTTCAGACCATTTTTTGCGCTCTCCTCTTTCACCCTCATTAAGAGGTTCTTTAATTCCTCCTCACTTTCTGTCATCAGAGTGGTATCATCTGCATATTGGAGGTTGTTGTTATTTCTACTGGCAATCTTAATTCTGGCTTGGGATTCCTCCAGTCCAGCCTTTCGCATGATGTATTCTGCATATAAGTTAAATAAGCAGGGAGACAATATACAGCCTTGTCGTACTCCTTTCCCAATTTTGAACCAATCAGTTGTTCCATATCCAGTTCTAACTGTTGCTTCTTGTCCCACATATAGATTTCTCAGGAGATAGATAAGGTGGTCAGGCACTCCCATTTCTTTAAGAACTTGCCATAGTTTGTTGTGGTCCACACAGTCAAACGCTTTTGCATAGTCAATGAAGCAGAAGTAGATGTTTGTCTGGAACTCTCTGGCTTTCTCCATAATCCAGCGCATGTTAGCAATTTGGTCTCTAGTTCCTCTGCCCCTTCGAAATCCAGCTTGTACTTCTGGGAGTTCTCGGTCCACATACTGCTGAAGCCTGCCTTGGAGGATTTTGAGCATAACCTTGCTAGCGTGTGAAATGAGTGCAATTGTATGGTAGTTGGAGCATTCTTTGGCACTGCCCTTCTTTGGGATTGGAATGTAGACCAATCTTTTCCAATCCTCTGGCCACTGCTGAGTTTTCCAAACTTGCTGGCATATTGAGTGTAGCACCTTAACAGCGTCATCTTTTAAGATATTAAATAGTTCAACTGGAATGCCATCACATCCGCTGGCCTTGTTGTTAGCCTTGCTTTCTAAGGCCCACTTGACTTCACTCTCCAGGATTCCTCTGTGTATTCTTGCCACCTCTTCTTGATGTCTTCTGCTTCTGTGAGGTCCCTACCATTTTTGTCCTTTACCATGTCCATCTTTGCACAAAATGTTCCTTTAATATCTCCAATTTTCTTGAACAGATCTCTGGTTTTTCCCTTTCTATTCTTTTCCTCTATTTCTTTGCACTGTTCATTTAAGAAGGCCCTCTTGTCTCTCCTTGCTATTCTTTGGAAGTCTGCATTCCATGTTCTGTAACTTTCCCTGTCTCCTTTGCATTTTGTTTCCCTTCTCTTCTCTGCTATTTGTAAGGCATTGTTGGACAGCCACTTTGCTTTCTTGCATTTCCTTTTCTTTGGCATGTTTTTTGTTGCTGCCTCCTGTACAATGTTACGAGCCTCCAACTGTAGTTCTTCAGGCACTCTGTCCACCAAATCTAGTTCCTTAAATCTGTTCTTCACTTCCACTGTGTATTCATAAGGGATTTGGTTTTAGATTATACCTGACTAGCCCAGTGGTTTTTCCTACTTTCTTCAGTTTAAGCTTGAATTTTGCTATAAGAAGCTGATGATCAGAGCCACAATCAGCTCCAGGTCTTGTTTTTGCTGACTGTATAGAGCTTCTCCATCTTTGGCTGCAGAGAACATAATCAATCTGATTTCGGTATTGCCCATCTGGTGATGTCCATGTGTAGAGTCGCCTCTTGTGTTGTTGGAAAAGAGTGTTTGTGATGACCAGCTTGTTCTCTTGACAAAACTCTATTAGCCTTTGCCCTGCTTCGTTTTGAACTCCAAGGCCAAACTTACCTGTTGTTCCTCTTGACTCCCTACTTTAGCATTCCAGTCCCCTATAATGAGAAGAACATCTTTCTTTGGTGTCAGTTCTAGAAGGTGTTGTAAGTCTTCATAGAATTGGTCAATTTTAGCCTCTTCAGCATTGGTGGTTGGTGCATAAACTTGGATTACTGTGATGTTGAAAGGTCTGCCTTGGATTCGTATTGAAATCATTCTATCATTTTTGAGATTGTATCCCAATACAGCTTTTCCCACTCTTTTGTTGACTATGAGGGCTACTCCATTTCTTCTATGGGATTCTTGCCCACAGTAGTAGATATGATAATCGTCTTTAATTGAATTCGCCCATTCCCGTCCATTTTAGTTCACTGACGCCCAGGATGTCAATGTTTATTCTTGCCATCTCCTGTTTGACCACATCCAGCTTACCAAGGTTCATAGATCTTACATTCCAGGTTCCTATGCAATATTTTTCTTTGCAGCATCGGACTTTCCTTTCACTTCCAGGCACGTCCGCAGCTGAGCATCCTTTCGGCTTTGGCCCAACCACTTCATTAGCTCTGGAGCTACTTGTACTTGTCCTCCACTCTTCCTCAGTAGCATGTTGGATGCCTTCCGACCTGAGGGGCTCATCTTCCAGCGTCATATCTTTTAGCTTTTTGTTTCTGTCCATGGAGTTTTCTTGGCAAAGATACTGGAGTGGCTTGCCAGTTCCTGCTCCAGGTGGATCACGTTTAGTCAGAACTCTCCACTATGACCTGTCCGTCTTGGGTGTCCCTGCACGGCATAGCCCATAGCTTCTCTGAATTACTCAAGCCCCTTCGCCACGACAAGGCAGCAATCCGTGAAGGAGAAATATGGCATACAGATAGACAATTCCTTTTGAATTTTAGATGGAGAGAAAACAGAACTGTGTGCAGAATTATAGCCTGTATGTAGTTGAAATGGTAACAGAAAACACACCTAAGTGTTGCAGCTATGTCACACATGATTCTCTTTAAATCAATTGCAAGTTAAGCTTCTTAGAAACTTTAGAATCCTAAAATGCCCCAATCTCATAGCACGGTGAATCTCTGCAAAAATTCTAGTTGGTTAGGCACCTGCAGCAGTTGGTTCTGTACTTCCTCCTTCTTACAGCTCTACCTTCATTGTGCGCATGTATCTACTGCCTTGACGGTGTTGTTAATTAAACTGCAAATATTAGCTATGTCTCCTATAATCTTTGGTATCAGTGAACTAAACAATAATGCCTTCTATCTTCAGTTTCCTTTTTTCCTTTGTTCTTGGAAGGGATAAGAGGAGCAGGGAGGATCTAGGTGCTTCTAGCACTTTGGTTAACACCATTATTTCCATGTTAAGATGTTACTCTCTTAACTAGAGAAAAGAATGTTCAAAACACTAGAACGATTTCCATTCGGGTTGCTGGAGCACCACATCTGAATTTTCAAACTCTTTCCATCTTAGAATCATTACAGTTGTTTTACAATAAATGAAATGGATTCTGAAATTAACTGTATTTTCCCTTGTGTTTCTGCAAATTCTTCACCGTTTGTTAGAAGGAAATCTTAAGATTAGATCACTCATTTGGCAGTAGTGGTCCTTATCACTAGGAGTATTCAGTCATTTCCTACCTTGAAAAATCCCTTCCCTGAAAAATCAAGAGCCTTCCTCATGCATAGAGTTTACATGTGAGCAGAAAGGTCTCCTCTGCAGACTTGCTACATTTGATGTGAAGAAAGTGACAGTGGAGGAGAAGGGGTGAGTTGCTGTCCTTGACGAATGGGGAGCATGTCCAGCTAGAGAACCAGTGGATAATCTCAATGAACATAAAATTGTGCTATATTTGAGAATATAGGATAGCTATGTAAGCTCCACATATTCAGATTTCAGTTTCTTGTTGGCCCATTCAATAACACACATGTAAGACTTTCAAAAGAAGAGAGCATTCACTTAGTGACATCTGGAAATGAATCTCAGCTGCAGTTTGTGGACTGAGGTAGCTTCCAGCTGGCACATTTTCATATAGGTACCATCCCCTTACTTGTGGAAGGTTCACAGATTAACACAGCTAAAACTAGCACTATGGAAGGCACTGAATTTAGCCAAATAGAGTGGAGGTCCATCAACCTCATAAAAAAAAAAACCTACAGTTACTTGTGAATGCTTAATTTGGCAAAGTTTAGTCAAACACAGTTGATAGATATTGTAGTTTTACACCTTTGATCCAAGAACCATAAAACCCCTCACAAATCACATTTTTTACAGCCAGGGTTTATGAGTTGTGAAGTAAGATCAGGAGTAGAAAGAAAGCATTTTCATAAATAGCACCTACACACATGCATTTTTGCACTTCTCCGTATTGAAAATTAAAAGTAATAATAAAATGGGACATAATATACATGGGATTTGGTGTATTCCACATTCTGTTCCACCTTTACTACATTAAGACGTGCATACACATCATGTGTTCAAATGTTATTAATGTTATGGAAGGAAATGCCCATAGATGTGTGCTATAGTGGAACAGATTGTTTCTGAGAGCACCTCTGTCCATATGGGAGATAACAAATATTGCATTAGAGTCTGTCTGCTTTGATTTGCGGTATGATCATATTGAAGCAGATTTGACAAGCCTTGCAGCACTGTGCAGAAGCCCACCTTTTGTGCAATGGAAATAATTATTAAAAATAGATAGTTGAGGACCACGGATTCCCAAAATACAACTGCAGCAACTAGACTTTAGTTAGTCACATCCTGCCATGCATTAGCTCTGGTTAACACTTTTGCTGTTTTAAGTATTGAACAGGCCCAGTTCAAGGCATGAGATGACTCCTGTAGGACCTGTATTGAAGTCTGATCTGTTCCTAGCACAATCCTACACTGCATTGATGTTGGATACCTAAGAATATTCTCATATGAACTTGGCCATTCATTGAGAATGACTATTGAGGCTCTCCTTTTCATTCTACTGATAACTGTGATTCAGAGAGAGCATTTTCTGTAGCCACATGTAAGCTGTGGAACTGCTTGCCAAAAGACGTTGTCTTGCTCCTTCCTGGTTGGTCTTCTGCTGTCTTAAACATATCTCCTCCCCCTTCCCCCCTCTTGAAATCAGGCTTTTGACTTGCTCAGCTTAAGTTATTTTGCTCTTGGACAATAATATTGTGTCGGTTTTATCTTTTTCTCTCTCCAAACTTTAATTTGTCCTTTTTCTTCATTCAGAAAAAAATGTTGTTACTTTGAGCATCTTCAGGTGAAAGGTGGGGTGTAAATAGTTTTAATAAACAAATAAACTTCCACTCCAGTTAGCTGTTCCTGATGGAAGAGCCTAGGTGCTTGGATTAGCTGCTGGTGTTACACTTTAATGGGAAGGACAACAGAATGGGTGTGAAGAGAACGGCCCATTCCACTGATATGCATGAAATCCTGATTGCAGAGATCCACACCAAAGGGTCCATTTGGTTCTCAAATGGAGCTGTTCCACTGTTTTCAGTGGAACTGTTGGAAGCTGTCGGGTATTGGAAAGTCTGTAGATTTGGTCAAGTGACACTGGTGCGCACCACTAAATTCAAAATGTGTGTGTGTGTGTGTGTGTGTGTGTGGAGAGTATCATGTACAGTTTTTAGAGTATTTTTATACCCTGAAGTCTTATGGTAATTAATAAGCATGTACCGTAATTCTCAAAAAAAATTAACAATGAAAAGATCAAAGTATAATTAGAAAAAGAGAAACAAAAAAAACCCTCAGATGACTTCAACATTCTTGAATAGAAAGGTTTCTTTTTAAAAGGCTGACAGTACAGATGAATACATTTTAACATACAACCCAACGTCCATGTGTTTGAGAAAGAAAGAATAAAAACAATGAGATCAAAGGGAAATATAGCAAATACTACTACATGATCCCATTTTTTGACAATTTTTTCTCCCTGTTTTAAGTGCCAGTGGTAACGTGGCAAGGAATCAAATTCCAGTTGAAAATAAAATGAAACTACCAACTTCAATATATTTAGATAAAATCCCTGTTTATGACATTGGCTGACATATGGTATATCTGCTTCCTTGAGACTTTTAAAATATGATGAATAGCTTATTTCTGATTGTTGCAAATGCTATTTGTAAATTGTTATGTGGTGTTCAAGAACTGCATTAATCAAAATAATGTATGATGAACAAATAAATGGCAATCTAATTCATCTCCTTCACAGCTGTGAATGTTGTTGTACAAACAATTAAGGGTTAGGTGGGTTTATGTTTGAAAATTACTGTTCATTTTCTGTCTTGTAGGTCACAGATAAAACAGAGTATATATGAGCAACCTTTAATTTTTAGTTGAATTTGCATTCCCTCAACCAGTCACCTCCTTCACTATGGTATATTTGAAAAATTAATTTAAATATAACATATAAGCCTGCAATCATTAATTTCTCCAGTAGACTTTCCTTGGAGAGAGAGGAAAGAATGGGTTTAGACTTTGGGTAACTGGGCTAATTCACAAACCTGCAGAGAGGTTGCATGGCCCTCTGTTGTTCCTATATAGCGGTGGCTGATGCTTTTTTTCCCCCAGTGGGAAAAAATTTGATGAATCTTTTCATCAAGGATGAGAAAATTTGCAAGTACTCTTTGAGTGTACAGGAGACTGAAAGAGTTGCTGTTTATATTGGAGCAATATGCATCAAAACATGGTCATATGGAAATGTCCAAAAATGCTGCAAGAAGCACTGGTTCAGACTTACTAAGCTCAAAGTTTGTAGGTTAAACCCGGAGAATCCCATATATGGAGGTTCATTCATTAAACTTCCAATTGATAGGAAGGTGGGAAGCTAATTTTAGAAAATTCCCAGTTCCATATGCAACCCTTTGCATTTCTTGAAATTATGTTTCAGATGGTTGGAGTAGATTCCCAAATCTAGATGGGCGCAGTAAAAATGGAACAAAAACAAACAAATAAATAAATTGGAGAACTCTGTGGACACGGCTCAAATGACTGCATGGTGAAAATTGCCTTCTTTTGCCTTTTCATGAGTGGCATCTTCTGCCAGATCACCCGTGCTTGCAGAGTAGAAGATCTAACCCCACATCCACACCTCTGTGCCATATCATTTCTTCATTTAGAGGAGAAGTGAAGTTGAAATCCCAAATTTGTGTTGTATGCAAGAGAAAGTCCCCTGTTTTTCACTACTTCCAATTATCTTAATGGTCTCTGCTTTCTTAGTTCTCTTACATCTTGGCATCCTTAAGTTGGTGAAATCAAACTTGCTGCATATTTCTTCGTGAGAAATAAGAATCCAGTGATAAGACATTCTTTGGTGCCCTAGCAACCCCAAGTTAGCATGGTAAGAAAGCTACGTGGACCCAGACATGTGTAGTCTGGCTTCCTCTATTTTTATTTCAAGAGATTCAGTGCTTGAATTCTTGAAATGTGCAGTACAGCAGATGAAGGCTTTGCAGGCATCAAGTTGTTGCTCAGCGTACTTTGGAAAATCTGTAAGGGCATTTGTGACACTATGGTTTTTACTCTGCAGTAATTCTTTCTAAAAAGCAGAATGGTGACCTCAGTAATTTTGGATCTTTTCAAAATGGCAACACAAACAGATTGGACTTCAGAAGAAAATTTAAGGCATCCCTTCTGAGCCCTAAAGACTGTTGTGAGTAGCCCAGTTTTGACAGCCTGGAACACCAATAGTGTTTTTTTTAAATCTTCTGACAGATGAAGCATGTTGTTTCATCCAGAGGCAATCCCATTTGGTTTGGAGAAAAACAAATAGTGTTTGAATGCTTATTTTCAATATGTACAAGCAGTTTTTATGGCACGCACTGAGATAACTGATTTGAAGTTGTTGGGTTTGGGGCCATTTCAGATAGCCCCTTTTACCTGATACCTTTAATATCTCCAGAGCCCCAACCTGTAATGGCTGCAGTTCATCTCTTCTTTTACACAAGAAGGAAATTCTTCAGATGCTCTTTTTAAACTTTTCCCACTCTCTTTACCACTTTGCCTGATGATAATGGAGACATCCACATAAGAAAATTGCATATTCTAATTTAGCACAAGGGGCCCTGTTCCCGTCTTAAGTAACACCAGTGTGCAGAAAATTTTGCTCCTAGCTATGACCTTCTCCTGTTGTACCCAATGTTGTACCCAGAGAGAATTCTACTAACTTGGACTTCTTAGAAAAGAATTCTCACTGCCTCCCACTTAACTGTCTCAGCCTCTGGCCTTTTCTTCACTCTTTATGTTGAGGGACAGCAATAACCCCTTTCATGTTCCTATACTACGTATAAAATTTTCTTGAGGGCAACCCTTCCAAAGAAATCACTGATAAATGTCCTAATTATATCTTCAGGCCAGGGTCCTTTATTCCATCTTTTATCTCCCTCCCCCCTTTTTTTGTTTTTCTGATATTTTTTACCCAGAGAAATTAGAACAAGCTGTTCCTTTTCCCTCTTACCACAAAGAATCTCGCCATGTTTCCCAATGTACCTTTAATTTTGGGGGGGAGCATGCACACTTGCTTTTGCAGGGCCTTCTTTTAAAACAAAAATTAATGACGAACAACTCCTCTTAGAATTGCATGCCTGTCCGTTGGGCACAAGGTAGCCATGCGAAAATATAAGACATCTTTCTTAGTTTACTGCCAGCAATCCAGCATCCAACTAAAGAAGTTTTATCACATCTCTCACCCCTGTTACCGTTTCCTACATTTCAAATATACTGCTGCCTGTACAGCTGCTTTCCTCCTGTCCCTCCTTTAATTTTGTTGCAAATCTTCCCTACTCACCGCAGACTTTGACTGGTAAATGTCATGAATCTTGAGCTGGCCTTAATTAGGATTTTTCTAAATCTATTAACAAAAGAGAAAGAGTTAATACATTATGTCAAGCCACACTGGCTTTTCTTTAGCTCTTTCCAGGACTGCCATAGGCGCAGATTGAAATTTACTGGGAATATTTTCACATAGATGCTGCGTCTGAGGTTGTGTTAATTTTAAATGGTCTGTTTCCCTTCATCAAGGCTTTGGCTTAAGGTTAATGTATGAACGTAAGATGCATCTTGCCATGTAGCTTTAGCTGTCAGGATTGTAAGCCACATTGTTCAGACAGTGCAGCTCAGAATGCCATTGCCTGGGAGCTACAGGCTCCCATTTATTCATTGCTTTATTTTGAGGTTCACTTGGGTGTACAGAAGCCTTTGTGTTTTCCCACTGCGGTCAAACTCTTATATTTTGACATGACATAATGAGAGTGATGCTTTGTCTTTGTAGCTCCCTAACCATGGTAGGTTTGACCAATACAAGCTCTAATTCCCCCCCCCCAAAGGAAACCTTTGGCTTTTTTGTTGTGGTTATTTTATTTTTTATTACGGTGGTGCTGGTTTTACATATATTAAGTGGCATTGAACCACTCAGTATACCTCTTATTGCCTTAAAAGTCTTACGGTGCATATTGAAATGAAAATTAATTATGCTGTTAATTAAACTGAAGACACTTTTCTGTTTGAAATGTGAAGGGATGCTCAGACCAAGTCTGTTATAAACATTGAGAAGCCAAATGAGGAGAGGCTTCAAAGTTACCTATCATGCATTTAACAGCACTGACCATTTCAAAACAGAAGACCAAACAGGCACACAGCTCTCTTGGCCGTGGTTTTCTTCACTATGATGAGAAGTATTCTATCTCTAGTTAAACTATGATAATAATTTCTAAATTTGGACAACACATATTAGCTAGGGATATGTACAGTGAAAGTTTTCATATTTGTTTCTTTTCATTTTTCTTCCATAGTTTTTGTGCACCAATCCTTTTGTTTTGTATGAAAGACACTGCCTTTTTCATATGATTTGATTTCATGCTTCCCCATGTAAGTTTTCTAGCACTAGTCTCAAAGCGCTAAAGAACCCATAAAAACTGCCCCAATAAAGCAGAGGCAAAGCAACAGAGAACTGGTCTACTACAAAACAGGCAACTACCAAAAATTACTATCAAACAAATAGGTTCCACTCCCTGCCCCACCTAAATTAAATTAAAGTAAATTAATCCATTGACTTTTTTAAAAAAAAAATCAGCCAAATAGGGAAAGTGTGCACACATACATTCACAAAGGGGGAAGAATAGCACACAAACACAAAAACCCCTCTGAAAAACCAAGAAAAGCAACCAACCAACCAAAGGCAAAAAAATACAAAGTCCCCTTCCCTAATCCAAAACTCCTACAGTATGGAGAAATGTCCACTTCTCTTCCTTTCCTTGAGTCAAGAAGGAACAAAGTGGGGAAAGGGGGAATCCCAAAAGAAATTGGTGGGGAGCAATAACCCCAAAGAGGCACATTCGCACAGGCAGGCTGCCTGGCAGTGGCAGCAAAAATTATCCAAAGAAATGGAACCCTTCTCCCCCTCACAAAACTTTTATTTATTTTATTTATTCATTAATTAATTACCCCCTCCTTTCTGCTTGAAAAGGACCCAAGGTGGCTTACAACAGTAAAAGACAATATTTATAGTAGAAAACAGTGAGTACACAACGGTGGTTAACGTAATTAAAAGACAATATTTAAAGCTAAGAACAATGAGTAACCTGAGGAACAAAAACAGGAAAAGAGGAAAAGATCCAAGATAGAGACAGACAAGCAGCACAATCAAGATGGAAGGCACCAAGAACTCACACTCCTGCAAGAAACAGCAGAAGTAAAGAAAGAACACTCCTTTCTGGGTTCCAACTAATCCAAGTCTTTGTATCGATGCAGAATTTCCACTTCTCCCCATATATTCTGACTGGCTGCTGACAGAAGTCCTTGAAACACTCTTGAGTGAAAAATTTCCTAGGTGCTTTGATGGATGAATTGCAAAAATTAATAATAAAAAAAAAATTAAAGGAGGGATACATGAAAGAACATGAAACTTTCATGTACCACTGATTCATGTTTTAGAGGCTTTTTTGGAGGATGAGTGAAAGAACAAAAAAATAAACAAAAGAACCCCTTGTGGGTTTTCCCCTCATTGAAACATAGAAGGCCCGTCTTTTATATTTGCACCTGAAATTTTTCACAATACATAAGTTGTCATCTTACTTAGTTGCTTTTTGTTCCAAGAGGAGGGCATGGTTGGTAAAGACAGTAATCAGGATATGAGGTGAAGCTGGGGCTTGATAAAACCATGCAAGAAAACTGAAATACAGTGATGCAGAGGCTGTTCTGTGTTTTGAGCAATATGTGTAACATAGTTTCTTGTGTGGTTCCATGCAAATGGAAGCTCTGTTGTTGCTTATGTGGGGCTCTTTTTGTGTAGTCGTGTATGGGTGTGTGGTTATACCTGGAACTACCCATGAGTTAGATTCTGCACAATTATACTTCAAGCAGCCATGCACACAACTTCTTAAATTTATGAGTAAGGTTAGTTCTTGTGTTCTTAGGAACAGGATAGCATACTATTTAGGTAGAACATTAAATAGACTGTATACATCCCAGCAAGAGTCAGTGTGGTGTGTACAGGATGGAGTGATGGACCTGGTTTCAGCTTTGGAAGCTCATTGGGCAGTGGCAATGGTGAAACCATTCCTTTAATGTTTCATATATTGTCATAATCTTACTAGGGTCACCTTAAGTCAGATGCAGCTTGATGGGACATGGCACACACATGCATCCCAGACTGTTAAATGGTGTGTGTTCCTTCTCTGCTCTCTGTTTTGTGTTTCGTTTTCATTTGAACCAAAAAGATAGTCCTAGCTACTCTGGTTAAGGAGGCTGAAGTGTACAGCAACATAATAACTCAGCATAGTTCGGCTTTTTTGTGTAATTATCGGAATATTCCATCATACAGAATGGGTGCGTACTGCCTTTAAACTCCCTTCAGAACTATGCAAAGCAGAACATCAGTGGTCTACTCCTTCCCGATAAGGAACTGTTACATGTTAAGCCAAGTTAAATTACTAGTAGGGTGCCCATAATACAGTATCAACTGAATCTGTTTACTGTACTACTGGGTTGCCTTAGTCAGACAGGGAAGCTTGCTTGCCTTCTTACCTGAATGACTGTTTTTTGTACCTTCTATCTATGGGCAGAGGAAGAAGTACAGGAAGAAAAACAGTTTAAGACACTTGGGTCCCCAGATATGGGTCATTACACCACTCCTAAGAGCGTTAAACTAGTACTGTCACCATTATCCTCTCATTCAGTTATAAATCCCCTCAGTTAAAATGAAATTTTGCATTCCTCCTTTCCCTCTAGTCTTCTCTCCTTCTTCTAGCTATTCTTAACCTTTTCCTAAATGCTCCTTCAGTCACTATTATTTGCTATTCTACTATGTCATAGAGTTTATAAGAACTTGACGTGCTGTGCTCTCTTCGGTGATGATTAAAAATAACTCTTTGTGATGTATTAGGTCAGCAGTGATGCACATAATGCTAATAAAAAGGCGGCTAGGGCCAGTAAAAAGGTATGACGGCTCTAGCCTAGAAATGGAAAAGTTGTCACCAGGATATAAGAATAATGAGATGCTCTCTCTCCTTCCTTGTTCTGTCCTCTCTCTATGTGTGTTCTTTTCTTTTAGGTGAGAGACCATTCCAGTGCAGATATTGTTCATACAGTGCCTCTCAGAAAGGCAACTTAAAAACACATGTCCAGTGTGTACATCGGGTACCCTTTGACAACAGCCAGTATCCTGACCGACGGTTTGAGCAGCCTCTGTATAATTATTCTAACACCCCGATGGAAGAACAGCTGGAAAACATCCTTGCAATCCATCTAGTCCCTGGAGCAACTGTGTTATAGTGAGACTCATGCTTTGTGTTTTTATAGAAGAGGGATGCCTCTGGACCGTTAATCATTTTAGAATAAATGAAGAAGCTACACAAGATATATACAAATAGATGTACTAATCAGTCCCCGTGGTTTCTTATATCTGTTATAATAAACCATGGCGGTGGCAAGCTTTGTGATGGTGCGAGGAATCTATATTAATCAAGATAACTTTTCTAGACACTGGAAAAAAATAAACTTTATATGATTTGGAGGGCTGCACTGCAACAAAATCCTCTCTCATGGTTGTTTGATGCATTTTTTTTGGGGGGGGGGGAACCAGGGAGGATTTGGCAGTGTGAGAAGGAATGATAAATGAAATTGCCATTAGCTGTCATGCTGGAGGAGAAGAAGAAACCCACAACTACTTCTTTTCTTTATTTATTAAAAAGAAGAAAAAGAGAGAGAGAAAGAAATAGAAGAATGCAAAATGGAGGAGGAACTCAGTGCTGTGAAAGCCGAGCTTGATGAAGGAGAGAAGGGGACTAAAGAAAGAGGCCATCATTCTGCAGTGAGGTTGTTTCATGGTAGTTTGGGGACCACTTGTGTTTCCGGTGGGCTTATCCTTGACTGCACACCATTAATAGTATGTGAATATGGAAATCAAAACACTTCTTAAGAAACATGTATCTTCTCACTTTGGAAAGAAAAGAAACAGCTAGTCAAACACTAAGAAGAATAATAAGAAGAAACAGGTTTCTGTTTTTGTTTTGTTGTTGTTGTTGTTTTAACTCTCAGGGCCTTTCTGTTTGTTCATTCTGCTATTTCTTTCTTTAACAGTGCAACTTTCTGTGACCTGATCACAAAAAGAAATGTGCATACTTTTAAAAAAGAGAATTAAAAGGAGAGGAAGTATTTGATTCAGCTGTTTAAAGCTGATTGGTATGCTTCTGATAGAAAACAGAAAGAGGAAAGGCAGATCTTGGGCTCTTAGGGTACTGTATGTACCTGCTTTTTTCTGCAGCAAACCAGTTACACGTTATGGGCCCTGGTAGTGGTTTTTTTTGGGGGAAAGTAACTTCTTTTGTGGTGGCAGGTCAGTGTTCATTTAACGTGTCATGTCTTGCATTTGGTAATCACTGGGGTGAGAGGGAGAGAAAGGATGCTTTATATACCTCTTCTACAGTAGCTCTTTTAAATGCAAGTTTTCAAAGTAGGGGTTGAGGGTGGCAGGTTGTTAACCATGCAGTGTCTGTAGTTTATTATATATATATATATATTTCACAGGTATAAATATTTTCTTTTCCTTTATTGCTGTGACACTGTGTGTGATGGTAATAATTCAGAGTTCCAGATTTTGCACATATAATTTTATGCATCATCATAAAAAAAATGCTGCCTTGAAAAAAATATTGTGAATTTTTTTGCAAAAAAAAAAAGCTTTACTAGTTTTTTTAATTGTAACATTTTTGTAAAGGCAGGAATATGGATTTTTTAAAAAAACTAGCACGCTAATTATATTTTTCAAAAAAAGCAATAATTTTACGTGTACAGAAATGGCGCTAACCTTTTAATACTGATTGAGAGCAGCCGTTTACATTCTACAATAATGGGATAGTGCTGTTTTTGTAGTAAATGGGCTTCTTACACAAAGATTTTTAATACATTATTTTTTTTTCTGTTCTAATCTTGGTTTTGTCTATATTTGAATTGGGATTGTACCTTTTGCAAATGACTTGACTGTTCTTGCTTTGCAGTTGTTGACAATAATGCAGTTGTAACATTTGTATGTAGTTTCCTGGATTGGAATTATTTTTTTTTTTTAAATTTCCTTCCTCATCCGTGTACACCAGCTGTAGGCCAGCTGTAATCCTGGTGTAGCTGAGAATGTCTGTGCAAAATGCCTATATAAGTGATTGTAACCAGCTCTCTTTTGAAGTTATTCTGAAGAAATTCGCATAGACACATTCCACCCTCCCCTTTTCTACCCCATGTATCCCCACTCTGTTTTCATCTCCCTACCTCACCCCACCATCTTTTAACAATTGATCAATTTGGGATTCACACTTAAGTGCTACCTGTTCCCTTTATCAAGCACTTATTTTCCTTATTTGAAGTTAAACAGGCAAGGATTGAGGATGCACGGAAGAAGCTTCGGTGCCCATTTGTGCGTTTGCAGTTATTAAAAACCCTTCTGTCCCCCCAAAAGTGAGACGAGTTATAATTTTTTTTCCTATTAGTTGGTTTGTATGTGTCTGTGTGTATTGTTGTTGTTTTAAAATTGTGTTTTGGGAGTGGTGTGCGTTTGCCTCCCCCTGCCCCCGGTATTTTTGCAAGCTAAAAGGGAAGGATATTGGTTAATATTTAGAGTTTAAAATCTCTTCCTGGAGACTGTTTACTTCAGGACTGTCAGGCACAGAGAGAAGAAAAGTGCTGTCAATGCCATTACCAGGGTACTAATCAGCAAAGTTTACAATCATAATTTAGCTACATGAAGAACAACAGCAGGGGAAATCAGTTTAAATAATTATATGCTGTGTATAGCAGAGAAATGAGATTTTCACTTAATTAAACAAGAAATAGGGAGGGAAAAGGGGGAAGCCTTCATTAAAGACCAGCCGTTCTCACGTGTGAATCCCAAGCTTGGTAATTTCCTCTTTGTTATCCATATTGTATCGATTTGTTAATTCAGTTAGACCCTAGTGCTTAGTTTGATTTGTGTTCTTATTTATTTAGGTCTTTGGGTTTGAAATAGCTTTTTTTTTAAAAAAAAAGGAGAAAAGAAAAAAGGAAACGATAATGTTGTAGCATGACACTCTCTGTAAGCCATCTTCTGACTGTTACAAAGACTTTCTACTACCTCTATCAATCTATTTCTTTTCCTTAAGAGGTTTTCTACAGTGTTGGAGTCTAATGTACCTTAGACAATAAAGGGTTCAGTTATGAGCACTGAAGATAGTGTTTCAGCAATCCCTTTCTCCATTCTTCTTTTCATATATATATTTTGCTGTGCACCCTCCTATAAAAAAAGTGAGCTTCCTGGTTCTAACAGCTCCTCCATTCCTGTGCGCAAAAATACGGTACAATTGCTAGTACCAAGACAATGGAGTATGTTATCTTTCCAAAGTTTGATAAGTCTGTTTTCAGTGATATATTCCTAAAATCAATTCCAGTGCAAATAAATGACTCTGATTTTGTGTTATTGAAAAGAGAATTAAAGATACATTTTTGGCAGGGGAGGGGGAATTAGATTTAAACATTGAAGCCACTTCACTGCATCTCTCATTTATTATTTTATTTTATTTTTATTTTGGGAAATCGTTGCCAAAAGACACAAGTCTCCATATAATCAGATTCAAATTAGAGATACAGAGTGTGGAAGTTTGGACATCTAGTTCACACCCTGCAGGAGGACAGACTCCTGGGCTGCCAAGTACACCCTGTTATTGAGACAGGAGAATGCCATGTGCAAAAAGCAAGAGTGAACAACGCTTCTTAGGTAACACCATTTAAAGGCTGTATAACAAGACAAGCTGGATAGCTAAAACTTCCCTGCCAACCCACTTAGGAAAATAAGAAGCTCCTGGTAATAGAGTCACACACAATTGGTCTGTCTAGCTCGGTGTTGTCATTACTGACTGGCAGAGTCTCTCCAGGTTTCCAGCCAGAGATATTTTGTTTCCCTGCCTGGAAACACTGGGAGTTGGACCGGATATGTTCTGTATGCAAAGCTTTGCCATTGAGCTACTCCATTTCCCCTACTAAGAATTATGTAATGGACCTTAACTAGTACTCATGTTCCAGTAACTGCTAGGTACTAATATTTTATTCAGTTTTGACATGGGGTTAACATCCTTCTGAAGTAGGATTATAAACACATAGATGTTTTCAAGGATACAAATGGAGTGTTGCACGCACAGTAGCATCCAGATTTGCAGCCCTCCCAACGCCACACCCGACTCCTGTGCTGAAAACATGTGCCAGAAGATTACCACCAGCACCCTGAAACAGTTTTGCAGAGTCCATGAGGTGCTAGAGGTGGGAGGGAGATAGTACTTCTGTTGATGCAGTGATGGGCTTGAATTCTTTCCAAAGCAAGCACAACATCCCCATGCAGTTACCCCACCAATGTAATTAATCTGTGGCGATAGAAAAAATGATATGATTCTAAATTAACTATGAAAGATCAAGACTTGAAGACCTTGACTAGAAATGTTTTCATGGTTGGCTTGGAATTTCTCTCCCCTTATCACTTCTCTGGTACATCAATATATCCTTCAGTGAAACAAGTTTTCAGTGCAAGGTTCTGTTGTGGATACGGATCGTGCATTCTGCAGTCCGGTTTCTTTTGCCAGAAGGGATGCTTTAACAATCAAAAGGGCAACTGTTTTGAGAAGTGTTCAGATTACTGCGATGCTATCCAGAAAATTTCACGGCCAAAGACAAGGAAAATGAGTTCCATCAATGACATTTTCCCAAAAATGTTTGTGTCTTGAAACATCGGCACTAGGTTTGCCTGTGAATTCGGCCAGTGCATTCATTTGGCCAAATCCCAAACCAAACTGGGCTGATTCAGACTGGTTCAGAACAGATCTGAATTAGACCAGTCTGAATCAGATTCAGTAAGAGAAAAGCCAGACAGCATGGCTCCAAAGTGTTGCAAAACAGCACCATGTAAGGAGGTGGAGGAGGGGAGGGGACCTAGACATTACTCATTGGCAATTCAAGCTTCAATCTGGGGCAAGAATCTCACCAGCAATGTTCACTTACAGTATCTAAGGGGAAGGGAAGGTGAACTTGTCTCTCCCTGTCTTGTGCTCTCTGCTTGTCTGTTAGCAAAGAAACTATTTCTTTTTGGAAGAGCTTTGTTTGAATCTGGTAACAGCTTTATTGCTTCAATTTAATTCATTCTACTTGCTATCCCAATTCAGTTTTATCCCCCATTAGTCTCTATATTTGTTGTTTATTTGTGTATCTGCTGGTTTCTCAACCCTTCCACTCCCCTCAATTTGCATATACAACACAGGTGTTAACAAAGTTTATAGTATATCAGACTTCATTTTGAAGCAAACATTAAAAGGTGGATAGTAGAAAAACCCCTTGATGTATTTGTCTGCAGTGTGGCAATATTACCACACTGAGGAGACTAACTTGTCTTCAGATGCTAATTGCTTACATGAGTGTTTTGGCAGTTTCCTACTGCCCGCCTCTGAGAGATGAGAAGAATTGGATCCACATCAAGTTGGCTCAGGACCAAATCAACCCAAACCGTATAAGGACTGTAAAGGAATCAGTTGACCCTTTCCTAGACCTGCTATGAGGGACTCATCTCTAGTACCTAGCATCCTGTGTCAGATTTTGAGATAAACGTTAAACTAAATCAAAAACCCTGATACGAATCAAAGAGTTGTTGGCTATATTCAGTGCTGGATGCCACATCTCACAACAACAGAATCTATCCTAGCCTTCCCTTGAGCACCCCAAATGGGAGACTCAGTGGGATGAGAGATGCTTCAGAGTCATTTCATGGGTGGCTTCTAGGGTTGCATAAGGGAAGGAAGCTTCCCAACAAGTGGCAGCATCATGTTTTAGGCTGTTGGCTAAAATTTTTACTGAACAACCCTAGGTAGGGTCATAGACAACAAAGCAGTTCATTTAAAAGTAGATCTCTCCTACAACTTTTAAAATGTGTGTGATGGGGTTTGGTTTTCTGTACTTTAGCTGTAAGTAATTGCTCCTAGGTACGCAACTATGATGATAATGTCGCATGACGATTCCTAGAAGATGTCAATGAAAACTGAAAAGCCTATGTCTATTATATTTCTTATCCTTCTAAGAAGAAGCATCTAGATGTCTTTCACACAAAATCCTGCGTATACATGGATAACAGTTGAATGGTTGCCCATTCCAGATTCAGTTATAAATATTTGAAGAGCATGATGGAAAAAAAAAACCCACAATAAAATCAGCAAAAACAAAATAAGGTAAGTGTTAATATGCTAGCTGAACACTTGCATGTATGCCTTCAACTGATTATGTTGTACCACAGAACCGTAGATGTAAAAAATGTTAGATCAGACTAAACATCTCTCACTGATTGGATGCAACCTTACAGTTTACTGACAATATACCATTCCTTACTTGCAATTTCTTGGGCATGCAACAAACTAACAGTATCACCAAAAAGTGTGACTCTGCAGGATGCTGATGTAACTCCCTTGGAACCAGGAAGCACGATGCTCTGTAAGAAGCCAGCTTGCTGAAAATCAGAATTGACTATGGGAAATGGCAATAGGCAAATTGATTTGGGTTGTGGGTAGTGCACCTAACTGTAGTGAGACCAAATGAATAAAGATAGACTGGAAATCTATTTAGACAGTCTAGCTATTCTTTCTAAGTATAAAATGGTTAATGAGTTGTGTTTTGGTTTGAAATCCATTGTTTCACCTTGTCTCCAGAGGTTACTACTGTTTATACCCAATGGTAGCATCATATCTTTACCAAACAAGACAGTAGCAAGAAACCTCTTCAGACAGTGTTCTGACTGTGATGTTCCTGGACCAAATTCTGGAAACTGACTTTCTCTACAAACAGACATGTCATCATTGTTTTCTAAGCAGAGGATTCAGTACAGCAGTCCTTTGAGGTTATTGCAGGGTTTATAAATACAACACTCTAGTACATAATTTGTACACTTCAACATTGTGCTTAGGAATGAGAGAGCAGGATGCCCTAAGTCTTCGTGAAAGCGCATTTAATATTTAAATGGCTTCATGAATATCTGATCATTGCTTTGAATAGTTTTATGCTGATAACTGTATACAGTAGTAAGTGAAACAAAAAGCTTTCTCAGTTTTATGTTTGTCCATCTGCAGTAATATTCTACTGATCCTGTCAACAAAACTGCCATCCTAGAGGTATTGCTCTTTAAGAAATTAGCAGAGTTATAAAAATAAAAATATGCCAGGTTCTCCTGAATTTGTTCCTGTAAGATAAACCCATGCTATGTCATCTGTTGTCTTCATCATCATGAGTGCAATGCCATAAAAAGTCCTCCAGGGAGGAGAGATATTCTGAGAAGTGGAAAATGATTTATTAGCTTTATGACGGCCCTCTTCTTGTGCATGTTTTCGATCAGAAGCTGGGGGAAATATAACTTGGCCCCCTATCTTGAGCTTTGTAATCGTGCTTGGGTGTGGCCATGTCCAGATTATGTTGTGAAAGACCAGCATTCATCTGCCAAGAAAATTCCAATTCTGGAGATATATATATATATAAGGATTTATACAATTCAGCACTGTTTGTCGAAGGGATGAACTTAGAGGTATCAAGGGAAAATTGGTAGCACGAACTGGACATCATGCTGGGAAGTATCCTAAAATGCTTGCAGAAATAACAGGTTGAGCTTCTCTAGGGGGTGGGCAATTCATAATTTCTCAACCTGTAAAAGTAGAAATTCTGTCATGTAAAAGTGAAATGTGCCCCTAATAATAAAATCATATGGCTCATCCATAAGCAGTCGTGTTGTAGCCTTTTACTTACTTCATTGTTTACTGCCCTTTTTACAGCGGTTTTTCCTGGTGCATCTAATAGCCTTCCAAGATGAGGCTTACATTTATTTATAATTAAGCCTAAATTGGATTAAAACTGCATTGCACCACAGCACACATAGGTAATGTTATAAATAAGAGCATTGTCCTCCTTCCTAGAGTCTTACTCTTTTTCCCCATGGACAACAGATCCTCTCATTCATGTACAACAAAGTACACCACTCTGCTGTCAAGTTTTTACTAAATTCTGTTACGTGCTTCAGGTTTTGAAGGCTGGTCATACAGGAAGTAAATCTCTGTTATAACTTTTAGTCATACAGGCCTGTGAAGTGTCTTTCACAGCAAAACCATCTCCATGTGTCAGTTGATGCATAAGAGAGATGATAGTGCTTCCTTTTTGGGCTGAGTTGTGCCAAATGTTTAATGTGCTGGATATCGAGCATATGGTGGTGCAGGAGCAATGTTAGCTTGTGGGTTCAGCCCATTGAAATTTGAAATGATAGCCAGAGCACACTTCCCCTTTTGTAAGGAAACAATGGCAACACTTCTTCCTAAGAAGATGTGAAACTGTGTGATTATTAAAGAAGTAGACTTGTAGCAGGAAAGGGGATAGAAGTCCTTGTTCTTGTTGACTAAGGAGGAGATGTCAGAAGTTATGGTTGCCCCTTTCATCTCTAATGAATGAAAGCAAGGTGTCTCCTTTGAAGGACCAGAGAAAGGTGTGAGAAGGAAGGAAGTGACATCAGCAACCCTGAGAATGGCAATCTAAGATTGAAGGAAGGTCAGCACAGGTCAAAGCAGATAAAGGAGAGCCTAAGAAATGCATGAAGGTCTTCCATGTCTACTCTTCCCCATTCAGAGGCCTGTACCTTTTTGAATGTAAGCAGAGTTGCAGCCAGTCACTTCCAACGTGTTGTCTGTGGCATGTTCACAAAAAAGAAAATTTTATCCACTTCCATATCATCATAAAGTAGTCATCTTCAATTGCACTAAAGCTCTATATATTCATTATTTCACATGTGGATGCAATGCTCTAGTTAGATCGTAACATAAATTTGTGATCACACGATGCAAGACCTTTAGTGAGTCATTTTGCCAGCCCACAGTGTCACTGCGGTTCAATTCCCCCTCGCCGGGAGGCTTCTAATTTTTTGTTCCACTTTTGTTTTGATATATTCCTTAGCGGTATGGCATGTGTGTACAATCCTATTGATACTTTTTCAAAGCAAATTTACTGGGGAAGGTGGCCACCATTACTGCCACATGGCTGCCCTTCTATAATTTTTTTTTAAAAAAATTCTGTGGCTGGAGTGTCAATATGTTGGTAGCTTTCAAGGCATTGGTAGGTGTTGTATAGCTCCACCTACTGTCTGGCAAGTGGAACAGCCCTGGGTGAGGGTGCTGGGTCCATTGAGTGCAATGCATTGCTTCCAGAGATGCTGGCGCAGCAGAGGAAAAATTTACCCATTAGGAAACCATACCTGACGTATAACTGTACCATTTTTAAAAAAAAAGTTAAAGGGCTGCAGTGCCCAATGAAAGAAGAGAGAAAATAAATTGGTAGCTGGCCATAATGATTAAAATTGAAGAAAATGAATTGGTAGCATTGAAACACATTGGGAAACTCATCCAGGTATATATACCACGTGACTGCAATGCATTACAACAGAGGTATGGAAAGTATCGTTAGAACATTTCCCTGGTGTGACCATGGCCTTAGCAGGGCACTAGTTCTGAATTAAAGTATGTCCTCTATCCATAGAGGCTCTCCTTGTTGCTCCGAAACAGGATCTCACATTCAGACCTATCACACTCCTTGTGCAGAGGGTGACTGAACCAGAAGTGAAGACAGACAGGGCTAAAATGCTCCACAGCCCATGACTACACAGTTCTGAATCATCACCTGTTTTGCTGTAGTGGCATGGTAGAAGTTTTTGTGTCATCCAGAGATGTAAGCCACTTCCTTTGTTTTGTTTTTTGGCTAGGAGGCAGTGACACGTTTTCAGATGGAACTTGAAAAGAAGGAATGAAGAATCACTTATTTCCTCTCATATCTACAACTTTTCACAATCCCATCTATACATGTATTTTAAATCTACGAATTCTCAATGCCAGGTTGTGCAGTGATCTGTGTGCCACAGGAAAACGTTAAAGTTCAGAAACTTTCCCCCTTTTAAGATATGTCTTTGTTAAACAACTTAAGTTATTCTTGATTCCCCTTTTGAGCTCTTTTCCCATTTTGCTTTGGGTGGGTGTGGGTGTGAGAGAGTTCTTGTTTACACAGTTATAGAGCAGACCTTTCAAGACAGCTTACTGTCCAGTGTGTCTCTGATGATAATGGCACAGAGAAAAGGGCTTCTCCTATGCATCCTAAAACAACTGAATCAAAAGGAACCCTAGAATCATCAGCCTGATAATCCTTGTGAACCAACATGGAAATTTTAGTCTTCAAGAGTCATGTTTTCTTGCAGTATTCACACAGAATTGGACTTGGAATGCTGACAAATACCTAAGGTTTACCCACTTGCCATGTGATTCTTTTGAACAGACAAAAACACAGTATGGATAAAAAAATTGTGCACTTAAAATCTATTTCATAATGCCATTGGAATGCTCTTTTTGACCAAACCTGTGTAACCTATTGAGACAAAAGTCCCATGCAAATTTTCAGTGAAAAATGACACTGACAAGCAGAAGTGAAATACTCAGGCTGTCTGTAGGCAGGCTTCTTTCCAGAGGGAAGCGGGATATTGGAACTTGCTGTAGGTTCATTGCAAAAAAGGGGGAAAGGGGGGTAGAAGCAGAAGCCCTAGCAATGGAGGACAAAAATTTGGTTTAAGGGGGGGAAACTCTGACCTGATTTGCATTGATTTATATGTTGTGTAGTCAACAGAAAATAGTATGAATCTGACTGTCTCAATCCCAGAGCATTTCCTGTATGGCTTGCCAGTGTGGTCACCCCTTTAAAATGTTTCAGACCTAAAGGCTGAGCTTTGAATGATTCTCTAGGAACTGCAGTAGAGATCCTTCTTGCCCTTCCCTCTAAGCAGAATTCGGCCATGTGGGCTGTAGTTTGAACATGCATGTGTGATCCAGTCACAGCTTTGCCATCCCAGTCAGAACTAGATTCTGTTCAGTGAACTTCTCTGTAACGAGCAGGTTTTAAGTACTGTAAAAGTATCCTGGTTTTTTTTTTTTTTTGTCTTTATACAACTCTAACTGCTTGTGCTTATTAGATGCTATGGCATTCTGACACACTCCTTTATTTCAGTTGAGGGTGTTTTAGTATAACAACAAATAGTTTACATTACCATAGACATTAACCTGAAACCTTAGGGATGATTCAATGACATCATAAAATAAAAGGGTGGATTTAATTGCTGCTCTCAAAAGAAACTAGTTTCCTACAATTATTTGCTTCTTGTTTTTACCTATGTATGTAATGTTCATACACAAGGGTTTGACAAAGTGCTACAGTATAGTCTTCTAATAGTATCCATTTTACCCTATAAAATGATTATATTCGGCCTTAAAAAGTTAAATATGTCACTCTTAGCCCACAACAGTGTGGAATTCAATTTATAATATTAAATATCATGAAATGACATAAGATTATCAATCATGGCAAACATATCTGGCAATATTCAATTTTTTTTCCTTTTCCTTTTATTTTGCATTTTTAGTTGAACAAATTGAGATTAAAGCTTTCAAGGTCTTCTGGTAGTGAAGAGCAGTAAAGTTCCAAGTTAGAAAACAAGTCACACATAAAGTCCAGTATTTAATAACATCCCAAGCTCAGAATACAAAGATTTAAGACAGAACTGCAGTCAACAGATATCTGCTAGTAATTACTTTACTTTAAAATGAATGCAGATCATCACTGAAAGGCTGGAAATAAATTTAATCACTGGGAAATTGTGTTTGCTTTGGGTTTTTTTAAGGATTATTTGATGCTATTGATATTTTTGTACCTTAAACTCGTAAGACATTGACAACAAAGTAAACTGAAGTCTCTTTTTCATCTTTCCCTCTTCCCAGGCAATATTTTTAAAATGAATTATGCTTACAAAAAAAAAGTGTATCTGTTTACAGAAAATAATCTATTTTTATTATGCAGAGAACCTGGGGCCCTCCCAATCATCCCTGTAGGGTAGTATGCCTATCTTTCTTGACCATTGACCCTACTAGCTATACTAGTGGGAGTCAAGTCCAACAATTTCTATAGGACCACACCATAGGTTCCTATTCCCAGTTTAGGAAACAGGGTACACTGCAAACAATGGATAGCTCGCTATGTCCCAATGACTTCACTTGGATATTTTGCTCCATGTGCACGTACTAAGAAATTGGAGCAACCAGCTTATGTGTGCACTCTCCTCATACAGTATCTATGAAAATAATATATTATTTACCTGAGGGAAGGAAACAGTCTGAAAAGCATATTTCTATACAGAGGGAGGGCTGTACCAGAGGGTAAGAAGGAAGGAGCTAAAAGTAAGATTATGGGTCATGAGTTATCTGAAGAGTAACCAGAAAGAGCATTCCTGTGAGGAGCCAAGGTTGGACTTCAAACTCACAACCAATGGTGATATTGGAGTATGTGAAAGCCAACAGTATGATAATGAGATAAGGACATAGAAGTAGTACTACTTTTTAAGAACTGTGGGAGTATGGTGAGTAAGTAACCCTTGAGGTTCATGTTTGTGGCATAAAGAGAGAGTTTGCCAACAGGAAGAAAACGAGCTCTGTTGTATTACCTGGATCTGCCCCTACCATTAGGCAGGATGAGACTGTTTCCTGGGGGGTGACAGACTCCTCATGCTACAAATGGGGATGTGGGAGATACCTGTAGTTTCAGGGTCACATCTGCCACCTGAGCTGCTTGGCATTCCAGGCTGTTCATCTCTGATGGAGAACAGGACTGTGCTTGCCACACAACCTGTTTGAGCTCTTTAAAGTTGCTGGAAGTGTGGTCGAAGATGCCATCCTATTGCCAGTCCAGAGTCCCAGCTTTTGTATTTTGAATGGGCAGGGGACTTCCTCATCCTTCTTGCTGCTTCTGCCTCTGGTAGCAGAATGTCTTGGCTGGCATCTAGTATTTTACCTTTCTGTTTAGCCTCAAACAGAAATACTGTAGTAATGTCCTGATGACACCCTAATACCATTATCCTCAAGTGTGAGGTAGAAACTGACGTATTAGCCCACATTTGAAAAAGAGAAGCGTGCATAGGAATGAATTGAAAGCGAAGGATTCTACACTAGTGTACAAGAGGAAGCTACAATTCAGTTAATCAGGCTCTCTTTGCACATAATGTACATATCAATTGCTTAGCGGTGCATTATATAGCATAATCTAATTCAGTATGTCAAACTTTTCAATCCAATTTATACATCCAGCTGCACAAGTCTCTGCATCATTTACACTGAGTAATGTTTCATTTGCTCACAAGAACCTGAGTAGATTTACAGTACAGATTATACACGGGGACACCGATGAATGAAGCCATCTCTGCAGAAGAACCCGTTTATTGTGTGTTGTGTTTTGTTCTGTGCATCTTTTCCTCTCCCTTCATTTTCCCCATTTGTACTTCCCACCCCCACTCCTGGCAACAGAGCTATCCCGTTTTGAATGTGTCAGTATGTCTTCAAATTTACAGTTGCATTCAGAGGTATGTCTTTGAACTGCTCCATGGTGCTTTGCATTTCTTTGAGAGCTTGTATGGGGAAGAAACGGAATGCGGACTAAAATGCTGTGAAGTTGTCTCATTATTTCTCTCTTTTTTAAAAGAAGAAGTTCAACTTAGACACTGTAGACTCCATCACTTATTACATAGATCATATTCTATGGAATATTTCCCACTCACTTTATATGCCAACCACGAGACCACAATGGCTGTAGATTTCTAGTCAGTGAAGATATAACTCTCTGGAACAAAGAAACAATGAAAAGCCAGTGTTTCACTTGATTTATATGTTAACACATTGTATGTAATCTGAATAGTGTCCGGCATGGATGTCATATGTTAATTGACAATTTATAATTGGTAATTATAAAAGAAGTCCCTATTGATTGCCGGAGGCAGTCTGCTGCACCTTTCTCAATTGCCAGCCCTAGAAACAACTTTAGAAAAATATGGTGTAATTATGGGTCAAACTATATGATATAGTTAGTACATTATTGGAAACAGACAGCACATTTCCCTCCAGATATGTCCTTTGTTCAAAGTACCATGCCTAAGCAATCAGACTTGCAAATGAAGTCTATGTTTACCTCCCAATGAACAGTCACCAAAAAAGTTTGATTTTTCAACATATATGGAAAGTTAAGGCAAGGATCTTTGTAGAGAGCTTTGTATCTAATGATGCATCAATTTTATCATACAATTTGATTTTGTAGCTAGAGATGTATCTATAGTCTCTGCAAGTTTCTTTTCTTTTTTTAGTACTGTGAGTGTGCTTATTCCACATGTGTAGGGAAATTTATTGGAGAATTGTTACTTTGTACACTTGGCAGTGTCTTGTGAATATGCAGGTCCTTAAACACATTGGTTAAACCTTGCTAGAACACAGCAGTATGTTCTTGAGGATCCCAGAGGCTATATTGTAATGCAACAGAATATTATTATGTGGTGCAGAATAAGGCCAGTCCTCTGTCCTGCTTTACAAAGTACTGTCTTAATGGCTATTGGAGGATAATTCTCTGTTTGAACATATCCTCAGTTTCAAGTGCAGATCACATCTAATTTACAGAGAAAGAACTGCGAGAGAGGAAAATGGGACTTACCCATTAGCGATAAGTACCTGTTTTAAACTCAGTCCTGCTAAGGCTCAAATATGTGCCTTACCTTTGAGAAATAAGCAGGCATCTCAGAAACTTCAGGTTACCTGAAAGGGTGTTTAACTAGATCATTGTTTTGTCCTCAACATCCTAAGTGTTCCTTTGGACTGTACACGTACCTATAAGAAACACTGTCAAATTACAAAGCCAAAGGTCTTCGCAAGGAACAATATTCTTCAAAAGCTATAGGGAACCAGTCAGGGTGCATAACAAATACTGAGAGCTACAACCTACCCTATGCTACTCTGCGGGTGAATACACTTGCCCAGTGCAATATACTTCAGTCCATACCAAAGAGTTAGACGTAAAACTCAATGAAAGCTGTAGAATCATAACTGGATGCCTCAAGCCAACCCCTATTGATAAAAGCAATTACCTAGCAGGCATTACACCTAGTAACATATGGAAAGAGGTAGCACTGAAAGACTCAATGCATCTACATCAAATGCACATCTATTCTTTGGCTACCATGCCACCCCTCCCAGATTAAAATTAGCTTTAAAAATTCTAGAACATCTGTGAATGTTGAAGAAACTGCAGAAATGCCAGGACTAGAATGTCAAAAGAAAGAACCACTTGCCTCTTTAAATGGATGGAACCCCAGAAATGTCTAGCCCTCTGTCACATAGAGAACTGGGTTACTTGGAAGTCAGTTAATATGCTGTGGAGTGGAGCTGGTAGAACCAAAGTGAACCCAAGGAGATGAGATTTTGCACCTATATAGTTCTTTGTGAGTGTGAAGAACAGGTAACTTTACACCTATGTCAGTGTACTCTATGCCCCTCAACGTATACTGTGGAAGACTTGATGTTAGTTGCCCCAAACTATCTTGATGTTAAAAAGCAGAGACATCACCTTGCCGACAAAGGTCCGCATAGTCAAAGCTATGGTTTTTCCAGTAGCGATGTATGGAAGTGAGAGCTGGACCATAAAGAAGGCTGACCGCCGAAGAATTGATGCTTTTGAATTGTGGTGCTGGAGGAGACTCTTGAGAGTCCCCTGGACTGCAAAGAGAACAAACATATCCATTTTGAAAGAAATCAACCCGGAGTGCTCACTGGAAGGACAGATCCTGAAGCTGAGGCTCCAATACTTTGGCCATCTCATGAGAAGAGAAATCTCCCTGGAAAAGACCCTGATGTTGGGAAAGTGTGAAGGCAAGAGGAGAAGGGGACGACAGAGGATGAGGTGGTTGGACAGTGTCATCGAAGCGACCAACATGAATTTGACCCAACTCCGGGAGGCAGTGGAAGACAGGAGGGCCTGGCGTGCTCTGGTCCATGGGGTCACGAAGAGTCGGACACGACTTAACGACTAAACAACAAATCTTGATGTTGCCTGTTATTGGGTGAAAATTATCTGATATATTTATTACACTGTATTGTGGTACTTCTGACGTGAACAAAGAGGACAGATCTGCAAAGTAGACTGAGAAGGCATACTGGTCGCTATGTTGGCTTATATGGAGGGTGGTGTTTGGAATCAACTGCAAAATACTCTTCACTGGAGAGCAAGTTCTATCAGAGTGAAATACAAAATGTGGGATCTGCTACCAGTGGCTACTTAACTAAGAGAGGAAGAGTGAAAGGTAGATGGGAGGAAGTGAAGACAATCCTGAAAGTATAAATTTATAGACCAAGAAACCGTCATTTCTTCCTGCTTTGGTTCCTTGTCATCTTGATAATATGTGACTTACACTGAACCTTGAATCAGGTTTAGCTTTGGTGAATATATAGCTCATTCCTCCCTGTATCAGAGCTGACTTTCTATCAAACCAGCTTTGGCTTGGGAAAAAAAATGAAGTCCATGTGACCAGACCAAAGAGAAGATACGTATTGTGCCTATACATGTGTGTTGTGCATCACGAGTATAAGAATTAGGCCTTAAAAGGGGCATGGATGACTGGGTGGAGGAAGGTTCCAGATTTACAGGTCTCACATCAGATGCTGCAAATTTAAAGCCTACTTGTGAATGTACTTTGTATGGTTTTAAAAAAACAGCATACTTTATGGACACCTTTTTATTTATATTTTAGAAGTGTAGACCAATGTTGTCAACAAATACCGTTGCTTCCACGTTCTTTGCTTTTATCTTCTTCTTTTTTTTTGGAAGAGATATTTCTTTACAGATACCTAATGTATTGGACCACTTGATGGTTTACAATAACGATCTAGGGCCAGTCCAAGCTATTTTCTTCCTAAAGCAGAGCCGTAAAAGACATCCACCCCCTAATCAAGGAACGTATTACTTGTGGCCAACCCACCAGTTTGGCCACCTGAACCAGAAAGTTCCACAAGTGCCTTTGTACCAGTTTTATGTTCTATGGCAGCGGTCCCCAACCTTTTTGGGACCGCGGACTGGCACTGGGCCGTGGACCGGGGGTTGGGAACCCCTGTTCTATGGGACTATTTGTTTTCTTAGATATCTGTTGATGAACCTTGCAAAAACAATTTCACAATATGAGTCTCTTCTTATTCATAGTTATATAACAGACAACACGAGCAATTATAACAACAAAGACTACAGTTTGTGCACCTGAACCCTTGGCGACAGCAGCAATACAGAAGTTGCTTGTAGAACTGCAAAGCCCAAATGTCCTTTTACATTCAAATTGAGGCAAAAGTCCAAGATATTTTCCTCAACTGGGTTAGGTATCCATAACATAGAATGATCACATCCACATGCAGAATCTTCAAAACCCTAGAATAAAATGTCAATTCAATTGCATAGACATGAATTCCCTATGTGGATTCACCCCTCCCAACGCAAACATATAGGAATTATACCTAGACCAAGTTGGCAAGGGTCTTAGCAGTCTAAGTGGCAACAGCAGCTTTGGCCTCTTCAGCTCTTCCTCTCTTTCTGATTCAAATCTCTTAAAGCCCTGCTCTTTCTTAGTCCCACCCTTTTGGGCTGAACCAATATTTCATAGGGGTTACACCTTTCCGTATCCTTGGCTAAAAAAACACCAACAACAATGTTGTAGTAAATTAAGTAATAAATTTCTGGTTTGCTTTAGCAACACCTGGAATCAGCTGCCTCCTGTTTCCACAGCAGGCTGTGTAAAAGAGAAAGCTGATGGTATTGTTACCTTTAACTGAGTTCAGTAGTTGTCATTTTTGGAACAAATAGGGAGCACATTCCTTTGATGTTTTAAAAGCAAGTTACGTAGTTCTTTGGTGTAGTTGCAATGGAGCTTTTTTTTTTCCTTAGCAGCTGCAGTGTCTACACTGTTAATATTATTAAAGGACTTGCACTTATTACAATGCTTAATCTTTTTAAAATTTTATAAAGATGCATATAACTTTCATTTAAAAAATCTTTCTCACATCACTGTCTACTGAAAACATCCTCTAACAGATTCTTTTACTATTTGTTATTATTTTATTTATATTATTGATATGCCAGCTTTCTCTCCATAGAGGACCTAAGGTGGCTCGCAAATAGTCGAACTACACAATAATCACAGTGGAAAAACTCCATAAGAAACTATACTAAAAAAAAATTAAACATCTATAATATTAAAAAAAATTAAATCTCTGAATTCAATAAATATAGCATTCCAAACAAAAAAACAAAAAAACACCCCACCAAAAAACCCCCCACCAGTTATGGCTTAAAAGTCTGCCTGAAAAAGAAGTTCTTTGCCGAATGATGAAAGGACAAAAGAAGGGGGTGTGTGTGTCTGATTTATACTCTTTTATAAGCTGAAGTAAATGCATTGATATAAAATGTGTCACTGTATATCTGGTATTTCAATTCGAGCACTTAGCCAAAAGAAACACCGAACTTGTGCAGAATAATGCTGCTTATTTTAGTCTTATGTGTGGTAGTTTTATTATTTGTCAATTTGTATTAAAAAATCTAAAGGTTTTATTCTAAGAAATAGTTCAGAGAAAGGAAAATATGGAAGATCATGATATTCACCCAGGTTACAATGCACTGGGTAGCTTTTGTGTCTACAGTTCAGTTCTAGACATGACTACGCAGAAGTAAAGTGAGCTGATTTTCAATGGGACTTCTTTCTAGGTAAAGTGTGCCCTATCCACCGAAACTGAGGTTGCAACTGTATGGTCAAATACCATGGAATTTGCTCCACATATAAAACAGGTGAATTCAAAATATTTTTTTACTGATCACATGAACAAAAGTGGATTCATATTGATCCAGTCCTTTTTGCTCCCCAGTGGCTTTTCTTCCTCTGCCGTTGAAGGGTGTGTGTGGGGGGGGTGCTTCTACTTTTTTCAATCTGGAACCATTTGAATGTCCTTTTTCCGTATGGTTAGTTGTAATACATTCTTGCAATCATGGGAGGTATGCCTGTAGGTAGTTGATGTGCCAGTGATGTAGGCAGTTGGGGCATGGTGTTCAGGACCAGGGGAACAGACCTCCACATTCTCTCCCCTGATTTTGAAATGTCTGAAATGTCTTACATATATGAGATTAGTGCCAAATAACCCTATCATCTTATTGCTGTGTCATCGTTGTTATTGTTTCCTATATTTACACCCCCATCAGATCAGCAGAGGCAGGACCAGAGAAAGGAAGAAAGTTAGGCAGAGAAAAGTATAGGCAGAGACGGGACAAGAGGAAGGAAGGAAAAAAAGGGGGGCTATGGGCTGGAATGCGAATTGCATGGTATCCAAGGTTTCCTCTAAGGTGCATGCACGCACCTCCGCCCCTCTTCACACAGGGCTCCTCCTCATCCATGTGCCCACAGCTATTGTTTTCAGCCCCTTTGGTTCTGATCATGAACAAACCCCATGGGGGGCATCACACATGCGAGGGGCAGAGCCCCACCCAGAGGGGCTGAAAATTAGAGAGAACATCAATGGCATCCAGTATGTGAACTCTGGAATCAATCTGCAGCCCCTGCATGAACACTGACTGCAATTTCAAGTGTGATACAGGCTATGAATCAAATTGCAGCAAAAGCAAATCACTCCAGTTTGGTTTTCCAGAATAGTTGCACCTTGAGAAAGACTGGCAAAAGGATAGAGTTCCCATTTGTTCTGTGGAGCTTTCTCAAGAGAACATCCAATGGATTGTTCCCAGGCTGATCTGGAATAGTTGTTCAGTGAAAGAATAATTGTTTTCCGGGCTGTTACTCCTTCTTGAATGTTAAGCTTATGCAGGACTTCCCATGTACTATATAATGCCAATAATCATTAAAACCTTTCCTTTTCCCATCCTTTTTGTTTTTACAAAAAAATTAATGTCCTGCTACTTTTATCAAATCCATATGGAATACTCAACCAGGCACACTTTCACAAGCATACTTTATGGGGTTAAGTGAAATATTTGACTGGGTTCCAGCTCAAATGGGAAAAAAGGGAAATGGTACGTATCAACTTAGTTTGACTGTCTGCGCCAGAACAGGGGCCGTCTGCAGGCAGAGAGAGGGAAATTCCACTCCCAATTTTTCCTGGTGCAAAGAATAAATAATGAAAACATCACTCCATCCATAAACCATTGTCTCCTCCCGTATGCCAAACACCTTCCTAACAGGTTAACTTGAAACTTGTAAACCATCTGTTTCTTTCCCCCTCTTTCCACACCAAATCGTAGAGCTTTTCAACTAATGTGATTGAGAAACAGCGTTGTGGCTATATAGAATGTGGTTGTTATCTCTCCTCCCTTCCAGATGATAAAAGAGAAAGCACCTTTACCTACGATGGATCACTTATCCCTAGCATGCCTTTAACCACCATTTCATTCCCATGATCACTACAGGCAGAACATAATAAATGGTTCTTCTTGTCTGCCCCATTCTTCCAGAGAGCAATTAAAAAGTGGATGGTTGTTTTTTTCTGTGTATTCAGACACGTGCTCATGTGCATTTGTGCTTCAGCCATCAGAATTGCAAACTGACCCGATGAAGAATTACCTTACAGGAAAAGAAAGAAAAAAGCAAAGAGCCACATGGTCCTTGCACACAATCCAAAGGTGAGGGTGGATGGTGCTTTTATTAAACCACCAAAAAAATTGCAGACAGAAACTAGCATTCAATCCATACAGATCTTCATCAGGCTGGCCACCAATGAGCTCTTAATGGCGGAGAAAAAACAGTAGCTCAGTAACAGTAAAAATCATGGCCTCATGAACAGGCCAGGCTTCCCTGCTTAAAGGAAGTTTCAAAATGGAGAGTGTAATCTCAAAGTCAGGAATATAGATTGGAGATTGCACCTCTGGTGCTATGAATTGGAATGTCCCTCTCAAGCAATAGTGAAACATGTGGTTTTGTTTTGTTTTTGTTTTTTGCTAGGGGTGGAGAGGTGCATGGTCAAAGAAAGAGGAACTGTGTGTTTCAATTTAGGACAAGGGAGCAAACCCTGTGAATCAAAGCTTCCTTTTTTCCAGTCCAGAATACCTGAAATTCATGCTAAAATTTCATGGGCTTGAATGTTCAGTCTAGTCTTAATGTGGTTCAGTAGACAGAATGCCACCATTGGAGACCATGGTTCAAATCCACGGATATACCTGGGAGGACTTTGGCACATCACTATCTTACAACTTAATTTAATTTCATTAAGTACATATATGCTGCCTTTCATGGCAAAGTCCTTCCAAGTCAGCTCACCAAAGTTACGGGAAGACCCCTAAAATAAATTTAAAATATAAATAAAACCATCTACTTACAAGCACAGCTGCATTTTACAACCGGAACTCACAGCACTTTGAGGAGAATCCAGTTTGAAAGGAATGTGTTTTTAAAAGTCTGCTTTAAAACTTACAATGTTTTCTTTTTTTAAAAGCATGAAAAAAAAATTCCTCTCAAAAGTACAGTATGCATCTCTCTCTCTCTCTCTCTCTCTCTCTCTCTCTCTCTCTCACACACACACACACACACAGGGCTGAAGAAATGTAAGGACAGGATTCTGACCTACCTCTGACTATAGCAGTCAACTTCAAGGAAATGAAGAACATCATCCAGGGAAGACTTATTGTCCCAGTTGACCAGGTCAGATCAAAATGCTATATGAGAAATACAGATGCTTCCAAGTCAGTTTTCTTAACTATCTAATGGAACTAGAAGAGGTGCATTTGATAAAGGTCACAATTTGATAAGAAACTTGGAAGGATAGCAATGCTTGTGGCACTCTGTGAAATGCAACAAAAAATAAGACTGAGAGATTTTCACACCCTGTACAGAACTGTGCAGAACAATTTGTCAAGAATAGAGGAATGGTGATGTATCAGTATCAGGGAGAAAATGCTGTCAATATCAGACACAGAAGGAAGAAGAAAAGTGATACTTGTATCTTCCATTGCAGCCATGTGAATGAACCATGCCCCAAATTTCAGTGACTACACCATGATGTCAAGATCTCCCCTAGTGGTTCTTCTAATATACAGGGCGGATTTAGAGGGGCAGCTGTCAATAACTTCTTTTTGAGCAAATAATCTTGCATGTGCAAGAAGAAATTAAATCACTCTACAAATTTTCAAACAATATGTTTTTTTGAAGCCTGCTTCTGTCTTGCTTGTTTGCAGTACAAAACATCTACATCTGGTTTCTTAAATAGGTAGATCGATCAATATATATATATAAAATATATATATATTAAATATATATATATTTAAACTGTATGGCTGCATTTGACTCCCTTAATCAAGGGATCCTAGAAACTGAATGCTGGCTCCTTCTTCTGTTTGTCACAGAGGCAGCTGGCCAGAAGATGGCGCTGCAAGTACACAATGCCAGTTTTCCACAGCTCTTGAACATCACGGCAGTTGGCGGGAGGTGCTACCGACAAAGAAAGTCAGGCTTCTTTGGCTCAGCCCTAACTAAGCCCTGCACAGCTCAATAGCTCGTCAACTGTACAGGACAATTAGTACTCTCTTGGCACATCCTGTAAAACACCAGAGACTGAGCTGCGGTTTAATTTTGAGCAATTCTGGGCCTCCCCAGAATTTGCTGGACTGTTGTCCCCAGTGTATTTTCCATACTTGCCTCATACTGTCTAGTCCACCTCTATGTCCCACAGACTTCTCCGTCAGTTGTCTGTTCAACGTTTGACCTCACTTTGGACTTTTCCATCCCCACAGTTTTGGTTGTGCAGCAGCCTGGGACCTAAGTGAACACAGTGCCTTCATGCTTCACCAGCAGCTGTGCAAGGACCATCTCTGACACACAAGGACTCCATACTCCCTCATGGATAAGTCATGGATAAGTCATGATAATACAAATAGTTTTGAATGACCAAACTCCCACTGGTGATGGTTGTAGCTTACAAAGCTAGCACAAATAAGAGGAAATCCAGGACATGTTGGGATGCATTTGTAAAAATCAAAACAGAACAAAATAATCGATTAATTCCTCTGGCCAATGGCCTTTGTTCCCAACTATCAGCTCTCTGTCTCCTGAGGAAAATGCAGTTTTTAAGTCGTGCAAACAAAAGAAGCCATTGGTGAGCAACAGAATTATTTTTAGTTCTCCAGCCTCCTGTTTGACAAAACTAAATGTCAGTTAAATGCAGTCATAGTGTAATTTTCCAGCTGTATGCACTGAAACTGTTGTGGCACAGACTTCCTTGTATTTAAGAAAGATGAGAGCTATAAACTGAAGGAATGATGGTATCAGATTTATTATTGCAGGCAGAAGCACAATGTGCCCTTTCCCAAGTGCTGAAAATCAGACAAATGAATTAAAATGGTAGAATTACATCTCTCATGGAATGTCTTGGCTATGTCAGTTCAGGGAACATCATTAGTAGTAAAAATGTAATCGAACCATGATTTTCTTTGTGTTTTTTAAAATCAATTACATTAGCAGTTTCAAAGTTGAGAACGTAATATTTTTGTCATTTATTTTAACATTTTCATTCCGTTAGGTAGCTACAAATTGCAGTTGCATGGATAAATCAAAATACAGAGTTGCCAAATTGATAGTAATGTCTTTAGCACTTTTAACTATGCAAGGATGAATACACATCTCTGTGTGTGCTCAGAAGTAGAATATAGCTGAAGGAGGAAGGGTGGTTTGCTGATTTTTAGCTAAAGGTGGGATCTGAGAGTTTTTATGCGGAAAATATATGCTCTACTGTTGAGCCATCCCTCTTGGAGAAGTCACTCAGAAAAATCTAGAAGAGATGGCCAAAGACAAACCCTCCTGTAGGTCAGCAAGGCAGAGCATTCTAAAGGCAAAACTAAAGGCTGGAGTTGCTAAAGTAGTTAAGGATATAACTTTGCACTTGCAGACAAAACCAAAAAGAGAATAAAAGGTGTCTCTGTTTTCATTCAGACATTTCCCTCTTTCCCCTCTAGTCCAAAAATTACTTTCCCATGCTTGGGCTAAATTGCCCCAACTTGGCCATTTGTTTGAGCCTATTCTTTCGGTCCTTTCCCCACTTCAACTGAAATATTTGCAAGACCTGGGCATCACATTGCAATAGAAGGACACAATTGGCAGGAAGAGTATGAAGCCTCTTCTTTTTGACTCTCGGAACCTCCTAGGACCATAGTATAGTGCAGCCATTCTCAACAGGGGGCCATATGGTCCCCTGGGACCCCCTGGCACATTTGAAGGCCCCCCCAGGCTAGAAACAATTCTTCACACACCACTTTCTAAGGTTCGTTATCTGACTTATACAATGTTACTTTCATATCGTGTTTATGGCTGTGGCCAAAAAAAAAAAAAGGTTGAGAATGGCTGGTATAGTAGACTTGGGGCTGACAAATCATCTAACTCAGCTAGAAGATTGGGCAAAACAATTATTGCCCATGTATTTTGATCCAAATTGACTACTCCTGAAATTTTATCTCACCTTGGGCTTGACCCAAATTAAAGAATGCCCTCTGTTTCATGCATGTCCCAGAGAGAACCTTCCAAAATGGCTTTGCATTCCTGAGAGAAGTCATGTTCAGTACAGAACATGGGAGCATCTGGAAATGTGCATAATCACTGTGAAAAATGATCTCATGTACTAAAATCTAAACTATATTGTTCAGTAAATTGCATGAAGATTCAATCACACTGTCCTTTTGCTTATTTGGAGAGGGTATATATAAAAAGGAAAAGTATCTATTGGCTGAACCTCTGAATTCAAAGAAAGAAATTGCATTGATTCAGCAAAGCAAATGAATGGTTATTTTATGTTATTGGAGAAGATAATGCATGATTCCTGATATCGTCCTAGTGTTGCTGCTACAATAATTCAGTGATGTTCTAACAACTTCCAGTAAATTTTCACCCTGTGGATTCCCTGTTGGGGCCTTTAAATCAAGCTTGGTACAGGCATGAATATTTCTTCACTGGGGAAGGGGAAAAAAAAACAGGCAGAAGAGATTACTGTACTCAAGTTAGGCTGCATAAGCCTTTTTCCTGCTAATTGTATCGGCCACTGTTATTTCTACTCCATTAGGAGTCCATTTTGAAAGGGCAGTCTGTCTTCAATGGGTTAACTGGTGCCACATTAACAGAGCAGCTATAACAGAAGGAACAAATATAGTTTAATGCACCCTACTTTGAATTCAGAGTCCATATGTATTCCAGACAAAAGGCCAAACAAATTTACAAGACTTCATGCATTTCTATAGAACTGCATTTTTTTCTGAAGGATATGTAAATATTGCACTAATCAGAGGTTCTAGAATTCCAAATGCCACAAAAGGTTATGACCTGAAGCCCTGCTAATAGATGGCTGAGGGCGTAGACTAAGTAGCTTTGAGTGACAGAAACCACAGGGTGTTTTGCATGAAAATCAGCCTCTAATAAATGACCTCTGCTTTTTTCTTTTCAAATCCATGACAGTAATGAATATGAAAGGGGGAGCGTCTTGCACATCAAGTATTATTTACACCTAAACAGAGGAGAAGTGGAGTATGGTGTACAGTAGGGCTAGTTTCCATTCAAAACAATTTTTCTTTCTTTCTTTCTTTCTTTCTTTCTTTCTTTCTTTCTTTCTTTCTTTCTTTTTCTGCTACACTTCAGCAACAACTGAGAGCTTTTTTTTTTAAGAAAAAAGGAAGACCACACAGTAAGAAATTCCCTCTTTAAAGCATCATTTGATTTGCTAATGAATAATTTTGCTTCCGTCTACTTCAAAACATGTCTCTGAGTGTTCTTGGAAACACAGTCTGTTCGTCAGCTTTTAAGTTGTGCGCTGGCAAAATGGAGGTAATTTTAGCAGCAACCTGCAATGAACACTGAACAAGAGCTGGCCAAGGCTAGGGCCGCACAAATTGTGAAGTGGATGGTGTTATGCAATCATGCAATCTTGCTGTCTCGGCATAAGAATGAGTTCACACACTAACGCAGTAAGTGTTCCACACAGAGGAATCACAGATTGCTAAGTCACTGATGGTTGATTCACACAGGCAAGCTGGCTGATTATCTTCTCTGTACAATCTCTGCCTTGTCAGGGAAAGAAACCTCAGTGCTAACAGGAGAGTCGGCAGCAGTTATTTCCATAATCATAGAAAACTGAAAAAATACTGACCAGAATCCTACTGATGCTCACGGACATTTTGTGTTGTGGCTAAATGTGGCTAACTGACAAGGTGCTTGTGTGTGTCCTGGTTGTGCAGTCAAGTGCATGACCAGGCACATGACCAAAACATGCCCTGATACCTAGTCAATTAGCTTCAGTTAGCCAGAGCACGTTACACAAACCTTACACCAATACCAATAGCATACTGATAACTAAAAAAGGTAGTCCTCTGACTTCTGGGAAGTCAAAGGTTCAGATTCACAGGCTTAATTTGTACTGCTCCCCCCCCTTCTGTCACAGCCCAATCTGCTGCAAAAAGAACTGTTTAAGTTATGAGTAGGGATGTCTACTGTTCCTGAATTAACAAAGAATTCTAGCATGTGGATGACATCCAGATACTATGCCTTGTGGAAATACCTAGTGTCCCTGCATATGGAACCCAGAGAAACGGGGAGTGGAGGAGTTCAGAATGCTGTGCCAGCATGAGACTGGTAAAAAGGATGGAACTCAGAGAAAACTCCTTATATTTTAAGATGTATAGCTATTTCATTTGTTTACAAGTCTCCTGCTACCAAGTAATATCAGGATGTACACTAAAAGGCAAATGCAGATCAATCTAAAGTAACTTAATTCACACTCCAAATGTTGTTACAAACACAATGCAAGAAATAAATCTACGATAAATAAATAAAATAAATCGTAACTCAAGTAAGTAATTAGAGACATATTTTCCACATTATATTACATAAATAATATCTATGTCCACAGCATATTGCTGAGGATGTGTGTGCTTAGAAGACATTCTTGAAAGCCATTTGCCTTTTTTTTTCCCTTAAGGGAAACACTGAGATTTAGTCTTTTTATTCCAACAGAGCAGCGGTTGAATGCATGGCATGGCACACAAACATCACAGACCGCAGAGCAAAGAAGGAAATGATCCATGATGGTACATCTCATGAATTCACAGACAAAGAATTCAAAAGTCATGAAGAGAAGATCAATCAAGTAACTGAGCCACCTGTCCCATGAGAATACACACAGAAATCTCTTTCTCCCATCCATGTACAACCAACCCATTTTGTCTCTCTCTCACCCCACCTTTCTCAGCTTCTGCCTCAATTTCCTCTCTCCCTCTGTTTTACACACACACATGTATCCATACTGGGTAGGGAATTCTGGGAGTTGTAGTTCAGAAGGAAACTCTTCCTGGCTCAGACTGCAAGCAAAATATCCTTGGAAAGAGAAGCTATACATTTTCGCCCTCTACACAGATTTGTCAGTGGGGGATTGAAAAGAGAACTGGAGCACCAAGACGTAGAGTTTCTTTGGGAATAGTGACCAATTCTAAGCCATGCAATGAATATCAAAATGGAGGAAGGAAGATTTGATCCTGTTCAGTGGGAGGTGGATCGAGGTACATAAAAGGATGATGCCTCAGTCTCAGAATTCCCGGATGTCCCTGCTGCTAGTCACATCTCCCGTACTGAGCAGAATTTACCGTTTCTGAAAATTTCCACTTCTTATGTTATCAGCATATGCACTACATTATTCAGCTGATATATACATGTATGTGCATAATATATGTGCAATATTATGCAACAAAATGGTTAACCCTCAAGGAAACAATGTTTCATCTGGCACTTGAATGGTTCTGGTGGTCCACTGTGTCAGGATCGGTCTGTAAGAGGATAAAAGTGGGCAAACGTTTGCATAAAATTGGCATATACAGACACAATTAGAAATAATTTCCTTGATTTAACTGGAGATGTGGCATACCTCAGAATACAAACACTGTCATCAGGCGACCCAGGGTCAAATCAAATGCTATAGTTGATATTGTTACAAAAATAAAAGATTTTGGTTGTTTCAGCCACATAGTACCCTCTGAGCTTCATATTTAGGTTATTTAACTTTTGATGACCAATAGGAAAGCAAAGCAAGCTAAGTCTCAAGCTACAGGAGTTTGGAAAAACTCATAGGATTACAATCAGATTGAAAGAATTGCCACTTCTAACAACAATCACTTTGTAGCATCTAGTCTGGCCTCTCATTGTTCTCTAGGTGTGGAATGCAGCTGGGAGCTTTCAAGGACACTGTTCTCCCTTCTTATGCTTAAGCTGGATCCAAGAAGCACTTCAAATATAAAATGCTTTTGGACAGAGGATTGTCCTTTATAAAGTTGATAGGCACCCTTCTCCATAATGCAGAACAGTTCTAGCACAACCTAAATGGGCTCCTAAATGTAAAAGAGCTGTTGTGTGAAACAATTCCATACTTCTAGTGTAGATCCAAATTATTTTTCCAAATTCTACTATTGAGTATTTTATGAAAGTATTTTTATGAGATAGCTTCAGTTTTATCAGCAAGAGGCATCAAACAGTTGCAAAAACTACTCAAGAAAAAAACCCAAGAAAATAATTGTGTTTGTGTATGTGAAAGAGAGAGAGAGAGAGAGAGAGAGAGAGAGATTGAGAAACAGACCATTTCCTTTATTCCTGGACTGTTTCTCAAGTGACAAAACTTTATAAATAAACCATAACAGTTGGAATCTGTTCATCACTGAAGGCCACTCAAGGATGATTAATTGAACAGCCTCTTCTTTCCTACACAATTGTCTCATTGAATTTTCCACGTTCCGTTTGGACATAGGCTGTCTCTGCTCCTTCCCTTCCCACTATATGCTGATGCATCGACAGAAACCCATGATGGAAATCAACATTACCCTAACAGTCCTTATAACAGTCCTGCAAGGAAGGCACGCTGTATCACAGATAAAGGAGGCAGCTGGTCCTGAGAAACAATCACTTGGCTAAGTTCATATTGAAATACGGTTATACTTGCTTACTCTGTACTTTTAATATCAGAGAATGGCAGTATCAAACTTGATTTAGAATGGATTTGCCCTTTTGGAACTTTGTGATACATTTTTAAGTTTCTTGGAGGAACTTTGAACTTTTCCAAACTCTTGAAAGGCCCTCAACCATTCAAAATTAAGCCATTGAGAACCAAGGGGATGAAAAAAATCTGCCCTCCAGATCTTGTTTTCTGATGAAATTAGATATCACAGAAGTTTGTTTTTCTTTTTCTTTTGGGATAACAAATTCTCTAGCCAATGTGATGGGAGAGAGCTGTTACAATGTTTCCAAGCACTACCTACGGAGGTACATAGGGAGTTTACCTTAGACAAAGTTGAACCACTGGGCCATCTAGACCAGTACTGCCTACTCTGAGTGGCAGTGGCTGTTCAGAATTTTCAGTCAGGGCCTTTCTAGACCCACATGTGGTCCCCTGGCATTACCTGATGGTCTGCCATTGTAGTATTAGTCTAGCCCAGCTCTGTTTGGCTTCCAAAATCAGACAAGTTTAGTGTAGTCAGGTTGTTAGGGGACGGAGACACCTAAAAGATGCCTTTCAATAGCAACAACTGGAAGAGGAGCTAGTCCTATGCCTTGGGGCTTTGATGGGCCATAAAATCTCATGAGCAATGCATTCCCAGTGAACAGATTACAGGATTTTAATTTTCCTGGTTTTCTAAGCTCTTATGTTAGTGCAGGTGCTTCCCAGATAGACATAGAAACTCATACAGTTCATTCACATGCTTCTACAGAATCTGGGATACTGAATACACAGGGATCAAATATATACAATGAGAGCAGTGGTGAGTAATAAATTGTGAGGAAAGCTTCTAAGAGAGAATAAGCTAGCTCATATAAACAGTGAACAAAACATATAACTAGGTGGGTAAGATTCCGTTCCATATACTTGGCTTTAATCAAAGTGAAGGAAATTAACTCAGAGAGCACACCGATTGAAAGAGGAGACTGTTTTCCAGGAATGCCATTGCAGGGTCTCTGTAAAATACAGAAGGCTAGATCTGTATTCTGGCACAAATCATTGCCAAGCAAATGTGGTCTTCCAAAAGGAGGATAGAAAGTCATTTAAAGGGTGATGATGATGGTGGTGATTTATGGTAACCATTTCTAGGGAAGTTCTTCTTCTTCTTCATGTTATATAGCACTTCTTGTTTCTCAGGATTGCTGGTGTTTAGGGGAGGACCAAAGGGTCAAGCCTAAAAAATATAAATCCTCAAAAATTGTGGGTGAGATGATACATTTGCCATATCAACTATTTTTGGATTTGAGGAAGCAAACTAGCAGTTATTGGTGATTGTTTGAACCGAACATTTTGGGAAGGTAACCAAGGATTTTGAGATGACACCATTTGCTTTAATTAATATAGGAGGAGGATGACATGATCTTGCTTCCATGTTCTCATAATTTCTTGCCTTAATGTTTGGTACTTTGAAGTTTTTGTAATTTCCTTACTTTTGAGGTTGCTTGTTGATGGAACTCCAAGTTCTGTAAAGTATGTTTTTCCTGGTTGCTTATCTGGCTTATTAATATCAATTGTTTTATCAGTGAGCACTTGCTTGCCCCAGTAGTGTATTTAAGTTTCATTTTTTAAAACTGGAGGTGGCTGAAATTCATAATATGGAGGAAAAGATTTGGCTAACTGTTGAAAAATGATCTTTGCAACTTGGTTATGCTTGCACATATAATCTACTGATGCTAACTTAGTTCATCTAGATATGATATGATGAATTGTTTGTCTGGATTTGGGCCAAGCCCTGCATATATCCCTTACACCTTGCATCATAATTATTCTCTAATAGTTTTTAGTGTGAATGTGACTTTGGATTGTGCATATGAATCCCTCAGTTTCAGCCTGAGGATGGTCTAGTTTAAGCAGGAGGCTTGGTTGTTGCTTCTCAATCTTATCATTCAGGAGATAACTGGGGTACTGTCCATGTAATAGTTTCCCAAGCTGTGCAGCCCTGTGCTGTGGTTATTTCATTGGTTGTCACTTGCAAGTTGTAATTGTAATACTGCATTAGCTCTGACTAGACCAGTTCTTTTTCACAAGAGTAGTAAGGTTGTTCCCAGGTTCTCCTTAGGGACTGTCTATTAACTCCATGGAGAAGAATCTCACAGTTTGCTTCCAGATTACACTGGAACTCAGTAATTACTCTTTAAGAGAGAAAAGTAAATCTTCTGCTAAGTACATTCTATATTTACATGACATTGTCAGTTTCTCTTAAGCAGGGTTGGGCAAAATGCATCCCTCTGGATGTTGTTAGACTATAAATCCCAACATTCCTCACTACTGGCTATCCTTGCTAGGGATTATGGGATTTGCAGTCTGACATCATTCAGAGAGCCATGCTTTGCCCTCCCTTAGTTTGAATTGGGAATCTCAACCATCCTCAAGAAATGTGGCAGTTGACAGCACCCTTTTGCCTAGTTTCCTACATTTCAGTTAACGCCTAAGGGAACATATTACAAAGCAACTCCTCCCACAGATCAGGAAGTGTGACCAGCCAGGGAAACTGTCCATTGATGATGAGATGTGTGATGGTGGGAAGCGGGAGAAAGCAGCACTGCTGGCCACCCTGCAGTGTTTCGTAAGCTCAAAAATATAATTGTATTAAATTCTGAAATGCCCTGAGAATTAAAGATTGCAATGGCAGTTCCTGTCATGGGCAAATAAAGCCTTGGGGAAATTGGAAGACAAACTAGGGCATACAGCTACAGCACTAACTCCACCTTTTACCTGGAAGTGAAAAAGTGGCTGCCTCCTTGTCACACACCACCATCGCCACAATTTCCTAGTGTCCTCTGGGAGAGGGCATGGTGAAGGAAGCCACATGGTGGCCAGGCTTCCAAACTGATTGGCTGCTATGTATTACCACTTGTGCGGGTAGTGCAAAAAGACAAGTACCTTTTTGGGGCAGGTGGAAAAAGAACAAAATGGACACTACAGCTGCTACTAGGGATGAGGTCTACCTCTGAGAAATTGTCAGAAAATTTCTCTTTCTCCTGGAAAGATCTTGTATACCTTGGTTCTCCATTTCTCTTCCCATACATAGTATTAAGAATTCCAAGAACTGAAGGCAATTGGGATGGTTCTGAAGTAACAAATTGCCGAGCATGAAAAAGAAGTGTGTTTTTACTGCTTCCATACTCACAGAGTGAAACTCACTGCCTTCAAATTTGCTGTTAAGTTTTCCGGAGACAGTGCCCGTGATGGGGGAATATTCTTATCTCCTGTTAACTTAAGAAGCGAGTTCATGGACGGGGAGGAGGCAGTTTCCAGTTCAAGAGGTTTTTGGAATGAAAAGGGAAAGCTGGCACGGAATGATGGTGTGTCACAGCCAAGAACAGAGGGATGGGGGAAGTGAGAGAGAGGAAGAGAAGTTACAGCAGTCTGCGTTCAGTACATTCTGGCAGCAGTTATCAAAATCCCAGATGTCTCTTTGCTGATGTATGAGTAATGACATGGCTTGATGTTTATGGACAGCTTGTGTTCTCATACAGAAGACGGAAAGAAGAGCTGTCACTCTGATCTACCACAAGATGTCACTAGTACCGCTTGGGTGTCGGACCTCTATTGACAGCATGTCGCTGTGCCCATTATTACCTGGATAATTTTTGTGACCTCTGTTTTGTAAATGGCATTGCAGCTTCATTGTTGTTGGTGCCCCGGGGAAAAAAAAATCTCTTAATTTGTTTTTTATAAAGTGTTTTCTGAGCATATTTGAATCACTCCTGAATCTCTTTTGATACCATACTGTCAAAGTAAGAGTGAAGAAGGGACCTGCCAACTTAGCAATGGTCCCAGTGGTTAGAAGGAGAAGAAACCATGTTAGCGACGTAAGGTGAGCAGTAATGCCTCTCCACTCTTTTTGTCTGACCATTTTAAGTCATTTTTCTTTTAATTTCTTAATGTCTGATGAAGTGGATGTGTCCACGAAAGCTTACATTAAAATATAATAGTTAGTCTTTAAGGTGTCACATGTTTTTTCTTTGTTTTGTTTTGTTTCTTTGAATTTTGCCTGATATGCTTTTAAAACATGTTTCTTTCCGCTTCGCTTCATTCTAGTGGGACATCTGGTGTAATTATTGTAGGAATTTGTGATAGTTATGTTAGTGGTGTGTAGCAGGCCAATAAGGTTTCCTGGACTTGAGTACAGAAGCCCCTAGACTAGAGGCAGCATCTGTGTGTGAAGCTATACTGGTAGCTATCCTGGAGCCATCCTCAGCCTGGCCATCCATTGCAAACAAAAGAGAACGTGGAAGCTACACTGCTTCCTTGAGGAAGTAGAAAAGATCTAAAAGGAAGTGATCTAAGTGCAAGAATCTACCATTGGTTACTTACAGAAAACTAGGAGTGGCCAAAGATGCCCAGTCCCAGCAGACTGGCTGTCTATTGCCCTCCCTCCAGCAACTTCAAATATAATGTTGTTGCACTTATTCCATAATTCTTCCCTGATACTGGGGCAAGAGCACAGGAAGGCTTCCTGTCCTGCAGAACCCCAGTTTCTCTCATCATACCCTTAGAAGGTTGTTTTTTTTTTAAAAAAATTGTGCTCTCTGACATCCAGTTCTGAGTTCTAATATTAGAACTCTCAGAGTTCTGAGGCTGGAGAAGCATCAGCTACAGACCCTTCTACAGCCTGGTTGAGGAGGCTTGTAAGCTTAAGTCACATCTCCCTCTCAGCAGTTTTCCTCTCCCTCGGGAGCAGGTTGTTTATAATACCATTCCAGACCAAGCCATTCTAAAATGACTAAGCTGTGGAATTCTGCAACAGAGTGTGTGGTTTTGGATTATATTAAATCATTTAAAGCTATTTATATTATTTTAAATCTCTAACAGTTTTTTTTAAATTGTTGAAATTTAAATTGTCCTAAATTGTTTGAAGATCTTTTATATGTGGTAAATAAATAAACAACCTCACATTGCCACTACAAATCCATTAACCTTCCTCCAGGTATTATGAAAATTGTAGCTGAACTCCGAGGGCACAATGAAGTCAGGGAAGAAGATTATGTCATCATCTCTCCTAATCAGAAAATCTTGCTATTTCAATTTTGCGAGCCCTGGTTCCACTAAACCTCCAGCAGTCCCTAATTTGACTTAACACTTTTTTGTCATTCTATAAAGTAGAATGCAAGTGTGGTGTAGTGAATAAAGTGTTGGACTAGGACTCTGGAGAACAGAGTTTGAATTCCCACTCAGCCATGGAAACTGATTGGGGGAGTGTAACTGGTAAAACCAGTCCTTAAATATTTCATTTGTCTTGCAAGCCCTGTTAGGGTTGCTATAAGTCATACAACAACAACAACAACAACAACATAAATGCTACGTATCATTAATAAAGTAAGCGTGGTGGATATAGCCAGCACAGTGTGTCCTGAAATCTGAGAGCCATTTGTGAATAAAATAAAACAAAATAGGTAGCTCTTACATCAGGACAAAGGAATTTGTAGTTGCCCTGCCAAGCCTGTACCCACCTGACTACCGACAGTCACTGAAACAACTGGCCAAGTAGTTCAACTGCAGATCCTCCATTGATTTCAATGGAGCTTGGGCAAGTTCTGAGCTTGGTGGATTGCACCCTGTGTGGTTCTTTATGATTCTGGCATTCATGGGCTCCAATGTACACTGAAGCACCATTCCAAGATTATGTCCTCTTAGTGACAGATGTGAGACAACAGCACGCCAAGCCCTGCAGCATAGGAAGAAACAATGGTACACTGTTGAATTGATGGCAGTAAAATCAGTAATGAATGGGCCTCCAGTGAGGGCCAACTAAAAATTGGCCCACCGTAGATGGCAAGTCCAGTGCATGTAGCAGCTGGCTATAGAGAGAAATGATCATATGAGTAATCTACACCACACTACAGATTGCCATTAAGCACATGATGAGGTGAAGAATTTGTTTTCATTTATCCAGTGCTGGATAGCTATTTGTTATACAACTGCTTGACCTGGATATTTGTTGAGGGACAGTTTGGTTCCAGTGAAATAGCCCTAGAGACAGGAAACATTAGTTTTTGTTTTTAGGATACAATTCCCAAAATCCCACAGTAGTCTGCTAGGGTTTCTGGGGATTTTTAGTCCCCCAAACACACTTCTCATCTCTGATGAACCCTAACATTGGTTAGAAAGATAGGGTCCATATATTATTACTCAAAATTGCACTTTCTGAGGATTTTTGAAGATGAATCCTTTTGAGATGCTATCTCTTAAGTGTGAAAGTAAAACACAGAAGCAAAATGAAAACATGTACTTACGATTAGAATATACTGATGAGGGCCAGCCCTACCTTTAGAAAGACTGAAGTGACTGTCTCAAGCAGTATTTTGGGGTAATGGTTTGGCACTTAATTTATTATGATGTTGTGTTTATTGCCAGAAATTCAGAGAGGTGTTTGTGGGATTTCCAGCTTCCATATGCTACAATCAACTAGCAGATTTTGGTGTATCTTGATTTAGAAGAGTAGGGGAGACACCAGCGACAAAATGCCTAGGCTAGCTGTAGTACGGACTTCTAGATTCTCTGTCTTGATTCTAGGAATTCAGATCTCAAATCACCTAGATTTAGCCACTTATTTCATGGCAGGGAGTGGGGGATTAGTAGATGTTATCCAGCACTAATGAAATACTTTCAAAATTAATAATTTAGCTTCAGCAAGAGAGAGTAAGGATGTGTCCTTGGAGACCAAGGTTGAGATCATCCACCCTATTGTATTCCCAATTACTATGTATGGATTTCCACACCCACTGCTGAACAGTGAAGAAAGCTGACAGGAAAAAAATGTGATTCATTTGAAATATGGTGCTGAAGGAGAGCTTTACAGATACCTTGGACTACCAGGAATATGAACAAGTGGGTCCTAGAGCAAATCAAGTCTGAACTATCTCTGGAGGCCAAAATTAGGAAACTGAGGCTGAGATACTTTGTGTATGTCATGAGAAGGCAAGATTTGCTGGAAAAGTCAAAAATGCTGGAAAAAGTTGAAGGCAGCAGGAAAAGAGGAAAACTAACTATGAGCTGGATTTGTTTCCTAAAGGAAACCACAGCCTTGAGTTTACAAGAACTGGTTAGGGCTCCTTCCTTCCTTCCTTCCTTCCTTCCTTCCTTCCTTCCTTCCTTCCTTCCTTCCTTCCTTCCTTCCTTCCTTCCTTCCTTCCTTCCTATGAGAGCATTCCACAGTTGAAAATTATGAATGTGTATGAAATATAGGTAAAGTTAAAAACAAATCAAAATATTAAGACACACTGAGGACAGGACATTTTGGAGGTCACTCGTTCATAGGGTCGCCATAAATTGGAAGTGACTTGATGGCACATAAAAACAACAACAGAGAGTTCAGTGTGTGCTTAACTTTTCTGCTGAAATCAGTGAGACTTAAAAAGGTTTTACTTGGTTGGATTGTGTCCACTAACCTTTATTTCTTTATTCCACTGGACTTTACGTTGAGTCCTGGAATCCCCCCCCCCCTTGCAAATAGTTGTTACATAACTATGCATGTAGTCATAGCAAATCCTGCAGGGCAACTAATTTGAATTACGTGTAATAGTATTGCAAAAAAAAAAAGTGTTTCAAGAAATATAACTAAATGAAGAATTTTGGATTCTATAGACAGACTGGGGGTCTGGTTTAACTCTCAGTTGCATTAACATGTCCATGACTTCAGTGAATAAGATAACAGGCCTGTCCTCCAGGCATAACATTTCAACTCACTTTCCCATTAGGGCAGGCATGGCCAGTCTGTTATTTCCCTCCCATAGAGCAACCTCAGGGATAAGGGAAGGGAATTAGCTTGACACCATTAATTTTTTAAGGAGCCGGGTTTTCTAAATGTGTCCACTAGATAGCATAATAAACTTTTGTTTTCATCTTCTGTTGGGAGAAAATGGGAAGTGAGGAGGGACGTTTTTTTCCTGTCCTGCCCAAAGAGCCATTAGACTTTCAGGCTCAGACTAATGGGGTTTCAAACAAGATCAAAGTTTTCTAGATAAGTATTCCTTTACACAATGTTACTGACACTCCACTTTGTAAACAGTTTCTCCCCCTCCTTTCTCCTTCCCTCCACCCCTCTCTCTTTTTTTGGTTAAAAAGGACATATAAACATGCCAAGTGAGATAGATAGACTGTCACTTTTTCTTTTTCTTCCTTGCTTTGTATGTGAGTTAACTGCTCAGTGAGTATCATGGTTGGGCTGTACTGATATAAATGAACTCAGGCCTGTCTTTTGTATAAACAGTCAAATAAAAAATGAAGGGCATATGAAATAATGCCAAGCACGAATTGTGTTTCAGGAACATTGTTTCAAACTTTGATCTTTTTCTCTCTCCTTTTTTTTCTTAAGGGCTTTGATGGGAAAGGTCTGTCTCGTCCCTCGGAACTAGCTAGCAGTGCTAGTGTGCTAATAAAATCTTCATACAAATCCTTCCCTTAAATCCTTCCCGCAGGATAATGATGCCACAAATAGTGGAACGAGAAGCAGTCCCATGTGTGTTTCTAAAGTGGATGCTGATGACTGGTGTCTGGGAATATATACATGGAAATTCTGCAACAAAACAGGGCATTTTTCTCTTCAAAAATTTTGGAAGTTATTTGTTAAAAACAAATTTTTTACACATAATTTTTAAAAATGATTTTTAATACATGATTTTAAAAAATGTTATTTAAAGTTGCAATTACAACAGTAATTGTGTGAGAGCCAGTTAACATTTCACATTAATTTGTTACATTTTGTGGTAATTGGGGTGTCATTGGGCATTTTTAGCCATTTTTAAGTAATTGGCTGGGTGGATAGCCCAGTGGTTTAGGGCATCTGGCTGCAGAGTCAGAGGTTGCGAGTTTGATTCCTCACTGTACCTCCTACAATTAAAGTTAGGCTGTGTGGCCCTGGGCAAGCTGCACAATCTCAGGGTGCTCCCTGAAAAAGGTACTGGTAAACCACTTCTGAGTATTCTCTACCTGGAAAACCCTGAAAAGGGTTACCATAGGTCAGAAGTGACTCAACAGCACATGATTGTTATAAGCAATTTACTTGGTTTTAAAAAAATGCAACAGCAATTCTTACTATTACACAACTTCCTTGTTCCCAAGTAAGTGAAGAACTGGGATTGGGGTCAAGGTTTGGGTTCTGCAGCCTCCTGATTACTAGTGCCAAGAGCAGTACCAAGAATCTTGTTTAGTTTCCCAGCCAATGGTACAACCTCAGATTCAGACAGCTCCATTTTCTGACACAGAACCATAATACATTGTAGCCACAGCAATCCTGTACATCAGGGATGAGATTGCATAATCCTCCATTGTTAGCTTGCAATTTCCATCATCTCTCACCATTAGTTAAACTGGACAGGGCATGTGAGTCAAGAAGACATAGGTAAGTCTCACTGATCTCCGTGACATCTCTGAACAGACATGGATTGCAAGGTTTGACATTTATCACGAAGATAAGTGTGAGCATGATGGTTAAAGACTTATGGAATGAAGGGGCACTGATTCCAACCCCCTCCTCAATGTAGAAATCCAAATCAAAGCAGTCAGTCTTGTATTGGCTCTGCCATACCACTACTGTACAGTAGTTTGAAGTCAGGGAGGTAGCATGGCCCTGCATTTATATTTGGTCAGTCAGGTGTACATGCACTTCTTCCCAGCAATGTGTACATCCATGGCTCTGAGGCCTGCCCCAATGGCACACTTCTTTCCTTCCTGGATTTTATCACATATTGTCTGTCACTGCTTCTCTCATCAGAGAAATGCTTCATGCACTGGTAAGTGGTTCTGTGAGTATGGCACAGTGCTGACATGGGTGCCTCTGCCACCCTAGCCTAAAAGATGTTGTGTGCAGTGAAGGCCTTCTCACCACTGCTCCTGTGCCTAACATAACCATTGACCTAATTTTGGGCTGGATCACCTTCTTTTTAGAATCTCATCATCTTGTTTGATCCAGAGCTTTAGGGTCTGAAGTGAACTAGAGAGGCTCCTGAGGAAGCCCTCAGAACCAAAGCACAATGGGAAGTGTAGTTTCTAAGGCCAGTTGTGTTGTGAATCTCAGGAGAACTAAGAGACTATTCTTCCCATTGGTTTGGAGGACCTTCCCTTGGAGCCAGCATCCAGGAAAAGTAGCTGAGTTTGCAGACAGCTGGCTTGTTGATTTAGAGGGTGTGTTTCTCTCTGTTCATTTCTCTTATGGAGGCAGGACATTTGGGCTTTTCAAAAGCCATTCAATATATGGGGGAGGGGCATTCTGTAGGAAAACGGCTCCACAATGAGGAGGTAGCACTTTGCATCTGGTTGCAGGTAACAGACAAACTTAAGTCACCTATGTTATAGTAAGTACTTTGGGCTGCTAGTTTTAATTACAAGTAACTTCAAATGCTGATGAATTCAGTAACTTATTTGAATGAATGAATAAAATTTAATTTATTCCATTCCATTTAATTTGCTTTGCAGTGCATTTAATTTAAAGAATAAACGCCACTTAACGAATAATAAATTTTTTTTTTTGTAAATAGCAATTAATTCTGAGGGGTAGTAGTGGACATATATGGCTTAATTCTTGATAAATTTATTTCAGTGAAATTAAGATGATAAAGATAAAATGCATATTATTTGCTAAATATGTTCATATTTAGCAAACTGTAGAAAAAAATTAAGGGATTATTAAGCTCTATGCTTTACTGATTTAATTTACATTCCACCATTCTCTCAATATAGGGTTCCAAGGCCATCACATGGTCAGTCATCTCTCTTGAAGAGTTATATAATTCTACTTAAAGTACAGCAGATATATCTAATTGTGATATCTCTACATATATTAACTTAAATTGCCATGTGCTATTTTAAAGCAAAAATGTTCTCCTTTTTTTGTGGTAAATATCCTCCTTTTTGGTGATTTTTGTCTTCCGTACCCTCCATTTTGATGATGCAGAAGGGCCATGTCAAACAGGCAGGACACACTGGACTGATTCATGGGGATGCTGGAGATATTCACTGCTCAGGAAGTGGAGTCCACTTTGTCAGTGCAGGTGGCTGGCAGCTGCTGCCCTTTGCTACTATTCTCACTGAGGTTTATATGCTGGGTCATGCACCCCCATCACTGGCTAGTCCTGGAATGTACCCAGTCTGTTGCTTTTACTCATAGTACTCAGGCATTTTTGTTTCTCTGACCACTGTATCTTGGTCTCTGCTGGGACTTGACTCTGCCTGCTCACAGAAAGAATAGGATGCTAATTCCCCATTCTTTGAGGTTGTTTAACGTCTTGCACAGTGCTGCACACAGAACCTTTTCCTGGTTCTGTGTGCAGCACTGTGCAAGACGTTAAGCTTCTGTAGCTCCACTCATGTTGCAGCTACCTGTGGAATGGCTTGTTATGACTCTGAAATTCACCACAGGATACTACCCTTATGTTTCAGATGACCTGAGGTCATTTGGAAGGTTTTCAGCTAAGACACCTTATTCACATTTGCAAATTGCCACTGTATTGCAAAAATCAAATAATGAGCATTCATGTGTGAAGCACAACATGTGCAAAAGTAGACAGTTACATTGTCTGAAATACATAGGCTAGTATCCTGTTACATTATGCACATGGATGGTCAATTGTGCAAGTATTCTCCAAGTTTCAGAAGGCTCCCTGTTGTGTGCCCAATATTCTAATAGTTGTGAGACTGGATGCACAACTGATTGCCTGATCAGTTGCGTAATGGAGGCCTGCTGGCACATGATAAAGCTTCCGCTAAATTAGAAGTTGGCAACTTCAGTGGGTCCAGGGGTGATTTTTCAACTCCTCTCATCCTCTAGGCGCTTTGTGCATCACTAAAAAAATAATTATAAAAATTTGAATCCTCAGAAGTCCACTTCCAGTTTTGAAAAAAAAGTGCAGGTTTTTGAAGGTTACGCCGTGCAGGGGTGGGGCTTGTGACTTATTTACAAGACTAATCATTGTTCCTGGACATTTCCAGAAATAGCAATTCATTGTTTTCCTTTTAATCGGAACCCCATCTTTTTTTTTTTTTTTGGTTGGGGGAGTGAGATGTGGCCAGAGGGTGAAAAAAATAACCTTGGAAGACAACTATTTGCCAACCCCTTGCATAAGCCGATTCTTTCTTCTAATTAGAATTGGCCAATATGAATATATGAGCTTTATGTACATGTTGACTTAAACTCCAACCATCCAATGTGTCTACTCTATTTGGAGATAATAAATTGATTTTCCCTTTAGGTAGTAATCTATATGCATTTACCTGGGAGTAAATCCCAGTGAAGTCAGTGACATTTACTTTTGAGAAGAAAAGCATAGTTATGAAGTGAATATTCTGAAGTTGTAATTTCCAAAATTGTTTAATATGATGAGCTAGATACTGGACTCTGTTTAAGGCAGCTAGCACATGTTTACTCAGTAATTTACATGATAAAATACTCCCTCTCTTACAATAAAACACATGTACCTATTTCCATTGACAAATGTTGTAGAACATGGTGTGGCTTGCCAAATGAGATTGGACTTCCATATGCAAGTTTTATACACAGCTGTTTTCTTAGCAGAGATAAGAACGTAGAAAGGATGTGAATCTCACTGCATCATGCTATCGGTGAAAAATTGAGACCAAAATCCCTTCTCTTTTCTTAACACAGCCATAGTCTTCTGCACATTAAAAAACAACAACAACAAAAAACCACACACACAAAAATACACAATTGTGGGAAATCTCATGGGATTTCTTAGAAGTCTTGTAGTTATTTTTTCCTTTAAAAAAAGTATGCCAAATTGTGCAGGATTACTATTATTCCTGTGCAAAATGACATCTTTCCTGCACAGGATTCACTTGGAAAGGGCTGAATAAATGCCAGGCTGTGCGGGATTGTTATAGTACCCACATAGAACAGCATCTTTCCTGCACAGGATTACCAGAAAGGACACTAAACTGTTCATAATCTGACAATTTCCTTTAGAGAATGGGTGAAAAACAAAACAAGAGAGGAAAAACAGTACCAAGGGGTATAGAACATGGTGCAACTTGTCAAATAGGATGTTGTTTTCATGGGAAGCCAGGAAATCTTGCTAGTGTAGAGGAAGTCTTGATTGGGAGTCTTAGCATGGTGAGACTCAGAAAATTGCCAAGGAAAGAAGTGTGTGTGTGTGTGTGTGTGTGTGTGTGTGTGTGTGTGTGTGTGTGTGTGATTGCATCCCTAGAACACAGACAAATGCACAGGTAGGTTTGCAGAGACTTTCCCCTAAACAGTTCAAAATGTCAAAAAGTAAAATGTGTATTTTTGTGGTGAGTTAAAGATACAATATACCATGGGAGAGGTCAAAATGATAATTACCTATACAGGAACCTCTACTTACGAACGTCCCTACCTACGAACATCTCAATTTACGAACAGCTCCGTCCGCATAATTTTGCTTCTACTTGCGAACGGAGCTTCAACTTACGAACCAAAAAAAAGGTGTTCTGTTTAAAAGGTGTTCCCTTCCTCCTTTCCTGCCTTTTTTTTAAACCTAAGTCATCTTAAGTTAAAAGAAAAAAATTCTCCCCCTAGTGGTAGAGGACGGATTCACCGGCTTTGCATTAGTTCCTATGGGAACTAATGCTTCAATGTAAGAACGGCGCCTCTACATAAGAACCAAAAACAGCCGGAACGGATTAATCGGTTTTCAATGCATTCCTATGGGAAATTTTGCTTCTACTTAAGAACGTTTCAACTTAAGAACATCTTCTGGGACAGATTAAGTTCGTAAGTAGAGGTTCCACTGTATTTAAGACGTAAGTCTATGCATGTATCAGCATTATAATCATATTTGTAGGTGAGGTTTTTTTACTAGTTATGTCCTGATTTATTGCCCCAAGCAGTTTTACAACTTTCCTACAAAACCTTGGATTGCTACTAGAGATGGGGCTTTTGGACTGTAACCACCTGGCAGAATTCTAGGAGGTGCAGTCAAATAATAATAATAATAATAATAATAATAATAATAATAATAATAATAATAATAATAATAATAATAATAATAATAATAAAGAAGTATACAGGGCAGCTTCCATTACCCACACATGGGCCTCAGTTGCCATTATTGGTCTTCGAAGAAGAAGGAATCTGCCTCAGTGGTGACTGGGAGTGGCAAGGCTCCATGGCAGTAAGAAAAGTCAATGGGATGGTTAATTTTTTGAGAGGCTGCCTCTATAGAGCTGCACAGACAGCAAGACTACCTGCCCTATAAATTTATGCAGCTCCCATAAAATCTTGACATTCCCAGGGCAATAGATTACATTGTAAAAACTGGTCACACATAATTTGGCACCATGCATGGAAACTGTTGCTGCAAGAGGCCTGTGACTTGTAAGCCTGAAGTAGCATGCAACTAACAATCACTTCTTGACTCGTTTCTGTGGTGATAGTCTGGACATTGCTGTTCCCTATTGATGTAACAACGTACCTAACAGTTAGGGATGGATCTTACTTTCATTTCTGTAGATATTTGAAAAGAATTTACAAACATTTTTTCATAGAATCATAGAATAGTCAAGTTGGAAGGGGCCTACAAGGCCATCAAATCCAACACCCTGCTCGATGCAGGAATGCAAATCAAAAGATATCTGTCAGGTGGTTGTCTAAGTTTCTCTTGAATACCTCCAGTGTTGGAGCACTCACCACTTTTTGAGGTAATTGGTTTCACTGTCTTTCTGCTCTAACAGTTAGGACGTTTTTCCTGATATTCAGCCAAAATGTTTGCAAAATTAGGAAGAAACCAAGTTTGGCGGCAGACAACATTGGTAATTATAGGCCCGTCACCAATGTTTCTTTCCTTAGCAAAGTGGTGGAGAAGGTGGTGGCTGACCAGCTTCAGGCCCTTTTGGATGAAACCAATGCCCTGGATCCGTTTCAGTCGGGCTTCAGGCCGCGACATGGTACGGAAGCGACATTGGTCGCCTTGTTGGATGACCTGTTGAGGGAGCCGACAGGGGCAAAATGTCTCTGTTGGTCCTCCTCAATATTTCAGCCGCCTTTGATACCGTCAACCACAGTATCCTCCTGGGGAGGTGAGTTGGGAATTGGCGGTCTGGCACTTGCCTGGCTCCATTCCTTCTTGGAGGACCATCCCCAGAGAGTACAGCTTGGGGATAGTGTATTGGCCCCGTGGAGCCTCAATTGTGGGGTTCCACAGGGCTCGATTATTTTCCCAATGCTGTTTAATATCTATATGAGGCTGCTGGGTCAGGTCATCAGGGGATGTGGGGCTTTGTGTCATCAGTATGCTGATGACACCCAGCTCTACATCTCTTTTTTTCCTACAACAGTGGATGCCGTTCCGTCCCTTCAGCAGTGCCTAGAGACTGTACTGCAATGGATGCAGGAGAATGGACTGAGGCTGAATCCGGACAAGACGGAGGTCCTGAGGGTGGGCGGCCCTGACTTTAGTGGTTTGGGAAACTCCCTCACTTTTTGGAGGGTGACTCTCACCACGAAGACTGAGGTTCGCAGCTTGGGTGTCAATCTGGATCCGGCGCTTACCATGGAAACACACGTAGCGTCAGTGGTCCACACCGCCTACTTCCATCTTAGGCGGATTGCCCAGCTGTGTCCCTATCTTGATGCTGGTTCGCTCACCACTCTGGTCCATGTGCTTGTAGTCTCGAGATTAGACTACTGCAATGCGCTCTACGTGGGGCTGCCTTTGAGACTGATGCGGAAATTACAGATGGTGCAGAATGTGGCAGCCAGACTTCTCACTGGGGTGAGAAAACGTCAACATATCTCCCCCACTCTGGCTGCTCTGCATTGGCTGCCCGTCTGATTCCGCATTGATTTCAAAGTATTAACAATGACATATAAAGCCCTAAACGGTATAGGACCTCAATATCTGGTGGAATGCCTTCTCCCACCTAGATCTACCGATATTACTCATTCTAGCCAGGAGGGGCGGCTGAGGGGCCTGACACTGAGGGAGGCCTGGACAGAAAGAACAAGAAACCGTGCCTTCTCGGCGGTGGCCCCTCATCTCTGGAACAATCTACCCCCAGAAATTTGCCTGGCTACCTCTTTGGGTGTTTTTAAGAGCAAGCTCAAGACCCGGCTCTTTAGGCAGGCCTTCCCTCCTGTCACTGCTTAGTTTACTTTGACATCTTGTACCATATTATGTTGCTGTGGTTATTTTATATTGCTATTGTTTTTATTAATTTGTTGTAACTAGTTGTTAGCCGCCCAGAGTAGACTTTTGTCTAGATGGGCGGGATATAAAATAAACAAACAAACAAACAAACAAACAAACAAATAAATAAAATCTGGCTTCCTGTAATTTGAGCCCATTGTTTTGTGTCTTGCACTTCGGGATGATTGAGAACAGATCCTGCCCCTCCTCTGTGTGACAGCCTTTCAAGTATTTGAAGAGTGTTACCATATCACCCCTCTGTCTTCTTTTCTTAAGGCTAAACATGCCCAATTGTTTCAGTTTTTCCTCATAGGGCTTGGTTTCCAGCCCCCTGATAATCCCTTTTGCCCTCCTCTGAACTTGTTCCAATTTCTCAGTATCTTTCTTAAAGTGTGGTGTCCAGAACTAACCAGGTGAGGCCTAACCAGTGCTGAATAGAGGAGAACTAGCAGCTTGTGGAAATTTGCAAACATTTTTTCATATGTAAGATGGAAAGATTCTCAGATTTAAAACATTCAATACAGAGTGTGGGTGTTAGTATAAAAGTGTAATCCTAATTATGAGCAAGATTTGTTTCTTCATATATGTGCATATGTATTTTTTTAGAGTCTGGTTAAGAGAGATTAATATTTTGGAGATTGTTGGTATAACAGGAATATACAGATTTAAATAAAAGTTGTAGATAAATAATAATTAACTGAAAATCTGTAAGAATGTAAGAAAAAGAGCTATTAAGTCAAATACCTAAAAATTAAACAAGACATAACTCTCTCAGGATTTGTTGTTAATCAATTTGTTAGGAAAACATGCTTATGAAAATATTAAATATGCCACTTTTATTGGAGAACTAACTAATCCAGCATTTGGTGTGTGGTGTACATAGGAACTCGACTGAGAAGAAATGGAATTATTTTAGCAGCTAATGTATATTTGTTCACACCTGACCAAAGTCCATTGGCTTTCAATGAGCAAATGAAGGATAAAGACATGTAGCTGTCATAATTCTGAAAGAGCCAGGTCAAGCTACCTGATGGTTTTCATAAATGTGTTTGTGTATGTGTGGATATATATGCAACCTGCTATGAATTTAGGTAAATACATCTTCAGAGCATTTTCTTCCATATTATTATGTTTTTATTTATTACATGTCCACAAAGTCTGACTGTTCCACCTCATTATGTCATGGAGGTGGCCCTTGGTATCTGCAGACTGTCAATGAAGCATTGGCTCTGATAGGTTCCACCAAACTAGTAAGTCTTCAGGGTTGGCCCCAGTGCAACCATTATGTGACTGAACAGTCAGGATGGGCCCTCCTGAGCATGAAGCATGCTGGGAGACTTAGATTGGCTGCCCGTTAGGCTCACCTCCCAAAGAACTATGACTCCTAGGTAGTATCTCAGGAGCTTCCTTGTTTTTGAAAATAGGAGCAGGATGCAGAAAGTGGCAATAGAAGTAAATAATCAGAAAGCTGGCCTGCATATTTACTGTATATTTCTGAGTTGCACCTCTCAGAATTCTTCCTGGGGAATTCCTGGAGAATTCTAGGGATTACATTCCAAAAATAGGAAAGAGCACATCCCTAGTGGAAACAGACTCAAGATCACGCAATAAGCTTCATGACTGTATATGATTTGAGTCTGGATGTCCATAGTCACATACTATAATCCACTAGCTCAAACTGGAGGATCCTATGGGCAGATGGTAGGAATGCAATTGTTGCTCATCTCCCCCTGCTACAGCTTCTGTGCTCCAGAAAATCTGTTCTGTAGGGTTAGAAGGCTGTTCAGGAGAGTGTTCAGATGCTCTGAGGAATGTGGGTTGGAGTAAGAATTGGCAAAAATCTGTGCTTCTTTGTCTTGCTTCTGCCTTTATCTATACATTGCTTTCCTCATAAAGGAGTCCATTTATCCATAGGAGGTTAACACTGGCCTGTTACCCCAGGTAAATCTATTTCTCATCATTGGATAAATCTAGTGTGGGGGCAGCACTCTTTGCTTTTTCAAAAGGAAGATCACAGACAAGAAAGATTTGAAGAGAAATAGAATCAGCACTGTGGGAGGAAGAGTGCCTATTTGCTTACTCTATGGTGAAGTTTGATTTTTAACCAAAAGTGTGGTTGAAAATTACCTAAACTCGTTTTATGTGGCAATTATTATTTAATAGCACATTCACAAAGAAAGAGGAACACAGATCCCTGCCCAAAGGAGTTTATGGCCTAAATGTTGATTTTGGGCATACCAACGTGGCAAACAGGAAAAGGAAGGAATAGCTAAAAGTTAAAGGTTGAACAAATGCTACCCAGGCTTCACATTAGTGAGGGAGAGAGCTGCAGATATAATGGAGTTGGGCCAAAGTTAGTGAGAGCTGTGGTCTGAAATGCAAAAAACGTTTTGATAGCTGAAACTGGAGTCATGGAAAACATTTGTAACACATGGAGAAGGTGTGATCTATATTCTTGACCTGTAATACGTTGTGAGAGACATAGAAGATGCCAAGGCTCTGAACTCTGTTATGCTTCCCTGCCCTTATCTAACAGTGATCATATCTGGCAACAAGATGATACAAATACCACCATGTTCCATCTCCTAGGACCAAGATGATTATAAGAAATATCCTCAATGGACCCAGATCCCCATGAACATCCTTGTAAACGTCTGTGGCACTTCCTTATCACACAATAGGCTGACAGTGGCTGTGATTCCAACATGACTACAGAAAAGCTGTGAATGCTTACTTGGGCATAGAGGAATGCCACGATAGCAAAAAGCTGAAGGCTCTGCAATATGTGGGGCTCAAAATACATCTCATCTCAGGTGCCTTCACTTGATCTTTTTAGATGAGCAGAAGCAATGTACAGGAAGGTGTTTTTAGGACACCATGTCTATCTTATAATATTGTCCTTATGTACTACATTGATATATAGATAGTGATGGGCAGTGGTTTGTGATGGGAAACCACTGATTTGGAAAAACAAATTCCTCCTGCCTCCTCCTCCTCCCATGCCACCTGCCCACCCCCTTCCTACCGCCTCGTCGCCTCCCTAACTGATCCTGCTGCTGCCACTACTGCCACATCACCTCTGCCGCTGTTGCCATGCTATGGTGCCACCACTGCCTTGCTGCCTTGCCGACACCATCTTATTGGCAGAAAGCAGCAATGACTTGAAACAACTGCTGATGAAATGAAAAAAGAAAGTGCCAAAGCAAGACTGCAGTTGAACATTAAGAAGGCAAAGATCATGATTACAGAAGAAGTATGTTAATGTTGACAGTAAAGAAACTGAAATTGTTAAAGATTTTGTATACCTTGCCTCAATCATCAATCCAAACAGAAACTTCAGCCAAGAAATTGGAAGAATCATAGAATCAAAGAATAATTGAGTTGGAAAGGGCCTGTAAGGCCATCGAGTCCAACCCCCTGCTCAATGCAGGAATCCAAATCAAAGCTGATCTGACAAATGGCTGTCCAATTTTCTCTTGAATGTCTCCAACATTGGAGCACTCACCACCTCCTGAGGTAATTGGTTTCATTGTCTTATTGCTCTAACAGTTAAGATGTTTTTCCTGATATTCAGCCTAAATCTGGCTTCCTGTAGCTTTAGCCCATTATTACCTGTCCTGCACTCTGGGATCAAGAACAGATCCTGCCCCTCTTCTGTATGACTGCCTTTCAAGTGTTTGAAAAGTGCTATCGTATCATTGGTTTCCAGTCCCTGATCATCCTTGTTGCCCTCCTCTAAACTTGCTCCAGTTTGTTGGCCTCCTTGTTAAAATGCAGTGTCGAGAACTGGACAGAGTACTCTTTTTGTTGTTGTTTAGTCGTTAAGTCGTGTCCGACTCTTCGTGACCCCATGGACCAGAGCACGCCAGGCCCTCCTGTCTTCCACTGCCTCCGGAGTTGGGTCAAATTCATGTTGGTAGTTTCGATGACACTGTCCAACCATCTCGTCCTCTGTCGTCCCCTTCTCCTCTTGCCTTCACACTTTCCCAACATCAGGGTCTTTTCCAGGGAGTCTTCTCTTCTCATGAGATGGCCAAAGTATTGGAGCCTCAGCTTCAGGATCTGTCCTTCCAGTGAGCACTCAGGGTTGATTTCTTTCAAAATGGATAGGTTTGTTCTCTTTGCAGTCCAGGTGACTCTCAAGAGTCTCCTCCAGCACCACAATTCAAAAGCATCAATTCTTCGGCGGTCAGCCTTCTTTATGGTCCAGCTCTCACTTCCATACATCACTACTGGAAAAACCATAGCTTTGACTATGCGGACCTTTGTCAGCAAGGTGATGTCTCTGCTTTTTAAGATGTTGTCTAGGTTTGTCATCGCTTTCCTCCCAAGAAGCAGGTGTCTTTTAATTTCGTGGCTGCTGTCACCATCTGCAGTGATCATGGAGCCCAAGAAAGTAAAATTTGTCACTGCCTCCATATCTTCCCCTTCTATTTGCCAGGAGGTGATGGCACCAGTGGCCATGATCTTAGTTTTTTTGATGTTGAGCTTCAGACCATTTTTTGCACGCTCCTCTTTCACCCTCATTACGAGGTTCTTTAATTCCTCCTCACTTTCTGCCATCAGAGTGGTATCATCTGCATATCTGAGGTTATTGATATTTCTTCCGGCAATCTTAATTCTGGTTTGGGATTCCTCCAGTCCAGCCTTTCGCATGATGTATTCTGCATATAAGTTAAATAAGCAGGGAGACAATATACAGCCTTGTCGTACTCCTTTCCCAATTTTGAACCAATCAGTTGTTCCATATCCAGTTCTAACTGTTGCTTCCTGTCCCACATATAGATTTCTCAGGAGATAGAGAAGGTGATCAGGCACTCCCATTTCTTTAAGAACTTGCCATAGTTTGCTGTGGTCCACACAGTCAAAGGCTTTTGAGTAGTCAATGAAGCAGAAGTAGATGTTTTTCTGGAACTCTCTGGCTTTCTCCATAATCCAGCGCATGTTAGCAATTTGGTCTCTAGTTCCTCTGCCCCTTCGAAATCCAGCTTGTACTTCTGGGAGTTCTCGGTCCACATACTGCTGAAGCCTGCCTTGGAGGATTTTGAGCATAACCTTGCTAGCGTGTGAAATGAGGCCAATTGTACGGTAGTTGGAGCATTCTTTGCCACTGCCCTTCTTTGGGATTGGGATGTAGACTGATCTTTTACAATCCTCTGGCCACTGCTGAGTTTTCCAAACTTGCTGGCATATTGAGTGTAGCACCTTAACAGCATCATCTTTTAAGATTTTAAATAGTTCCACTGGAATGCCATCACCTCCACTGGCCTTGTTGTTAGCCATTCTTTCTAAGGCCCACTTGACTTCACTCTCCAGGATGTCTGGCTCAAGGTCAGCAACCACACTATCTGGGTTGTCCGGGACATCCAGATCTTTCTGGTTTAATTCCTCTGTGTATTCTTGCCACCTCTTCTTGATGTCTTCTGCTTCTGTTAGGTCCCTACCATTTTTGTCCTTTATCATGTCCATCTTTGCTCAAAATGTTCCTTTAACATCTCCAATTTTCTTGAACAGATCTCTGGTTTTTCCCTTTCTATTATTTTCCTCTATATCTTTGCACTGTTCATTTAAGAAGGCCCTCTTGTCTCTCCTTGCTATTCTTTGGAAGTCTGCATTCCATTTTCTGTAACTTTCCCTATCTCCCTTGCATTTTGTTTCCCTTCTCTTCTCTGCTATTTGTAAGGCTTCATTGGACAGCCACTTTGCTTTCTTGCATTTCCTTTTCTTTGGGATGGTTTTTGTTGCTGCCTCCTGTACAATGTTACAAGCCTCCATCCATAGTTCTTCAGGCACTCTGTCCACCAAATCTAGTTCCTTAAATCTGTTCTTCACTTCCACTATGTATTCATAAGGGATTTGGTTTAGATTATACCTGACTAGCCCAGTGGTTTTTCCTACTTTCTTCAGTTTAAGCTTGAGTTTTGCTATAAGAAGCTGATGATCAGAGCCACAATCAGCTCCAGGTCTTGTTTTTGCTGACTGTATAGAGCTTCTCCATCTTTGGCTGCAGAGAACATAATCAATCTAATTTCGGTATTGCCCATCTGGTGATGTCCATGTGTAGAGTCGCCTCTTGTGTTGTTGGAAAAGAGTGTTTGTGATGACCAGCTTGTTCTCTTGACAAAACTCTATTAGCCTTTGCCCTGCTTCGTTTTGAACTCCAAGGCCAAATTTACCTGTTGTTCCTTTTATCTCTTGACTTCCTACTTTAGCATTCCAGTCCCCTATAATGAAAAGAACATCTTTCTTTGGTGTCAGTTCTAGAAGGTGTTGTAAGTCTTCATAGAATTGGTCAATTTCAGCCTCTTCCGCATTGGTGGTTGGTGCATAAATTTGGATTACTGTGATGTTGAAAGGTCTGCCTTGGATTCATATTGAAATTATTCTATCATTTTTGAGATTGTATCCCAGTACAGCTTTTCCCACTCTTTTGTTGACTATGAGGGCTACTCCATTTCTTTTACGGGATTCTTGCCCACAATAGTAGATATGATAATCGTCTTTAATTGAATTCGCCCATTCCCGTCCATTTTAGTTCACTGATGCCCAGGATGTCAATGTTTATTCTTGCCATCTCCTGTTTGACCACATCCAGCTTACCAAGGTTCATAGATTTTACATTCCAGGTTCCTATGCAATATTTTTCTTTGCAGCATCGGACTTTCCTTTCACTTCCAGGCGTGTCTGCAGCTGAGCATCCTTTCGGCTTTGGCCCAATCACTTCATTAGCTCTGGAGCTACTTGTATTTGTTCTCCGCTCTTCCTCAGTAGCATGTTGGACGCCTTCCGACCTGAGGGGCTCATCTTCCAGCGTCATATCTTTTAGCCTTTTGTTTCTGTTCATGGAGTTGTCTTGGCAAAGATACTGGAGTGGCTTGCCAGTTCCTGCTCCAGGTGGATCACGTTTAGTCAGAACTCTCCACTATGACCTGTCCATCTTGGGTGTCCCTGCACGGCATAGCCCATAGCTTCTCTGAATTACTCAAGCCCCTTCACCACGACAAGGCAGCAATCCATGAATGGGTACTCTAGATGAAGCCTAACCAGCTGAATAGAGGGGGAGTAATAGTATATCATGGGATTTTGAGAGTATATTTCTGTTAATGCATCCTAAAATCACATTTGCCTTTTTTTGCAGCCACATCTCTGTGACAAGACTGAGATTCAGGAGGGCAGCAATGAAGGAATTAGAAAAGAACATCAAGGGTAAGGATCTGTCATTGGAGACCAAGGCCAAGATAATTCACATTATTGTATTTCAGATTACTATATACAGGTGTGAAAGGTGGAGAGTAAAGAAAGCTGAGAAGAAGAAAAAATGATTCATTTGAAATATGGTGCTGAAGGAGATATTTGTGGATACCCCAGACTGCCAGAAATACAAACAAGTGAGTCCTAGAGCAAATCAAGTCTGAACTTGCCCTGGAAGCAAAAATGTTAAAACTGAGGCTACCATATTTTGGGCATATCATGAAAAGGCAAGATTCTCTGGGACAGGCAATAATGCTGTGAAAGGTTGAAGGAAGCAGGAAAAGAAGAGGACTAAATATGAGATGGATTGTGCCATAAAGGTAGCCACAGACTTGAGTGTGCAAGAGCTGAGCAGCACTGTTGAAGATAGGGTATTTTAAAGATCACTCATTCACCATAAGTTAGAGGCAACTTGATGGTATGTAACAACATGTTCAGAATGAGACACGTGGTTTCTTTCTATGATCGCAGCTCCCACTTTTATGAAATTATATGCACAAAATAGAGTGAAGACATGGTTTATACAGCAAATGGTTTTTACAGGAAATTTTCCATCCAATACTAACTGCATGAGCCCTTTTCCTTTTTCCCTACATAGTCTTTAGAACATTCAGAGATTAATCTAGTTCCAGGTTTGTTTCCTTTGGATTATACATTTCCCCCTGCTCACTCTCCTACTATCGTTGTTTTGCCATTGTTTTTGGTGCACCAATAATGGTTTCATGCTTTCTGCCATTTTTAGTGGAAGTGTAAAAAAGCATTTTAAAAACAAATTAACAAACAAAATAGCTCTGCCATTTAAAGACTTATAGTTCACTCTGTTGTATCTATTTACTTCCAACCATGTGGTTTGCTGTGACATTTTCTTTAAAATGCTTTCATCAATTTCCATTGTTTTTCTCTTTCCATCACTCTTTAAAATCCACTGGACAATAGATGTGTTCCAAGGTGGGTAAAAATAGATTGCAAATAGCTCTTTAACATTGCTTAGGGATGTGGATGGGTGTTGGAAAGCCTGCACCAATCATATGATTACAGTTTCATCAAGATCTTAGGCACACAGACCTTTTACACATGTGTGGCAGCTGGATTGACAAGACAGAGCATGATGGCTCCAAAGGGTCAATAAAACATGTGCCATGAAGGATTTACACAATAGACAGTAATGGCTTCTTTGGAGCTGTTACGGTCTATTGGGTCAATAATAATCCACTTTTTAAAGAGTGCCAAAATATGAATTTACGCAGCAGGCCACAGTGTCTTCTGATCTATCAGATAAATGATATGAATGATCAACGTTAGTTGCCTGCATCACCTCGCACACCTTGTGATTCCAGCTCAGAGAGTATGTATGGAAAATAAATAATGCATGTTATAAAATATATAGGGCATGATCCAATGAAAGTTCCTTTTTTGTCACATTAATTTTACAGCTAAGCATCCATATTGTCCTGCCCCATGGAAAGAAAAGAGACTTAAACATTTAGTTTCTCCTGGATCATGTCCACAACAGAGTGTGAAAATAATGTAATAATAAGAGAATACTTGATGCAAATTTGACAAGAAGATAATACTTTATGGAAATCTGAACATAAAAACTATTATATTAATCACTGAGGTCAACATGTTACAAGCTGTTGAAAGTTATAGCTTAATTTCCATATCTGGCACTTGAATCCTAAACAATGATGTGACAGCAACTCTGACTGATTTGGCTGGAATGTTTTTGCATGTTGTGGCTGTAGCTGAAGGAGGTTAATATGAATAGTAAGAATACCTAGCCCTCATCAAAATCAATTTTGACAGGTGTGCTGCCCCTGCGAGGTGGGACAAAGGGTCAAGAATCGACCCAGGGCCCTCCTCCTGGGTGGGCGGGGCTTTAGGATGACATAGGGGGTTGGTGAGGCCACCGTGGGCCTATAGGAGGGATTGATAGACGCAGGGGTCCCCCGTGACCAGAGCACGGCCTCAGGTTTGGCCCCCGAAGTGACGTGTCACCCCCCACGGCCCTGTAGGCCAATGGGGAGAGGTTGGAGGGGTTTGGATAGAAAAGGGGTGGCCGTAGGGCATGCCTTGGCATGCCCTTAGGCCGCCTGGGGCTGAAACTCCACAGCGGTTGCTGGAACACCACAGCGGTTGTTTTGGGGGCCTTCTGCGCATTCCTGCAGCTCTTTGCAGAGACTGGTGAGGCTTTGAGAAGATGGAGGACAAGGAAAACCAGCTCCCCGGGACAAGCCAAAAGGCACTGGTGAAAGCCAAAAGGCGCTTGCGCCCCCAAGGTTACTACCATGGACCTGTGGGTTTTTCCAAGCCCCTGTGCCCCTTAGGACCCCCTGCATGTTTCAGGGGGATACTGCCTGAAGACCCAGAAAAATCTACGAAGAAAATGCAGGTCTGCAGAAGACATATTCGTATTTACCGCAAAGCCAAAGCAGAAGCCGAAAAGCACAAGAAAGCCGGCCTGCACCCTGATGTGGGGTGATGATGAAGATGATGAGCTTGAGTGCGATTGTGGACAATGATCAAAAAGAGCTTTACAGAAGCCAACCGGTGATGCCCTGAAATCGGCAGAGGACGTGGATGGCTGTGTCCTAGTGAAACCGGGCTTTGCGGGGGATGCCGATGGCCCTGAGCATCTGACGGTGGAAGAGGCTTCAGATGAAGGCTTTGAGAGTGATGCAGAGGACCAAGTCAGACAGGTAAGAGCAATTTTCTAAAAGGTATAGTTATGGGGTACGTTAGGTGTGGTGGTGTGGTCTCTAAAAATCTTACTAAGATGTTGTCTCATTCTCACCCACAGGAGAATGTTCAAGATGATGATGATGAGAAACCACCCTGCAGGAATATACAATCTGTAAATCTATCCTGTATTTCATGTGTTTCTACTAACCCTGAGGATTAGATTATTGTTTTTCAGCACCCTTGTAATATACTGTCTTTTAATAAATAGCATTTGTTGCCTGTCAATCTATCCTGTATTTCATGTGTTTCTACAACCCCTGAGGTTTAGATGTATGTTTTACAATGCCCTTGTAATATACTGTCTTTTAATAAAGAGCATTTATTGTACCATACCTTGTTCATATTTGTGTTGGCCGCTGAGATGGGTGCACAGGGGAAAATATTACATGATATCTATTATACACCCTCATCAGTGGGGAGTTTTGGTGGTCTGAACCCTCTCTTTAGGGAAGCCAAAAAGCAGATCAAAACATTGAAGGTAGGGGATGTTTCTCAATGGCTTTCTGATCAGGATGCCTATACATTGCATAGACCTGCTAGAGTTCATTTTAAAAGAAATAAGACCATTGTCTCCAAAGCAGATGCTCAATGGCAGGCAGATTTGGTTGATATGCAACAATTTGCTCAGTACAACAAGGGCTACAAGTATATCCTGGTATGCATCGACATCCTTTCTAAGTACAGCTGGGCAAAAGTACTCAAAGGCAAAACAGGTAAAGAAGTGGCCAACGCCATTTTCAACCAAGATGGAAGAAAACCTGACAAAATACAAACGGACTGGGGAGGTGAATTTCTAAACAGGCCTGTAAGCAGCTTGTTCAAGAAAAACGGAATACATAATTTTGTCACCAATAATGAGGTCAAAGCGGGGGGTGGGGGGGGTGGAGAGGTTTAACAGAACATTAAAAACAAAAATGTGGAATAGCCCCTGTGTCGCTTTCAGCGACACAGGGGCTATTACAAGGACATTCCAGATGTTCTGAACAACATGAACGATACTATAAAACAAGCTATAGACCTGCAACAAGCGTGGCTGGCCTATGACCCAGTCATGGGAAAAGTTAGATTCACAGGTCCTGAACGTTACTTCTTTTCAGCTGGTGCTGAGTTACCCTGCATTTTGGGGTCCCTCTGGATGAACCCGTCAGAAAAATACCTTATGCTGCAGACCTTACCGGAGGTTTCAGCTCTTTGTATGTCTATATGGATATCATAGAGCACCAAATCGTGGGAGACCACTCTGTACCTCTGTTACGCTGTATCCCCATCAGGGGAGAAACCTACGAATGTGTTACAATCACCTATGACAAGCTGCATTACGCATTGATGAGTAAGAACCACATCAACACAATCACCATTGAAATAAAGACGGATCAGAACCAAGACGTGCCATTCACTTTGGGGAAAGTTGTTGTGAGGTTGCATATTCGCCCCAGAAAAGTTTGTGCATAGGAAGAGAAAAGAAGAACGTTAAAATGGTTGTGTCAAAAGACTACAGAGATGTCAATGTTTATAGGGCTTACTATAATGCACAGGCAGGTCGCGGCCTTCCCGGATTTCACGGTGCTGTAAACATGTATGGGACAGGGCTGGGCGGTATTTTTCGTGGGCTGTTCAGAAAGGCCGTCCCCCTCTTGAGGAGAGGTTTTGAGTTTATTAAACTACACATTAAGACAGCCATGCATAACATTGCTGGAGATGTCGTGGGGCATGTTATGAAAAAAATGAAACCCCAAGAAGGATCAGGACTCATGTACCTGAAAAGAAGGGGAGGAGTTAAACAAAAAGCCTCTTATCAAAGCTCAGGTCCTCCTAAGCTGTTAAACACAGGAGCGCCTCCTAAAAAATGTCAGAAGCTTTGGACCAGGAAGAAGAAAGCAAATCGGAAGATAAAGGTCCTGAAACGGGACAGGAGAGACATCTTTTAAAATGGCATTCGTTCACGGAGCCTCTGAAGAACGTACCAAATCTGAATTGGATATTTTTCAACTATCACCTACACAAACCAGCGTGGAAAACAGCATGTACATTGAGGTACCACCGTTGGCCGCTCTAACACCCAACGCCCCGCTCGAATTTTATATAACCAGCAACAGTGAAGATTATATCGATTTAAACAATACATTGCTCTATGTGGTGTGCAAGATCACAAAAGCAAATGGGACAGCCATCGCTGCTGATGCTAAAGTAGCCTTGGTAAAATACCCCATTGCCTCGCTGTTTAGTCAACTGGACGTCACCCTTGGAGACCGACTTATCAGCCAGAGTAATAATTGTTACCCCTATAGAGCCATGATAGAGCTGTTTTTGAACTACAGCTCTGACAGCTTGAGCACCCAATTTGCGGTGGGTGGTTTTTATAAAGATGGCCATCTAACCATGGAGCAAACCGCCACAGGAGCCGGTGCCGGAAACTGGGGCTTTAGAACCAGAGCACAACACACCGGAGCCAGTTGGAAATGGGATCTGATGGGCCCATTGCACAATGAGCTATTTTTTCAGGAGAAAATGTTACTGAACGGTGTAGATGTGAAAATCAAACTCACCTGTAGCAAGGATATATTCTGTTTGATGAGCGGTGATGCCGCAGAGAATTACAAAGTGGATATTTTAAACGCCTCTCTGTTTGTCAAAAGGCTGAAAGTGTCCCCGGGAGTTCGCCTAGGACATGCCGAGGCCCTTCTGAACTCTAATGCGAAACACCCCGTTGAGCGCGTGGGAATGAAAGTGTTCAGTATACTGGCAGGGAGCCTTGTGTGTAATCCAGAAAACCTTTTCCTGGGTCAATTGCCTAAACAGCTAGTGATAGCCTTTGTTGACAATGAGGCTTTCAGCGGCGCATATGACAAAAATCCTTTCAATTTCCAAAATTTCAGTGTTAATTTTATAGCCTTGTACGTTGATGGGATTCAAGTTCCATCAAAACCCCTCCAGCCCGATTATGCAAATGGCCTAAGGATGCGAGAATACATGCAGCTGGTACAAGCATCAGGGAAAGCCATGAAGGACCAAGACATTTTAATTAGCCGTACTGAATTTTGCTATGGATATACCCTGTATGCCTTTGACTTGACGCCAGATCATGGTTGCTCAGAACTTTATTCTCTGATCAAAACTGGAAACCTTAGAGCAGAGATCCGTTTTGCCCAGCACCTGCCTGTCACTATTAACATGATCTTATACGGGGTATTTGACAATGTGATTGAAATCAATCACAGCAGAAACGTCCTCTTTGATTACATGTGAAGATGAACACGGTGCAGATATTAAGTGTATTACAACGAGACAAGACCTTTCTAGATGTCTACCCCTGTGACCTGTTACCAAGGAGCCTTATTACCAAAAGACCTACCAGAATAGTGGTGAACACACACCCCCACACGATGCCTGGGGAACAGTGGCTGGCCATCTATTTGCCAACTAACGGCCCTGGAGAGTTTTTTGACTCATATGGTGTAGACCCAGACAACCCACGCATCCCTGAAACCATTACAGCTTTTTTATGGCGCCAGTGCAAAGAAATAATATTCCAGCAGAGACAGCTACAACACCCTTTAGCAGTGACTGGCGGCTATCACTGTGTGGTCTTTTTACAGAACAGAACAAAAGGCCTGTCATTTGACCAGATTTTAAAGCTGTACTCGGAAGATGTTTCCAAAAATGATCTCATGGTTGTAGAATTTGTCAAGAACAGAAAAAGGAAGAAATATTGTCAACCCTGCAGTATGTTTCACCATGTTCAAGGCTGTGGCCCCCAGTGTAAAACATAAAATGTAATCTGTGCATAAAATAAAATAAAGACAAAAGTTATATGCTTTATCTGTCTTGTTTTTATTTATGTGTTTTAGAAAGTGTGCCAACTGGGTTTCTTGACTACTGGTCTCACTGGGGTTGTGGGAAGATCCTCCACATGCAGCCATTCTGGTATCTTGATTGTTTCTTGGGCTAGGCAATAGCACCCGTTGCAGGTAGAGGGGGAGGAGGAGGGGGAGATGATTTCAGGGCTTCTAATTGCTCTCTAGCAGCTGAATTCCCCACAATAGACGTGGGCATATTTAGTTTGGCCATAGCTTTCAGAAAAACATCCAAGCCTTTTGGTTTTCTCTTATCAGAAATAGTAGTAGACTGGGTGATCCCTCTGACCAGATCCAGAATATTAGAGCCAGGTAAGAACTCTCCCCGATACAGGAATGTCCCTTTGTCATCCCACGAAGAGATATCTTGACGTTGCCTTAATTTACTTAAGCAAAATCTCTGCATTTTTCTTGTACCGGTTGGGGATACTGTCTAACACCTCTTGAATAACAGTGGTTCTGTCATCAAGGATGGGCACTTGAGGAGGAGGAGAGGGGGGAGATGCAGGTCATTGTGGGGGAGGAGGCATTGTTTTTTTTCCAAATTCTTTTGTTTGGTCAGTGCTAAAAATCTCTGTAGAACGCCGTTGTAAAGCTTGGCTTTTTCATACTCTGACAAGTCTGACTTTAAGAGAATTTCTCTCATCTCAGAGTCCAGGCGTCTCACCGTAGTGGTCCTGATGTTTTCTGGCACACCCCTCAGCTCTTGTAGCTGAGCACTGGAGACCAAATACATCTTTTCAGCATATTCCATTACTTATTAGTTAAAAGACTGGTTATTAGAGGGACGGCAAAGCTCAATAAGGGTCCCAGGAAACCTTCAGACTGCTTCACCAGGTGCTTCTTCTGCCGCAGGGAGACCCTCTTGTTACTCAAGGTTTTAATCAGAGTACTTTTTTCTTTAAAACACGTACCTGTTGAGGGGATAGAGCAATGTTTCCTTTTAAAGTGTTCAAAGCAATTTCTGAAATGGCTGTGATCAGATCATCTGAAGCGGCACATAAAATGGCTTTTCTCTGGCATAGGGGTGCCTTAATAAGGAGTTTTAAAAGCGGGAGGTTTTGCCTTATACGTTCAGACATGTTACCTTGCAGAGGAACCTACCCCAATAAAGAAAAAGGTCTCAAAGCAGACATCTTTTGTTGCCTGAAGCACCCTTCTTCATTGTATATACCACAGGCCAGTCAGGAGGGAAAAGTTCTATTCTCAGTCTGTAAGATTCAGGCATATTGGCATTTAAATCCACCAATAGATAACTGTGGGGGGCTCTTGTAGCATCTGCAAAAGTCTCCATGAAGAAATGGACATTTTGTGGGTACATCTGGCGGGCTAGCGTTGCAATTTGCAGTTTATCCCTGGGATTTTTAAACAGTACCATGTATTTTGCATTTAGACTAATGCTGCGGGTGCTTTTCCCCTTGCAGAAAACATTCTGAGTAATAAAAAAAAAACACTCACGTTCCTGTGATGCACATATTGTGCAAATAACTTTTCCACTTCCTTATTATCAGAGGCACACAGCATCAAATCGTCCAAAATCAAGAAGTTTATTTTAGTGGTGGGTGACACAACATCATCATCAAATTTATCGGGTAATCCTTCTACAAAACGAATACAGGGATATTTACAGAGGAGATTTTTATATACAGGTTGCCAACAGCTATAACACCAAATAATATTTTCAGGCATGTCAGAAAATACACTGCGAGCATTGTCCAACATGTTTTTTATAAAAAAAGTTTTTTCACAGCCACTCGGCCCTGCTAGGATGGCTGAAAAAGGATGGACCCATCGCGTATTCATTTCAGTAGCCATAAGGAAGGGTTTAAAAACCTTCCGTAATTACTCTTTTGTCATAAACCACTTTCTGAGTTTTTCTTAACTGTTTTGTGTGGATCAGCCACTGGCGTTTATCCCTAACAATCCCTGGTTGCTGCACAACTATTTCATGGGGTGAGCTGCCTTGCTTGTCTGAAACGTGAGTAAAAACCAGGTCTTTGAGACTATCAAAATTAATTTTTTCACAGTTAGCAACATTCAGTGTGATCCCTTTGACCTTCAGGCATGCAGTGTTGTTCGAAAGCCTATACGCGTACGATTTAGAGCTAGAAGAAACAAACTCAGTGATATGCAGCCCTGCAGGGACTTCACTTGTAAGGTCTCTCAAGTAATCCCCTAAGGGCGGGTTCCATTCCCCCTCCTGGTGCACAAAAATGACAGAAGCTGTATAATGACAGAGAACTCTATCCTGCAGTTTGTCCAGCAGCCGGTAAAGCTCCAGGCATGCATAAGCTGTGGTAAAGCAGGCTATGAACTTGTTTTTTCTACCCCTGGTGGTTATTCTGTCTACAGCATGTTTCCAGGACACACACACCGCATCATCCTCGAGAAATTCAAACATTGACACCATGTAAGCCTATGAAAATAGGAGATTGAAAAATTCATCAGGATCTCTCACCACCTGTGTGTTAGCCAGGTTTGTTCTCTGACCAAATTTTCACCATAGAGAATTTAAAAACAATTTGGCAATCTGTCTCTTTGCTGGATTTACAGCAATCTTCTCTTTCCGTAGGTGCACTCCCTCTTTGTTGTAATAATCAGTGATATATTTATCTTTATCGGAATCACTGACACACCACTGGGGAAAGCCTGAGGCTTCTTGCTTGTGGCGAAGGTGTAGCTCCATGTATTCTGAAAACAGGTCTGCTGATCTCTTTTCAAAATGCCACACTTCATAGATTTTCACAACCCTGTAGCCCTTCTCTATGGCCGCATTCAGTTCGATAGTACACCATGTCCCCAGCAAGGCTCTCTCCTCATCAGAATGCTGACACGGGTCTAGCTGATGGCCTTCTGCACAAGCGGCACACAGCGCAAACATGAGTTTTCCGCCGACCCTGGAGGGTAGCACTGGGAAAAAGAGGCCTCTTGGTGGATAGACTTTAGCCTTTATGAAACCAAAGTATGCAGACACAGATTCAAAGTTCTCAAAAATGATTTCTGGGTGACCCAGAGGATACTCTTTAGTTTTGTTGACATAGGGGTAAAGGCTGATAAAATCATAGTAATGAATCTGCTCTCCACGTTTAGGCTTGTAGTACAGACAGACCGCATTTGTACAACCGCCAAAGAGAGTGTCCCTAGGTTCTAAGGGCTCTGGAAAATTGGCTGAAGCAAGGAATTTTTTGAGCTCTTCGTCTGTTTTTAGCATAGCTCTCCGCTCATGTTCCCAAATTGATCTGACCTCAAAACCCTTGCTTTTCAGGACAGCTGCCCTTTCCTGTGTAGAATTGTAAAGAGCCCCATATGTTTTTCCTGCCAGAGGATTCCAATCCTCAGAATGATAACAAAGGACACAGCCATGGAAAAAGCACCCCAAGAATTCTAGACAAACCCCCCAACCATTCACAACCATATAACCATCCACATAATATTTATCTATAAGGAATTCTCCCCCATTCAAGGCGTGTTGAATCCTGATTTTTTTCTTTATGTGCAATATAAGACAACCGTTGGATTGGCAAGGATGAATATCTTTTACACTTGTTATGATAGTTGTCTGGTTGTGGAATAGCTATTGTGTTTTTCTCCAGAAACCTGAATCTGTACATGGCAAGACACACACTAGCCAGGGTGGGGTATTGAAGGGGGTCTATGGCAAACCACTCATATTCATCACCACACTTTTTCTTAATCTTTGTCAATTCCATGATCTCGTGGCGATATTTTGTGCAGGCCTGTACCAGGATATTAACATCCTGCTGACAATAGAAAGCCAGTTCTCTCTGCGGGTTAAAGGTTTTCATCTGATTCTCTGAATTTCATCTCATTCTAAAAAAGCCTTTTGGTCAGAAGGCATCATGTATTGCACTCCATAGTCTTCTGGGAGCGGCATGGGACCCTCATACTGACTATTTTCAGGGGTATTGAAATAATGAGGGAAATATCCCTTAGACTCCTGCTCGAACCCAAGACATTTGGGGAGCTTTGAGAGTACCATGGGGAGATGCTGAGAGAATCCAGGAATTTTATACCTAGAGCTTTTACTGTTATACATATAAGTTTGCCCCCTTGAGCGATAAGGTCTACCTCCAGTTTTTCTTTGACCAATTGGTGGAGGATGAAATAACCACCATAACCTTTTGAATTATGGGCTATAAACGTAGTGCCCACAAAAAGCCACCCTTTTGTGAAAGTCCGAATGAACTCCGATATGCAAGCCTCACCCTTAAACTCCCAGGTTTTCCCGTAAGGCCACCCCTTTTTTTTCACAGTATTTTTCTTGGTGCCCCCAGATCCCTTCTCCTCACGAGAGGCCGAAGCCTCACCCTCACAGTCTGAATCAATATCACAATCCTCCCACTCCTCCTCGTCAGAAGCCTGCACCCTAGAAGCCTGTACACTACCACCAACCCCAGTTTCCACAGAGGCACCCTCTTTAAAGCAGTCTAAAGTTTCCCCCTCAAAGGCTCTTGCAAAGCAGTAATTAGCCATATGAATTCTGGTGGATTGATGTGCTTCTATATCATAAAATATATAATGGGTTGAGATTGCTGGCTGTTTTATAGGCTGCATGAAGCAGAGATGCTTTTCATCTTGTTTCATACGTCCCCAACAGACATTACACCACAGACCGCCACAGTCCTTAGTGAAATGCTCTTCATTTTGAAAACGTTTGCACTCGTCACGAAATTTCCTGAGCCTGCAGGGGACCTTGTTCTCTGCAGCTGCCTTTCTTAAAGTGTTCTTTTTTATTCAAATGTACAGTCTTGTAGCACAGAGACAGTGGAAATCCCTTATTTGATTTCATTTAGAAATTGTGATATACAGACTCATGATTTATTCTGGAGCATAGTTTCTTTGGTTAATTGGGTCTTGATATATAGAATTAAACTGATTGCTGTCCTTTTTGTGAACTGCTTAGAGGGTTTTTCACTGTGAAATGTTAAGAATGCCAAAGGCATTTCCAAACCCCCTCCTTTCTTTACCCATTTAGCTGTGGTGGTCAGGCGTTCAAAAAAGACTACATGCACAGCTTGTATGGGAGACCTTTTATTAATTTCAGGGCGTATACTATTTCACAATGCCTTGGGCAATAAATATTTGACTCAGAAACTGGCAGCCCTTCAAAAGTGTTTTTATTCAATCTTACAATCTTGAAACACAGAGAAAATATTTATAATTCAGAGCTTTAATACTTGCTAACACATCCTTTAGAAAGCTATTATCTGATTTTCTCAATAGCTTTTTAAAATAAGCATAGGCCTTTTCAGATGATCATAAAATTTTTTATAAGATTGGTTATGTAGTCCAAAGTTCTGTTTGTGAGACAGACCACATTATTTCTGTAAGCAACCAAAGTAATAATATAAAGGGATTTTTTTAAAACAGATTTTTCCACATAACATTTGAAGCATTCTTGAAAGGCTGTGTTCGCCCCAGGACAAACATGGGTGGCCCTCTTGACCTGGGATTTGTAGGTGGCACCCCTCACACTCTTCTTTCAGATAGCCAGTCAGACAGTGTTTCAGAATTGCATAAAGGCATGCTCTCACAATGGATCTCATGGCTTTGCCTTTTCTCAGAGGAGTTCCTCTCACTTGCAGATGGGGTGGCTCCTGAAAAATCAAGGTGATGCTTTAACAAGCAAACACACACACACACACACACACACACACACACACACACACACACACACACACACACACACACACACAGAGAGTTATCATATATAATAGTCCTCTGGCACCACCCTTTCACAAATGGTTACATACCTGTGTTTCAGAGGGCTTCTCTGTATAAAAGGAAGCTTCCATATTATGCCAACTTTCAGAGCTTTCAGGGTCTTCCAGACGTTGTAATGCTAACGGTGGCATATTCTCATTGTCAGAATTTGTACTCATGTAACGCTTTCTGGGGTTGGCATTGGTTTTGGAGTCCAGGTCCTTTTGGCTTTCCACCTTTGGGGGCGCCTGGGTGCAGGGGAGCTGGTTTTCCTCATCCTCCATCTTCTCAAAGCCTCACTGGTCTCTGCAAAGAGCTGCAGGCATGCGCAGAAGGTCCCCAAAACAACTGCTGTGGTGTTCCAGCAACCGCTGTGGAGTTTCAGCCCCAGGCGGCCTAAGGGCATGCCCTACGGCCACCCCTTTTCTATCCAAACCCCTCCAACCTCTCCCCATTGGCCTACAGGGCCGTAGGGGTGACACGTCACTTCGGGGGCCAATCCTGAGGCCGTGCTCTGGTCACGGGGGACCCCTGCGTCTATCAATCCCTCCTATAGGCCCACGGTGGCCTCACCAACCCCCTACGTCATCCTAAAGCCCCGCCCACCCAGGAGGAGGGTCCTGGGTCGATTCTTGACCCTTTGTCCTGCCTCGCAGGGGCAGCACACCTGTCAAAATTGATTTTGATGAGGGCTAGGTATTCTTACTACTAATATGTCTAATTACTGTTGAAATCAAAGGAACTGAGACCACAATTAACTGCTAACATCACTTTGATTTCAAGAGAATATTGGCCCAACAGAAAAGAAAGGAACTTGGACAATATAGAGATATGGGTTAAAGCTAATGCAAGGCTGAAATACCTGGCCCAGGTTTTTCTCCCCCTCCCTTTCCCCCTTTTATCAGGAATAAACATGCAGGTGGACAGTTAAGGGATATGTGTTGATTTATCACAGTTCCTAGGGATATTCATGATGATAAGAAAAGATAAGTTCTCACTGGGCAATGAGCTACTTCTGTCTGGATTTGCTAATTTGTTTATGGACCCTTGTAGCCCCATTGCTCCCACATCTTCCCATTTATTTTACTTTATTTTTAAAATAAACATCGGGTAAGAATGTTCCCTTGTGCCTTTTAGGGGGCAGAGGGAGCCATTTTCCCATGCTTTGCTCCCCCAGCACCTCAACCCACCCACCCCAATTATTTATTTGATAAATTTTAAGAAATGTTTTCAGCAACTAGATGATTTGAGAGACTTGTTTCAGTGGGGAGAAGGCCCCTTTCCAGGAAAAAGAAATATCTTTTTGAGTGGAGCAGTCAGTGTGTGTGGCCCTCTCAGGTCCAGGAGTGAGTTTGTGCGGCCCCCAGACTTCTGCAAATTGCCCACCTCTATGGTAGAGCATGGACTTTATTATGTACTTGCATGGTAGCTGGAAAGTGGAAGTAATCACTATCAACAACTTCCTACAGAATGGGGAAGAGACTGATTATGGCTATTGGTAGCACAGTTCCTCACAAACTGTATGGTGGGGACACGATTCTACTAAGAACTGCTGATATATCATTAGAACAATATTATGCCCCACCATACAATTTGTGAGTGACTGTGCTGCCAATATTATGCCCCACCATACAATTTGTGAGTGACTGTGCTGCCAATAGCCCTAACCAAACCCTCCCCCATTCTACAGGAAAGTGCTGATAGGTACATATCCACTGTCCAGCAAGAACTCTGGGGGCCCATCTCTGTACGATTCACTCATCTGTTCTTGATCTTTCCAAGCAGATGACACTCATGTTACTTTCTCAATTCATACTGCCTCATTCCAATGACATCGAGGATCTTGATGAAGAAAAACCACCTGTTCTCCACAAGGGGTTTGTCTACATTGCTCTTCTTTGGCCTTCTTTGGTCACTCTTTCAGGAATTCAGAGAATAGACAAAAGCATTTCCTTATTCGAGCCAGCCAACAAGGCAATCAAGCTTGTTTTCAAGGGAAAATTGTTGCCTCCAAGCACAAAACCCATTTAAAGTTTCACACTCAGGGGCTGTTGGCAGACAGTCACGTACACAGTTTTCAGCAATACTCATATGTACCCCAAACCATCACCCTACCACGTTAAAGAAACAAAGAGAACAGAAAATACTTAAAACTAGCAGGGAATACCTGCTTTCCTGGTGATGGGAACTGGTGGCCCTGAAATGGGAGGGACCGTTTCCCCCATTAACTGTTAATCTTAATAGTAAGATTATTGTTTTCAAGCAGCAGCACACATTATAACATCCTTCCTCATCTGCTCCTCATCCCCTGCTGCATTTATGTTTTCATTTATTATATTTGTATCTTTGGTTTTTGTATTTTGTGTAAACCGCCCAGAGTAGACATGTTCTAGATGGGCGGTATATAAGTCTAATAAAATAAATAAAGCAACTTGCATTTGGGTATAGCAGTGGTGTAGAGACTATAGCTTGGAAGAGAAGAACCCAAACCCTGACTGCCTTCATGAATGTGTTGTGTCCAGCTAATGGAGGCTGTTGGATCACATCTTTCAAGGACAGTGATTTAGTGAGTTACAGACCTTGCCATGCTCAGCAGAGAATGGAGAACAGCATGACAAAAAAAGAAACAACAGGATCTACTACCAGGTGGTCCTGCGCCCACCCCCACTGCCTGCTTTAGCTGGTGTCTCTTTTTAAGTGAGTATCTTCCATCTGCAGTATTGACTGGTTTATCAGGCAGCAGGTATCTCTATCAGCCTATTGTGAATCGTTATCCAACAGAAGATTAAATACTACTGCCTTCTCCTTGTGATTTCCAGCCTTCACGTTGCAACGTTTTCAATCACATTTCAGTGGTGTACATTTAGTGTAGAGAACTCCAGGGACTTATCTTGCTGAAACAGGTGATTTAGACCCCATTTAACTTGTACAGTTCCGAGATATCGCTACCTGCTGCATTTAGGCCTTGAAATGGTTCCCAAGTTTTTTTCTCTCTCCTTTTTTCCTTACTTTGCCTCCTGGTTTGCTCCAGGGCCAGGCTCCCAGCCAAGTAAGGATTTGGGGGAGAAGGTGTGCACGCCAAAGAAGAGACAATGACCATGACAAGCCATGACTAACAGACACTTGCCAGTCTTCAGAAGCCTTATCCCAATTCTCCAACCATGTATTGTTATTTTTGAAAATGAAAGCGCTGCATCTGTAGACAGCATTGTTCGGAACCCCTTCCTCATTAATAATGTTTTGAATGCACTTATCACACTGTGATTCAGTTCATGAATCAGACTAGCAGCTACATGAAATATGTCAGCTATACAGCATTTCTTAGGTTGCACTGCATGTCTTGGGAATCTGGGTGCCATTACGAATAATTTAGAAACTTAGGAGTTTTTTTTTTTTTAAAGAAAACAATTACACTTATAGGTCCAAGCCCCTGCTATTTTAGTGGCAAAGTTTACAAAGTAATCCTTTATTTTCTCATTTTTCATGAGAAACTGAAGTGGTTACTGTTCAGTTTTTTTTAAAATGTAAATATTTTCAGTGACATATTCCTCTTTGATGATTTAGTGAGGCCACACCTTATAACAACAATGAGCAGCCATACTGAAGCACATCTCTTTGAGTTTCAGTTAACTTTAGACTTGGCTTGGCTCAGGCCTTAAATCTGGGCCACTCTTACAATTATTTATTTACTAAATTTATAACCTGTATTTACACTAAAAGGTAGTGCTCAATATGGCTTACAATTTTCTTTTAAAAATAAAAGCAGATAAAAGCACATTTAGCTAAAAATCATAAAATCATATCATGTACCTGGGAAACCCTGAAAAGGGTAAACATAAGTCAGAATTGACTTGAAAGCACGTTATTCATATACAGTTTGAAAAAGTTTCTTTTTGGTTATGTAATATAGTAATACTTTCCTTATTGGTAAAGAGAAGGATGTGTTAAAAAGCTTTCTTTGTGCTTGTATTTCCAACAATCATATTATGCTACCAGGATTGATCAGACCAAAGATTTATATAATCCAATGTTTCAGGTTAGGACACAGTGGGCCAAACAAGAGAGGGGAGAAAAAGACGTCTCCCAGCCTAGTTTTCAGCATGAGAACTACAGTTTCTTATTCATAATATCCTGAGAAGCCCATGCCAACCATGAATAGGGCCTGAGCAAAAACTGAGTGAAGCCAAAGCAACATTAACTTATACCCCTTCTACTTCTCTCCATCTCTTTATTTGTTCTCTCTGTGTACCTTTCTCTCTCATCATCTTCACCTTCTTCATTCCTGCCCTGCGTGGCAATTAGCTTTAAAAAATAAGTCATACACTTTCAAATGGTTTTAGAAAAATCTGACTTTATTCCCCACAACTCATGATTTGACAAAGGTGTGTGGCAGCTCACAGGATGTTTTTTAACCCCTTTCCAGCCACCATCTGAGAACTTCCCTATTAGCATATTTCTGTCTTCTTTCACTCTTATATTTACTTTTACATATTCTTTCCCCCCTTCTAACTGAATCCCAGGTTTTTAACCTCCCCGCCACATCCCTTCTCTCTCTTCCTCCCCCCTCATCTTTGCTCTGACCTGGTGTCTGTTTTCTGTCTTCTAGAGGAATTTTTACAACTGAACCCCAAAACAAACATAGGCCAAATTACTATGTGTAGCCAATGAATATTTAGATTCTATTCTACTTGGGAAACTGATATTTCATCCAAAATTTCATTCTGTTTCCATATGTCTGATGAAGTGAATGTGTCCATGAAAGCTTACATTATAAGTGTTAGTCTTTAAGGTGCCACATATTTTCGTCTTTTTTTGTTTTGTTTTGTTTCTGTGGATTTTTCAAATTAGCAGTTAGCAACAGAAAAAGGTCCAATTTGTGCTCACAGAACTTTTTCTCCTAAGGCTAATTTTTGGCTGTAGTATTGGGCTGATGACAAAGGTTGTGGGCCAGATCCAAAGGATTCTTGCGGCATGTTTGGTCCACACACTAGAAAAAATATACATCTATTGCCACATTTCCTGTGTGGATTTTCCAGAGAACAAAAGAAACTGAAGTAGTTTCTCGGGTCGGTCTTCTAAATATCTCTTACTGTTTTAAAACAGAATAGTAAGTTATCCTCACATAAAATACTTAGTCCTTTTGAAATGAGAAGGGTATATAATGCTGTTAAGGAAATATGCTATTATTGGAGAATGTTCTGCTGAAAAGATTCACAGCATATATATTCAGAAAAAATGATTTAAATGTTTATAGCTATGGTAATTGATCTCTTTTACTTTAAGGACATACGCTTTTAAAAGCCAGATGCAATTTTTCTGCCTCAATTTGTCTACAGTGCCATTAATGATGTCCGTTTTCTCTATTGCAGAGGGTATTAAATGAGAAAGTGATGTCTTTAAGAAAATGCATCACCAAAGTATGATTGCATTCTCCTTTGTCTGTTCATCTGTTAATCTTCAGAAACAGGAAAGGATGGCCAGAATTTAGCCTAATACTTGGTGCTACCCTGGATGTAGTAGGATGCAAGCTGTCATCGAAGCTACGAACATGAATCTGACCAAACTCCGGGAGGCAGTGGAAGACAGGAGGGCCTGGCGTGCTCTGGTCCGTGGGGTCATGAAGAGTCGGACACGACTAAACGACTAAACAACAACAACAACCCTGACATTCTGAGAACATGGATGGAAGAATGAGAAAATTTAATATGAATGATTTTTTGGTACAAATAAAATAGTTGAACTAAAATCTGAACCAGAGCCAAATTTTATATTGCAGGACATTAAGGGGACAACTGTAGATTCCTTCTAACCCGTTCCATGCTGTTTTGTCTGTAGAATTTATTTATTTATTTATTTATTTATTTATTTATTTATTTATTTATTTAACTTATATGCCGCCCACTCTACCCAAAGGTCTCTGGGCGGCTTACAACAATTACTTGCTACCAACACCTCTTGATCCTCACTAGTGGGTGAAAGGCAGCTTCTTTTTCTCCTAAAATGGATAGCTCTCCAATCCAGGCAAACGGGTTCAGCTATCTGAACCTAATCAAGGTTGTTTGGTCCTACAGCACAAGTAGAGACCTGATCATGGGTTGGTTTATCCTCAAATATAAAAAGAGAGAAATCTGTCTGTTTTGCTTAAGTACAGTTATTCCCACTGTGAAGAAGATCAAGTTCATACACTCCTGCTATACAGTTGTTAAAGATGAGGAGCCCTTCAGGAAAAAGTGGATGTAACATCATGGATGAACAGACAGGGATATAAACTGAAACATTCAAGAATTAAGTATTCAAAGTCCTGAGTCTAGGCAGACAATTCTGTCAGATTTCCTTTATCCTGCATTCAATTTTTGTTGTTGTTTTAATATGCCAAAGTTTTTTTTGCATCCTGTTTATGTCGTAAACCACAGGTTTTGGTAAGTTCTTTTAAACAAAACAACAACAACGGGAAAAAAAGATGTTCTAGCCCAAGTATTAAGACAACTGAGATATATTTTGAATTTGAATCAGGAGTAAATGTGAATGTAAGAAATCAAATGCTATAATAACCTTTGAGTAGATGTAATTTCAGTTCTATCAATGCAAGTATCTTCTAGTCATATTTAGAAAACTTGGAGTGAATTTTCTGGACAGTCTCCATCAATTGCCATTGAACTGACATGATTTCCTGGGCTGTTACATGCTGTTGATTTCAGTTCAGGTAAAGAGATTATAGAGCTTGTTGTAAAAGCAGGATATTTTATCATCTAACCATTAAAACACAGGACATTACATGCCCCTTATTATAAAGAGCATCTCTGAAGCCTAGCACAAATGGAACTGTATATGGAATGGAATGGTGAGCATCTAGAATTGTGCCTTCACATATTTGAATCAGCATGGCTGAACTCCATTGGCACTCAAGAATGTCTATGAAGGATGCAAGCTGTTTTTACTAGTGAGTTACATATAAACATGTATACCTTTCCACATAGTACCTGTCAATCAGGTCATATGTTAACTTCCCTCCCCACACATTTCTACTATTCCCTTTTATCATGTTAAGCTAATCCTGTAGGTTTTGTTCTAGCTGTGAAAGCACGTATCAAATGTTTCCTCATTTCTTTTCAAAATATCCTGGGAAAGGGTGTTTTACCTTTTCTTTTGTAAGTTAACATAACTAGAAATTGTCACTTTGAAATTGACAGGTATTCGTTACAGTCAACAATGCATCGTTCACACTTTGGTTCACCCACGAACACAGGCACTGCTTGTCAGGTGTCACAACAGTGTGGAAACTTATTAAACTATAAAGAGCTATACTATAATATAAGGAATTATGGGTAAAAAAATCTAAAATTGTCTCAGTTGGCTGGAGCTAGTGAAGTCTGTCCCTTAGCTAAAGTATTTTTTATTATTTTGAACTGCCTGCATCAATGTTCCTGTAACTTTTAAAGAGATATGATTCCCACAGTTCAAGGTATGAGCGTTAAACTGACAATGGACCCTGAATGATAAAAGAGCTTCTTTCTTTTACCACAAACCTTTAGTCCTAGTTCCCACACATTTCTGTTTCTGCATGTTTTCATAAACATAAGAAACTCTTTACATATACAGAGACACAATTAATACTAGGTTACTGAGGCATTCAGATGTTCCCAGGGACATGGCATGAGGTAGTGGTGGGACATGGCCATTCCCATGAGTTTATGGCATGAGATGTTTTGCCTTCTCCACCCCTATATTTCTGGAAGGGATGCCCTATCATTGTGTGCTCAGGGACATATGCAACCTCAAGTTGCAATATATGCCAGGAGTCATACTGACAGGTAGTATTTCTCCTAGTAGTTGGTATCCATGATAAAGAAAAGAAGAAAAAGTTAGGAAGTCTTTGGATCACCTTAGCCCTATTCAGTTACTATCTAACTCAATGGCTATCAACATGCTTCCCACCTTTTTGGGGAAGGGCAGTATGTCTGAAGAGAAGAACCCTGTGTACATTTATAGGCTCTATATGTGAACAAGAATCCCAGAAAAGCAGGGTTCAGCCTACACACAAGCAGGATTTTCTGTTCCTCAGAGGTGTTGCACTTCACATGGAAAAACTGGTATCTGTGGGGGTGAGTCTAGTTACTGTCCTCTTAATGTGTTAGTAATAACCAATTAGGTAAAGGCTAAGTAGGGCTGTTGTCATAGAATTTGATGATAGCATGGATTATAAAGTGATATTGGTTGATCCACATATTGGTTGGGAAATTGCAGATCAGATAAGTCTGTTTCGGAAATCAGACATAGTTCCTATCGCCAACCCACCTCTGAGTAGGGTATCAATACAGGAAAGTAAGGAAGTGCTTCTTGCATTGGTTGGCTCAGGATCTAAGCAGCAAAAGGAGAGCATTGCCCTGACATTTCAGGCTGGGACACCTCCCTGCTCTAGCCACAAGCTTCTTGACTACATGGTATGTATGTTGACTTCTGTATCATCAAGACACATTGGAACTTGTTGTAGGCACTGGCCTTAGTTCATTTGATCTTCTGCCCCCTTCCCAAAAGTGGAACTCATAGAAATGGACAAATTACACTCATGTGGATGCTGTCATTTAATGTTTTATTAAACATTTATGCTTAACCATCTAAAACCACCTGAAGCCACATACAACACTGTCCCACCAGTTAATTAAAATAATAAGTACAACTAAAGGCCATTACCTAAAGTATTTATGGAATCAGAGTCTTCACTGAGACCTGATTTGTCGACATAGATGGAGTGTTGAATTAGTACTGAGTGTTCAAAGCACCATTTGTCCATGAAGGTGATCAGGTGACCTCAGGGAAATCTCCCTGACTTTCAAGTTATCCTTCCTTAGAGAGTTGCAATACAGATACAAGGGGGGGGGGGGCTGGGAGAACTGACATGAGGCATATCCATTGCTCTGAGTTCTTTGGAGGGAAGGTATAATTTTAAAAAATCGAATGTAATAATAAACATTAGCAATAAAAAGCTCTGTGACATTACAGCACAAGAAAAAAAAATTAGAAGTCTGGAGTTGTTTTTGAAATAAAAGATTCTCATTATGCCATATGAAGTAAATAAGAGGCATCTCTTCAGTGATTTGAATGAAGCAGTAGCCCTTTAAATGAGTCAGCACAACAAGACACAAAGGGTCATGGCACAATGCAGCAACTGACTGGAAGTGGCATAACTAGGCAAAGCTGAGGAATGGTGAAATCTGAGTTGGCAAACAACAAATGTGACCACATACCATCTAAAAGTCATGTGATTACTTCAGAAGAAGATTTGCATGTAACAGGCATCATGAGGAGACATTGTTGATAGCCAACGTGGCCTGCTTCCCTTTCTAAACACAGAACATTGCTAGAACCACAGGAGTGGAAACCTAAGTATGTGCCATCACAGCTCCATGTATCTATAGCACTGTTTTGCCAGCAACATAAAGGATGTTCAGTCCACTTGCTATTTGTCTAGCTATACAGACTCCATCAAATACAAATGTAAAATGCACGACACTCCTTCAACCCAACTCTAACCCAGATGGTTATCCATATAAAAAATAGGCAGGCGTAGAATCAAGAAAGGAGAAGAAAAATTATACGCAAACACAAAAAGAACAAAAACAGTTGTTGATGTTCTTGTGAGACCCTGCTTGATACAATTCCCTGAAGAGTTTATATCTTAACATCAGAGTGGATCTGACAGTCTAGAAGCAGTGAGGTTGGGAATACAAATGAGAAGACATGGTTTTTCAGACCATATACTTAGCACCATCTAGAATAATGTTGTCAACTGTGCTTAGATCCTTATATGTTCATAAAGCAACATTTCTCATCAATACAGTCCCCTTCTGTGATAGGATCAGTCAAGTAGCAAAGGAAGGAGGGGCCAGATGAATGACCAGGAAATTTTCACAGAGCTTGGAAAAGTTAATTTTTGGGACCGTAACTCCCAGTCATTCCAGAAAGCATGACTATGTTGTCTGGGAGATCCTGAGAGTTGTGTTTCAGAAAGAAATATTTCCAGGCTCTGGAAATCATTACCACTAGTGCCGCTCGACTGTCTAATAATCAGGGAATAAAGTCAGAGAGCTAATTTATTGTGCAAGTTGACTGTGGCAAAATAATTTGAGCCAACTTCCATCTGCATTGCTGAATACGCCAGAAAGCTTATCTTGGTTCTTCTCTCCCTCATTCGCCCAGTCTAACTTGTACATCCTATGTATAGAACAAATGCCTTTCATAGGACTTAGGCCCTTTTTTTCTCAACAAAAGCAACAATAGGCTCTTCTGGATTGTTTTTGCCACGTATTTTTGCCCCTTTTTGATACCTGGTGATGGAAGTTATCAGTTGCCTTTGGCATAACCCTCATCCAAACACCACCAAGCAGTAAACTTATCCCTTTTTCCTCATGAATTTTCTGAAGGAGGAACAGGGGGAGGCATTGCGGAAATCATATTGTGCAGTTGCATGTGAATTCACACAACTCAATATGCAAATATAATGCCTATGGAGATTTCTTAATTTATGGCAATTTGCTGCTAAAAGTTACGCCTTTTCTGCAACTGTGCAACAGGATTTCAGCTAATACTTCAAATGATGGCATATCTTGCTTTTCTGCAAGGTTTCTTTTGTGATTGGCCACCAGAAGGTAAGCATGGGCTTTATTTGCATGTAAGATTGCCCAAGTGCTTATCTCTATGGGAAGGGAGATGTCAGAGAAAAAATGTGCTCATTTCAGAGAATCAGGAGTTCATTTTCCATCCTGTTTGACTCTAAATTTCTTCATGCACAAGTATGATCTAGACTGTCAGGGGAAATGAGAGTATTTCACCCATATCTGAGTATACATCTGTCTGTCTGTCTGTCTGTCTCTTTCTTCTACCATATATCAGTCATGCTCAAATATATTATTTCAGAGTTCATAACACTTCCCTGTTGGTGGCAATTTCTCTTTTCCTTGCTCTACACTCTTCTTATACAAACAAGCAGATTTTGGAACACAGCTAAGGAGATTTGTAATATACACTGAGTTAATTCAGACAGCCAGCTCATCCCCCTCAACAAAACTATGGCCCATATACAAGTCAAATCTGTTTCTTTCTTTGGGCAATGATTTATTTCCCTCTTAAATTGGCTGGACCAGTTAGTTTTTTATTTTTATTAAGTCACACTATTCTTAAATGAAACTATTGATTTAAAGTCAGCTTAGTGAGGATTTAATTTGTTTTCAGGGGATTAGAGCAGGTAACATGGGATAATTTTACAATAAAGTGGAATAGAAGCATTCCTTCACATTACCCTCACCTCTTTTTTGTTGCCAAGCTGCAGAGACATTACAAATTTTCGAGTAAATTGTGAAAATACATTCATAAATCAGTCCTAACTCCACTGCCTGCTCAGAAGCTATTCTAAAGAATATTTCCCTCTGACCTTGTCCCTGTTTGTCCTCCTATTGATAAGCTATACATCTGATAAATACCATACACAAACACAGAAGTGCACAGTTACACACACTCACACAACATGTCATGGGTAGAAATAAGTTCTGTAAACTTTGGATTAAGATGTGTACAGTGTCTTTTATTTGGTTTGTTGTAACAAAGCAGTGTATCTGTAAAGTATCAAGTGTAAACAGGAGTTTTTAAACAGCAAGTGCACTCCTAAATTTGACTCTCTTTCCCCTCCACCCGAAATAAACAAACTGTTTTCTGACCTAAATTCTAGATATGTTCCATGATGGGTCAGTATCGTATGACATGAAGTCTCTGTATTCAATGATACTCTGCTTTTTCACTGTACCAAAGATGTACACCTCTGGCTGCAATCTGAAGACCATGCAAAAGCCCTTCGCTCCTGTCTTTCCTTCAAACTCTGGTTTCATCCATGTTCTGCTTTTCTTTTTCTTTTTAAATACATGACATGCATTTAAGTGATGGGTAGCAGGGGAATTTACTGAGGATAATAGTTTCTATTTACGCTATTTACTTTTCTAATCTTATTGTGCAAAGCTTTATTGCTCACTAGAACAATACCTTAAACATTCAGTAGGGTTGTTGTACAATGGCAAGGTTACATGGAGATAGAGCTTATATGATTGCATTCACCCAGATATCTAGAGAAACCTCTTTCAGGCCTTCAAGCACAGCATGAAAACATTTGGATAAGAGCTCTCACTTGGGAGTGGGGAGATGTGGGTGGTTGTTCTGTTCATCCAGGCTACTCCATTCTTTATATCCTTGCATGTTCAAGTCCCTATCTATTTAAATGGACACATCCCAGCAGATTCTGTGACAATGCAACGTGCACTTTATGAGATCTTCTGTAGCTTCCACATGCAGGTTTCTGATCATTATTTTTGTGTTGTAAACATGATTCCTACTTGGGTTCTTGGAATCCAAGAGGCAGAGAAAATCTTCTAGCTAGAAGTGATCATAGTGAAATAATTGAATCTAATGAAAAATGAGGTTTTCCTCCTTCCCTAGCATACTATTAGTGAGCCAGATGAACAGGGTTCAATATTTTCTTTCATGACCACCCGCAGGAGGAGGAAGCAGGCATCTGGCAGGCTTTGGATTCCAAACATCTCCTGTGCTAGAGAATTGCTGCTACCATCTCATCTCTGCTGGGCAGGAGCTAACGTTAGCTTGCTCCACTGCTGTTTCTTTTGAGTTACGGACAGTAAGAATACTTCATTGATCTCAAAGAAGTGGCCCCCTCACCTAGAAAGGAAAGATCTAGAAACACTCAGAAATCTGGATGTGGAAATATTTCGATGCTGTACAGAGGCTTATACAGCCACAGCCTACTGGCTTGGTAGAATCCCTTGTGGTCAATGGAAGGAAAAGTATGAAACACACACAACTTGTGTCCCTTCTTCTATAATATAGTGGATACAGTATTGGACTGTGACCCAAGAGACATGGGTTCAAATCCTTACTAGGCCGTGGAGGTTTGATACTGAGAGGTGGCCACTCCTTAAATAACTCATATTCATTGGAAATTCTAATAGGGTCACTGTAAGTCGGAATTGACTGGATAGCTCATAACACACACTGCTAGAGGAGGCTATATGTACTGTGTAAAAGAAAAGAACCATGTGTACATCACCCCAGTTTGGTACAGAACTTTGGAGTTTCTTGTATTAGAAGCTTCCAAAGACTTTCACTTATCAGCAGTAGAATAAATGGGATGGCAATCCAGACTGCATGGGTCCTAGCTTGTGTTTGTACAGTACCATTTTAGGTAGCCCTCTTAAGCAGCTCCCCCATGCCCTGAAAAAAATGTCCCCTCAAAAGTCACTTTTAAAATACCTTCATAGTTAAAACAAAATTGTTCGGAGATCTACTGTGGGAGCTTCTGCCCAGGAAGTTATCAGAGGAAGTCTGGCGGCTTTGTGTGCATCAACTTGTTAGATTGTAGACCCCGTCAGAAATCCATTCCACATTTGCCTAGAATTAAATGCCATTGATCTCAATGAGATTTACGATCCTCATCACATCCTGAAAATTGATCTGGCCATGACGTGGAACAATCAGTCAACTGCTTCTCTTAGTGATCAGGGGTGCCAGGAATACAGGAAACTGCTTTTTGCAGAGTCAAAGCTCTAGCCCATCTGGCTAGAAATGTTCAGGTGCACACACCTCCTGCTCATTTGTACAGGCCTCAGATTCCTAACCCCCCTCACTGCCCCCTCAAATACCAATGGCAAAATACCATCTTTGGATGCTCCAAAAAGCCTCCAGGAGCAGTGATTCTCCTTTAAAACAAAGTGCACACTCTGCTGAGCCTTATTTTGCCCAGTCCTGAAGTGGAAATTGGAAATCTGGTAACTTCCATTTTTATTTTAAGTATCCTATGACACGTCCAGGGGATCAAAAATTGGCTTATGGATCCTCAGAATCTGTCCACCCTCGCTTACAGAGACTGGCAATAGCTTTCCAGGTTTTCAGAGCAGAATCTTTTTCCAGCTTCTCTCGCAGTGGCAGGGGCTAAACCTGCTGTGTTTTGCCTAAAATTCCAGTGCTCTTTCACTGAGCAGCTATCCTTCCCAACATAATAAATTTGGGTCATGTGAATGGTCATTGTAAATTTATAAAGGAAGGCAAACGGACACAGTATCCAGGATACCATGTACACATAAGCAGGGCACATAGGCACTGCCATCAGTTCTTTTTGCATTGTATTCTCGAAGACAGAGTTCTGACTCCTGTCCTCTGAAGATGCCGCCCACAGAGACTGGTGAAACGTTAGGAAGAAAAACCTCCAGAACACGGCCAGACAGCCCGAAAAACCCACAACAACCATCTTTTTGCATTGTCAGTTCTATTTATCCTGATATTTTTTTAAATCAATATTTGAGTACTAAACATGAAACCAAAAGAACCCAAGTGTGTTGCATAGGCAAATATGCATTGGAAAAACAAAATAGGACCATACTCCAAAATACTTAGACATGCCTCACATTTTGCATCATAATTAGCCACTCCCTTACTGATTTATTTTTCAGTCATTATTTGCAGCTTGTTGGAAATCATTATTATCTCAATAAATCAAAATTCAGAACCGATCCTTCTCAAATTCTACTGTTCGTAGTTTGTGTTGCTGGCATTTTACAAAAGATATTTAAGAATAAGTAATATTTTTTTTACTGTAATCTCCCTATTCATCCCCACTTGCACATTGTATATACTTCTCTTTAACATTTTCCTTTCTTGTACTTAATGCTATATTTTTGTAACTCATTGCAGGGTAATGTAGTAGTTTTTGGGCAGAATCCTGTTGGAGAGGTACACTGGCATAAGTGTAATAGTGCAAATCGTGGCAGCAGCCTGCCATTAATTACAAAGTTGCCACTTGCATTCCTAGTTGCATGTCAGTCATGCAACTAGGCACAGGACTAGGAATGCAAATAACAACTTGTTAATTAGTGGCAATTCACTCTCATGAATTCCCTCTTCTAGTGTAAATGAACTGTAAGATTCTGATGAGAAGATTGGATTGGGATTGGGGAGCACAAGTTTCATGATTCAGTTTAGCTGTGGAACTCACTGGATGGCCTAATTAAACTACCTCACAGGATTGTTGTAAGGCAAATATGGAAAGAAAAACCAAGTACACTATCTTGTATTGTAAAAAACACACACATAAATAATGCAACAAAGAAATAAATGTACCAAAATAACAAAGGTAACAAATAAATAAATAATCACCAACTATACTAGTTTCCCCCATGAGTATAATCACTACTATTTGAAATATGTTCGAAATAGCATTTATGCCATATTTGTCAGACACAATTGTCAACATTTACAAGACGTGTGTGGATCTAGCTATTTATTTTCACACAATCCTTGTGCATCCTTTGGGATAACCGTCTTTCTGTTGTATAATTTAATGTATCTGCAAGCCACTTTGGTCTGAAATGACTGCTTATGTTTTTTAAGGAGTATTTTTGATAAATGTCTTAAGAACACAGAGATGCATAAGCAAGGGCACAGTTTTTAAATACAAGATTAATTATCCAGGTACTGAGGACAGATATTACAAAACATACAGACATTATGTCTGGACTCTGGAAGAAGGAAGATGTGAGTAAAATGTGAGTAAAGTATGGGTGTTGTTTGGCCAGAATCATGTCGGAGAGGAACACTGGCATAAGTGTAATAGTGCCACTCAAAAGCAAAAAGCAAAGCGTGCTGCTTATATACCGCCCCATAATGCTTCAAGCACTCTCTGGGCGGTTTACAAGTTAATTATGCAGGCTACACATTGCCCCCCCCCCCATCGAGCTGGGTACTCATTTTACCGACCTCGGAAGGATAGAAGGCTGAGTCAACCTTGAGCCAGCTACCTGGGATTGAACCCCGGGTCGTGAGCACAGTTTTGGCTGCAGTACAGCAGTTTAACCACTACGTCACGAGGCTCATATCTTGTGTATTTTGCATGTGTAGCATATATGACTGCATATACAGATTGCTATGATGAGCACTCTGCTGGAAGGTATATAAATGGATGGAAATGTAACTGGTAGAGTACTACCTGTGGACAACCAAGATGCAAATAAATAGACAAATACTTACCGATTAAATAAATTATGGTGATGATTATGATGACATTCACTTTTTCAAACAAAATTATATGAGTTAGATTTACTTGCACGAATCTGTATGTTAAGCAAAAATGTGTCAAAAATATAAGCAGAAGCATGAAGATGCAGGGTGGCTTTTAACTGGCCTTTTAGGAGAAGTCACAAACAGGTAAGGACATGAGATGGAACAAAGAAAGAATTGCAAAAATGAGAAATTCAGATTGACATATTTGTCCACCTGTAATATAGCATCATTTTCTTAGGGGAAGTACTGCACCATGATCCAGATTCTCTCCACATCCATTCCTTTGTCTACCCAGAACTGAACCAAGCTGATCCCAGTACTTTTAGCCCCTCCTGCAGCTGCAGAGCTGGGGAAACACCTGCAGGAAAAGGGCTTAATGATACTTGTTTTAGATATTTTCTACAGGGATTAAATTATTCTCTATAAAAACACAGTTTCCAAATTAAAGCAGAATGTTTATATGTATGTGTATTCATACAGGCTTATGTTAATGTTAATCCACTTACTTCAGAGTAATTCCACTTGCTTTGGTACAATACTTCTCATATTCATGTACATAGCCTTGAGCTTCTTGTAGCTGTATTTTTATTTTTTTTCCTAGCTGGTAACCAAATACCTGGATATTTAATATTACCTATACATAAAAGATTTCTGATTTACCTCCCCAGGCTAAGAAATATATATACTTTCCCCTTTTGTCTGAGGGATGAAAACATTATCTGCTATACCCACGCATGCACACCAAAATATACCACTGTGCTGAATCTTCAACTTTGCTGCTTTCAGTATTAAACACAAAGGATGCTGCATCCTGTATCCTCACTAGCCACTTTCCTTGCTGTTTATGTACATTCATTTCTCCAGAGGATAAAAAGAGAGAATTATGTTTTCTGTAAATGAGAGCACACATCAACGTTTCCCTTTCTTCCTACCTGCAGTTGTATTGTGTATCTGTAGTTTTTAATTGTGCATTGCATTAATCAAACCGCAATAATGACAATAACCCTCCCTTGCTATCTGTTCTTTCTCTCTCACCCCCCCCCCCCGCACTTCTGCCCTGCCCAGAAGGATTTTAAGTTAAAGATCCAAAGCTTAACCCCTCGTTTCCCCTGCTGGGATATTTCCTGTTGTCTTGTTCTTTAGCTTTTACTGAAAGAGAGCAAGTACAGGAAAGAAAATTTGAACACACAGGTTTTTTTCTTTGCATAGAAAAAAAAACCTACAATCCTATAAAAATTAAACGGAGGGTGGGGGAGGGAAATAAAGGCCAGAGGTAAAATCATTTAATTGTGTGAGAGCTGCTGTCTCTCTTTTTTCTTCCCTCCATTGGCTCCTGCCAGCTGCTGCTGCTGCTGCTGCTATTGCTACCTTCCTGTTTTAAGATGAAAGCAATGATGGTAGGCACGTGCAGCCACACAAAAGAGCCTATTTGGACTGGCATGTCAGCTCATCTTTATCAAATGTTGCACAGGTATATTTTGTTGCCATGCTTCATTACCCTAGAATGGCGTGCCTGAAATGTTTGTCTCTTCTATAAACCCAATAGCTTTCCCCACCGAGTTACATTTGACAGAGCAATAGACGGGTGTTCGCTTGCCGGCATCCGTTTGGAAAGCTTCGGCAATTATATAGGCTGTGGGTGTGGGGTGTGTGTGTTTGCACATGTCACACGTGTGTGCGAGCATCTGTTCACAAAAGATACGAACTACAAATAATCAGAGAGAACTGAGGAGGGGTGGCAAGGGGGGTGACCAAATAAAGTGTGCCTTTGTGGGAGGGGAAACGGCTCAGCTGAAAGAGGCATTCAATTTTTATCTCCAAATGTATGAACCGGTAACTATCAGAACGTTAATACATTCTTTATTGGTAGAATTCTCTGCAGCCGTGATAGAAGAAGGGAATACTGACTTATTGTTTTTGAATACTATGATGGAAGGAGAGGGATGCTCAGATTTTCTCAGCTTGCACATATGCGCAATAACAGCCCTCTCTAACAGAGTGAGCTAAGGTGATATAAAGCTAAAAAGTATGTCATCTTTATGTGCCATCAAGTTGCGTCTGGCATATGATGACCCAATGAATTACTGACTTAGTTCTTCTCATAAACAACCTTGCTCATGTTTTGCAGACTCAAGCCTGTGGCTTCCTTTTTTTGAATCAATCCATCTCATATTTGGTCTTCTTCTTTTCTTAATGCCTTCAGCTTTTCCCAGCATTGCCCTTTCTAGTGAATCAGGCCATCACATGATATTTCAAAAGTCTGATAGCCTCAGTTTGATAATTTTAGTTCCTAGTGAAAGTGGAAAGTGGATTTATAGTCTTCATAAATCTAGAATTTTTTAATTTTAAAAATTTTTTGGGTCTTTTTTTGGACAGTTTTTAATTTTTTTGGACTAATATTTATTTTGACAGTTTCTAGCATTGATAAGCCTCTCCTGCAACTTCACATTTCAAATTGTCCAGCTCTCACATCTGTAGGTATTAATCAGGAATATAGTATGGATGAAATTGGCCTTTGTCTCCAACATCCTTACATTTAATGATGTCTTCTGGTTCCTTCATAACTGCCCTACTAGGCCTCTGTCTTTTTTTGATTTCTTGGCTGTAGTATTGATGTTGATTGATTACTGAACCAAGGTATACAAAATCTTTTAACAATTTAGATTTCTTCATTGTCAGTAGTACACTTATGTGATTCTTCTGTAGGCATTAGTTTTACCTTCTAAGCATTCATCTGCAATCCTGTTTTGCATTTTTTTTAGCCTTCCTCAGTAATTGTTTGACATCAATACTTATTTCTGCGACTAATGTGGTATCATCCACATATCTTAAATTATTGATGTTTCTTCTATCAGTTTTCATGCCCCTGTCATCTGAATCTAATCCAGTTTGCCAAGAAGTGCAACACAAGAGTACTAACTAGTACCTGCTTCTGAATGGTTAACAGAACGTATCCATAGATATCTGAAAGTTCCATGTTAACGTTCCTAGCCCATTTGAGACTGATCTGTTGTCTAAAAAACATATAGTCATCAGGCAGAAAGTCGGCAGTTGCTGGATATTGTTTTGGACTTCTCTGTTAATGCACAATACCATTTTAGATATGATTCTGTTTTATTTTTGCATATGTTATTTGAAGTATATGGTACCTTATGAAGTATATGGTACCCCGTCCCTATTTAAAATGTAATTTCATAACAAGCATTCATTCTGGAAAAAAGGAGAGAAGAGGCATATAGGAAGCTAAAGTGAGTCCTGCGGATTCAGATTAAAAGCCTATCTAATCCCGCATTTTATTTCCTTCAGTCACCATCCAGATGGGCATAGCCCTATTCAGACTTCAATAAGAGGATCAGGAGCTGCAAGCTACTCTGCCTTCTCCATCCTGGATCTTGTTGTGTGGAAAATTTGAAGAGGAGAGCAGTCTGTAAGCACAGAGCATTCCAGTTCACCAATGTCTTTCTTCAACCCTATTGGCCAGAACAGGACATGGTATTCCAGATGGGATCTGACTAAAGCAGTATGTTGTTGTTCTTGTTTAGTCGTTAAGTTGTGTCCGACTCTTCGTGACCCCATGGACCAGAGCACGCCAGGCCCTCCTGTCTTCCACTGCCTCCCGGAGTTTGGTCAAATTCATGTTGGTAGCTTTGATGACACTGTCCAACCATCTCGTCCTCTGTCGTCCCCTTCTCCTCTTGCCTTCACACTTTCCCAACATCAGGGTCTTTTCCAGGGAGTCTTCTCTTCTCATGAGATGGCCAAAGTATTGGAGCCTCAGCTTCAGGATCCGTCCTTCCAGTGAGCACTCAGGGTTGATTTCCTTCAGAATTGATAGGTTTGTTCTCCTTGCAGTCCAGGGGACTCTCAAGAGCCTCCTCCAGCACCACAATTCAAAAGCATCAATTCTTCGGCGGTCAGCCCTCTTTATGGTCCAGCTCTCACTTCCATACATCGCTACTGGAAAAACCATAGCTTTGACTATGCGGACTTTTGTAGGCAAGGTGATGTCTCTGCTTTTTAAGATGCTGTCTAGGTTTGTCATTGCTTTCCTCCCAAGAAGCAGGCGTCTTTGAATTTCGTGGCTGCTGTCACCATCTGCAGTGATCATCGAGCCCAAAAAGGTAAAATCTGTCACTGACTCCATATCTTCCCCTTCTATTTGCCAGGAGGTGATGGGACCAGTGGCCATGATCTTAGTTTTTTTGATGTTGAGCTTCAGACCATTTTTTGCGCTCTCCTCTTTCAACCTCATTAAGAGGTTCTTTAATTCCTCCTCACTTTCTGCCATCAGAGTGGTATCATCTGCATATCTGAGGTTGTTGATATTTCTTCCGGCAATCTTAATTCCGGCTTGGGATTCATCTAGTCCTGCCTTTCGCATTATGTATTCTGCATATAAGTTAAATAAACAGGGAGACAATATACAGCCTTGTTGTACTCCTTTCCCAATTTTGAACCAATCAGTTGTTCCATATCCAGTTCTAACTGTTGCTTCCTGTCCTACATATAGATTTCTCAGGAGATAGATAAGGTGGTCAGGCACTCCCATTTCTTTAAGGACTTGCCATAGTTTGCTGTGGTCGACACAGTCAAAGGCTTTTGTGTAGTCAATGAAGCAGAAGTAGATGTTTTTCTGGAACTCTCTGGCTTTCTCCATAATCCAGCACATGTTAGTAATTTGGTCTCTAGTTCCTCTGCCCCTTCGAAATCCAGCTTGTACTTCTGGGAGTTCTCGGTTCACATACTGCTGAAGCCTGCCTTGGAGGATTTTGAGCATAACCTTGCTAGCGTGTGAAATGAGTGCAATTGTACGGTAGTTGGAGCATTCTTTGGCACTGTCCTTCTTTGGGATTGGGATGTAGACTGATCTTTTCCAATCCTCTGGCCACTGCTGAGTTTTCCAAACTTGCTGGCATATTGAGTGTAGCACCTTAACAGCGTCATCTTTTAAGATTTTAAATAGTTCAACTGGAATGCCATCACCTCCACTGGCCTTGTTGTTAGCCATACTTTCTAAGGCCCACTTGACTTCGCTCTCCAGGATGTCTAGCTCAAGGTCAGCAACCACAATATCTGGGTTGTCCAAATCTTTCTGGTATAATTCCTCTGTGTATTCTTGCCACCTCTTCTTGATGTCTTCTGCTTCTGTTAGGTCCCTACCATTAGCAGTATAGAATGGCAATATTACTTTCCTTGATCTGGACTTCACATGGCTGTTGATGCAACCTAGAATTGCAATTCGATTTCCCCCCCACCATATCAAAATGTTCACTCACATTTAGGTTAGTTCTACTTCGATTCCCTAGATCATGTTCACATTTGCTATTGCCAAACAAGGTATCACCCATCCTGCATGTCTTATCTCATTTTTCCTGCCTAAATGTAGAACTTTACATTGTTTTCTCCCAGTTCTCCAGTTCTCCAGATACGGAAGAAATGCTTTTTGTTTTGCTTTATGTTTCCTCTGAGGGAACAAAATCTGCTCTCCATCCTCAGTCCTGCTTCTCTCATCAGGTCATGTAGTTTTCAGAGGGCAGCTCCTGCATACAAGATTATGGTCAAAGTCAAAATCCAGAGCACTGTAGAAATAAAGCCTTTATTGTTATACTGAGCTTAGGAAATGTTGCTATCACTGATACCAATATGCACATTGAGACAGAAAGTGAAGGAAAAAATGATGAATTTGCAGCAGGACAAAGACTGAAATGAGTCAGACTGCTTTAGGGTTTTTTCCTGTGCTTTATTTTAAGTACCCCTTTTCTCTACACATGCAGCCTATTTAAGATCCAAGAGTATTTTAAAATCAGCCCTGCCAATTCCACATTGTAATTAACTGGCTATTGTTCCTGTGTCACAATGACTCTACTATTGGAGTTTTAAAAAAAAATACACTAAGCTATGAGTCACAGGCCTGATGCCACCAGCCAAGAACTAAAATCTTCTTTAGCTGGAATTGAAAGGGGAGGACCATGCTATTAATTTAGGAGAAAGTTCATTCTCCATCCATCGTTGGTACGGAATTTAGACAGACTTAGTTGTCACAGTATAATATAACACTGGCATCTTATGATCATTACCAGTTAGTTTATAAAGAGCTATTTTAAATTGAGCCAGAGAGATGGCACATCTACCTTTATTCTACCTTCCTTTATTGCCAAAAGCTTATGTAAGGGTATTACCAGAGATTCTTTCTCACTGGAAATACTGTGGGTTCAACCTAAAAAAGCTATAGATTATTTTAAAAAGTCACACCCCAGGTGGAGGAGTCATAATGAGACAAAAAAACAGAGTCTTTGGGTAGCAGCCCCCTCTGGGGCCCTAGAAGATCAAGGCTGGGCCTGGCTCCACAGGTGGGATGATGAAGTAACTAGCCCCTCTCACCATAGTCTGAGGAAGAGCCAAACCCCAGAGAGTGGTGGCATTTGAAGAGAAAGACCACAATTGCCCTGCCTAGATGTGTGGGACTGTAGCAGAGGACTTCTTGAGAGTAAGAGCATCCATCTGCTACAGTGTTCGTATGGCTGGGACTTGGTAGCAACTGGATAAAAAAAAATGCAGACTGCAGCAGTCAAGGTTGCTGAAATTCAACACATCAATTCCTCCTGTATACTCAACTCCTTGTATTCTAAACTTCCGATTACATTTGGCTCCCCTGTATCTGACCTTTGTTTGATCAATAACTATGTCTCTGACTTCTCCCTACTTGATCCTCAATCTACGCAGAACCTGCTCTGTTACTACTACAACTTTGTTTCCTTATTCTTCATTTGTAACACATATATATCAGTGAAATATAGTATAGCAAACAAGACACTGAATCATCAAATAGAAACAAAATGAAGTAAAAAAAAAAAACAAAAAACAAAACAACTACGCATAAGCTCAAGTAAACCTAAGCAATAGCAATAACAAGACGGTGGCAAAATCTAGAAAATTCTTTAGCCAAGGATTCCTCTAAAGGCTTCTTGAAACAGACTAGTTTTTAACATCCTCTTAAAGACAGGGAGGGAGGGGGCCAGATGCAGCTCCATGGGGAGCCAATTCAATAGGGATGGTACCCCAACCGAGAATGCCCAGTTTCTTGTGGATGTCTTTCTGGCCTCTCTCGGAATAACCTGGAGGTTCATAGCCTGCGCAGACTGGGTGGTGCAGGCTGATGTTCTCAGGGAAGGGTGCTCCAACAACTCCTGTTTCACTTGCCCTTATTGATCTTATTTGTTTATTGCATGTGTGCCTTAACCTCAGCTTGAGTTTCTCAACATTATGTTTGGTTACTTCTAATTTGCTCTGCTGCTTCTACCAACTTGACTCATGAGTGTCTGAGTACTTGCCTGACATTTCATAGAATCATGAAGTTGGAAGGGCCCTATAAGGCCATCGAGTCCAACCCCCTGCTCATTGCAGGAATACAAATCAAAGGATATCTACCAGGTGGTTGTCTAAATTTCTCTTGAATGCCTTCAGTGTTGAAGCACTGACCACTTCTTGAGGTAATTGGTTCCATTGCTGTACTGCTCTAACAGTTAGAAAGTTTCTCCTGATATTCAACCAAATATAACAAAAAATTTCAAACAGAAACAAAAATTGTTGGGCAAATTCTCAGATACTCATGAGTCAGGCTGACATCTAGTGCTTTAGCTTTGTGGGGTTTTGCTTATTCTTAGGCAGAGCCATCCTACTACAAGGCAGAGTGAAGCAATCACCTGAGGTGGCAAACTTGCATGGCCGATGTCATTCCTTCAGCTGTTCCTTTTAATTCCCCCAGCCATTTCAATCTGTTGCAGATAGTCTTGTGCATGTTACATGATTGATTGGTTCATGGTTCCTAGGTTGCTGCCTTAGAGGCAACAGAAAAGGATATTCCATCACCAATGCTGAAGTAAGATTCAACCAAACAAACCAGTCGGCTTCAGCACATAGTACTAAAAGGACTGCCAATTAGTCTTCTGTCACAGGCACCAAAATGTTTGAGCCAGGCTTCATCTCAGGGGATTGAAACCACCCATCAAATCTGTCTGCTTTCATAGGGCTGAATGGTTCTTTCCATTCTCGAGTGGAGTGTAAGAAGGAGAACATAAGAAGAACCCTGCTGGATCAGGCCAAGGGCTCATCTAGTCCAGCTTACTGTATCTCACACTGGCCCTACCAGATGCCTCTGGGAGCACACAAGACAACTAGATACCTGTCTCCTGATACCCCTCCCCTGGATCTGGCATTTTGAGTAGGCATGGATTCATTATTCCTCCCCACTCCTTTTAGTCAAAAGTTTCTAGTCAGTATCCTTTTTGATGTTGGGTGGAGCTTCTCATGATCTCTGACTTGACATTGTGCAAGGTGGAGAGCACCCTGTTGAAATAAATGAGGAAGGTACTGAATATCACCTTGCCTGAGCTTTGAAAGAGGCTGCTGTACAAGCGGTTGGGACAGAGAAGATTTAGCTCCTTTAATGCATGCACATCTCCAAGTTTCACCAGATTCAAACAATTCATGCTATAGTTTGAGTGACCCTGCTCGACTCTTGCCTCAGAGGTTAAGGCTAGATGAGGGAATAATCAGATGTCCATGTACAGCTTTTCCTATCTGGCTCCAGCAAATGTGAAGATAAAGAAAAAAACCTAGCTGAATTGTTTTTTTTTTTTAATAAAAAAATCTCTATAAGGCAACTTAGGTTGAATGAATTGCAATGTAAGGAACAGAGAGGCAGGAAATAGAGTGTCTGTTATTTCATGTAGTGAAAAAAAAGCAACACCTTGGAGGTGAATGATAGATATTATTATAAGAGAGTTGTAGCTTAGGGCAGGTGAGTGGCGTGTTAATGAGGCACACTCTTCTGCTATCTGACAGATGACTGTCATTGTTCAAATGCTGCCATCAGACAGATTAATAACTGGGTCGTGTTGCCCTGCAGTTGGAGCTCACTGTCTTCACTCTTCTACTGACTTCTCTAATCCACTGACCTGAAGATGACCTAGAGGAGGTGGAGCTCAACCTACTGTTTCATCACCGGTCTAGAACAACAGAAAGGATTCAAAGCAAAAGGACTGGTTTGTGAAAGCAACTTCATAACTAAGATTCCATGCTTCAGATTTACTCTCTGTTTTAAAGACTTGTGTTTTTGGTAACCTGTGAGGGTGTTTAATGATGACATCGGTTTCATTTTAACAAAAAGTTTGCAAGAATTCCTTGGTCTGCGCCTAGAATTATATATTATAGGATTCCAATGTGGCAGTTTATCTCAAGGTAGTCTAGCAGAACACTCTTAATAGTGCTAGTATTTTCCTCTGTATGAACATTTGTCTTATTACTAGCATAAGACTGAGGTAGACAACAAGGGAAACATTAATTCTATTCACAGTATTTCAACAGAAAGCTTATGACCTGTCAGCAAAGAAAACCTATTTTTACTTACAGAATTTTGCTGAACATTCTCCCTAGTGAAGCCTCCACAGGAACTCTGGAATTTCTGAACATTGGTAGTTTTTTAAAAAATCAGTGAAGTCAGGATCATCAATACATCCCAACTCCTAGAAGCCACTTTGAAGCAAAGCAAAGCAAAGCACCATTTTCTTTCAAATGTGTTACATTAAGTTTGTGGTGGTTTCGTAAAAGACAAAGGTGAGTGAATGATGTAAATCATGTGGGCGAAAGGGGAAAACATTCTGTTGCATCATGCTATCACTATTCCCATTCAGAGCACTGTGTTCACAAAATGTACCAGAAAACAGAGAAAGCAGCAGTCTCCAAAAGTCCCTTTGGATGAGGAAAAGTTTTGGAAAATGGATCGAATCAGTGAGCCTTTTTGCTGGGGCCTAAGCATGGAGTAGATATGGGGCAAGTCACCTCACCTCCACCTGTTCTTGAAGCATCTATATATAGTGCATTCCATCATTCCAGTACAAACAGGCAGTTTTCAAGGCAGTTTGAGTCCTGCTAGACAAGATGTTGATTCCCTGTCTCAAAGCTGTCTATCTTTAAGAACAACTGACTATCATAATTTCTAATGTGAACTTAGACATTCTGAATGAATCAGCTTTGTCTTGTTTTATAACTGATCCATTGGAAGATAGCACGCTTTGTCTAAACATCTGATGTCTCAGGCGCATAACACTGAAAGATTTGTATGCTTGGAAGGATAATGTTGTAAAACAGGGTCTCCAAACTTTTCAGTATGAGGGCCACATCATATATTTTACACATTTTCGAGGGCCGAAGAAGGGAAGGGGGACCCAAGCAATCCCCCACCACAAAGACAGCGGGGGTGGGGGATCGCTTCTGTCATGCTTTGCTCCTCTTCCTATCTCTGCCTGGGCATAGGAAGAGGAGGGAAGGGGGATCCGGGCCAGATAAAAAGGCAAGGCAGGCCGAATGTGGCCCGTGGGCCGTAGTTTGGAGACCCCTGTTTTAAGAGAAGAAAATATATATTTGCTTTAAAATGCAAACAGAACCTTTGAAGTTAAAGTTCTCTACACTCAATAGGACTTGGATGTCGGTCACTACTACTACAGTGTTTTTAGTGGAGGTTTCCCAAGCCTAAACAGTGCTGTCCAGCCAACCACTTACATTTAATCCTTGCATTGTTTGGCTTATTAAATCCTGCAGAGTGGATGCCCATCAAGGATGTTGTAAATGAGAAGAAGGGGTTCCAGTTTCTTTAAGTGAAGGCATAATTTGACTGCTTCTGGATAAACCTGGACCACTGGCTAACACTCCCTTACTGGCTGCAATGAATGAGAAAGTGGTCGCTACTAGCCCATTCCAACCACTTTTAGCTGAACATGTAGAACCATTTCGGTCAGGTTTTAGGCCTGGTTTGGGGAAGGAACTTACTTCTGTTGGCCTATAGGAAGGTCTTAATCTGGTGAAAGGCAGAGGAATGTGATTTTGTTCATTCCTTTGGAGCTCTGAGCAATGTTTAACAATAATAATATCCTTCTGGATAGGTATTTTGGGTTGGATGTCAGTGATAGTCCCTAGTAGTTTTTTTGCTTGCTCCTCCTCAGATGACCGTTTCCAGAAAGGGATGCTGGGAATTCAATTAACACACCCTTCCTTCTTACCACATACTCTGACAATTATGCTGCTGGACATTGCTCTTGGTTGGATGATCTGGACAACCTCAGTGTTGTGCCACAATGCCACTGTAGGCCTTCATGCAGAGTGCCCCTGCCCACAAAGCATACATTATTATGCTCTAATACTTGATGTGCCTGAGCTTTAACTAGTCACAATCTCCCCAACAATAAAGATGCCAGAGAGGACTGTCAATATAGCTGACCTAAAGAAGTCCATCTCATGATCTCTTTGTTCTCTTATTGTGTTGTATTGTATTGTATTGTATTTACGTTATTTATACACTGCTTTTCTCCTCTTAATTCCCTTGGAGGAACAAGTTACATTTTGTCACACAGAATGAGTTGTTTTCTGTTCTACCCTGCAAGCACACTTCACTTGTTAAAGCTAATGATGATATCACCCTAATCTGCTCCTTTTGCCCTGATTAACAAGATGGCTGTCCTTTAATGCAGGGGTCCCCAACCCCCGGTCCACGGCCTGCTGCCAGTCTGTGGCCTTCGCAGGACCAGGCTGTGGAGACAGATCTCCCACTCCCCCGTACGCACTCCCCCCCGCATGCCCACATGCACGCACGGCCTGCCAACCCGCATGCACAGGTGTCCCGCCCACCTGCACGTGTGCGTGTGCACGCCCTGCTCATCCGTGAGTGTGCCATGCCCATCTGCGAACAGGGGGGTGCCCCCACGGACCCCCCCCAACTGGTCCGCGGTTCGGAAAAGGTTGGCAACCACTGCTTTAATGGACAGAACAACAAGCTTCTGTCCTTACAGTGGAACCAAAACTGCATCGTATGTCTCCTGTTATGCCAAGTGTCTTCAAGTGAATGTGTTACTCTGAATGAATATATAGGTCCCTGTGCAACCCTTTTGTTGAATATGTAACTGCTATGGAAGCAGCATGTTTCCTGGTTCTCTTTTCCATGAGCACCTTGAAAAGAGCTGTTGTGTGTCAGGGAAATGTTTTAAAAAACCTGCAGAAGTGATCATTATGTGAGGTAAGGTGTGGCTTTAAGAATAATCCTGTAGAATCATACACCTTCTCAAAGGACTGCCAGACAAGGAATAGATTGCTCTTGGTCTGTGATTGGAACAAAACATCTGTTCAAATGTTTCTTGCTACAGAATGCCCTGTGAAGGGCTTTTGAAAATAAGCTGAGGTCTACCTGTGCACCTCTGCTTTAGAAGAAAGTTTGGCAATACAGATCTGGTAAGGCTGTTCGTTGAATGGCAGATAAGTGAGTTAATTGTCTTAGAACTGCAGAGCTGGAAGGAACCCTATGGATCATCGAGTCCAGACCTGTCAGGGAGGCACAGTGGTAAATTGAACTCCCAACCAAAAAAGGTACACTACATTTAATATTACAGATTATTATAAACACCATGGTTTAGCTTTGGCAGGTAAAATACAGGGAGACTATGCTGTATTTTCTGAAAAACCATTGTTAAATTGTGGGTGATCACGGAACAAAGGAATGGCTAATTGCCTTAGAGAGAGAACAAAGGAGTTGACAGCGAAAGTCCGAGCCAGCGGAGCCTACTGGCAATGCCCTGAGGGCTCTTTTTATTGACTTAGCATGATTACATAGTATGTTATGAGAGAAACAGATAGGATACTAGCTACCTAATCGTAACTAGGATTGACTAGGATTATGCTCTACCTCTAAGCGAAAGGGCAGAAGAAGGGGCTACCCTGCCTGCTGGCAGCTGCCGCATCCCGCCAGGAGTGTTTGCACGTCACTGGAACAGAATGCAGCTACAACCTTTAAGCAGAAGTTTCCCACATTAAGTGTGGGAGGAAGAACTTTCTTCTTGTGTAATTTTTCTTTTAAGATTTGTGAATATTCTCACCTTTCTAAATTTAAACTTTTCTTAAAATGGGTAGCAGGAGTTCTGCCTCACCATCTGCAAGGTGTGGTGGCGTGCTAATGCGTACATCTGCTTTGAAAACACAAAGAAATAAAACAGCACTCTTGTTTTACAGTGGAATATTCAAAACCAGCATGGTCCAGAGCAAATTTATCTTCGAGAAAGCTCAAATTTTAAAAATGTATTTATGTTTTTATTTATTATATTCATATATTTGGTTTTTGTATTTTGTGTAAACCGCACAGAGTAGACATGTTCTAGATGGGTGGTATATAAGTCTAATAAAATAAAAAAATTAAATTAAAAAATGCACACCCAGTGAAGGGCAGCTAGTGTACTTCTAACCCTGGGGACTAGTGCTAAGGCAAATACTGCTCCCTCCACAATGAAGATTAGATTGAAACAGATGGACATTTATTTTTTTTATAAGAGTTACCATACATAAGGCATAATCCCAGATAGATTGACTGGAAAAGGAGGGACTAAGCTTGCTTGCTTGCTTGCTTGCTTGCTTGATTTATTTATTTATTTATTTATTTATTTAATACCTCTGCTTCCTCCCTGGGAAGACTCAGGACTGCTTGCAAAGCATTAAAATTTCTTAACTGTTAGAGCAGTACAACAATGGAACCAATTACCTCGGGAAGTCGTGAGCACTCCAATGCTGGAGGTATTCAAGAAAAAATTGGACAACAATCCGTCAGATCAGCTTTGATGTGGATTCCTGCATTGAGCAGGGGGTTGGACTCAATGGCCCCATAGGCTCCTTCCATTATTCTAGGATTCTATTAAAATAGCTAAAAGTACAATAAATTGCAATAGCCAAAATCCTGTTGCTTAGAACAGTAAATTGCACTAAAGTAGGCCTATTAAATCAATGGGGATTTGGTGAGTCAACTCCTCCATAATTTTCATTAATTCAAATGGGTCTACTCTAACTGTGACTCACTATGCTAAAGCAAGGCACAGCTAGAGTAGGCCAATTTGAATCAACACAATTCATGGATGAGTTGCCTCACCAGATTCCCAGTCATTCAATGGGGCTATTCTTTCCGTGGTTTAAGCAATAGGAGTTTGGCCAATATAAAAAAATCATTAAGCATGTTGCACATTAAAACTACTAGGAAAAAAACCATTCAAAGTACTGTAAAAGCACATTTAAGGTGATTAAAAATACAAGTCTCCCACTGAAACCCTTCTTGCATTATCTGTGCAATCAAGAGAGAAAACACTCATGAATTGCCTAACACACAATCTACAATTTGACTGGGTATGGGTGAGAATTTTCTTTGGCTCACTTTTGTTCAGAATTTTTCAAACTTCCAAAAATTGCTTCATATTTTGATAGCAAGAGTTTGAGATTTATTTTTTTTAAAGAGAGAGATCTATTGCACGGAGAAAGCAAGACTGACAGATTAGCCCACTGAAGCAGAAGACTTTAAATGATCTTTACAGTCTTATTTTGAATCCCTGTTCATTCAACCATGTTTGTGATGCTGAATTAAGAGTGCCACCTCTTTTATGGAAAGAGACTTCATATCTTTGACAACCGCATGATAGGCAGGTACACCACAATCCTCCCCATAGTGGGAATCGCTATGCCTTTTGTATTTGTCCAGTGCTGTTTTTTCTTTCCTTTCCTTTTTTGAGATTTTTCTTCTGTTCCCTTCGGCAACAACTCATCAAAATTTGTAAAGTTCTTCATAAACTTGATAGAAAGAATGTGGACTTTTTAAATGTTCAAAAGTGGAAAGCAAAATTGACAACTGTCTCTATTTCTAAATTTTATATGCTCCAGGTGATTCAGGCTCTTTAAAAATATATAGTTATATTTTGTAGCTTGTTAGATTTTTCTGTATGTATTTCTATGACATCTCTTACCCCTCAAAAAAGAATTCCAAACCTCACCACCTTTAAAATATATGCTTTTAAACAACTAAGGTGGACTCTTTTAGACTTCCATCTGAAGGACTGCCATTAGACAATCCCTGTTTTGAAGGTGTTTTTCATTTGAAGCATTGTCCAGACCAAGTATAATGTCTTGGTCCCTTTGTATGGTTCTTTATCTTTATAATGACCTTTGTATGGAGCCTCATAAACAGCACCTTGCTTTGATTTTGCTTTTTTGTATGGTTCTTATCTTTATAAGACCAGGTTTTAGTTAGCCTCAGTTTAGCCATGGATTGCAGCTCACATCTTCCTTACATGGATGATGATGAGGGATTATCCCTACGTCAATGCTGATCCTATTGTGTGTGCAACCCTATTCAGTGTTAGCCTTATGGAATACATGGTATAAAGCAGTGGTTCTCAAACTGGGGTCCCCAGATGTTCTTGAACTGCATTTCCCCGAAGCCTTCACCACTTCCTGTGTTGGCCAGGATTTCTGGGACTTGCAGTCCATGAGCATCTGGGAACCCAAGTTTGAAAACCATTGGTATAAAGAACGATGTGCACACTGTTTATACATAGGCAATTAAATATCCACTTATTTGGCTTCCAGTTGAAAAAAAAATACAACATGGCATTACATTCAAGACAATGCAAGGAAGTAAGTGGATAAGCACTAGCATATGTAGAGGCAGAGGCAAAGATAAACAGTTGAAGATGGAAACTGCGGAGATAGAGAAAAAGATAAAATGTTTTCATAGAGAGCAATTTAAACCTTGTAGAAGACATCTAGAAGTATCTATCATTCATCCCTTCCGTAGCAACTTCCCAAATGGTAGGGAAAACTGCTCCCATGTCCATTCAAATGCAGAAGAAATGCAAAAATAAATAAATAAATAAATAAAAATAATTTTAAAAAAAGAATTGGGGAGAGCCTAATGGAAGTCCTGTTTTTTGTCTTGTTTTGTTTCTTTGGATTTTGCCTGGTATACTCTACCCTTGTTGAATGCCCGAAAAGCGATTGCAATATTGACCAGCTTTTACTGTGGTGTTTCATGATCTAACTTACAAAATCATTATCATTGTCTTCAAATAGACCATCGACTATTTGAAAAACTTTTGCAAATCTGGGAAGGGGTGAGACAAGAACATAAGAACTGACAAAATGATTAGGGTAGCAGAAAGCTCCGAAAAGGTATGTAAGAAAATGGCACTGGCCTAGAGAAATTAAAAGAAAAGGGGACCAAATTTTGAAATGGTTCACTTAGGACAGCTTCAGTTCCATGAATGGTCAAAATATTATATATTGACAAACCCAGTTTGCATGTCATGATATGTGTGATTGGTGAATTTATTATTAATGTGCCTACATTTTACATTAACAGGCAGCCTTCAATGCAAATGTTTAATTAACACAGTCTTATTATTTGGTTTTTGATGATATTTTAGTAGCTGAAGGGTTGTGGCATGCTAATGAAAACTGAGGGGAGAAACAGTTGAGATGCTGTCTCCCATAATTAAAGGTGATAATATAATAAGGGTGATATGATTGTGCTTGAGCAATCATAGTTCCACAGAAAACCTTCCATAACTCCTGATGACCAATCACAAGACAAAAACAAGTAAATTACCACTTATGGAGCTGAAAAACATCACAATTAGGATAAACAAATGAGTTTGTCCCCTTAAGCGAATTCTCCTAAAGATGTTCTAACTTAGGGTCTATTTCTGCCTGAAGCAACTTTTTCCTTAGTTTAAGATCCTGCTTTATCTTCTATTTCTAATTGTTATTCTGCTCATTTAAAAAAGAGAGAGAGCTTGTTTTGTGATGGAAAAGAATGTAGCCATTCATGGTAGGTAAATAATTTTATTTCACAAAGTACTATGAGATTCATAAAGGGGCTTCACATTCAAGGTTGAAATGATGTAACAAGGAGTTGTACATGTAAGCAACATGTTTTAAAGGAAAAGTGAGATTCTTTTACAGCTAACCACGTATTATTTCTTGCTTGCCTCATAAGAACATTGATTTGGCATATTTAATATTGTTTTTCTATTTTATAGGGAATAGACTATTCCCATAATAAGCAACCACACACTTACGTGTACTTCCAACAGTGCAATTCCATTAGAGATGTAACTAAAAGCATCAATATGCTTTCAGTTACATCTAGCTAGTCAGCTACATCAGCTAGTATCATTCAATGAAGTCTGGAAACAGATGTTGAAGGAAAAGTGTATTTCCTGCTCTTACAACATTTTAAATCCTTCAGTGTTATCCTTTTTGTGATGTGTGATTGTGCAATCAAACTTACATTGGAAGCCTTGTGTTTATAGTTCAATGATCAATTACATGTGTGCTGAAGATTTTCAGTATAATAATAATTGTCTGCCATTAAGTCCATTCTGCCTTAAGGTGACTCTTTTCAGGTTTTTCTAGGTAGAGAGTACTCAGAAGAGGGAGCCTCCTGGGACTGTGCAGCTTGCCCAAGGCCACACAGGTTGGCTCTTCAGGGACACACAGCGGAGAGTTGAACTCCTGAACTCTGGCTCCACAGTCAGATATCTAACCCACAGGGCTATCCAACCAGCATTTTCTCCTCTTCCTCTGTCTATATCCCTGTCTATTGCTTTCACATAAACTTGTGATGCAAACATTCGTCTATCAGGAAGAAGGCACTTTACATTATAATAAAATGGAGCAGGCTGCTGAAGAATCCGTGTGTAGGAGTTTGGGTGGGGAGATCGAATATGGATTTACCAGTCTTTTTTTTCCAACACTTTCTGCAAAGCACACTTTTATTCTGAACATTTTAGAATATTCTGTTAATTTTTTTCCTTTTTATAAAACAACGAATGCAGGGGTTATGGTGCTTATATAGGCATATTGATGCTTTCAACACTCTGTTGTTTCTTTCCATGTTCAGTAACCAAGATGCAGGATTGCAGGTTCACATGGGTGAAACAAAGCCAGGGAAGTGCAAGATTCATAGTTTGGAGAAGTAATGTGCTTTTATAATCAGATGTCCCAGAACGTGAAGGGATACTGCTTTCTAGGTACAATACTAGTAAAATGTCTAATTCTGGCCTCAGTGTGGCTTACATTTGAGTAGATATCCATAGGACCCCACTGCAATATATTAAAATGGCCCTTTTCATTTTACTAAAAAACTTTAAAATTTAAATTTAAAAGGAAATTGCCCTTCAATTAAACGTATAGGCTATTGTATTTCTCCATAAAGATGCAATGAACAGAAAGCCATGTGATTCATAGAATATATAGTAATGTTAGAATAGCAATTGTCAACCACTTGTTACTTTTGCTTCACAAAATAACTTAGAGATGATTTGCTGCTTTGCTGGACTGAAGTATTTAGTCCAGCAATTTTTATGAGTTCCACTATACTGGATTAATTTTTAGGGGTAGCCAAATCTCTAAGGATTCTCATGACTACTTAGGATACACTAAAAGTAGTAATAGAAGTCTTTTAGGATTGAAGAGGGACATACGACAAATTTCTCTAGGTAACTTCTCAGAATATACAGGTTCTGATGCTTGAAAGTGCACCAGTGTCAAAACCTCTCAGTCATCATGTGAATTAAGTAGTCATAAGAATGAAATAATCATGGGAATTATGTAGGGGTGATAATGTAGCACGATTACTACTGGCTTTCTGTTCCAGGAATGCAGTTAGAGCAGCCAAGCAATTGTGTGGAGATATTTTTTCTTTCTGGGAAGGAAGGAAGGAAAGAAAGACCTTTCAGGTAGGTTAAAGAGCCCCCTGCATCCTTAGAATTGAACCACTCCAGTTTCCAAATATCATCCTTTTTTTCTTATTCTTGAAGAAGAGCGTTTGGGAGGAATTACTCAGGAAAGCCCAATAAGTCATACATCCATTCCCATTTTCTAAGTGTTGACTCAGGATATTTTAAGTGATTGTGAGAACTACCAGTTTGCATGAGCCACTCTGCATACATAGCGAGATTCACAATCTCCAGTTCCCTTACTCCGGGGAATATGATAATGGTAACATATGAGAGTCTTCAAATACTGGATCATAGAATATTTATGGTGAGAGTGGAAGTCTTGAATTGCAGGTGTGACCTGTAGGTACCCAATCAGAAAAAGAGATGAAGTCTTAAGATGTAGATAAAATGGATTTTATTCACCAAGAACATTTCTACTGCTTTCAGACAAAAGAAAAAACATAGCCATAATAATGCAATAACCCACTAATTTTAGTTCTTTGTCCCAATATATCACTGGTCACTACTTAGTAAAATTTGGAAACAGACTACATTCAACCGTTGTAGACAATATGGCTGCTCCACCAGCGAGTTAGCTTTGCCAGGCGGGGCTTCTTTGCCCCCCCTCCTGGGATAGTACGAGACATGAGAGTCTCACAAATGCGACTCCTTTTCGGCCTCTTTCAAGGCTCGCGACCCATGCACCTGCCCTCAGTACTAGTGTGAGTTTTCTGGTTGCGTTTTGGGGCTGGATAGGAATTTTTGACTTGCTACCTGATTGGCGTTTGGTAGCAGGGATTTTTTGCCTATCCCACACGGGCAGAGGTGCATAGGTGTGTACAGGGTGGGCGTTAGGATGGTCACACTGGCGGGTAGTGCGGAATGAAGATGGATCGGTGAGTCCCCTTGTGATCACAGAAAACGTATAGCTCACCTGAACTCCCAGCGCTGCAGATTGTGAGATTACAGTGTGTGTGGGGAGGATGTGCTGGGGCCACACCCAGGCTGACGGTCACCAAGGGGACTGGAGGCTCGAGGTCCAAGTGTGGTCAAAATCACAGCTGGCTGGGGTCCCGCAGTCTTCAGTACCATGAGATCTCAGGGCATGGGATTTGCCCGTTTTCAGTAGAAGGGGTCACAGGAGACTGCAGATGGAAATCGGATTCCGCACTACAACAGGCCACTTTATTTGTTTGAGGTTGAATTTTATTTTGATGGTCATTAATAAAGTGTGGCCCATAGTTTACCCATAACAGTTGTCTTGCCTCATTATTCCGGGGTGGGAGGGCAATGGAATTAGTGATGTGTACAACACAAGGAAGAGGCACTAGAGATCACACTGCAAATAATTTGTTGGCTACTAAAGCATAGCAAGGAATTTCAGGAAAAAAATCTATCTCTGTATTATAGATTACAACAAAGCTTTTGTGTGAATTGTGACAATCTAGAGATCATTCTAAAAGAAATGTGTGTGGCATAACATTTCACTGTCTGGATGCATAACTTGGACAAGAGGTGACTGTTAGGACAGAATGCTATTTCCCATTGGCAAAGACATTATATTTTATCTTCCTATATGTTCAATATCTGTGCAAAACATACCATACAAAAAGCTGACTGAGATTCAGATGTAGGAAGAGTGAAAAGTGGTGAAAGGAACATCAAGAAATTAAGACAGTTTAAAGACACCATATTGTTGGGAGAAAATAGAAACAAATTCAAACAACTACCAAGAAGAAGGATGTGTAAAAGCAGGATGACAGCTGAACATTGAGAAGATGACAATTGGGACTGTGGAAGAATTACATAACTTTAATGCTGACAATGAGAATTCTTTTTTTAAAAAATCAAGATTTTCTATATGATGACTCAATAATGTATTCAAACAGAAATTGCAGCTAAGAAATCAGAAAAAGACAGAGATCCAGGGAAGCTATAAAGGAACTAGAAAGAGCTTTAAATGTAAGAATGTGCTGCTGGAGATGAAGGCCTTGATGTTGAGAACAGCAGAACTAAGTACTGTGTAAGGCTCTGCTGTTCTTGACATCAAGAACAAATTTATATGTATATGCAAGATAACATTACAAACAGGGTACCAACTATGCCGTTGCTCTTAAGGATGCAAAAGTGATGGTGCTGCACAGCGTATCATGAAAGCCATGGTTTCTCTCATGCTGTGACTCCCAATGTCTGCGTTCATTTTGTGTTTTCCATTTCCTGAAGTGAACAGTACCTCAGTTTCACCTCAAAGAGACTGTGGAAGATGAGTCATCAAAGAAACAGGGGGAGGGATGAAATATGAAAGACCTTCCCTTTTGTATCTAGATTTTCAAAGGTATCTCTAATACCTCCAGGTTGTTATTGCATAGGAAGAAATCTTACAGTCACAAATGACTAGCAAGCCACAGATGGTCACCCGCTTGATTCTAAGACAATATCATTCTCATTCTCAGCACTGACTCCATGTTGGTTCTCTTCCACAGAACCAACATGTTCTGTGGAAGAGGATTTTGTCTAGTCAAATATAAACTGTAAGATACATGTAAGATGTGATGAGAAATTTGCTACATCACATCTTATAGTTTATAAGTATAAGACAAAACTGGAGAACATTCCATGCAGACCTTTCCTCAGTAGCTCATAACAGCTGAATTTCAAGTAACAAGGGAAGGTTCTCTTTCCTTTGGACCACAAACAACATACATTCCTATGAATCCATGGAGCTTTCTGATAATCTTTTGCAGGTGGCCATATATGTATATATTTTTAAAGAAAACATTTAATAGTGTATTAGACAGGAAGACAAATATTTCCTCTGTTTGTGTCTTGTGCATTTACTCATTTACTCAAAGTAATATATCTTTTAAATGTCACTTTTAAAGGAAACCCCTTGAGTACTGATAGACTAATACAAAATTTGGGACATGTAATTTTCTAAATCTCTACTCTATTGGCCATGGTGGATCAGATCCAGTTAGTGCACATTGGCTGTTTGTGTTTCTAGCATATGAATTATGGAGATATCTATAAGAAGAGGTATTTAGGGCTTGTCCAACTGCAAGACAATCCCTTAGGATGTGGAATGAGTATGCTGAAATATTGGCTCAAGATTGATTTTGAAAATCACTTGGAAAAAAAGGGATTAGTTAAACCTATAGTTGAAAGCCTGGTTACCAATAAAATTATATTTTTAAAAAACCAATCTCATTTCTGGAAAGTAGCTCAAAATAATTTAAATAAATATATTTTAATTTACTTTTTAAAATGTGAATATTGTAAACTTCTCGCCTATGCTACATCCACTTCACTCTCTTCTCAACACTGAGAGTACTCCATATAACGCTGGGCTTCTGATCATATGGGTGGCATAAGAGCTTTAACTAAACATACTTAGAAGGACTTTAATGTAATCCTTCATGCGATCTTGAGAAATATGACATCTTTGCAAAGATTCAGCAGAGGATCTTAAGCAGAACTGTTTTGGAAGCCTTTTGGATGCTACTAATTTTATCTGTTTCCACCACTTCATGGTAATGGATCTTTTGCTCTTTAGAGTATTAGGCTCATTTTAAATTTTAATGGCCAAAATCCTATTGCTTAGTTAAGCATACAGAAGGTATATGATATAACTTGCAGTGGCTTCTTGCTGTTAATTAATGAGTCCCTGCTTAGATTTTTGTATACACACTGATCCAGAGGGTTGGTCACATGCAGAAATCCAAGCAGAGACTCCTTAACTGCTAGTAAGAAGCTGCTGCACTACGCCAGTCACTTTCTGCAGATGTATCTGTACAACAGGATTTTGGCCAATATGTTTTATTGTTTTAATCATGATGTATGCTTTTCTGGGTGTCTTCAGACAGAAGCTGGGCGTATAAATGAAAATAATAGATGAACAAAAAGAAGTACACCCACATACCAAGGCATGAGAAACTTCCATATGAAGTGGTGATGTACAAGGCGGGGCTACCTTGGCTTTCCAGAACTCCATCATACCATAATGCCTAAATATGGCTTAAGTCACCTTTTTGTGCCTACTGGCCCTGTTTGGTCTGTTCTGATTATTAACCTCCAGTAAAAGAGGAACAAGGTGAAATATGTAGGTGAGTATGTCTCTGTACGTATCTGTACTCTTATAAATCTTGGGTTTTTCTTAAGCCTCTTGGTCATTGCATCTTGTGTATGGCAGTGTATTTTAATTATTGCAAATGTTTAAGATTAAGTGAAATAAGTTCTTTTGGTCCAGTGGCCATGCCTAGTTATTGAACAACCTGGTTTAATGTCTTCCATAGTTGTTGCTAGCCTTGAGTCCAGCTGGATCTGCTCAGTTTGTCCAATGCAAATGCTGCATCTACAGGCATGAATGTCAGTGGAGTTGACATGTAACTCATAGAATCATAGGGTTAAAACAGGGTTTTTGGACTATTTAGCCCGACTCCCTACTTCATGCATGACATCCTGAGCAAGCATCTTCTAGATGACTGGCCACTGAGGATCTTCAATGCAGAGGAACACACTATCTTCTTTCAGTAATTGCTTCCATTGCCATGGATCTTGAACAAATCACCAGAGATGGTCTTGATTCCTCTTCTGCCTTTAGTCACGACTTGGTACACAATGCAACATCACTTCCAGTCATCTTGCAACATATGTCATGGTCTGACATGATTTCTGAAGCAAAAATTATGAACATGCCAGACTCATTGTGAATCAAATTGTTAGTAAAACAAAATACCTCTTGCCACTGGCTATAGCTTGGATCAACTTCTGGCAATAGGTGTTTGATTGTTAGGGAGTTATATTTTATCTGAAGCAGATCCCTGGGGGGGGGGGGAGAAAGTAATTGCTGCCATATCACTTAATTTGAGTCGTCCTTACCCTCTTTTTTTTTTGGTAGCACTGAAACCAAGCCCATAATAATTTTATATTTTCATCTCGAAGTAATAAGATAGTGATTTATTAAATTTTAAAGTATTGTTAGGTAGACTTGACATTTAGATAATATTGTTTTCTCTATCTATATGCCTCCTTGCCTAGAGAACGTGTAGGTCACAAACCTCTGTATTAAGCCTTTTATAAAGGTAGACGTTATGTTCAAAATTGGTGATTTATAAAAGTCGTAAGATCATTGGAACTAATAATCAAACCCAAGAACGTGAAAGAAACCCATCCGAACTTCCACGAGAAATCTCTGACTTTGGGGGAAAGGTATGCATTTTGTGACCATGGGAAACCATGGCCTTTTTTTTTTTTTAACTTTTGAACATCTTGCAGAGCAAAGAATGTGTTGGTACAGAAAGGCAAACACAATGCATACCATGAGTCTGGAAAATCAGTTTTAGAATGGGGTTAACTGCTACGACAGTCCCAATGACCTTCAAAAAGATAGTTGCTTTTGTAGTTACAATTTTAAAGTAACCTTATTTCTCACAAAAAAACTAAATAGTCCTTTCAGTCACTATTCAAAACTCTGAACATAGCCATGTGAAGCACAATGCAAAGCAGCAGTTGAGCCATGTGATATTCCTTCTCCAACACTAATTGAAGCCATAAAACCAGAATTGAAAAAGTAGCTGTAAAGTTACAGGTACTCAACAAAAGGAATAAAGTTACTCTTTATTAGTTATACTGTCTTGTTGGAAAAAAGGAATTAATGACAAGTAACTTGTATTTGAAATAGGTTACTTCCTGTATGAGAAGAAATACTAATGGCTAAATCTGTTGAAAAACAGCCTTTTGAAGAGAGTGTTTTTCATCAAAGATCCAGCAAGGGTGGCTTAATTCTTGTTCTCTGCTGCTTCTCCACTGCAGCTGCCCTTGTAAACCAATTCTCCTGCTTTGGGTTTCCTTATACAAGTTTACTCTTGAATGAACATGCCTGCCTGCGCGCGCACACACACGTGTGCACACACACACACCATGTGTCCACATAATTTGCCACTATCCTAAGTTCCTTTACCATCCACATGTTACTGGAACAAGTGTTACAGAAAGAAATCATGTGGAAGCAAGTCCAAGTTGCTGTGGTAACATGGATTGCCTTTAATATATTTGGAAAGTGATGTAAACCCTTTCCTATTCCAGCTAGTATTTTGAGGACAATGCAGGTCAAAAATGTTCTTTTGGTTAGAGGAGGGGGGCTTTTAAAAGGAACATTAGAAGGATGTTTAAAATATTCAGTTCATTCAATTTGAGCCTTTGAATAGAATGACTAAGTCGCCACCAGAGATATAAAAAGAGCATATGCTAACACAGGAAAGATAAAGGTCCGGTTGAGGTGTAAATATTTGGTTATCAGGGAGAGTGCTCTACTGTACTCCCTCTGTTGTTACTTACATCAGCATGAATGTGTGGAAGGTCTTTCCACCTTGCTTCCTACTTGGGTGCAACAAATGGGCTGCTTGGAAAAGAGCAAGTACTCAGTACAACAGATCATATTATTGGCATGCAAAAGCGTTTAAAACAGGGACAAGTGGAAATTTTAAGTTTTTTACAATAAGAATTTACCAACCTTTAAAGTTTTGTCATATTTAAGGTGGCAAGAGTTTGTGATTTAACACATCTGAATGTGGGAGACAGCAAAACTGAAAGAATTGTCCATCCAGGCCAAACGCGTTTCAGTACTGAAGCCTTAAACATCTGGCTTTGAAACCTTGAGTTTTCAATAGAGATATGAAGAACACTGGGTAAATTCCATGTTCTTTTCCATTTACGCTGTTTTGACAGATCAAGATAACTCAGGAAGGAATTTCCAAGCCCTGAAAGATTCCTTGCTTCCAGCATGAGATCTGTGGCTGTCTGTGGCAAAAGTAATGTCCTTTCCATCTGAGAAGCAAAACGGACACATAGAAAGCACAGAAGGACAGGCTTATTGATCAAAATGCCCATCCAGCATTTCTAAGTGTAAAGGTCTATGCAATACATCAGCACCTCTGATAGCTTCGAGTGGTATGTTTGTGCAGAAATTGTTCTTGCTGGTTTGATAATTGCTCTCATGAGCTCTAGAAAATATCTCATCCTCATTCCTAGTATCAACTGATGGGCTTCGTGTCATTTTTCACACTGGTTTCTCATCTTAAACAGCTGTGTGGGTAGGCAATTACAACACAATCTTCTCCACAGTGGGAAGAACTGCATCTCTTGAATATGTCTAGTGCCAATCACTGAGGAGTTCATTCATTTCATTTTTGTAAAAAAAAATTATCAAAATTTTGAAATGTCTTCATAAATTTGACAGACACTTCTACCCTTGTATTCAATCATGTTATAGTATTGAAAGAAAGCTGCCACCTCTATTTTTTTCTAATAAACTTTTCAACTTTAACAACAAGGAGCAAGAACAATATGCCGTGTCTGTACTGAGAATAGCAGTACTTGTTTAATTTGTCCACCTCAGATGGGCAAACATTTCAGTTTTGATTTAAAAAAAAAATTATTTTGTTTTGCTAATGTATTCATAGAGAATCTAAAGGAATCCAAAGGAAGTAAAACTGACAGATTTTCCCATTCTCAATCTCTGCAATCTTCAAGTCAAACTGGGAAAGTTGATGCTGTTCATTGTTATGTTCCTAAGAAAATAATTATGTATGAACCAGTTCTAAAGTTTTAAAGAATGTTATTTGAATAAATAAACTTTTCAGTGGAACCCAGTTATTCTTGCTAGAATTTATATTCCCATAACAGATCTACTTGTAGAAGGCTGTCACTGGTTTCTTTTTTCTTTTTTTGTTCTTTATAATTGTAAAAGTGTGTGTGTGTGTGTGTATGTGTGTGTGTGTGTGTGTGTGTGTGTTCAGGGGTATGCATGTGTTAAGATGACAATTTAGATTGTCAGACTGAGGAGTTTGACTGAGCCACTCAGTTCAAAGGGATTAACCTGGACTCAGCTGTTTGCCTTAGTGATCTCATACCAGCTGGATGGGTGACATTAAGATGTCAATAGCACAACAGAATTTATCTAACAGTTCCATTATTGACATCATCCTTTGATGCTATGGGCAATTGCTTCTTTTGACACATCAAGATGTATTTCTTTCTTTGTAAATTGTCATAAGGGCGAAGAAGGAGTGAGTTGAACTTATTGTGAATCTGACTCTCTGTATCTCTGTGTACGTATGTGTTA